>JAKSZU010000005.1:111439841-112103224 GCA_026018925.1 Tupaia tana
GTTAGTTTTCGGTTAACTGATACAGTTGGAGTAAGCGTCAGGGTCAGGTTAGGGTGGGGTTTAAGCATAAGGTGTCCGCCTAGGGTTAGCGTTAGGTCTATGGTTTCATTTAGGCTTCAGGTTAGGTTAGGATTGAACTTCGTTTGAGGGAGTAAGTTTAGGGCTACTGTTAGTTTTCGGTTCAGTGTTTCGTTTGTAGTTAGCATGAGAGTCCGGTTAGGTTTGGGGTTGAGCTTAAGGTGTCCGCCTAGGGTTAGGGTTAGGTCTGTGGTTTGAGTTAGGCTTCAGGTTAGGTTAGGTTTGAACTTAGTTTGAGGGAGTAAGTTTAGTGCTACTGTTAGTTTTCGGTACAGTGTTACGGTTGGAGATAGCGTCAGGGTCAGGTTAGGGTTGGGGTTGAGCTTCAGGTGTCCGCCTAGGGTTAGGGTGAGGTCTATGGTTTGAGATAGGCTTCAGGTTAGGTTAGGTTTGAACTTAGTTTGAGGGAGTAAGTTTAGGGCTACTGTTAGTTTTCGGGTAACTGTTACGGTTGGAGTTAGCGTCACGGCCAGGTTAGGGTTGGGGTTGAGCTTAAGGTGTCCGCCTAGGGTTAGGGTTAGGTGTATGGTTTGATTAAGGCTTCAGGTTAGGTTATGTTTGAACTTAGTTTGAGGGAGTAAGTTTAGGGCTACTGTTAGTTTTCGGTTAACTGTTACAGTTGGAGTAAGCGTCAGGGTCAGGTTAGGTTTGGGGTTGATGTTAAGGTGTCCGCCTAGGGTTAGGGTTAGGTGTATGGTTTGATTTAGGCTTCAGGTTAGGTTAGGTTGGAACTTAGTTTGAGGCAGTAAGTTTAGGGCTACTGTTAGTTTTCGGGTAACTGTTACGGTTGGAGTTAGCGTCAGGGCCATGTTAGGGTTGGGGTTGAGCTTAAGGTGTCCTCCTAGGGTTAGGGTAAGGTCTGTGGTTTGAGTTAGGCTTCAGGTTAGGTTAGGTTTGAACTTAGTTTGAGGGATTAAGTTTAGGGCTACTGTTAGTTTTCGGTTCAGTATTACGGTTGGAGATAACGTCAGGGTCAGGTTAGGGTTGGGTTTGAGCTTCAGGTTTCCGCCTTGGGTTAGGGTTAGGTCTATAATTTGAGTTAGGCTTCAGGTTAGGTTAGGTTGAAGTTAGTTTGAGGGAGTAAGTTTAGGGCTACTGTTAGTTTTCGGGGTAACTGTTACTGTTGGAGTTAGCGTCAGGGCCAGGTTAGGGTTGGGGTTGAGCTTAAGGTGTCCGCCTAGGGTTAGGTTTAGGTCTATTGTTTGAGTTAGGCTTCAGGTTAGGTTAGGTTTGAACTTTGTTTGTGGGAGACAGTTTAGGGTTACAGTTAGTTTTCGTTTAACTGTTACGGTTGGAGTAAGCGTCAGGGTCAAGTTAGGGTGGGGGTTAAGCATAAGGTGTCCGCCTAGGGTTAGGCTTAGGTCTATGGTTTCATTTAGGGTTCAGGTTAGGTTAGGATTGAACTTAGTTTGAGGGAGTAAGTTTAGGGCTACTGTTAGTTTTCGGTTCAATGTTACGTTTGTAGTTAGCGTGAGGGTCCGGTTAGGGTTGGGGTTGAGCTTAAGGTGTCCGCCTAGGGTTAGGGTTAGGTCTGTGGTTTGAGTTAGGCTTCAGGTTAGGTTAGGTTTGGACTTAGTTTGAGGGAGTAAGTTTAGGGCTACTGTTAGTGTTCAGTTCAGTGTTACGGTTGGAGATAGCGTCAGGGTCAGGTTAGGGTTGGGGTTGAGCTTCAGGTGTCCGCCTAGGGTTAGGGTTAGGTCTATGGTTTGAGTTAGGCTTCAGGTTAGGTTAGGTTTGAACTTAGTTTGAGGGATTAAGTTTAGGGCTACTGTTAGTTTTCGGTTCAGTGTTACGGTTGGAGTGAGCGTGAGTTTCAGGTTAGGGTTGGGTTTGAACTTCAGGTGTCCGCCTAGGGTTAGGGTTAGGTGTATGGTTTGATTTAGGCTTCAGGGTAGGTTAGGTTGGAACTTAGTTTGAGGCAGTAAGTTTAGGGCTACTGTTAGTTTTCGGGTAACTGTTACGGTTGGAGTTAGCGTCAGGGCCAGGTTAGGGTTGGGGTTGAGCTTAAGGTGTCCGCCTAGGGTTAGGGTTAGGTCTGTGATTTGTGTTAGGGTTCAGGTTAGGTTAGGTTTGAACTTAGTTTGAGGGAGTAAGTTTAGGGCTACTGTTAGTTTTCGGTTCAGTGTTACGGTTGGAGATAGCGTCAGGGTCAGGTTAGGGTTGGGGTTGAGCGTCAGGTTTCCGCCTTGGGTTAGGGTTAGGTCTATGGTTTGAGTTAGGCTTCAGGTTAGGTTAGGTTTGAAGTTAGTTTGAGGGAGTAAGTTTAGGGCTACTGTTAGTTTTCGGGTAACTGTTACTGATGGAGTTAGCGTCAGGGCCAGGTTAGGGTTGGGGTTGAGCTTAAGGTGTCTGCCTAGGGTTCGGGTTAGGTCTGTGGTTTGAGATAGGCTTCAGGTTAGGTTAGGTTTGAACTTAGTTTGAGGGAGTAAGTTTAGGGCTACTGTTAGTTTTCGGTTAACTGTTACGGTTGGAGTAAGCGTCAGGGTCAGGTTAGGGTTGGGGTCAAGCTTAAGGTGTCCGCCTAGGGTTAGGGTTAGGTCTATTGTTTGAGTTAGGCTTCAGGTTAGGTTAGGTTTGAACTTAGTTTGAGGGGGTAAGTTTAGGGCTACTGTTAGTTTTCGGTACAGTGTTACGGTTGGAGTTAGCGTGAGGGTCAGGTTAGGGTTGGGGTTGAGCTTAAGGTGTCCTCCTAGGGTTAGGGTAAGGTCTGTGGTTTGAGTTAGGCTTCAGGTTAGGTTAGGTTTGAACTTAGTTTGAGGGAGTAAGTTTAGGGCTACTGTTAGTTTTCGGTACAGTGTTACGGTTGGAGTTAGCGTGAGGGTCAGGTTAGGGTTGGGGTTAAGCTTAAGGTGTCCTCCTAGGGTTAGGGTTAGGTCTGTGGTTTGAATTAGGCTTCAGGTTAGGTTAGGTTTGAACTTAGTTTGAGGGAGTAAGTTTAGGGCTACTGTTAGTTTTCGGGTAACTGTTACTGTTGGAGTTAGCGTCAGGGCCAGGTTAGGGTTGGGGTTGAGCTTAAGGTGTCCGCCTAGGGTTAGGGTTAGGTGTATGGTTTGATTTAGGCTTCAGGTTAGGTTAGGTTTGAAGTTAGTTTGAGGGAGTAAGTTTAGGGCTATTGTTAATTTTCGGTTAACTGTTACAGTTGGAGTACGCGTCAGGGTCAGGTTAGGGTGGGGGTTAAGCATAAGGTGTCCGCCTAGGGTTAGGGTTAGGTCTATGATTTGATTTAGGCTTCAGGTTAGGTTAGGTTTGAACTTAGTTTGAGGGAGTAACTTTATGACTACTGTTAGTTTCAGTTCAGCGTTACGGTTGGAGTTAGCGTGAGGGTCAGGTTAGGGTTGGGGTTGAGCTTAAGGTGTCCGCCTAGGGTTAGGGTTAGGTGTATGGTTTGATTTTGGCTTCTGGTTAGGTTAGGTTTGAACTTAGTTTGAGGGAGTAAGTTTAGGGCTACTGTAAATTTTCGGTAACTGTTACGGTTGGAGTTAGCGTCAGGGTCAGGTTAGGGTTGGGGTTGAGCTTAAGGTATCCGCTTAGGGTTAGGGTTAGGTGTATGGTTTGATTTAGGCTTCAGGTTAGGTTAGGTTTGAAGTTAGTTTGAGGGAGTAAGTTTAGGGCTACTGTTAGTTTTCGGTTAACTGATACAGTTGGAGTAAGCGTCAGGGTCAGGTTAGGGTGGGGTTTAAGCATAAGGTGTCCGCCTAGGGTTAGCGTTAGGTCTATGGTTTCATTTAGGCTTCAGGTTAGGTTAGGACTGAACTTAATTTGAGGGAGTAAGTTTAGGGCTACTGTTAGTTTTCGGTTCAGTGTTTCGTTTGTAGTTAGCATGAGAGTCCGGTTAGGGTTGGGGTTGAGCTTAAGGTGTCCGCCTAGGGTTAGGGTTAGGTGTATGGTTTGATTAAGGCTTCAGGTTAGGTTATGTTTGAACTTAGTTTGAGGGAGTAAGTTTAGGGCTACTGTTAGTTTTCGGTTAACTGTTACAGTTGGAGTAAGCGTCAGGGTCAGGTTAGGTTTGGGGTTGATGTTAAGGTGTCCGCCTAGGGTTAGGGGTTAGGTGTATGGTTTGATTTAGGGTTCAGGTTAGGTTAGGTTTGAACTTAGTTTGAGGGAGTAAGTTTAGGGCTACTCTTAGTTTTCGTTTATCTGTTACGGTTGGAGTAAGCGTCAGGGTCAGGTTAGGGTGGGGGTTAAGCATAAGGTGTCCGCCTAGGGTTAGGGTTAGGTCTATGGTTTCATTTAGGCGTCAGGTTAGGTTAGGATTGAACTTAGTTTGAGGGAGTAACTTTAGGACTACTCTTAGTTTCGGTTCAATGTTACGTTTGGAGTTAGCGTGACGGTCCGGTTAGGGTTGGGGTTGAGCTTAAGGTGTTTGCCTAGGGTTAGGGTTAGGTCTGTGGTTTGAGTTAGGCTTCAGGTTAGGTTAGGTTTGAACTTAGTTTGAGGGAGTAAGTTTAGGGCTACTGTTAGTTTTCGGTTAACTGTTACGGTTGGAGTAAGCGTCAGGGTCAGGTTAGGCTTGGGGTCAAGCTTAAGGTGTCCGCCTAGGGTTAGGGTTACGTCTATTGTTTGAGTTAGGCTTCAGGTTAGGTTAGGTTTGAACTTAGTTTGATGCGACTAAGTTTAGGGCTACTGTTAGTTTTCGGTACAGTGTTACGGTTGGAGTTAGCGTGAGGGTCAGGTTAGGGTTGGGGTTGAGTTTCAGGTGTCCGCCTAGGGTAGGGTTAGGTCTATGGTTTGAGTTAGGCTTCCAATTATGTTAGGTTTGAAGTTTGTTTGAGGGAGTAAGTTTAGGGCTACTGTTAGTTTTCGGGTAACTGTTACTGTTGGAATTAGCGTCAGGGCCAGGTTAGGGTTGGGGTTGAGCTTAAGGAGTCCGCCTAGGGTTAGGTTTAGGTGAATGGTTTGATTTAGGCTTCAGGTTAGGTTAGGTTTGAGTTTAGTTTGAGGGAGTAAGTTTAGGGCTCCTGTTAGTTTTCGTTTAACTGTTACAGTTGGAGTAAGCTTCAGGGTCAGGTTATGGTGGGGGTTAACCATAAGGTGTCCGCCTAGGGTTAGGGTTAGGTCTATCTTTTCATTTAGGCTTCAGGTTAGGTTAGGTTTGAACTTAGTTTGAGGGAGTAAGTTTAGGGCTACTGTTAGTTTTCGGTTCAGTGTTACGGTTGGAGATAGCGTCAGGGTCTGCTTAGGGTTGTGGTTGAGTTTCAGGTGTCTGCCTATGGTTAGGGTTATTTCTATGGTTTGAGTTAGGCTTCTAGTTAGGTTAGGTTTGAAGTTAGTTTGAGGGAGTAAGTTCAGGGGTACTCTTAGTTTTCGGGTAACTGTTAACGTTGGAGTTAGCGTCAGGGCCAGGTTAGGGTTGGGGTTGAGCTTAAGGTGTCCGCCTAGGGTTAGGGTTAGGTCTATGGTTTGAGTTAGGGTCCAGGTTAGGTTAGGTTTGAACTTAGTTTGAGTGAGTAAGTTTAGGGCTACTGTTAGTTTTCGGTTCAGTGTTACGGTTGAAGATAGCGTCAGGGTCAGGTTACGGTTGGGGTTGAGCTTCAGGTGTCCGCCTATTGTTAGCTTTAGGTCTATGATTTGAGTTAGGCTTCAGGTTATGTTAGGTTTGAACTTAGTTTGAGGGAGTAAGTTTAGGCATATTGTATTTTTTGGTTCAGTGTTACGGTTGAATTTAGCCTCAGGGTCAGGTAAGGGTTGGGGTCAAGCTTAAGGTGTCCGCCTAGGGTTAGGGTTAGGTCTATTGTTTGAGTTAGGGTTCAGGTTAGGTTAGGTTTGAACTTAGTTTGAGGGAGTAAGTTTAGGGCTACTGTTAGTTTTCGTTTCAGTGTTACGGTTGGAGTTAGCGTGAGGGTCAGGTTAGGGTTGGGGTTGAGCTTAAGGTGTCCTCCTAGGGTTAGGGTTAGGTCTGTGGTTTGAGTTAGGCTTCAGGTTAGGTTAGGTTTGAACTTAGTTTTAGGGAGTAAGTTTAGGGCTACTGTTAGTTTTCGGTTCAGTGTTACGGTTGGAGATAGCGTCAGGGTCAGATTAGGGTTGGGGTTGAGCTTCAGGTGTCCGCCTAGAATTAGGCTTAGGTCTATGGTTTGAGTTAGGCTTCAGGTTAGGTTAGGTTTGAACTTAGTTTGAGGGAGTAAGTTTAGGGCTACTGTTAGTATTCGGTTCAGTGTTACAGTTGGAGTTAGCGTGAGGGTCAGGTTAGGGTTCGGGTTGAGCTTAAGGTGTCCGCCTAGGGTTAGGATTAGGTTTATGGTTTGATTTAGGCTTCATGTTAGGTTAGGTTTGAACTTAGATTGAGGGAGTAAGTTTAGGGCTACTGTTAGTTTTCGGGTAACTGTTACGGTTGGAGTTAGCGTTCGGGCCAGGTTATGTTTGGGGTTGAGCTTAAGGTGTCCGCCTAGAGTTACGGTTAGGTGTATGGTTTTATTTAGGCTTCAGGTTAGGTTATGTTTGAACTTAGTTTGAGGGCGTAAGTTTAGGGCTACTGTTAGTTTTCGGTTAACTGTTATGGTTGGATTAAGCGTCAGGGTCAGGTTAGGTTGGGGTTGAGCTTAAGGTGTCCACCTAGGGTTAGGGGTTAGGTGTATGGTTTGATTTAGGCTTCAGGTTAGGTTAGGTTTGAAGTTAGTTTGAGGGAGTAAGTTTAGGGCTACTGTTAGTTTTCGGTTAACTGTTACAGTTGGAGTAAGCGTCAAGGTCAGGGTAGGGTGGGGTTTAAGCATGAGGTGTCCGCCTAGGGTTAGGGTTAGGTCTATGATTTGATTTAGGCTTCAGGTTAGGTTAGGTTTGAACTTAGTTTGAGGGAGTAAGTTTAGGGCTACTGTTAGTTTTTGGTTCAGTGTTACGTTTGGAGTTAGCGTGAGGGTCAGGTTAGGGTTGGGCTTTAGCTTAAGGTGTCCTCCTAGGGTTAGGGTTAGGTCTGTGGTTTGAGATAGACTTCAGGTTAGGTTAGGTTTGAACTTAGTTTGAGGGAGTAAGTTTAGGGCTACTGTTAGTTCTCGGTTCAGTGTTACGGTTGGAGATAGCGTCAGGGTCTGGTTAGGGATGTGGTTGAGTTTCAGGTGTCTGCCTAGGGTTAGGGTTAGGTCTATGGTTTGAGTTAGGCTTCAAGTTAGGTAAGGTTTGAAGTTAGTTTGAGGGAGTTAAGTTTAGGGCTACTGTTAGTTTTCGGGTAACTGTTACTGTTGGAGTTAGCGTCAGGGCCAGGTTAGGGTTGGGGTTGAGCTTAAGGTGTCCGCCTAGGGTTAGGGTTAGGTGTATGGTTTGATTTAGGCTTCAGGTTAGGTTAGGTTTGAATTTAGTTTGAGGGAGTAAGTTTAGGGCTATTGTTAGTTTTCGGTTAACTGTTACAGTTGGAGTACGCGTCAGGGTCACGTTAGGGTGGGGGTTAAGCATAAGGTGTCCGCCTAGGGTTAGGGTTAGGTCTATGATTTTATTTGGGCTTCTGGTTAGGTTAGGTTTGAACGTAGTTTGAGGGAGTCAGTTTAGGGCTACTGTTAGTTTTCGGTTTACTGTTACGGTTGGAGTAAGCGTCAGGGTCAGGTTAGGTTTGGGGTTGAGCTTAAGGTGTCCGCCTAGGGTTAGGGTTAGGTGTATGGTTTGATTTAGGCTTCAGGTTAGGTTAGGTTTGAACTTAGTTTCAGGGAGTAAGTTTAGGGCTACTGTTAGTTTTCGTTTAACTGTTACGGTTGGAGTAAGCGTCAGGGTCAGGTTAGGGTGGGGGTTAAGCGTACGGTGTCCGTCTAGGGTTAGGGTTAGGTCTATGGTTTCATTTAGGCTTCAGGTTAGGTTAGGATTGAACTTAGTTTGAGGGAGTAAGTTTAGGGCCACTGTTAGTTTTCGGTTCAGTGTTACGGTTCGATTTAGCCTCAGGGTCAGGTTAGGTTTGGGGTTAAGCTTAAGGTGTCCGCCTAAGGTTAGGGTTAGGTCTATTGTTTGAGTTAGGCTTCAAGTTATGTTAGGTTTGAACTTAGTTTGAGGGAGACAGTTTAGGTCTACTGTTAGTTTTCATTTAACTGTTACGGTTGGAGTAAGCGTCAGGGTCAGGTTAGGGTGGGGGTTAAGCATAAGGTGTCCGCCTAGGGTTAGGGTTAGGTCTATGGTTTCATTTAGGCTTCAGGTTTGGTTAGGATTGAACTTAGTTTGAGGGAGTAAGTTTAGGGCTACTGTTAGTTTTCGGTTCAATGTTACGTTTGGAGTTAGCGTGAGGGTCCTGTTAGGGTTGGGGTTGAGCTTAAGGTGTTCGCCTAGGGTTAGGCTTAGGTCTGTGGTTTGAGTTAGGCTTCAGGTTAGGTTAGGTTTGAAGTTAGTTTGAGGGAGTAAGTTTAGGGCTACTGTTAGTTTTCGGTTAACTGTTACGGTTGGAGTAAGCGTCACGGTCAGGTTAGGGTTGGGGTCAAGCTTAAGGTGTCCGCCTAGGGTTAGGGTTAGGTGTATGGTTTCATTTAGGCTTCAGGTTAGGTTAGGTTGGAACTTAGTTTGAGGCAGTAAGTTTAGGGTTACTGTTAGTTTTCGGGTAACTGTTACGGTTGGAGTTAGCGTCAGGTCCAGGTTAGGGTTGGGGTTGAGCTTAAGGTGTCCGCCTAGGGTTAGGGTTAGGTCTGTGGTTTGAGTTAGGCTTAAGGTTAGGTTAGGTTTGAACTTAGTTTGAGGGAGTAAGTTTAGGGCTACTGTTAGTTTTCAGTTCAGTGTTACTGTAGGAGTTAGCGTGAGGGTCAGATTAGGGTTGGCGTTGAGCTAAGGTGTCCTCCTAGGGTTAGGGTTAGGTCTGTGGTTTGAGTTAGGCTCCAGGTTAGGTTAGGTTTGAAGTTAGTTTGAGGGAGTAAGTTTAGGGCTACTGTTAGTTTTCGGTTCAGTGTTACGGTTGGAGATAGCGTCAGGGTCTCTTTAGGGTTGTGGTTGAGTTTCAGGTGTCCGCCTAGGGTTAGGGTTAGGTCTATGGTTTGAGTTAGGCTTCAAGTTAGGTTAGGTTTGAAGTTAGTTTGAGGGAGTAAGTTTAGGGCTACTGTTAGTTTTCGGGTAACTGTTACTGTTGGAGTTAGCGTCAGGGCCAGGTTAGGGTTGGGGTGGAGCTTAAGGTGTCCGCCTAGGGTTAGGGTTAGGTGTATGGTTTGATTTAGGCTTCAGGTTAGGTTAGGTTTGAAGTTAGTTTGAGGGAGTAAGTTTAGGGCTACTGTTAGTTTTCGGTTAACTGTTACAGTTGGAGTATGCGTCAGGGTCAGGTTCGGGTTGGGGTTAAGCATAAGGTGTCCGCCTAGGGTTAGGGTTAGGTCTATGATTTGATTTAGGCTTCAGGTTAGGTTAGGTTTGAACTTAGTTTGAGGGAGTCAGTTTAGGGCTACTGTTAGTTTTCGTTTAACTGTTACGGTTGGAGTAAGCGACAGGGTCAGGTTAAGGTTTGGGGTTGAGCTTAAGGTGTCCGCCTTGGGTTAGGGTTAGGTGTATGGTTTGATTTAGGCTTCAGGTTAGGTTAGGTTTGAACTTAGTTTGAGGGAGTAAGTTTAGGGCTACTGTTAGTTTTCGTTTAACTGTTACGGTTGGAGTAAGCGTCAGGGTGAGGTTAGGGTGGGGGTTAAGCATAAGGTGTCCGCCTAGGGTTAGGGTTAGGTCTATGGTTTCATTTAGGCTTTAGGTTAGGTTAGGATTGAACTTAGTTTGAGGGAGTAAGTTTAGGGCCACTGTTAGTTTTCGGTTCAGTGTTACGGTTGGATTTAGCCTCAGGGTCAGGTTAGGGTTGGGGTTAAGCTTAAGGTGTCCGCCTAGGGTTAGGGTTAAGTCTATTGTTTGAGTTAGGCTTCAGGTTAGCTTAGGTTTGAACTTAGTTTGAGGGAGACTGTTTAGGGCAACTGTTAGTTTTCGTTTAACTGTTACGGTTGGAGTAAGCGTCTGGGTCAGGTTAGGGTAGGGGTTAAGCATAAGGTGTCCGCCTAGGGTTAGGGTTAGGTCTATGGTTTCATTTAGGCTTCAGGTTAGGTTAGGATTGAACTAAGTTTGAGGGACTAAGTTGAGGCCTATTGTAATTTTTGGTTCAGTGTTACGGTTGAATTTATCCTCAGGGTCAGGTTAGGGTTAGGGTTAAGCTTAAGGTGTCCGCCTAGGGTTAAGGTTAGGTCTATGGTTTCATTTAGGCTTTAGGTTAGGTTAGGATTGAACTTAGTTTGAGGGAGTAAGTTTAGGGCTACTCTTAGTTTTCGGTTCAGTGATATGGTTGGAGTTAGCCTGGAGGTCAGGTTAGGGTTGGGGTTGAGCTTAAGGTGTCCGCCTAGGGTTAGGGTTAGGTGTATGGTTTGATTTAGGCTTCAGGTTAGGTTAGGTTTGAACTTAGTTTGAGGGAGTAAGTTTAGGGCTACTGTTAGTTTTTGGTTCAGTGTTACATTTGGAGTTAGCGTGAGTGTCTGGTTAGGGTTGGGGTTGAGCTTAAGGTGTCCACCTAGGGTTAGGGTTAGGTCTGTGGTTTGAGATAGGGTTCAGGTTAGGTTAGGTTTGAACTTAGTTTGAGGGAGTAAGTTTAGGGCTACTGTTAATTTTCGGTTCAGTGTTACCGTTGGAGATAGCGTCAGGGTAAGGTTAGGGTTGGGGTTGAGCTTCAGGTGTCCGCCTATTGTTAGGGTTAGGTCTATTTTTTGATTTAGGCTTCAGGTTAGGTTAGGTTTGAACTTAGTTTGAGCGAGTAAGTTTAGGGCTACTGTTAGTTTTTGGTTCAGTGTTATGGTTGGAGATAGCGTCATGGTCAAGTTAGGGTTGGGTTTGAGATTCAGGTGTCCGCCTAGGTTTAGGGTTAGGTCTATGGTTTGAGTTAGGCTTCAGGTTAGGTTAGGTTTGAACTTAGTTTGAGGCAGTAAGTTTAGGCCTATTGTATATTTTGGTTCAGTGTTACGGTTGAATTTAGCCTCAGGGTCAGGTTAGGGTTGGGGTCAAGCTTAAGGTGTCCGCCTAGGGTTAGGGTTAGGTCTATTGTTTGAGTTAGGCTTCAGGTTAGGTTAGGTTTGAACTTAGTTTGAGAGAGTAAGTTTAGGGCTACTGTTAGTTTTCGGTTAACTGTTACGGTTGGAGTAAGCGTCAGGGTCAGGTTAGGGTTCGGGTAAAGCTTAAGGTGTCCGCCTAGGGTTAGGATTAGGTCTATTGTTTGAGTTAGGCTTCAGGTTAGGTTAGGTTTGAACTTAGTTTGAGGGAGTAAGTTTAGGGCTACTGTTAGTTTTCGGTTCAGTGTTTCGGTTGGAGATAGCGTGAGGGTCAGGTTAGAGTTGAGGTTGAGCTTAAGGTGTCCTCCTAGGGTTAGGGTTAGGTCTGTGGTTTGAGTTAGGCTTCAGGTTAGGTTAGGTTTGAACTTAGTTTGAGGGAGTCAGTTTAGGGCTACTGTTAGTTTTCGTTTAACTGTTACGGTTGGAGTAAGCGACAGGGTCAGGTTAAGTTTTGGGGTTGAGCTTAAGGTGTCCGCCTAGGGTTAGGGTTAGGTGTATGGTTTGATTTAGGCTTCAGGTTAGGTTAGGTTTGAACTTAGTTTGAGGGAGTAAGTTTAGGGCTACTGTTAGTTTTCGTTTAACTGTTACGGTTGGAGTAAGCGTCAGGGTGAGGTTAGGGTGGGGGTTAAGCATAAGGTGTCCGCCTAGGGTTAGGGTTAGGTCTATGGTTTCATTTAGGCTTTAGGTTAGGTTAGGATTGAACTTAGTTTGAGGGAGTAAGTTTAGGGCCACTGTTAGTTTTCGGTTCAGTGTTACGGTTGGATTTAGCCTCAGGGTCAGGTTAGGGTTGGGGTTAAGCTTAAGGTGTCCGCCTAGGGTTAGGGTTAAGTCTATTGTTTGAGTTAGGCTTCAGGTTAGGTTAGGTTTGAACTTAGTTTGAGGGAGACTGTTTAGGGCAACTGTTAGTTTTCGTTTAACTGTTACGGTTGGAGTAAGCGTCTGGGTCAGGTTAGGGTAGGGGTTAAGCATAAGGTGTCCGCCTAGGGTTAGGGTTAGGTCTATGGTTTCATTTAGGCTTCAGGTTAGGTTAGGATTGAACTAAGTTTGAGGGACTAAGTTGAGGCCTATTGTAATTTTTGGTTCAGTGTTACGGTTGAATTTATCCTCAGGGTCAGGTTAGGGTTAGGGTTAAGCTTAAGGTGTCCGCCTAGGGTTAAGGTTAGGTCTATGGTTTCATTTAGGCTTTAGGTTAGGTTAGGATTGAACTTAGTTTGAGGGAGTAAGTTTAGGGCTACTCTTAGTTTTCGGTTCAGTGATATGGTTGGAGTTAGCCTGGAGGTCAGGTTAGGGTTGGGGTTGAGCTTAAGGTGTCCGCCTAGGGTTAGGGTTAGGTGTATGGTTTGATTTAGGCTTCAGGTTAGGTTAGGTTTGAACTTAGTTTGAGGGAGTAAGTTTAGGGCTACTGTTAGTTTTTGGTTCAGTGTTACATTTGGAGTTAGCGTGAGTGTCTGGTTAGGGTTGGGGTTGAGCTTAAGGTGTCCACCTAGGGTTAGGGTTAGGTCTGTGGTTTGAGATAGGGTTCAGGTTAGGTTAGGTTTGAACTTAGTTTGAGGGAGTAAGTTTAGGGCTACTGTTAATTTTCGGTTCAGTGTTACCGTTGGAGATAGCGTCAGGGTAAGGTTAGGGTTGGGGTTGAGCTTCAGGTGTCCGCCTATTGTTAGGGTTAGGTCTATTTTTTGATTTAGGCTTCAGGTTAGGTTAGGTTTGAACTTAGTTTGAGCGAGTAAGTTTAGGGCTACTGTTAGTTTTTGGTTCAGTGTTATGGTTGGAGATAGCGTCATGGTCAAGTTAGGGTTGGGTTTGAGATTCAGGTGTCCGCCTAGGTTTAGGGTTAGGTCTATGGTTTGAGTTAGGCTTCAGGTTAGGTTAGGTTTGAACTTAGTTTGAGGCAGTAAGTTTAGGCCTATTGTATATTTTGGTTCAGTGTTACGGTTGAATTTAGCCTCAGGGTCAGGTTAGGGTTGGGGTCAAGCTTAAGGTGTCCGCCTAGGGTTAGGGTTAGGTCTATTGTTTGAGTTAGGCTTCAGGTTAGGTTAGGTTTGAACTTAGTTTGAGAGAGTAAGTTTAGGGCTACTGTTAGTTTTCGGTTAACTGTTACGGTTGGAGTAAGCGTCAGGGTCAGGTTAGGGTTCGGGTCAAGCTTAAGGTGTCCGCCTAGGGTTAGGATTAGGTCTATTGTTTGAGTTAGGCTTCAGGTTAGGTTAGGTTTGAACTTAGTTTGAGGGAGTAAGTTTAGGGCTACTGTTAGTTTTCGGTTCAGTGTTTCGGTTGGAGATAGCGTGAGGGTCAGGTTAGAGTTGAGGTTGAGCTTAAGGTGTCCTCCTAGGGTTAGGGTTAGGTCTGTGGTTTGAGTTAGGCTTCAGGTTAGGTTAGGTTTGAACTTAGTTTGAGGGAGTAAGTTTAGGGCTACTGTTAGTTTTCGGTTCAGTGTTACGGTTGGAGATAGCGTCAGGGTCAAGTTAGGGTTGTGATTGAGCTTCAGGTGTCCGCCTAGGGTTAGGGTTAGGTCTATGGTTTGAGTTAGGCTTCAAGTTAGGTTAGGTTTGAAGTTAGTTTGAGGGAGTAAGTTTAGGGCTACTGTTAGTTTTCGGGTAACTGTTACTGTTGGAGTTAGCGTCAGGGCCAGGTTAGGGTTGGGGTTGAGCTTAAGGTGTCCGCCTAGGGTTAGGGTTAGGTGTATGGTTTGATTTAGGCTTCAGGTTAGGTTAGGTTTGAAGTTAGTTTGAGGGAGTCAGTTTAGGGCTACTGTTATTTTTCGGTCAACTGTTACGGTTGGAGTAAGCGTCAGGGTCAGGTTAGGTTTGGGGTTGAGCTTAAGGTGTCCGCCTAGGGTTAGGGTTAGGTGTATGGTTTGATTTAGGCTTCAGGTTAGGTTAGGATTGAACTTAGTTTGAGGGAGTAAGTTTAGGGCTACTGTTAGTTTTCGTTTAACTGTTACGGTTGGAGTAAGCGTCAGGGTCAGGTTAGGGTGGGGGTTAAGCATAAGGTGTCCGCCTAGGGTTAGGGTTAGGTCTATGGTTTCATTTAGGCTTCAGGTTAGGTTAGGATTGAACTTAGTTTGAGGGAGTAAGTTTAGGACTACTCTTAGTTTTCGGTTCATTGATATGGTTGGAGTTAGCCTGGAGGTCAGGTTAGGGTTGGGGTTGAGCTTAAGGTGTCTGCCTAGGGTTAGGGTTAGGTCTGTGGTTTGAGTTAGGCTTCAGGTTAGGTTAGGTTTGAACTTAGTTTGAGGAAGTAAGTTTAGGGCTACTGTTAGTTTTCGGTTAACTGTTATGGTTGGAGTAAGCGTCAGGGTCAGGTTAGGGTTGGGGTCAAGCTTAAGGTGTCCGCCTAGGGTTAGGGTTAGGTCTATTGTTTGAGTTAGGCTTCAGGTTAGGTTAGGTTTGAACTTAGTTTGAGGGAGTAAGTTTAGGGCTACTGTTAGTTTTCGGTTCAGTGTTACGGTTGGAGATAGCGTCAGGGTCAAGTTAGGGTTTTGATTGAGCTTCAGGTGTCCGCCTAGGGTTAGGGTTAGGTCTATGGTTTGAGTTAGGCTTCAAGTTAGGTTGGGTTTGAAGTTAGTTTGAGGGAGTAAGTTTAGGGCTACTGTTAGTTTTCGGGTAACTGTTACTGTTGGAGTTAGCGTCAGGGCCAGGTTAGGGTTGGGGTAGAGCTTAAGGTGTCCGCCTAGGGTTAGGGTTAGGTGTATGGTTTGATTTAGGCTTCAGGTTAGGTTAGGTTTGAAGTTAGTTTGAGGGAGTCAGTTTAGGGCTACTGTTATTTTTCGGTTAACTGTTACGGTTGGAGTAAGCGTCAGGGTCAGATTAGGTTTGGGGTTGAGCTTAAGGTGTCCGCCTAGGGTTAGGGTTAGGTGTATGGTTTGATTTAGGCTTCAGGTTAGGTTAGGATTGAACTTAGTTTGAGGGAGTAAGTTTAGGGCTACTGTTAGTTTTCGTTTAACTGTTACGGTTGGAGTAAGCGTCAGGGTCAGGTTAGGGTGGGGGTTAAGCATAAGGTGTCCGCCTAGGGTTAGGGTTAGGTCTATGGTTTCATTTAGGCTTCAGGTTAGGTTAGGACTGAACTTAGTTTGAGGGAGTAAGTTTAGGACTACTCTTAGTTTTCGGTTCATTGATATGGTTGGAGTTAGCCTGGAGGTCAGGTTAGGGTTGGGGTTGAGCTTAAGGTGTCTGCCTAGGGTTAGGGTTAGGTCTGTGGTTTGAGTTAGGCTTCAGGTTAGGTTAGGTTTGAACTTAGTTTGAGGGAGTAAGTTTAGGGCTACTGTTAGTTTTCGGTACAGTGTTACGGTTGGAGTTAGCGTGAGGGTCAGGTTAGGGTTGGGATTGAGCTTAAGGTGTCCTCCTAGGGTTAGGGTTAGGTCTGTGGCTTGAGTGAGGCTTCAGGTTAGGTTAGGTTTGAACTTAGTTTGAGGGAGTAAGTTTAGGGCTACTGTTAGTTTTCGGTTCAGTGTTACGGTTGGAGATAGCGTCAGGGTCAGGTTAGGGTTGTGATTGAGCTTCAGGTGTCCGCCTAGGGTTAGGGTTAGGTCTATGGTTGGAGTTAGGGTCCAGGTTAGGGTAGGCTTGAACTTAGTTTGAGGGAGTAAGTTTAGGGCTACTGTTAGTTTTCGGTTCAGTGTTACGGTTGGAGATAGCGTGAGGGTCAGGTTAGGGTTGGGTTTGAACTTCAGGTGTCCGCCTAGGGTTAGGGTTAGGTGTATGGTTTGATTTAGGCTTCAGGTTAGGTTAGGTTGGAACTTAGTTTGAGGCAGTAAGTTTAGGGCTACTGTTAGTTTTCGGGTAACTGTTACAGTTGGAGTTAGCGTCAGGGCCAGGTTAGGGTTGGGGTTGAGCTTAAGGTGTCCGCCTAGGGTTAGGGTTAGGTCTGTGATTTGAATTAGGGTTCAGGTTAGGTTAGGTTTGAAGTTAGTTTGAGGGAGTAAGTTTAGGGCTACTGTTAGTTTTCGGGTAACTGTTACGGTTGGAGTTAGCGTCAGGGCCAGGTTAGGGTTGGGGTTGAGCTTAAGGTGTCCGCCTAGGGTTAGGGTTAGGTCTACTGTTTGAGTTAGGCTTCAGGTTAGGTTAGGTTTGAACTTAGTTTGTGGGAGACAGTTTAGGGCTACTGTTAGTTTTCGATTAACTGTTACTGTTGGAGTAAGCGTCAGGGTCAAGTTAGGGTGGGGGTTAAACATAAGGTGTCCGCCTAGGGTTAGGGTTAGGTCTATGGTTTCATTTAGGCTTCAGGTTAGGTTAGGATTGAACTTAGTTATAGGGAGTAAGTTTAGGGCTACTGTTAGTTTTCGGTTCAATGTTACGTTTGGAGTTAGCGTGAGGGTCCGGTTAGGGTTGGGGTTGAGCTTAAGGTGTCCGCCTAGGGTTAGGGTTAGGTCTGTGGTTTGAGTTAGGCTTCAGGTTAGGTTAGGTTTGAACTTAGTTTGGGGGAGTCAGTTTAGGGCTATTGTTCGTTTTCGGTTAACTGTTACGGTTGGAGATAGCGTCAGGTTCAGGTTAGGTTTGGGGTTGAGCTTCAGGTGTCCGCCTAGGGTTAGGGTTAGGTCTATGGTTTGAGTTAGGCTTCAGGTTAGGTTAGGTTTGAACTTAGTTTGAGGGATTAAGTTTAGGGCTACTGTTAGTTTTCGATTCAGTGTTACGGTTGGAGTTAGCGTGAGAGTCAGGTTAGGGTTGGGTTTGAACTTCAGGTGTCCGCCTAGGGTTAGGGTTAGGTGTATGGTTTGATTTAGGCTTCAGGTTAGGTTAGGTTGGAACTTAGTTTGAGGCAGTAAGTTTAGGGCTACTGTTAGTTTTCGGGTAAATGTTACGGTTGGAGTTAGCGTCAGGGCCAGGTTAGGGTTGGGGTTGAGCTTAAGGTGTCCGCCTAGGGTTAGGGTTAGGTCTGTGATTTGAGTTAGGGTTCAGGTTAGGTTAGGATTGAACTTAGTTTGAGGGAGTAAGTTTAGGGCTACTGTTAGTTTTCGGTTCAGTGTTACGGTTGGAGATAGCGTCAGGGTCAGGTTAGGTTTGGGGTTGAGCTTCAGGTTTCCGCCTTGGATTAGGGTTAGGTCTATGGTTTGAGTTAGGCTTCAGGTTAGGTTAGGTTTGAACTTAGTTTGAGGGAGTAAGTTTAGGGCTACTGTTAGTATTCGGTTCAGTGTTACGGTTGGAGATAGCGTCAGGGTCTGGTTAGGGTTGTGGTTGAGTTTCAGGTGTCCGCCTAGGGTTAGGGTTAGGTCTATGGTTTGAGTTAGGCTTCAAGTTAGGTTAGGTTTGAAGTTAGTTTGAGGGAGTAAGTTTAGGGCTACTGTTAGTTTTCGGGTAACTGTTACTGTTGGAGTTAGCGTCAGGGCCAGGTTAGGGTTGGGGTGGAGCTTAAGGTGTCCGCCTAGGGTTAGAGTTAGGTGTATGGTTTGATTTAGGCTTCAGGTTAGGTTAGGTTTGAAGTTAGTTTGAGGGAGTAAGTTTAGGGCTACTGTTAGTTTTCGGTTAACTGTTACAGTTGGAGTATGCGTCAGGGTCAGGTTCGGGTTGGGGTTAAGCATAAGGTGTCCGCCTAGGGTTAGGGTTAGGTCTATGATTTGATTTAGGCTTCAGGATAGGTTAGGTTTGAACTTAGTTTGAGGGAGTCAGTTTAGGGCTACTGTTAGTTTTCGGTTAACTGTTACGGTTGGAGTAAGCGACAGGGTCAGGTTAAGGTTTGGGGTTGAGCTTAAGGTGTCCGCCTAGTGTTAGGGTTAGGTGTATGGTTTGATTTAGGCTTCAGGTTAGGTTAGGTTTGAACTTAGTTTGAGGGAGTAAGTTTAGGGCTACTGTTAGTTTTCGTTTAACTGTTACGGTTGGAGTAAGCGTCAGGGTGAGGTTAGGGTGGGGGTTAAGCATAAGGTGTCCGCCTAGGGTTAGGGTTAGGTCTATGGTTTCATTTAGGCTTTAGGTTAGGTTAGGATTGAACTTAGTTTGAGGGAGTAAGTTTAGGGCCACTGTTAATTTTCGGTTCAGTGTTACGGTTGGATTTAGCCTCAGGGTCAGGTTAGGGTTGGGGTTAAGCTTAAGGTGTCCGCCTAGGGTTAGGGTTAAGTCTATTGTTTGAGTTAGGCTTCAGGTTAGGTTAGGTTTGAACTTAGTTTGAGGGAGACAGTTTAGGGCAACTGTTAGTTTTCGTTTAACTGTTACGGTTGGAGTAAGCGTCTGGGTCAGGTTAGGGTAGGGGTTAAGCATAAGGTGTCCGCCTAGGGTTAGGGTTAGGTCTATGGTTTCATTTAGGCTTCAGGTTAGGTTAGGATTGAACTAAGTTTGAGGGAGTAAGTTTAGGGCTACTGTTAGTTGTCGGTTCAATGTTACGTTTGGAGTTAGCGTGACGGTCCGGTTAGGGTTGGGGTTGAGCTTAAGGTGTCTGCCTAGGTTTAGGGTTAGGTCTGTGGTTTGAGTTAGGCTTCAGGTTAGGTTAGGTTTGAACTTAGTTTGAGGGAGTAAGTTTAGGGCTACTGTTAGTTTTAGGGTAACTGTTACTGTTGGAGTTAGCGTCAGGGCCAGGTTAGGGTTGGGGTTGAGCTTAAGGTGTCCGCCTAGGGTTAGGGTTAGGTCTATGGTTTTAGTTAGGATTCAGGTTAGGTTAGGTTTGAACTTAGATTGAGGGAGTAAGTTTAGGCCTATTGTAATTTTTGGTTCAGTGTTACGGTTGAATTTATCCTCAGGGTCAGGTTAGGGTTAGGGTTAAGCTTAAGGAGTCCGCCTAGGGTTAAGGTTAGGTCTATGGTTTCATTTAGGCTTTAGGTTAGGTTAGGATTGAACTTAGTTTGAGGGAGTAAGTTTAGGGCTACTCTTAGTTTTCGGTTCAGTGATATGGTTGGAGTTAGCCTGGAGGTCAGGTTAGGGTTGGGGTTGAGCTTAAGGTGTCCGCCTAGGGTTAGGGTTAGGTGTATGGTTTGATTTAGGCTTCAGGTTAGGTTAGGTTTGAACTTAGTTTGAGGGAGTAAGTTTAGGGCTACTGTTAGTTTTTGGTTCAGTGTTACATTTGGAGTTAGCGTGAGTGTCTGGTTAGGGTTGGGGTTGAGCTTAAGGTGTCCACCTAGGGTTAGGGTTAGGTCTGTGGTTTGAGATAGGGTTCAGGTTAGGTTAGGTTTGAACTTAGTTTGAGGGAGTAAGTTTAGGGCTACTGTTAATTTTCGGTTCAGTGTTACCGTTGGAGATAGCGTCAGGGTAAGGTTAGGGTTGGGGTTGAGCTTCAGGTGTCCGCCTATTGTTAGGGTTAGGTCTATTTTTTGATTTAGGCTTCAGGTTAGGTTAGGTTTGAACTTAGTTTGAGCGAGTAAGTTTAGGGCTACTGTTAGTTTTTGGTTCAGTGTTATGGTTGGAGATAGCGTCATGGTCAAGTTAGGGTTGGGTTTGAGATTCAGGTGTCCGCCTAGGTTTAGGGTTAGGTCTATGGTTTGAGTTAGGCTTCAGGTTAGGTTAGGTTTGAACTTAGTTTGAGGGAGTAAGTTTAGGCCTATTGTATTTTTTGGTTCAGTGTTACGGTTGAATTTAGCCTCAGGGTCAGGTTAGGGTTGGGGTCAAGCTTAAGGTGTCCGCCTAGGGTTAGGGTTAGGTCTATTGTTTGAGTTAGGCTTCAGGTTAGGTTAGGTTTGAACTTAGTTTGAGAGAGTATGTTTAGGGCTACTGTTAGTTTTTGGTTAACTGTTACGGTTGGAGTAAGCGTCAGGGTCAGGTTAGGGTTCGGGTCAAGCTTAAGGTGTCCGCCTAGGGTTAGGATTAGGTCTATTGTTTGAGTTAGGCTTCAGGTTAGGTTAGGATTGAACTTAGTTTGAGGGAGTATGTTTAGGGCTACTGTTAGTTTTCGGTTCAGTGTTTCGGTTGGAGATAGCGTGAGGGTCAGGTTAGGGTTGAGGTTGAGCTTAAGGTGTCCTCCTAGGGTTAGGTTTAGGTCTGTGGTTTGAGTTAGGCTTCAGGTTAGTTTAGGTTTGAACTTAGTTTGAGGGAGTAAGTTTAGGGCTACTGTTAGTTTTCGGTTCAGTGTTACGGTTGGAGATAGCGTCAGGGTCAAGTTAGGGTTGTGATTGAGCTTCAGGTGTCCGCCTAGGGTTAGGGTTAGGTCTATGGTTTGAGTTAGGCTTCAAGTTAGGTTAGGTTTGAAGTTAGTTTGAGGGAGTAAGTTTAGGGCTACTGTTAGTTTTCGGGTAACTGTTACTGTTGGAGTTAGCGTCAGGGCCAGGTTAGGGTTGGGGTTGAGCTTAAGGTGTCAGCCTAGGGTTAGGGTTAGGTGTATGGTTTGATTTAGGCTTCAGGTTAGGTTAGGTTTGAAGTTAGTTTGAGGGAGTCAGTTTAGGGCTACTGTTATTTTTCGGTCAACTGTTACGGTTGGAGTAAGCGTCAGGGTCAGGTTAGGTTTGGGGTTGAGCTTAAGGTGTCCGCCTAGGGTTAGGGTTAGGTGTATGGTTTGATTTAGGCTTCAGGTTAGGTTAGGATTGAACTTAGTTTGAGGGAGTAAGTTTAGGGCTACTGTTAGTTTTCGTTTAACTGTTACGGTTGGAGTAAGCGTCAGGGTCAGGTTAGGGTGGGGGTTAAGCATAAGGTGTCCGCCTAGGGTTAGGGTTAGGTCTATGGTTTCATTTAGGCTTCAGGTTAGGTTAGGATTGAACTTAGTTTGAGGGAGTAAGTTTAGGACTACTCTTAGTTTTCGGTTCATTGATATGGTTGGTGTTAGCCTGGAGGTCAGGTTAGGGTTGGGGTTGAGCTTAAGGTGTCTGCCTAGGGTTAGGGTTAGGTCTGTGGTTTGAGTTAGGCTTCAGGTTAGGTTAGGTTTGAACTTAGTTTGAGGAAGTAAGTTTAGGGCTACTGTTAGTTTTCGGTTAACTGTTACGGTTGGAGTAAGCGTCAGGGTCAGGTTAGGGTTGGGGTCAAGCTTAAGGTGTCCGCCTAGGGTTAGGGTTATGTCTATTGTTTGAGTTAGGCTTCAGGTAAGGTTAGGTTTGAACTTAGTTTGAGGGAGTAAGTTTAGGGCTACTGTTAGTTTTCGGTTCAGTGTTACGGTTGGAGATAGCGTCAGGGTCAAGTTAGGGTTGTGATTGAGCTTCAGGTGTCCGCCTAGGGTTAGGGTTAGGTCTATGGTTTGAGTTAGGCTTCAAGTTAGGTTAGGTTTGAAGTTAGTTTGAGGGAGTAAGTTTAGGGCTACTGTTAGTTTTCGGGTAACTGTTACTGTTGGAGTTAGCGTCAGGGCCAGGTTAGGGTTGGGGTTGAGCTTAAGGTGTCCGCCTAGGGTTAGGGTTAGGTGTATGGTTTGATTTAGGCTTCAGGTTAGGTTAGGTTTGAAGTTAGTTTGAGGGAGTCAGTTTAGGGCTACTGTTATTTTTCGGTTAACTGTTACGGTTGGAGTAAGCGTCAGGGTCAGGTTAGGTTTGGGGTTGAGCTTAAGGTGTCCGCCTAGGGTTAGGGTTAGGTGTATGGTTTGATTTAGGCTTCAGGTTAGGTTAGGATTGAACTTAGTTTGAGGGAGTAAGTTTAGGGCTACTGTTAGTTTTCGTTTAACTGTTACGGTTGGAGTAAGCGTCAGGGTCAGGTTAGGGTGGGGGTTAAGCATAAGGTGTCCGCCTAGGGTTAGGGTTAGGTCTATGGTTTCATTTAGGCTTCAGGTTAGGTTAGGATTGAACTTAGTTTGAAGGAGTAAGTTTAGGACTACTCTTAGTTTTCGGTTCATTGATATGGTTGGAGTTAGCCTGGAGGTCAGGTTAGGGTTGGGGTCAAGCTTAAGGTGTCCGCCTAGGGTTAGGTATAGGTCTATTGTTTTAGTTAGGCTTCAGGTTAGGTTAGGTTTGAACTTAGTTTGAGGAAGTAAGTTTAGGGCTACTGTTAGTTTTCGGATAACTGTTACGGTTGGAGTAAGCGTCAGGGTCAGGTTAGGGTTGGGGTCAAGCTTAAGGTGTCCGCCTAGGGTTAGGGTTAGGTCTATTGTTTGAGTTAGGCTTCAGGTTAGGTTAGGTTTGAACTTAGTTTGAGGGAGTAAGTTTAGGGCTACTGTTAGTTTTCGGTACAGTGTTACGGTTGGAGTTAGCGTGAGGGTCAGGTTAGGGTTGGGGTTGAGCTTAAGGTGTCCTCCTAGGGTTAGGGTTAGGTCTGTGGCTTGAGTGAGGCTTCAGGTTAGGTTAGGTTTGAACTTAGTTTGAGGGAGTAAGTTTAGGGCTACTGTTAGTTTTCGGTTCAGTGTTACGGTTGGAGATAGCGTCAGGGTCAGGTTAGGGTTGTGATTGAGCTTCAGGTGTCCGCCTAGGGTTAGGGTTAGGTCTATGGTTGGAGTTAGGGTCCAGGTTAGGGTAGGCTTGAACTTAGTTTGAGGGAGTAAGTTTAGGGCTACTGTTAGTTTTCGGTTCAGTGTTACGGTTGGAGATAGCGTGAGGGTCAGGTTAGGGTTGGGTTTGAACTTCAGGTGTCCGCCTAGGGTTAGGGTTAGATGTATGGTTTGATTTAGGCTTCAGGTTAGGTTAGGTTGGAACTTAGTTTGAGGCAGTAAGTTTAGGGCTACTGTTAGTTTTCGGGTAACTGTTACAGTTGGAGTTAGCGTCAGGGCCAGGTTAGGGTTGGGGTTGAGCTTAAGGTGTCCGCCTAGGGTTAGGGTTAGGTCTGTGATTTGAGTTAGGGTTCAGGTTAGGTTAGGTTTGAACTTAGTTTGAGGGAGTAAGTTTAGGGCTACTGTTAGTTTTCGGGTAACTGTTACGGTTGGAGTTAGCGTCAGGGCCAGGTTAGGGTTGGGGTTGAGCTTAAGGTGTCCGCTTAGGGTTAGGGTTAGGTCTACTGTTTGAGTTAGGCTTCAGGTTAGGTTAGGTTTGAACTTAGTTTGTGGGAGACAGTTTAGGGCTACTGTTAGTTTTCGATTAACTGTTACTGTTGGAGTAAGCGTCAGGGTCAAGTTAGGGTGGGGGTTAAACATAAGGTGTCCGCCTAGGGTTAGGGTTAGGTCTATGGTTTCATTTAGGCTTCAGGTTAGGTTAGGATTGAACTTAGTTATAGGGAGTAAGTTTAGGGCTACTGTTAGTTTTCGGTTCAATGTTACGTTTGGAGTTAGCGTGAGGGTCCGGTTAGGGTTGGGGTTGAGCTTAAGGTGTCCGCCTAGGGTTAGGGTTAGGTCTGTGGTTTGAGTTAGGCTTCAGGTTAGGTTAGGTTTGAACTTAGTTTGGGGGAGTCACTTTAGGGCTACTGTTCGTTTTCGGTTAACTGTTACGGTTGGAGATAGCGTCAGGGTCAGGTTAGGTTTGGGGTTGAGCTTCAGGTGTCCGCCTAGGGTTAGGGTTAGGTCTATGGTTTGAGTTAGGCTTCAGGTTAGGTTAGGTTTGAACTTAGTTTGAGGGATTAAGTTTAGGGCTACTGTTAGTTTTCGATTCAGTGTTACGGTTGGAGTTAGCGTGAGAGTCAGGTTAGGGTTGGGTTTGAACTTCAGGTGTCCGCCTAGGGTTAGGGTTAGGTGTATGGTTTGATTTAGGCTTCAGGTTAGTTTAGGTTGGAACTTAGTTTGAAGCAGTAAGTTTAGGGCTACTGTTAGTTTTCGGGTAACTGTTACGGTTGGAGTTAGCGTCAGGGCCAGGTTAGGGTTGGGGTTGAGCTTAAGGTGTCCGCCTAGGGTTAGGGTTAGGTCTGTGATTTGAGTTAGGGTTCAGGTTAGGTTAGGATTGAACTTAGTTTGAGGGAGTAAGTTTAGGGCTACTGTTAGTTTTCGGTTCAGTGTTACGGTTGGAGATAGCGTCAGGGTCAGGTTAGGTTTGGGGTTGAGCTTCAGGTTTACGCCTTGGGTTAGGGTTAGGTCTATGGTTTGAGTTAGGCTTCAGGTTAGGTTAGGTTTGAACTTAGTTTGAGGGAGTAAGTTTAGGGCTACTGTTAGTTTTCGGTTCAGTGTTACGGTTGGAGATAGCGTCAGGGTCTGGTTAGGGTTGTGGTTGAGTTTCAGGTGTCCGCCTAGGGTTAGTGTTAGGTCTATGGTTTGAGTTAGGCTTCAAGTTAGGTTAGGTTTGAAGTTAGTTTGAGGGAGTAAGTTTAGGGCTACTGTTAGTTTTCGGGTAACTGTTACTGTTGGAGTTAGCGTCAGGGCCAGGTTAGGGTTGGGGTTGAGCTTAAGGTGTCCGCCTAGGGTTAGGGTTAGGTGTATGGTTTGATTTAGGCTTCAGGTTAGGTTAGGTTTGAAGTTAGTTTGAGGGAGTAAGTTTAGGGCTATTGTTAGTTTTCGGTTAACTGTTACAGTTGGAGTAAGCGTCAGGGTCAGGTTAGGGTGGGGGTTAAGCATAAGGTGTCCGCCTAGTGTTACGGTTAGGTCTATGATTTGATTTAGGCTTCAGGTTAGGTTAGGTTTGAACTTAGTTTGAGGGAGTCAGTTTAGGGCTACTGTTAGTTTTCGGTTAACTGTTAAGGTTGGAGTAAGCGTCAGGGTCAGGTTAGGTTTGGGGTTGAGCTTAAGGTGTCCGCCTTGGGTTAGGGTTATGTGTATGGTTTGATTTAGGCTTCAGGTTAGGTTAGGTTTTAACTAAGTTTGAGGGTGTAAGTTTAGGGCTACTGTTAGTTTTCGGTTAACTGTTACGGGTGGAGTAATCGTCAGGGTCAGGTTAGGGTTGGGGTCAAGCTTAAGGTGTCCGCCTAGGGTTAGGGTTAGGTCTATTGTTTGAGTTAGGCTTCAGGTTAGGTTAGGTTTGAACTTAGTTTGAGGGAGTAAGTTTAGGGCTACTGTTAGTTTTCGGTACAGTGTTACGGTTGGAGTTAGCGTGAGGGTCAGGTTAGGGTTGGGGTTGAGCTTAAGGTGTCCTCCTAGGGTTAGGGTTAGGTCTATGGTTTCATTTAGGCTTCAGGTTAGGTTAGGTTTGAACTTAGTTTGAGGGAGTAAGTTTAGGGCTACTGTTAGTTTTCGGTTCAGTGTTACGGTTGGAGATAGCGTCAGGGTCTGGTTAGGGTTGTGGTTGAGTTTCAGGTGTCTGCCTAGGGTTAGGGTTAGGTCTATGGTTTGAGTTAGGCTTCAAGTTACGTTAGGTTTGAAGTTAGTTTGAGGGAGTAAGTTTAGGGCTACTCTTAGTTTTCGGGTAACTGTTACTGTTGGAGTTAGCGTCAGGGCCAGGTTAGGGTTGGGGTTGAGCTTAAGGTGTCCGCCTAGGGTTAGGGTTAGGTCTATGGTTTGAGTTAGGCTTCAGGTTAGGTTAGGTTTGAACTTAGTTTGAGGGAGTAAGTTAAGGCCTATTGTATTTTTTGGTTCAGTGTTACGGTTGAATTTAGCCTCAGGGTCAGGTTAAGGTTAGGGTTAAGCTTAAGGTGTCCGCCTAGGGTTAGGGTTAGGTCTATTGTTTGAGTTAGGCTTCAGGTTAGGTTAGGTTTGAACTTAGTTTGAGGGAGTAAGTTTAGGGCTACTGTTAGTTTTCGTTTCAGTGTTACGGTTGGAGTTAGCGTGAGGGTCAGGTTAGGGTTGGGGTTGAGCATAAGGTGTCCTCCCAGGGTTAGGGTTAGGTCTGTGGTTTGAGTTAGGCTTCACGTTAGGTTAGGTTTGAACGTAGTTTGAGGGAGTAAGTTTTGGGCTACTGTTAGTTTTCGGTTCAGTGTTACGGTTGGAGATAGCTTCAGGGTCAGGTTAGGGTTGTGATTCAGCTTCAGGTGTCCGCCTAGGGTTAGGGTTAGGTCTATGGTTTGAGTTAGGGTCCAGGTTAGGTTAGGTTTGAACTTAGTTTGAGGGAGTAAGTTTAGGGCTACTGTTTGTTTTCGGTTCAGTGTTACAGTTGGAGATAGCGTCAGGGTCTGGTTAGGGTTGTGGTTGAGTTTCAGGTGTCCGCCTAGGGTTAGGGTTAGGTCTATGATTTGAGTTAGGCTTCAAGTTAGGTTAGGTTTGAAGTTAGTTTGAGGAAGTAAGTTTAGGGCTACTGTTAGTTTTCGGGTAACTGTTACTGTTGGAGTTAGCGTCAGGGCCAGGTTCGGGTTGGGGTTGAGCTTAAGGTGTCCGCCTAGTGTTAGGGTTAGGTGTATGGTTTGATTTAGTCTTCAGGTTAGGATAGGTTTGAACTTAGTTTGAGGGAGTAAGTTTAGGGCTACTGTTAGTTTTCGTTTAACTGTTACGGTTGGAGTAAGCGTCAGGGTCAGGTTATGGTGGGGGTTAACCATAAGGTGTCCGCCTAGGGTTAGGGTTAGATCTATGGTTTCATTTAATCTTTAGGTTAGGTTAGATTTGAACTTAGTTTGAGGGAGTAAGTTTAGGGCTACTCTTAGTTTTCGGTAAGTGATATGGTTGGAGTTAGCCTGGAGGTCAGGTTAGGGTTGGGGTTGAGCTTAAGGTGTCCGCCTAGGGTTAGGGTTAGGTCTATGATTTGATTTAGGCTTCAGGTTAGGTTAGGTTTGAACTTAGTTTGAGGGAGTCAGTTTAGGGCTACTGTTAGTTTTCGGTTAACTGTTACGGTTGGTGTAAGCATCAGGGTCAGGCTAGGTCTGGGGTTGTTCTTAAGGTGTCCGCCTAGGGTTAGGGTTAGGTGTATGGTTTGATTTAGGCTTCAGGTTAGGTTAGGTTTGAACTTAGTTTGAGGGAGTAAGTTTAGGGCTACTGTTAGTTTTTGGTTCAGTGTTACATTTGGAGTTAGCGTGAGTGTCTGGTTAGGATTGGGGTTGAGCTTAAGGTGTCCACCTAGGGTTAGGTTTAGGTCTGTGGTTTGAGATACGGTTCAGGTTAGGTTAGGTTTGAACTTAGTTTGAGGGAGTAAGTTTAGGGCTACTGTTAGTTTTCGGTTCAGTGTTACGGTTGGAGATAGCGTCAGGGTCAGGTTAGGGTTGGGGTTGAGCTTCAGGTGTCCGCCTATTGTTAGGGTTAGGTCTATGATTTGATTTAGGCTTCAGGTTAGGTTAGGTTTGAACTTAGTTTGAGCGAGTAAGTTTAGGGCTACTGTTAGTTTTTGGTTCAGTGTTATGGTTGGAGATAGCGTCATGGTCAAGTTAGGGTTGGGTTTGAGATTCAGGTGTCCGCCTAGGTTTAGGGTTAGGTCTATGGTTTGAGTTAGGCTTCAGGTTAGGTTAGGTTTGAACTTAGTTTGAGGGAGTAAGTTTAGGCCTATTGTATTTTTTGGTTCAGTGTTACGGTTGAATTTAGCCTCAGGGTCAGGTTAGGGTTGGGGTCAAGCTTAAGGTGTCCGCCTAGGGTTAGGGTTAGGTCTATTGTTTGAGTTAGGCTTCAGGTTAGGTTAGGTTTGAACTTAGTTTGAGAGAGTATGTTTAGGGCTACTGTTAGTTTTTGGTTAACTGTTACGGTTGGAGTAAGCGTCAGGGTCAGGTTAGGGTTCGGGTCAAGCTTAAGGTGTCCGCCTAGGGTTAGGATTAGGTCTATTGTTTGAGTTAGGCTTCAGGTTAGGTTAGGATTGAACTTAGTTTGAGGGAGTATGTTTAGGGCTACTGTTAGTTTTCGGTTCAGTGTTTCGGTTGGAGATAGCGTGAGGGTCAGGTTAGGGTTGAGGTTGAGCTTAAGGTGTCCTCCTAGGGTTAGGTTTAGGTCTGTGGTTTGAGTTAGGCTTCAGGTTAGTTTAGGTTTGAACTTAGTTTGAGGGAGTAAGTTTAGGGCTACTGTTAGTTTTCGGTTCAGTGTTACGGTTGGAGATAGCGTCAGGGTCAAGTTAGGGTTGTGATTGAGCTTCAGGTGTCCGCCTAGGGTTAGGGTTAGGTCTATGGTTTGAGTTAGGCTTCAAGTTAGGTTAGGTTTGAAGTTAGTTTGAGGGAGTAAGTTTAGGGCTACTGTTAGTTTTCGGGTAACTGTTACTGTTGGAGTTAGCGTCAGGGCCAGGTTAGGGTTGGGGTTGAGCTTAAGGTGTCAGCCTAGGGTTAGGGTTAGGTGTATGGTTTGATTTAGGCTTCAGGTTAGGTTAGGTTTGAAGTTAGTTTGAGGGAGTCAGTTTAGGGCTACTGTTATTTTTCGGTCAACTGTTACGGTTGGAGTAAGCGTCAGGGTCAGGTTAGGTTTGGGGTTGAGCTTAAGGTGTCCGCCTAGGGTTAGGGTTAGGTGTATGGTTTGATTTAGGCTTCAGGTTAGGTTAGGATTGAACTTAGTTTGAGGGAGTAAGTTTAGGGCTACTGTTAGTTTTCGTTTAACTGTTACGGTTGGAGTAAGCGTCAGGGTCAGGTTAGGGTGGGGGTTAAGCATAAGGTGTCCGCCTAGGGTTAGGGTTAGGTCTATGGTTTCATTTAGGCTTCAGGTTAGGTTAGGATTGAACTTAGTTTGAGGGAGTAAGTTTAGGACTACTCTTAGTTTTCGGTTCATTGATATGGTTGGTGTTAGCCTGGAGGTCAGGTTAGGGTTGGGGTTGAGCTTAAGGTGTCTGCCTAGGGTTAGGGTTAGGTCTGTGGTTTGAGTTAGGCTTCAGGTTAGGTTAGGTTTGAACTTAGTTTGAGGAAGTAAGTTTAGGGCTACTGTTAGTTTTCGGTTAACTGTTACGGTTGGAGTAAGCGTCAGGGTCAGGTTAGGGTTGGGGTCAAGCTTAAGGTGTCCGCCTAGGGTTAGGGTTATGTCTATTGTTTGAGTTAGGCTTCAGGTAAGGTTAGGTTTGAACTTAGTTTGAGGGAGTAAGTTTAGGGCTACTGTTAGTTTTCGGTTCAGTGTTACGGTTGGAGATAGCGTCAGGGTCAAGTTAGGGTTGTGATTGAGCTTCAGGTGTCCGCCTAGGGTTAGGGTTAGGTCTATGGTTTGAGTTAGGCTTCAAGTTAGGTTAGGTTTGAAGTTAGTTTGAGGGAGTAAGTTTAGGGCTACTGTTAGTTTTCGGGTAACTGTTACTGTTGGAGTTAGCGTCAGGGCCAGGTTAGGGTTGGGGTTGAGCTTAAGGTGTCCGCCTAGGGTTAGGGTTAGGTGTATGGTTTGATTTAGGCTTCAGGTTAGGTTAGGTTTGAAGTTAGTTTGAGGGAGTCAGTTTAGGGCTACTGTTATTTTTCGGTTAACTGTTACGGTTGGAGTAAGCGTCAGGGTCAGGTTAGGTTTGGGGTTGAGCTTAAGGTGTCCGCCTAGGGTTAGGGTTAGGTGTATGGTTTGATTTAGGCTTCAGGTTAGGTTAGGATTGAACTTAGTTTGAGGGAGTAAGTTTAGGGCTACTGTTAGTTTTCGTTTAACTGTTACGGTTGGAGTAAGCGTCAGGGTCAGGTTAGGGTGGGGGTTAAGCATAAGGTGTCCGCCTAGGGTTAGGGTTAGGTCTATGGTTTCATTTAGGCTTCAGGTTAGGTTAGGATTGAACTTAGTTTGAAGGAGTAAGTTTAGGACTACTCTTAGTTTTCGGTTCATTGATATGGTTGGAGTTAGCCTGGAGGTCAGGTTAGGGTTGGGGTCAAGCTTAAGGTGTCCGCCTAGGGTTAGGTATAGGTCTATTGTTTTAGTTAGGCTTCAGGTTAGGTTAGGTTTGAACTTAGTTTGAGGAAGTAAGTTTAGGGCTACTGTTAGTTTTCGGATAACTGTTACGGTTGGAGTAAGCGTCAGGGTCAGGTTAGGGTTGGGGTCAAGCTTAAGGTGTCCGCCTAGGGTTAGGGTTAGGTCTATTGTTTGAGTTAGGCTTCAGGTTAGGTTAGGTTTGAACTTAGTTTGAGGGAGTAAGTTTAGGGCTACTGTTAGTTTTCGGTACAGTGTTACGGTTGGAGTTAGCGTGAGGGTCAGGTTAGGGTTGGGGTTGAGCTTAAGGTGTCCTCCTAGGGTTAGGGTTAGGTCTGTGGCTTGAGTGAGGCTTCAGGTTAGGTTAGGTTTGAACTTAGTTTGAGGGAGTAAGTTTAGGGCTACTGTTAGTTTTCGGTTCAGTGTTACGGTTGGAGATAGCGTCAGGGTCAGGTTAGGGTTGTGATTGAGCTTCAGGTGTCCGCCTAGGGTTAGGGTTAGGTCTATGGTTGGAGTTAGGGTCCAGGTTAGGGTAGGCTTGAACTTAGTTTGAGGGAGTAAGTTTAGGGCTACTGTTAGTTTTCGGTTCAGTGTTACGGTTGGAGATAGCGTGAGGGTCAGGTTAGGGTTGGGTTTGAACTTCAGGTGTCCGCCTAGGGTTAGGGTTAGATGTATGGTTTGATTTAGGCTTCAGGTTAGGTTAGGTTGGAACTTAGTTTGAGGCAGTAAGTTTAGGGCTACTGTTAGTTTTCGGGTAACTGTTACAGTTGGAGTTAGCGTCAGGGCCAGGTTAGGGTTGGGGTTGAGCTTAAGGTGTCCGCCTAGGGTTAGGGTTAGGTCTGTGATTTGAGTTAGGGTTCAGGTTAGGTTAGGTTTGAACTTAGTTTGAGGGAGTAAGTTTAGGGCTACTGTTAGTTTTCGGGTAACTGTTACGGTTGGAGTTAGCGTCAGGGCCAGGTTAGGGTTGGGGTTGAGCTTAAGGTGTCCGCTTAGGGTTAGGGTTAGGTCTACTGTTTGAGTTAGGCTTCAGGTTAGGTTAGGTTTGAACTTAGTTTGTGGGAGACAGTTTAGGGCTACTGTTAGTTTTCGATTAACTGTTACTGTTGGAGTAAGCGTCAGGGTCAAGTTAGGGTGGGGGTTAAACATAAGGTGTCCGCCTAGGGTTAGGGTTAGGTCTATGGTTTCATTTAGGCTTCAGGTTAGGTTAGGATTGAACTTAGTTATAGGGAGTAAGTTTAGGGCTACTGTTAGTTTTCGGTTCAATGTTACGTTTGGAGTTAGCGTGAGGGTCCGGTTAGGGTTGGGGTTGAGCTTAAGGTGTCCGCCTAGGGTTAGGGTTAGGTCTGTGGTTTGAGTTAGGCTTCAGGTTAGGTTAGGTTTGAACTTAGTTTGGGGGAGTCACTTTAGGGCTACTGTTCGTTTTCGGTTAACTGTTACGGTTGGAGATAGCGTCAGGGTCAGGTTAGGTTTGGGGTTGAGCTTCAGGTGTCCGCCTAGGGTTAGGGTTAGGTCTATGGTTTGAGTTAGGCTTCAGGTTAGGTTAGGTTTGAACTTAGTTTGAGGGATTAAGTTTAGGGCTACTGTTAGTTTTCGATTCAGTGTTACGGTTGGAGTTAGCGTGAGAGTCAGGTTAGGGTTGGGTTTGAACTTCAGGTGTCCGCCTAGGGTTAGGGTTAGGTGTATGGTTTGATTTAGGCTTCAGGTTAGTTTAGGTTGGAACTTAGTTTGAAGCAGTAAGTTTAGGGCTACTGTTAGTTTTCGGGTAACTGTTACGGTTGGAGTTAGCGTCAGGGCCAGGTTAGGGTTGGGGTTGAGCTTAAGGTGTCCGCCTAGGGTTAGGGTTAGGTCTGTGATTTGAGTTAGGGTTCAGGTTAGGTTAGGATTGAACTTAGTTTGAGGGAGTAAGTTTAGGGCTACTGTTAGTTTTCGGTTCAGTGTTACGGTTGGAGATAGCGTCAGGGTCAGGTTAGGTTTGGGGTTGAGCTTCAGGTTTACGCCTTGGGTTAGGGTTAGGTCTATGGTTTGAGTTAGGCTTCAGGTTAGGTTAGGTTTGAACTTAGTTTGAGGGAGTAAGTTTAGGGCTACTGTTAGTTTTCGGTTCAGTGTTACGGTTGGAGATAGCGTCAGGGTCTGGTTAGGGTTGTGGTTGAGTTTCAGGTGTCCGCCTAGGGTTAGTGTTAGGTCTATGGTTTGAGTTAGGCTTCAAGTTAGGTTAGGTTTGAAGTTAGTTTGAGGGAGTAAGTTTAGGGCTACTGTTAGTTTTCGGGTAACTGTTACTGTTGGAGTTAGCGTCAGGGCCAGGTTAGGGTTGGGGTTGAGCTTAAGGTGTCCGCCTAGGGTTAGGGTTAGGTGTATGGTTTGATTTAGGCTTCAGGTTAGGTTAGGTTTGAAGTTAGTTTGAGGGAGTAAGTTTAGGGCTATTGTTAGTTTTCGGTTAACTGTTACAGTTGGAGTAAGCGTCAGGGTCAGGTTAGGGTGGGGGTTAAGCATAAGGTGTCCGCCTAGTGTTACGGTTAGGTCTATGATTTGATTTAGGCTTCAGGTTAGGTTAGGTTTGAACTTAGTTTGAGGGAGTCAGTTTAGGGCTACTGTTAGTTTTCGGTTAACTGTTAAGGTTGGAGTAAGCGTCAGGGTCAGGTTAGGTTTGGGGTTGAGCTTAAGGTGTCCGCCTTGGGTTAGGGTTATGTGTATGGTTTGATTTAGGCTTCAGGTTAGGTTAGGTTTTAACTAAGTTTGAGGGTGTAAGTTTAGGGCTACTGTTAGTTTTCGGTTAACTGTTACGGGTGGAGTAATCGTCAGGGTCAGGTTAGGGTTGGGGTCAAGCTTAAGGTGTCCGCCTAGGGTTAGGGTTAGGTCTATTGTTTGAGTTAGGCTTCAGGTTAGGTTAGGTTTGAACTTAGTTTGAGGGAGTAAGTTTAGGGCTACTGTTAGTTTTCGGTACAGTGTTACGGTTGGAGTTAGCGTGAGGGTCAGGTTAGGGTTGGGGTTGAGCTTAAGGTGTCCTCCTAGGGTTAGGGTTAGGTCTATGGTTTCATTTAGGCTTCAGGTTAGGTTAGGTTTGAACTTAGTTTGAGGGAGTAAGTTTAGGGCTACTGTTAGTTTTCGGTTCAGTGTTACGGTTGGAGATAGCGTCAGGGTCTGGTTAGGGTTGTGGTTGAGTTTCAGGTGTCTGCCTAGGGTTAGGGTTAGGTCTATGGTTTGAGTTAGGCTTCAAGTTACGTTAGGTTTGAAGTTAGTTTGAGGGAGTAAGTTTAGGGCTACTCTTAGTTTTCGGGTAACTGTTACTGTTGGAGTTAGCGTCAGGGCCAGGTTAGGGTTGGGGTTGAGCTTAAGGTGTCCGCCTAGGGTTAGGGTTAGGTCTATGGTTTGAGTTAGGCTTCAGGTTAGGTTAGGTTTGAACTTAGTTTGAGGGAGTAAGTTAAGGCCTATTGTATTTTTTGGTTCAGTGTTACGGTTGAATTTAGCCTCAGGGTCAGGTTAAGGTTAGGGTTAAGCTTAAGGTGTCCGCCTAGGGTTAGGGTTAGGTCTATTGTTTGAGTTAGGCTTCAGGTTAGGTTAGGTTTGAACTTAGTTTGAGGGAGTAAGTTTAGGGCTACTGTTAGTTTTCGTTTCAGTGTTACGGTTGGAGTTAGCGTGAGGGTCAGGTTAGGGTTGGGGTTGAGCATAAGGTGTCCTCCCAGGGTTAGGGTTAGGTCTGTGGTTTGAGTTAGGCTTCACGTTAGGTTAGGTTTGAACGTAGTTTGAGGGAGTAAGTTTTGGGCTACTGTTAGTTTTCGGTTCAGTGTTACGGTTGGAGATAGCTTCAGGGTCAGGTTAGGGTTGTGATTCAGCTTCAGGTGTCCGCCTAGGGTTAGGGTTAGGTCTATGGTTTGAGTTAGGGTCCAGGTTAGGTTAGGTTTGAACTTAGTTTGAGGGAGTAAGTTTAGGGCTACTGTTTGTTTTCGGTTCAGTGTTACAGTTGGAGATAGCGTCAGGGTCTGGTTAGGGTTGTGGTTGAGTTTCAGGTGTCCGCCTAGGGTTAGGGTTAGGTCTATGATTTGAGTTAGGCTTCAAGTTAGGTTAGGTTTGAAGTTAGTTTGAGGAAGTAAGTTTAGGGCTACTGTTAGTTTTCGGGTAACTGTTACTGTTGGAGTTAGCGTCAGGGCCAGGTTCGGGTTGGGGTTGAGCTTAAGGTGTCCGCCTAGTGTTAGGGTTAGGTGTATGGTTTGATTTAGTCTTCAGGTTAGGATAGGTTTGAACTTAGTTTGAGGGAGTAAGTTTAGGGCTACTGTTAGTTTTCGTTTAACTGTTACGGTTGGAGTAAGCGTCAGGGTCAGGTTATGGTGGGGGTTAACCATAAGGTGTCCGCCTAGGGTTAGGGTTAGATCTATGGTTTCATTTAATCTTTAGGTTAGGTTAGATTTGAACTTAGTTTGAGGGAGTAAGTTTAGGGCTACTCTTAGTTTTCGGTAAGTGATATGGTTGGAGTTAGCCTGGAGGTCAGGTTAGGGTTGGGGTTGAGCTTAAGGTGTCCGCCTAGGGTTAGGGTTAGGTCTATGATTTGATTTAGGCTTCAGGTTAGGTTAGGTTTGAACTTAGTTTGAGGGAGTCAGTTTAGGGCTACTGTTAGTTTTCGGTTAACTGTTACGGTTGGTGTAAGCATCAGGGTCAGGCTAGGTCTGGGGTTGTTCTTAAGGTGTCCGCCTAGGGTTAGGGTTAGGTGTATGGTTTGATTTAGGCTTCAGGTTAGGTTAGGTTTGAACTTAGTTTGAGGGAGTAAGTTTAGGGCTACTGTTAGTTTTTGGTTCAGTGTTACATTTGGAGTTAGCGTGAGTGTCTGGTTAGGATTGGGGTTGAGCTTAAGGTGTCCACCTAGGGTTAGGTTTAGGTCTGTGGTTTGAGATACGGTTCAGGTTAGGTTAGGTTTGAACTTAGTTTGAGGGAGTAAGTTTAGGGCTACTGTTAGTTTTCGGTTCAGTGTTACGGTTGGAGATAGCGTCAGGGTCAGGTTAGGGTTGGGGTTGAGCTTCAGGTGTCCGCCTATTGTTAGGGTTAGGTCTATGATTTGATTTAGGCTTCAGGTTAGGTTAGGTTTGAACTTAGTTTGAGCGAGTAAGTTTAGGGCTACTGTTAGTTTTTGGTTCAGTGTTATGGTTGGAGATAGCGTCATGGTCAAGTTAGGGTTGGGTTTGAGATTCAGGTGTCCGCCTAGGGTTAGGGTTAGGTCTATGGTTTGAGTTAGGCTTCAGGTTAGGTTAGGTTTGAACTTAGTTTGAGGGAGTAAGTTTAGGCCTATTGTATTTTTTGGTTCAGTGTTACGGTTGAATTTAGCCTCAGGGTCAGGTTATGGTTGGGGTCAAGCTTAAGGTGTCCGCCTAGGGTTAGGGTTAGGTCTATTGTTTGAGTTAGGCTTCAGGTTAGGTTAGGTTTGAACTTAGTTTGAGAGAGTAAGTTTAGGGCTACTGTTAGTTTTCGGGTAACTGTTACTGTTGGAGTTAGCGTCAGGGCCAGGTTAGGGTTGGGGTTGAGCTTAAGGTGTCCGCCTAGGGTTAGGGTTAGGTCTGTGGTTTGAGTGAGGCTTCAGGTTAGGTTAGGTTTGAACTTAGTTTGAGGGAGTAAGTTTAGGGCTACTGTTAGTTTTCGGTTCAGTGTTACGGTTGGAGATAGCGTCAGGGTCAGGTTAGGGTTGGGGTTGAGCTTCAGATGTCCGCCTAGGGTTAGGGTTAGGTCTATGGTTTGAGTTAGGCTTCAGGTTAGGTTAGGTTTGAACTTAGTTTGAGGGATTAAGTTTAGGGCTACTGTTAGTTTTCGGTTCAGTGTTACGGTTGGAGTTAGCGTGAGGGTCAGGTTAGGGTTGGGTTTGAACTTCAGGTGTCCGCCTAGGGTTAGGGTTAGGTGTATGGTTTGATTTAGGCTTCAGGTTAGGTTAGGTTGGAACTTAGTTTGAGGCAGTAAGTTTAGGGCTGTTGTTAGTTTTCGGTTAGCTGTTACAGTTGGAGAAAGCGTCAGGGTCAGGTTAGGGTGGGGGTTAAGCATAAGGTGTCCGCCTAGGGTTAGGGTTAGGTCTATGATTTGATTTAGGCTTCAGGTTAGGTTAGGTTTGAACTTAGTTTGAGGGAGTCAGTTTAGGTCTACTGTTAGTTTTCGGTTAACTGTTAAGGTTGGAGTAAGCGTCAGGGTCAGGTTAGGTTTGGGGTTGAGCTTAAGGTGTCCGCCTAGGGTTAGGGTTATGTGTATGGTTTGATTTAGGCTTCAAGTTAGGATAGGTTTGAACTTAGTTTGAGGGAGTAAGTTTAGGGCTACTGTTAGTTTTCGGTTAACTGTTACAGTTGGAGTAAGCGTCAGGGTCAGGTTAGGGTTGGGGTCAAGCTTAAGGTGTCCGCCTAGGGTTAGGGTTAGGTCTATTGTTTGAGTTAGGCTTCAGGTTAGGTTAGGTTTGAACTTAGTTTGAGGGAGTAAGTTTAGGGCTACTGTTAGTTTTCGGTACAGTGTTACGGTTGGAGTTAGCGTGAGAGTCAGGTTAGGGTTGGGGTTGAGCTTAAGGTGTCCTCCTAGGGTTAGGGTTAGGTCTGTGGTTTGAGTGAGGCTTCAGGTTAGGTTAGGTTTGAACTTAGTTTGAGGGAGTAAGTTTAGGGCTACTGTTAGTTTTCGGTTCAGTGTTACGGTTGGAGATAGCGTCAGGGTCAGGTTAGGGTTGTGATTGGGCTTCAGGTGTCCGCCTAGGGTTAGGGTTAGGTCTATGGTTTGAGTTAGGGTCCATGTTAGGGTAGGTTTGAACTTAGTTTGAGGGAGTAAGTTTAGGGCTACTGTTAGTTTTCGGTTCAGTGTTACGGTTGGAGATAGCGTCAGGGTCTGGTTAGGGTTGTGGTTGAGTTTCAGGTGTCCGCCTAGGGTTAGGGTTAGGTCTATGGTTTGAGTTAGGCTTCAAGTTAGGTTAGGATTGAAGTTAGTTTGAGGGAGTAAGTTTAGGGCTACTGTTAGTTTTCGGGTAACTGTTACTGTTGGAGTTAGCGTCAGGGCCAGGTTAGGGTTGGGGTTGAGCTTAAGGTGTCCGCCTAGGGTTAGGTTTAGGTCTATTGTTTGAGTTAGGCTTCAGGTTAGGTTAGGTTTGAACTTAGTTTGTGGGAGACAGTTTAGGGTTACAGTTAGTTTTCGTTTAACTGTTACGGTTGGAGTAAGCGTCAGGGTCAAGTTAGGGTGGGGGTTAAGCATAAGGTGTCCGCCTAGGGTTAGGCTTAGGTCTATGGTTTCATTTAGGGTTCAGGTTAGGTTAGGATTGAACTTAGTTTGAGGGAGTAAGTTTAGGGCTACTGTTAGTTTTCGGTTCAATGTTACGTTTGTAGTTAGCGTGAGGGTCCGGTTAGGGTTGGGGTTGAGCTTAAGGTGTCCGCCTAGGGTTAGGGTTAGGTCTGTGGTTTGAGTTAGGCTTCAGGTTAGGTTAGGGTTGGACTTAGTTTGAGGGAGTAAGTTTAGGGCTACTGTTAGTGTTCAGTTCAGTGTTACGGTTGGAGATAGCGTCAGGGTCAGGTTAGGGTTGGGGTTGAGCTTCAGGTGTCCGCCTAGGGTTAGGGTTAGGTCTATGGTTTGAGTTAGGCTTCAGGTTAGGTTAGGTTTGAACTTAGTTTGAGGGATTAAGTTTAGGGCTACTGTTAGTTTTCGGTTCAGTGTTACGGTTGGAGTGAGCGTGAGTTTCAGGTTAGGGTTGGGTTTGAACTTCAGGTGTCCGCCTAGGGTTAGGGTTAGGTGTATGGTTTGATTTAGGCTTCAGGGTAGGTTAGGTTGGAACTTAGTTTGAGGCAGTAAGTTTAGGGCTACTGTTAGTTTTCGGGTAACTGTTACGGTTGGAGTTAGCGTCAGGGCCAGGTTAGGGTTGGGGTTGAGCTTAAGGTGTCCGCCTAGGGTTAGGGTTAGGTCTGTGATTTGAGTTAGGGTTCAGGTTAGGTTAGGTTTGAACTTAGTTTGAGGGAGTAAGTTTAGGGCTACTGTTAGATTTCGGTTCAGTGTTACGGTTGGAGATAGCGTCAGGGTCAGGTTAGGGTTGGGGTTGAGCGTCAGGTTTCCGCCTTGGGTTAGGGTTAGGTCTATGGTTTGAGTTAGGCTTCAGGTTAGGTTAGGTTTGAACTTAGTTTGAGGGAGTAAGTTTAGGGCTACTGTTAGTTTTCGGGTAACTGTTACTGTTGGAGTTAGCGTCAGGGCCAGGTTAGGGTTGGGGTTGAGCTTAAGGTGTCAGCCTAGGGTTAGGGTTAGGTGTATAGTTTGATTTAGGCTTCAGGTTAGGTTAGGTTTGAAGTTAGTTTGAGGGAGTAAGTTTAGGGCTATTGTTAATTTTCGGTTAACTGTTACAGTTGGAGTACGCGTCAGGGTCAGGTTAGGGTGGGGGTTAAGCATAAGGTGTCCGCCTAGGGTTAGGGTTAGGTCTATGATTTGATTTAGGCTTCAGGTTAGGTTAGGTTTGAACTTAGTTTGAGGGAGTAACTTTATGACTACTGTTAGTTTTCAGTTCAGTGTTACGGTTGGAGTTAGCGTGAGGGTCAGGTTAGGGTTGGGGTTGAGCTTAAGGTGTCCGCCTAGGGTTAGGGTTAGGTGTATGGTTTGATTTTGGCTTCTGGTTAGGTTAGGTTTGAACTTAGTTTGAGGGAGTAAGTTTAGGGCTACTGTAAATTTTCGGGTAACTGTTACGGTTGGAGTTAGCGTCAGGGTCAGGTTAGGGTTGGGGTTGAGCTTAAGGTGTCCGCTTAGGGTTAGGGTTAGGTGTATGGTTTGATTTAGGCTTCAGGTTAGGTTAGGTTTGAAGTTAGTTTGAGGGAGTAAGTTTAGGGCTACTGTTAGTTTTCGGTTAACTGATACAGTTGGAGTAAGCGTCAGGGTCAGGTTAGGGCGGGGTTTAAGCATAAGGTGTCCGCCTAGGGTTAGCGTTAGGTCAATGGTTTCATTTAGGCTTCAGGTTAGGTTAGGATTGAACTTAGTTTGAGGGAGTAAGTTTAGGGCTACTGTTAGTTTTCGGTTCAGTGTTTCGTTTGTAGTTAGCATGAGAGTCCGGTTAGGTTTGGGGTTGAGCTTAAGGTGTCCGCCTAGGGTTAGGGTTAGGTCTGTGGTTTGAGATAGGCTTCAGGTTAGGTTAGGTTTGAACTTAGTTTGAGGGAGTAAGTTTAGTGCTACTGTTAGTTTTCGGTACAGTGTTACGGTTGGAGATAGCGTCAGGGTCAGGTTAGAGTTGGGGTTGAGCTTCAGGTGTCCGCCTAGGGTTAGGGTGAGGTCTATGGTTTGAGATAGGCTTCAGGTTAGGTTAGGTTTGAACTTAGTTTGAGGGAGTAAGTTTAGGGCTACTGTTAGTTTTCGGGTAACTGTTACAGTTGGAGTAAGCGTCAGGGTCAGGTTAGGTTTGGGGTTGATGTTAAGGTGTCCGCCTAGGGTTAGGGTTAGGTGTATGGTTTGATTTAGGCTTCAGGTTAGGTTAGGTTGGAACTTAGTTTGAGGCAGTAAGTTTAGGGCTACTGTTAGTTTTCGGGTAACTGTTACGGTTGGAGTTAGCGTCAGGGCCATGTTAGGGTTGGGGTTGAGCTTAAGGTGTCCTCCTAGGGTTAGGGTAAGGTCTGTGGTTTGAGTTAGGCTTCAGGTTAGGTTAGGTTTGAACTTAGTTTGAGGGATTAAGTTTAGGGCTACTGTTAGTTTTCGGTTCAGTATTACGGTTGGAGATAACGTCAGGGTCAGGTTAGGGTTGGGGTTGAGCTTCAGGTTTCCGCCTTGGGTTAGGGTTAGGTCTATAATTTGAGTTAGGCTTCAGGTTAGGTTAGGTTTGAACTTAGTTTGAGGGAGTAAGTTTAGGGCTACTGTTAGTTTTCGGGTAACTGTTACTGTTGGAGTTAGCGTCAGGGCCAGGTTAGGGTTGGGGTTGAGCTTAAGGTGTCCGCCTAGGGTTAGGGTTAGGTGTATGGTTTGATTTAGGCTTCAGGTTAGGTTAGGTTTGAAGTTAGTTTGAGGGAGTAAGTTTAGGGCTGTTGTTAGTTTTCGGTTAGCTGTTACAGTTGGAGAAAGCGTCAGGGTCAGGTTAGGGTGGGGGTTAAGCATAAGGTGTCCGCCTAGGGTTAGGGTTAGGTCTATGATTTGATTTAGGCTTCAGGTTAGGTTAGGTTTGAACTTAGTTTGAGGGAGTCAGTTTAGGTCTACTGTTAGTTTTCGGTTAACTGTTAAGGTTGGAGTAAGCGTCAGGGTCAGGTTAGGTTTGGGGTTGAGCTTAAGGTGTCCGCCTAGGGTTAGGGTTATGTGTATGGTTTGATTTAGGCTTCAGGTTAGGTTAGGTTTGAACTTAGTTTGAGGGAGTAAGTTTAGGGCTACTGTTAGTTTTCGGTTAACTGTTACAGTTGGAGTAAGCGTCAGGGTCAGGTTAGGGTTGGGGTCAAGCTTAAGGTGTCCGCCTAGGGTTAGGGTTAGGTCTATTGTTTGAGTTAGGCTTCAGGTTAGGTTAGGTTTGAACTTAGTTTGAGGGAGTAAGTTTAGGGCTACTGTTAGTTTTCGGTACAGTGTTACGGTTGGAGTTAGCGTGAGGGTCAGGTTAGGGTTGGGGTTGAGCTTAAGGTGTCCTCCTAGGGTTAGGGTTAGGTCTGTGGTTTGAGTGAGGCTTCAGGTTAGGTTAGGTTTGAACTTAGTTTGAGGGAGTAAGTTTAGGGCTACTGTTAGTTTTCGGTTCAGTGTTACGGTTGGAGATAGCGTCAGGGTCAGGTTAGGGTTGTGATTGGGCTTCAGGTGTCCGCCTAGGGTTAGGGTTAGGTCTATGGTTTGAGATAGGGTCCATGTTAGGGTAGGTTTGAACTTAGTTTGAGGGAGTAAGTTTAGGGCTACTGTTAGTTTTCGGTTCAGTGTTACGGTTGGAGATAGCGTCAGGGTCTGGTTAGGGTTGTGGTTGAGTTTCAGGTGTCCGCCTAGGGTTAGGGTTAGGTCTATGGTTTGAGTTAGGCTTCAAGTTAGGTTAGGATTGAAGTTAGTTTGAGGGAGTAAGTTTAGGGCTACTGTTAGTTTTCGGGTAACTGTTACTGTTGGAGTTAGCGTCAGGGCCAGGTTAGGGTTGGGGTTGAGCTTAAGGTGTCCGCCTAGGGTTAGGTTTAGGTCTATTGTTTGAGTTAGGCTTCAGGTTAGGTTAGGTTTGAACTTAGTTTGTGGGAGACAGTTTAGGGTTACAGTTAGTTTTCGTTTAACTGTTACGGTTGGAGTAAGCGTCAGGGTCAAGTTAGGGTGGGGGTTAAGCATAAGGTGTCCGCCTAGGGTTAGGCTTAGGTCTATGGTTTCATTTAGGGTTCAGGTTAGGTTAGGATTGAACTTAGTTTGAGGGAGTAAGTTTAGGGCTACTGTTAGTTTTCGGTTCAATGTTACGTTTGTAGTTAGCGTGAGGGTCCGGTTAGGATTGGGGTTGAGCTTAAGGTGTCCGCCTAGGGTTAGGGTTAGGTCTGTGGTTTGAGTTAGGCTTCAGGTTAGGTTAGGTTTGGACTTAGTTTGAGGGAGTAAGTTTAGGGCTACTGTTAGTGTTCAGTTCAGTGTTACGGTTGGAGATATCGTCAGGGTCAGGTTAGGGTTGGGGTTGAGCTTCAGGTGTCCGCCTAGGGTTAGGGTTAGGTCTATGGTTTGAGTTAGGCTTCAGGTTAGGTTAGGTTTGAACTTAGTTTGAGGGATTAAGTTTAGGGCTACTGTTAGTTTTCGGTTCAGTGTTACGGTTGGAGTGAGCGTGAGTTTCAGGTTAGGGTTGGGTTTGAACTTCAGGTGTCCGCCTAGGGTTAGGGTTAGGTGTATGGTTTGATTTAGGCTTCAGGGTAGGTTAGGTTGGAACTTAGTTTGAGGCAGTAAGTTTAGGGCTACTGTTAGTTTTCGGGTAACTGTTACGGTTGGAGTTAGCGTCAGGGCCAGGTTAGGGTTGGGGTTGAGCTTAAGGTGTCCGCCTAGCGTTAGGGTTAGGTCTGTGATTTGAGTTAGGGTTCAGGTTATGTTAGGTTTGAACTTAGTTTGAGGGAGTAAGTTTAGGGCTACTGTTAGATTTCGGTTCAGTGTTACGGTTGGAGATAGCGTCAGGGTCAGGTTAGGGTTGGGGTTGAGCGTCAGGTTTCCGCCTTGGGTTAGGGTTAGGTCTATGGTTTGAGTTAGGCTTCAGGTTAGGTTAGGTTTGAACTTAGTTTGAGGGAGTAAGTTTAGGGCTACTGTTAGTTTTCGGGTAACTGTTACTGTTGGAGTTAGCGTCAGGGCCAGGTTAGGGTTGGGGTTGAGCTTAAGGTGTCAGCCTAGGGTTAGGGTTAGGTGTATAGTTTGATTTAGGCTTCAGGTTAGGTTAGGTTTGAAGTTAGTTTGAGGGAGTAAGTTTAGGGCTATGGTTAATTTTCGGTTAACTGTTACAGTTGGAGTACGCGTCAGGGTCAGGTTAGGGTGGGGGTTAAGCATAAGGTGTCCGCCTAGGGTTAGGGTTAGGTCTATGATTTGATTTAGGCTTCAGGTTAGGTTAGGTTTGAACTTAGTTTGAGGGAGTAACTTTATGACTACTGTTAGTTTTCAGTTCAGTGTTACGGTTGGAGTTAGCGTGAGGGTCAGGTTAGGGTTGGGGTTGAGCTTAAGGTGTCCGCCTAGGGTTAGGGTTAGGTGTATGGTTTGATTTTGGCTTCTGGTTAGGTTAGGTTTGAACTTAGTTTGAGGGAGTAAGTTTAGGGATACTGTAAATTTTCGGGTAACTGTTACGGTTGGAGTTAGCGTCAGGGTCAGGTTAGGGTTGGGGTTGAGCTTAAGGTGTCCGCTTAGGGTTAGGGTTAGGTGTATGGTTTGATTTAGGCTTCAGGTTAGGTTAGGTTTGAAGTTAGTTTGAGGGAGTAAGTTTAGGGCTACTGTTAGATTTTGGTTAACTGATACAGTTGGAGTAAGCGTCAGGGTCAGGTTAGGGTGGGGTTTAAGCATAAGGTGTCCGCCTAGGGTTAGCGTTAGGTCTATGGTTTCATTTAGGCTTCAGGTTAGGTTAGGATTGAACTTAGTTTGAGGGAGTAAGTTTAGGGCTACTGTTAGTTTTCGGTTCAGTGTTTCGTTTGTAGTTAGCATGAGAGTCCGGTTAGGTTTGGGGTTGAGCTTAAGGTGTCCGCCTAGGGTTAGGGTTAGGTCTGTGGTTTGAGTTAGGCTTCAGGTTAGGTTAGGTTTGAACTTAGTTTGAGGGAGTAAGTTTAGTGCTACTGTTAGTTTTCGGTACAGTGTTACGGTTGGAGATAGCGTCAGGGTCAGGTTAGGGTTGGGGTTGAGCTTCAGGTGTCCGCCTAGGGTTAGGGTGAGGTCTATGGTTTGAGATAGGCTTCAGGATAGGTTAGGTTTGAACTTAGTTTGAGGGAATAAGTTTAGGGCTACTGTTAGTTTTCGGGTAACTGTTACGGTTGGAGTTAGCGTCACGGCCAGGTTAGGGTTGGGGTTGAGCTTAAGGTGTCCGCCTAGGGTTAGGGTTAGGTGTATGGTTTGATTAAGGCTTCAGGTTAGGTTATGTTTGAACTTAGTTTGAGGGAGTAAGTTTAGGGCTACTGTTAGTTTTCGGTTAACTGTTACAGTTGGAGTAAGCGTCAGGGTCAGGTTAGGTTTGGGGTTGATGTTAAGGTGTCCGCCTAGGGTAAGGGTTAGGTGTATGGTTTGATTTAGGCTTCAGGTTAGGTTAGGTTGGAACTTAGTTTGAGGCAGTAAGTTTAGGGCTACTGTTAGTTTTCGGGTAACTGTTACGGTTGGAGTTAGCGTCAGGGCCATGTTAGGGTTGGGGTTGAGCTTAAGGTGTCCTCCTAGGGTTAGGGTAAGGTCTGTGGTTTGAGTTAGGCTTCAGGTCAGGTTAGGTTTGAACTTAGTTTGAGGGATTAAGTTTAGGGCTACTGTTAGTTTTCGGTTCAGTATTACGGTTGGAGATAACGTCAGGGTCAGGTTAGGGTTGGGGTTGAGCTTCAGGTTTCCGCCTTGGGTTAGGGTTAGGTCTATAATTTGAGTTAGGCTTCAGGTTAGGTTAGGTTTGAACTTAGTTTGAGGGAGTAAGTTTAGGGCTACTGTTAGTTTTCGGGTAACTGTTACTGTTGGAGTTAGCGTCAGGGCCAGGTTAGGGTTGGGGTTGAGCTTAAGGTGTCCGCCTAGGGTTAGGGTTAGGTGTATGGTTTGATTTAGGCTTCAGGTTAGGTTAGGTTTGAAGTTAGTTTGAGGGAGTAAGTTTAGGGCTGTTGTTAGTTTTCGGTTAGCTGTTACAGTTGGAGAAAGCGTCAGGGTCAGGTTAGGGTGGGGGTTAAGCATAAGGTGTCCGCCTAGGGTTAGGGTTAGGTCTATGATTTGATTTAGGCTTCAGGTTAGGTTAGGTTTGAACTTAGTTTGAGGGAGTCAGTTTAGGTCTACTGTTAGTTTTTGGTTAACTGTTAAGGTTGTAGTAAGCGTCAGGGTCAGGTTAGGTTTGGGGTTGAGCTTAAGGTGTCCGCCTAGGGTTAGGGTTATGTGTATGGTTTGATTTAGGCTTCAGGTTAGGTTAGGTTTGAACTTAGTTTGAGGGAGTAAGTTTAGGGCTACTGTTAGTTTTCGGTTAACTGTTACAGTTGGAGTAAGCGTCAGGGTCAGGTTAGGGTTGGGGTCAAGCTTAAGGTGTCCGCCTAGGGTTAGGGTTAGGTCTATTGTTTGAGTTAGGCTTCAGGTTAGGTTAGGTTTGAACTTAGTTTGAGGGAGTAAGTTTAGGGCTACTGTTAGTTTTCGGTACAGTGTTACGGTTGGAGTTAGCGTGAGGGTCAGGTTAGGGTTGGGGTTGAGCTTAAGGTGTCCTCCTAGGGTTAGGGTTAGGTCTGTGGTTTGAGTGAGGCTTCAGGTTAGGTTAGGTTTGAACTTAGTTTGAGGGAGTAAGTTTAGGGCTACTGTTAGTTTTCGGTTCAGTGTTACGGTTGGAGATAGCGTCAGGGTCAGGTTAGGGTTGTGATTGGGCTTCAGGTGTCCACCTAGGGTTAGGGTTAGGTCTATGGTTTGAGTTAGGGTCCATGTTAGGGTAGGTTTGAACTTAGTTTGAGGGAGTAAGTTTAGGGCTACTGTTAGTTTTCGGTTCAGTGTTACGGTTGGAGATAGCGTCAGGGTCTGGTTAGGGTTGTGGTTGAGTTTCAGGTGTCCGCCTAGGGTTAGGGTTAGGTCTATGGTTTGAGTTAGGCTTCAAGTTAGGTTAGGATTGAAGTTAGTTTGAGGGAGTAAGTTTAGGGCTACTGTTAGTTTTCGGGTAACTGTTACTGTTGGAGTTAGCGTCAGGGCCAGGTTAGGGTTGGGGTTGAGCTTAAGGTGTCCGCCTAGGGTTAGGTTTAGGTCTATTGTTTGAGTTAGGCTTCAGGTTAGGTTAGGTTTGAACTTAGTTTGTGGGAGACAGTTTAGGGTTACAGTTAGTTTTCGTTTAACTGTTACGGTTGGAGTAAGCGTCAGGGTCAAGTTAGGGTGGGGGTTAAGCATAAGGTGTCCGCCTAGGGTTAGGCTTAGGTCTATGGTTTCATTTAGGGTTCAGGTTAGGTTAGGATTGAACTTAGTTTGAGGGAGTAAGTTTAGGGCTACTGTTAGTTTTCGGTTCAATGTTACGTTTGTAGTTAGCGTGAGGGTCCGGTTAGTGTTGGGGTTGAGCTTAAGGTGTCCGCCTAGGGTTAGGGTTAGGTCTGTGGTTTGAGTTAGGCTTCAGGTTAGGTTAGGTTTGGACTTAGTTTGAGGGAGTAAGTTTAGGGCTACTGTTAGTGTTCAGTTCAGTGTTACGGTTGGAGATAGCGTCAGGGTCAGGTTAGGGTTGGGGTTGAGCTTCAGGTGTCCGCCTAGGGTTAGGGTTAGGTCTATGGTTTGAGTTAGGCTTCAGGTTAGGTTAGGTTTGAACTTAGATTGAGGGATTAAGTTTAGGGCTACTGTTAGTTTTCGGTTCAGTGTTACGGTTGGAGTGAGCGTGAGTTTCAGGTTAGGGTTGGGTTTGAACTTCAGGTGTCCGCCTAGGGTTAGGGTTAGGTGTATGGTTTGATTTAGGCTTCAGGGTAGGTTAGGTTGGAACTTAGTTTGAGGCAGTAAGTTTAGGGCTACTGTTAGTTTTCGGGTAACTGTTACGGTTGGAGTTAGCGTCAGGGCCAGGTTAGGGTTGGGGTTGAGCTTAAGGTGTCCGCCTAGGGTTAGGGTTAGGTCTCTGATTTGAGTTAGGGTTCAGGTTAGGTTAGGTTTGAACTTAGTTTGAGGGAGTAAGTTTAGGGCTACTGTTAGTTTTCGGTTCAGTGTTACGGTTGGAGATAGCGTAAGGGTCAGGTTAGGGTTGGGGTTGAGCGTCAGGTTTCCGCCTTGGGTTAGGGTTAGGTCTATGGTTTGAGTTAGGCTTCAGGTTAGGTTAGGTTTGAACTTAGTTTGAGGGAGTAAGTTTAGGGCTACTGTTAGTTTTCGTTTAACTGTTACGGTTGGAGTAAGCGTCAGGGTCAGGTTAGGGTGGGGGTTAAGCGTACGGTGTCCGTCTAGGGTTAGGGTTAGGTCTATGGTTTCATTTAGGCTTCAGGTTAGGTTAGGATTGAACTTAGTTTGAGGGAGTAAGTTTAGGGCCACTGTTAGTTTTCGGTTCAGTGTTACGGTTCGATTTAGCCTCAGGGTCAGGTTAGGTTTGGGGTTAAGCTTAAGGTGTCCGCCTAAGGTTAGGGTTAGGTCTATTGTTTGAGTTAGGCTTCAAGTTATGTTAGGTTTGAACTTAGTTTGAGGGAGACAGTTTAGGGCTACTGTTAGTTTTCATTTAACTGTTACGGTTGGAGTAAGCGTCAGGGTCAGGTTAGGGTGGGGGTTAAGCATAAGGTGTCCGCCTAGGGTTAGGGTTAGGTCTATGGTTTCATTTAGGCTTCAGGTTTGGTTAGGATTGAACTTAGTTTGAGGGAGTAAGTTTAGGGCTACTGTTAGTTTTCGGTTCAATGTTACGTTTGGAGTTAGCGTGAGGGTCCTGTTAGGGTTGGGGTTGAGCTTAAGGTGTTCGCCTAGGGTTAGGCTTAGGTCTGTGGTTTGAGTTAGGCTTCAGGTTAGGTTAGGTTTGAACTTAGTTTGAGGGAGTAAGTTTAGGGCTACTGTAAGTTTTCGGTTAACTGTTACGGTTGGAGTAAGCGTCACGGACAGGTTAGGGTTGGGGTCAAGCTTAAGGTGTCCGCCTAGGGTTAGGGTTAGGTGTATGGTTTCATTTAGGCTTCAGGTTAGGTTAGGTTGGAACTTAGTTTGAGGCAGTAAGTTTAGGGTTACTGTTAGTTTTCGGGTAACTGTTACGGTTGGAGTTAGCGTCAGGTCCAGGTTAGGGTTGGGGTTGAGCTTAAGGTGTCCGCCTAGGGTTAGGGTTAGGTCTGTGGTTTGAGTTAGGCTTCAGGTTAGGTTAGGTTTGAACTTAGTTTGAGGGAGTAAGTTTAGGGCTACTGTTAGTTTTCGGTTCAGTGTTACGGTTGGAGATAGCGTCAGGGTCAGGTTAGGGTTGGGGTTGAGCTTCAGTTGTCCGCCTAGGGTTAGGGTTAGGTCTGTGGTTTGAGTTAGGCTCCAGGTTAGGTTAGGTTTGAACTTAGTTTGAGGGAGTAAGTTTAGGGCTACTGTTAGTTTTCAGTTCAGTGTTACTGTAGGAGTTAGGGTGAGGGTCAGATTAGGGTTGGCGTTGAGCTTAAGGTGTCCTCCTAGGGTTAGGGTTAGGTCTGTGGTTTGAGTTAGGCTCCAGGTTAGGTTAGGTTTGAACTTAGTTTGAGGGAGTAAGTTTAGGGCTACTGTTAGTTTTCGGTTCAGTGTTACGGTTGGAGATAGCGTCAGGGTCTCTTTAGGGTTGTGGTTGAGTTTCAGGTGTCCGCCTAGGGTTAGGGTTAGGTCTATGGTTTGAGTTAGGCTTCAAGTTAGGTTAGGTTTGAAGTTAGTTTGAGGGAGTAAGTTTAGGGCTACTGTTAGTTTTCGGGTAACTGTTACTGTTGGAGTTAGCGTCAGGGCCAGGTTTGGGTTGGGGTGGAGCTTAAGGTGTCCGCCTAGGGTTAGGGTTAGGTGTATGGTTTGATTTAGGCTTCAGGTTAGGTTAGGTTTGAAGTTAGTTTGAGGGAGTAAGTTTAGGGCTATTGTTAATTTTCGGTTAACTGTTACAGTTGGAGTACGCGTCAGGGTCAGGTTAGGGTGGGGGTTAAGCATAAGGTGTAGGCCTAGGGTTAGGGTTAGGTCTATGATTTGATTTAGGCTTCAGGTTAGGTTAGGTTTGAACTTAGTTTGAGGGAGTAACTTTATGACTACTGTTAGTTTTCAGTTCAGTGTTACGGTTGGAGTTAGCGTGAGGGTCAGGTTAGGGTTGGGGTTGAGCTTAAGGTGTCCGCCTAGGGTTAGGGTTAGGTGTATGGTTTGATTTTGGCTTCTGGTTAGGTTAGGTTTGAACTTAGTTTGAGGGAGTAAGTTTAGGGCTAATGTAAATTTTCGGGTAACTGTTACGGTTGGAGTTAGCGTCAGGGTCAGGTTAGGGTTGGGGTTGAGCTTAAGGTGTCCGCTTAGGGTTAGGGTTAGGTGTATGGTTTGATTTAGGCTTCAGGTTAGGTTAGGTTTGAAGTTAGTTTGAGGGAGTAAGTTTAGGGCTACTGTTAGTTTTCGGTTAACTGATACAGTTGGAGTAAGCGTCAGGGTCAGGTTAGGGTGGGGTTTAAGCATAAGGTGTCCGCCTAGGGTTAGCGTTAGGTCTATGGTTTCATTTAGGCTTCAGGTTAGGTTAGGATTGAACTTAGTTTGAGGGAGTAAGTTTAGGGCTACTGTTAGTTTTCGGTTCAGTGTTTCGTTTGTAGTTAGCATGAGAGTCCGGTTACGGTTGGGGTTGAGCTTAAGGTGTCCGCCTAGGGTTAGGGTTAGGTCTGTGGTTTGAGTTAGGCTTCAGGTTAGGTTAGGTTTGAACTTAGTTTGAGGGAGTAAGTTTAGGGCTACTGTAAGTTTTCGGTACAGTGTTACGGTTGGAGATAGCGTCAGGGTCAGGTTAGGGTTGGGGTTGAGCTTTAGGTGTCCGCCTAGGGTTAGGGTGATGTCTATGGTTTGAGATAGGCTTCAGGTTAGGTTAGGTTTGAACTTAGTTTGAGGGAGTAAGTTTAGAGCTACTGTTAGTTTTCGGGTAACTGTTACGGTTGGAGTTAGCGTCACGGCCAGGTTAGGGTTGGGGTTGAGCTTAAGGTGTCCGCCTAGGGTTAGGGTTAGGTGTATGGTTTGATTAAGGCTTCAGGTTAGGTTATGTTTGAACTTAGTTTGAGGGAGTAAGTTTAGGGCTACTGTTAGTTTTCGGTTAACTGTTACAGTTGGAGTAAGCGTCAGGGTCAGGTTAGGTTTTGGGTTGATGTTAAGGTGTCCGCCTAGGGTTAGGGTTAGGTGTATGGTTTGATTTAGGGTTCAGGTTAGGTTAGGTTTGAACTTAGTTTGAGGGAGTAAGTTTAGGGCTACTCTTAGTTTTCGTTTATCTGTTACGGTTGGAGTAAGCGTCAGGGTCAGGTTAGGGTGGGGGTTAAGCATAAGGTGTCCGCCTAGGGTTAGGGTTAGGTCTATGGTTTCATTTAGGCTTCAGGTTAGGTTAGGATTGAACTTAGTTTGAGGGAGTAACTTTAGGACTACTCTTAGTTTTCGGTTCAATGTTACGTTTGGAGTTAGCGTGACGGTCCGGTTAGGGTTGGGGTTGAGCTTAAGGTGTTTGCCTAGGGTTAGGGTTAGGTCTGTGGTTTGAGTTAGGCTTCAGGTTAGGTTAGGTTTGAACTTAGTTTGAGGAAGTAAGTTTAGGGCTACTGTTAGTTTTCGGTTAACTGTTACGGTTGGAGTAAGCGTCAGGGTCAGGTTAGGCTTGGGGTCAAGCTTAAGGTGTCCGCCTAGGGTTAGGGTTACGTCTATTGTTTGAGTTAGGCTTCAGGTTAGGTTAGGTTTGAACTTAGTTTGAGCGAGTAAGTTTAGGGCTACTGTTAGTTTTCGGTACAGTGTTACGGTTGGAGTTAGCGTGAGGGTCAGGTTAGGGTTCGGGTTGAGTTTCAGGTGTCCGCCAAGGGTTAGGGTTAGGTCTATGGTTTGAGTTAGGCTTCCAATTATGTTAGGTTTGAAGTTTGTTTGAGGGAGTAAGTTTAGGGCTACTGTTAGTTTTCGGGTAACTGTTACTGTTGGAATTAGCGTCAGGGCCAGGTTAGGGTTGGGGTTGAGCTTAAGGTGTCCGCCTAGGGTTAGGTTTAGGTGAATGGTTTGATTTAGGCTTCAGGTTAGGTTAGGTTTGAATTTAGTTTGAGGGAGTAAGTTTAGGGCTCCTGTTAGTTTTCGTTTAACTGTTACAGTTGGAGTAAGCGTCAGGGTCAGGTTATGGTGGGGGTTAACCATAAGGTGTCCGCCTAGGGTTAGGGTTAGGTCTATCGTTTCATTTAGGCTTCAGGTTAGGTTAGGTTTGAACTTAGTTTGAGGGAGTAAGTTTAGGGCTACTGTTAGTTTTCGGTTCAGTGTTACAGTTGGAGATAGCGTCAGGGTCTACTTAGGGTTGTGGTTGAGTTTCAGGTGTCTGCCTAGGGTTAGGGTTATGTCTATGGTTTGAGTTAGGCTTCTAGTTAGGTTAGGTTTGAAGTTAGTTTGAGGGAGTAAGTTCAGGGGTACTCTTAGTTTTCGGGTAACTGTTAACGTTGGAGTTAGCGTCAGGGCCAGGTTAGGGTTGGGGTTGAGCTTAAGGTGTCCGCCTAGGGTTAGGGTTAGGTCTATGGTTTGAGTTAGGGTCCAGGTTAGGTTAGGTTTGAACTTAGTTTGAGTGAGTAAGTTTAGGGCTACTGTTAGTTTTCGGTTCAGTGTTACGGTTGGAGATAGCGTCAGGGTCAGGTTACGGTTGGGGTTGAGCTTCAGGTGTCCGCCTATTGTTAGCTTTAGGTCTATGATTTGAGTTAGGCTTCAGGTTATGTTAGGTTTGAACTTAGTTTGAGGGAGTAAGTTTAGGCATATTGTATTTTTTGGTTCAGTGTTACGGTTGAATTTAGCCTCAGGGTCAGGTAAGGGTTGGGGTCAAGCTTAAGGTGTCCGCCTAGGGTTAGGGTTAGGTCTATTGTTTGAGTTAGGGTTCAGGTTAGGTTAGGTTTGAACTTAGTTTGAGGGAGTAAGTTTAGGGCTACTGTTAGTTTTCGTTTCAGTGTTACGGTTGGAGTTAGCGTGAGGGTCAGGTTAGGGTTGGGGTTGAGCTTAAGGTGTCCTCCTAGGGTTAGGGTTAGGTCTGTGGTTTGAGTTAGGCTTCAGGTTAGGTTAGGTTTGAACTTAGTTTTAGGGAGTAAGTTTAGGGCTACTGTTAGTTTTCGGTTTACTGTTACGGTTGGAGTAAGCGTCAGGGTCAGGTTAGGTTTGGGGTTGAGCTTAAGGTGTCCGCCTAAGGTTAGGGTTAGGTGTATGGTTTGATTTAGGCTTCAGGTTAGGTTAGGTTTGAACTTAGTTTCAGGGAGTAAGTTTAGGGCTACTGTTAGTTTTCGTTTAACTGTTACGGTTGGAGTAAGCGTCAGGGTCAGGTTAGGGTGGGGGTTAAGCGTACGGTGTCCGTCTAGGGTTAGGGTTAGGTCTATGGTTTCATTTAGGCTTCAGGTTAGGTTAGGATTGAACTTAGTTTGAGGGAGTAAGTTTAGGGCCACTGTTAGTTTTCGGTTCAGTGTTACGGTTCGATTTAGCCTCAGGGTCAGGTTAGGTTTGGGGTTAAGCTTAAGGTGTCTGCCTAAGGTTAGGGTTAGGTCTATTGTTTGAGTTAGGCTTCAAGTTATGTTAGGTTTGAACTTAGTTTGAGGGAGACAGTTTAGGGCTACTGTTAGTTTTCATTTAACTGTTACGGTTGGAGTAAGCGTCAGGGTCAGGTTAGGGTGGTGGTTAAGCATAAGGTGTCCGCCTAGGGTTAGGGTTAGGTCTATGGTTTCATTTAGGCTTCAGGTTTGGTTAGGATTGAACTTAGTTTGAGGTAGTAAGTTTAGGGCTACTGTTAGTTTTCGGTTCAATGTTACGTTTGGAGTTAGCGTGAGGGTCCTGTTAGGGTTGGGGTTGAGCTTAAGGTGTTCGCCTAGGGTTAGGGTTAGGTCTGTGATTTGAGTTAGGCTTCAGGTTAGGTTAGGTTTGAACTTAGTTTGAGGGAGTAAGTTTAGGGCTACTGTAAGTTTTCGGTTAACTGTTACGGTTGGAGTAAGCGTCACGGTCAGGTTAGGGTTGGGGTCAAGCTTAAGGTGTCCGCCTAGGGTTAGGGTTAGGTGTATGGTTTCATTTAGGCTTCAGGTTAGGTTAGGTTGGAACGTAGTTTGATGCAGTAAGTTTAGGGTTACTGTTAGTTTTCGGGTAACTGTTACGGTTGGAGTTAGCGTCAGGTCCAGGTTAGGGTTGGGGTTGAGCTTAAGGTGTCCGCCTAGGGTTAGGGTTAGGTCTGTGGTTTGAGGTAGGCTTCAGGTTAGGTTAGGTTTGAACTTAGTTTGAGGGAGTAAGTTTAGGGCTACTGTTAGTTTTCGGTTCAGTGTTACGGTTGGAGATAGCGTCAGGGTCAGGTTAGGGTTGGGGTTGAGCTTCAGGTGTCCGCCTAGGGTTAGGGTTAGGTCTGTGGTTTGAGTTAGGCTCCAGGTTAGGTTAGGTTTGAACTTAGTTTGAGGGAGTAAGTTTAGGGCTACTGTTAGTTTTCAGTTCAGTGTTACTGTAGGAGTTAGCGTGAGGGTCAGATTAGGGTTGGCGTTGAGCTTAAGGTGTCCTCCTAGGGTTAGGGTTAGGTCTGTGGTTTGAGTTAGGCTCCAGGTTAGGTTAGGTTTGAACTTAGTTTGAGGGAGTAATTTTAGGGCTACTGTTAGTTTTCGGTTCAGTGTTACGGTTGGAGATAGCGTCAGGGTCTCTTTAGGGTTGTGGTTGAGTTTCAGGTGTCCGCCTAGGGTTAGGGTTAGGTCTATGGTTTGAGTTAGGCTTCAAGTTAGGTTAGGTTTGAAGTTAGTTTGAGGGAGTAAGTTTAGGGCTACTGTTAGTTTTCGGGTAACTGTTACTGTTGGAGTTAGCGTCAGGGCCAGGTTAGGGTTGGGGTGGAGCTTAAGGTGTCCGCCTAGGGTTAGGGTTAGGTGTATGGTTTGATTTAGGCTTCAGGTTAGGTTAGGATTGAACTTAGTTTGAGGGAGTAAGTTTAGGGCTACTGTTAGTTTTCGTTTAACTGTTACGGTTGGAGTAAGCGTCAGGGTGAGGTTAGGGTGGGGGTTAAGCATAAGGTGTCCGCCTAGGGTTAGGGTTAGGTCTATGGTTTCATTTAGGCTTTAGGTTAGGTTAGGATTGAACTTAGTTTGAGGGAGTAAGTTTAGGGCCAATGTTAGTTTTCGGTTCAGTGTTACGGTTGGATTTAGCCTCAGGGTCAGGTTAGGGTTGGGGTTAAGCTTAAGGTGTCCGCCTAGGGTTAGGGTTAAGTCTATTGTTTGAGTTAGGCTTCAGGTTAGGTTAGGTTTGAACTTAGTTTGAGGGAGACAGTTTAGGGCAACTGTTAGTTTTCGTTTAACTGTTACGGTTGGAGTAAGCGTCTGGGTCAGGTTAGGGTAGGGGTTAAGCATAAGGTGTCCGCCTAGGGTTAGGGTTAGGTCTATGGTTTCATTTAGGCTTCAGGTTAGGTTAGGATTGAACTAAGTTTGAGGGAGTAAGTTTAGGGCTACTGTTAGTTGTCGGTTCAATGTTACGTTTGGAGTTAGCGTGACGGTCCGGTTAGGGTTGGGGTTGAGCTTAAGGTGTCTGCCTAGGTTTAGGGTTAGGTCTGTGGTTTGAGTTAGGCTTCAGGTTAGGTTAGGTTTGAACTTAGTTTCAGGGAGTAAGTTTAGGGCTACTGTTAGTTTTAGGGTAACTGTTACTGTTGGAGTTAGCGTCAGGGCCAGGTTAGGGTTGGGGTTGAGCTTAAGGTGTCCGCCTAGGGTTAGGGTTAGGTCTATGGTTTTAGTTAGGATTCAGGTTAGGTTAGGTTTGAACTTAGTTTGAGGGAGTAAGTTTAGGCCTATTGTAATTTTTGGTTCAGTGTTACGGTTGAATTTATCCTCAGGGTCAGGTTAGGGTTAGGGTTAAGCTTAAGGTGTCCGCCTAGGGTTAAGGTTAGGTCTATGGTTTCATTTAGGCTTTAGGTTAGGTTAGGATTGAACTTAGTTTGAGGGAGTAAGTTTAGGGCTACTCTTAGTTTTCGGTTCAGTGATATGGTTGGAGTTAGCCTGGAGGTCAGGTTAGGGTTGGGGTTGAGCTTAAGGTGTCCGCCTACGGTTAGGATTAGGTGTATGGTTTGATTTAGGCTTCAGGTTAGGTTAGGTTTGAACTTAGTTTGAGGGAGTAAGTTTAGGGCTACTGTTAGTTTTTGGTTCAGTGTTACATTTGGAGTTAGCGTGAGTGTCTGGTTAGGGTTGGGGTTGAGCTTAAGGTGTCCACCTAGGGTTAGGGTTAGGTCTGTGGTTTGAGATAGGGTTCAGGTTAGGTTAGGTTTGAACTTAGTTTGAGGGAGTAAGTTTAGGGCTACTGTTAATTTTCGGTTCAGTGTTACCATTGGAGATAGCGTCAGGGTAAGGTTAGGGTTGGGGTTGAGCTTCAGGTGTCCGCCTATTGTTAGGGTTAGGTCTATTTTTTGATTTAGGCTTCAGGTTAGGTTAGCTTTGAACTTAGTTTGAGCGAGTAAGTTTAGGGCTACTGTTAGTTTTTGGTTCAGTGTTATGGTTGGAGATAGCGTCATGGTCAAGTTAGGGTTGGGTTTGAGATTCAGGTGTCCGCCTAGGTTTAGGGTTAGGTCTATGGTTTGAGTTAGGCTTCAGGTTAGGTTAGGTTTGAACTTAGTTTGAGGGAGTAAGTTTAGGCCTATTGTATTTTTTGGTTCAGTGTTACGGTTGAATTTAGCCTCAGGGTCAGGTTAGGGTTGGGGTCAAGCTTAAGGTGTCCGCCTAGGGTTAGGGTTAGGTCTATTGTTTGAGTTAGGCTTCAGGTTAGGTTAGGTTTGAACTTAGTTTGAGAGAGTAAGTTTAGGGCTACTGTTAGTTTTCGGTTAACTGTTACGGTTGGAGTAAGCGTCAGGGTCAGGTTTGGGTTCGGGTCAAGCTTAAGGTGTCCGCCTAGGGTTAGGATTAGGTCTATTGTTTGAGTTAGGCTTCAGGTTAGGTTAGGTTTGAACTTAGTTTGAGGGAGTAAGTTTAGGGCTACTGTTAGTTTTCGGTTCAGTGTTTCGGTTGGAGATAGCGTGAGGGTCAGGTTAGGGTTGAGGTTGAGCTTAAGGTGTCCTCCTAGGGTTAGGTTTAGGTCTGTGGTTTGAGTTAGGCTTCAGGTTAGGTTAGGTTTGAACTTAGTTTGCGGGAGTAAGTTTAGGGCTACTGTTAGTTTTCAGTTCAGTGTTACGGTTGGAGATAACGTCAGGGTCAAGTTAGGGTTGTGATTGAGCTTCAGGTGTCCGCCTAGGGTTAGGGTTAGGTCTATGGTTTGAGTTAGGCTTCAAGTTAGGTTAGGTTTGAAGTTAGTTTGAGGGAGTAAGTTTAGGGCTACTGTTAGTTTTCGGGTAACTGTTACTGTTGGAGTTAGCGTCAGGGCCAGGTTAGGGTTGGGGTTGAGCTTAAGGTGTCCGCCTAGGGTTAGGGTTAGGTGTATGGTTTGATTTAGGCTTCAGGTTAGGTTAGGATTGAACTTAGTTTGAGGGAGTAAGTTTAGGGCTACTGTTAGTTTTCGTTTAACTGTTACGGTTGGAGTAAGCGTCAGGGTCAGGTTAGGGTGGGGGTTAAGCATAAGGTGTCCGCCTAGGGTTAGGGTTAGGTCTATGGTTTCATTTAGGCTTCAGGTTAGGTTAGGATTGAACTTAGTTTGAGGGAGTAAGTTTAGGACTACTCTTAGTTTTCGGTTCATTGATATGGTTGGAGTTAGCCTGGAGGTCAGGTTAGGGTTGGGGTTGAGCTTAAGGTGTCTGCCTAGGGTTAGGGTTAGGTCTGTGGTTTGAGTTAGGCTTCAGGTTAGGTTAGGTTTGAACTTAGTTTGAGGAAGTAAGTTAAGGGCTACTGTTAGTTTTCGGTTAACTGTTACGGTTGGAGTAAGCGTCAGGGTCAGGTTAGGGTTGGGGTCAAGCTTAAGGTGTCCGCCTAGGGTTAGGGTTAGGTCTATTGTTTGAGTTAGGCTTCAGGTTAGGTTAGGTTTGAACTTAGTTTGAGGGAGTAAGTTTAGGGCTACTGTTAGTTTTCGGTTCAGTGTTACGGTTGGAGATAGCGTCAGGGTCAAGTTAGGGTTGTGATTGAGCTTCAGGTGTCCGCCTAGGGTTAGGGTTAGGTCTATGGTTTGAGTTAGGCTTCAAGTTAGGTTAGGTTTGAAGTTAGTTTAAGGGAGTAAGTTTAGGGCTACTGTTAGTTTTCGGGTAACTGTTACTGTTGGAGTTAGCGTCAGGGCCAGGTTAGGGTTGGGGTTGAGCTTAAGGTGTCCGCCTAGGGTTAGGGTTAGGTGTATGGTTTGATTTAGGCTTCAGGTTAGGTTAGGTTTGAAGTTAGTTTGAGGGAGTCAGTTTAGGGCTACTGTTATTTTTCGGTTAACTGTTACGGTTGGAGTAAGCGTCAGGGTCAGGTTAGGTTTGGGGTTGAGCTTAAGGTGTCCGCCTAGGGTTAGGGTTAGGTGTATGGTTTGATTTAGGCTTCAGGTTAGGTTAGGATTGAACTTAGTTTGAGGGAGTAAGTTTAGGGCTACTGTTAGTTTTCGTTTAACTGTTACGGTTGGAGTAAGCGTCAGGGTCAGGTTAGGGTGGGGGTTAAGCATAAGGTGTCCGCCTAGGGTTAGGGTTAGGTCTATGGTTTCATTTAGGCTTCAGGTTAGGTTAGGATTGAACTTAGTTTGAGGGAGTAAGTTTAGGACTACTCTTAGTTTTCGGTTCATTGATATGGTTGGAGTTAGCCTGGAGGTCAGGTTAGGGTTGTGGTTGAGCTTAAGGTGTCTGCCTAGGGTTAGGGTTAGGTCTGTGGTTTGAGTTAGGCTTCAGGTTAGGTTAGGTTTGAACTTAGTTTGAGGAAGTAAGTTTAGAGCTACTGTTAGTTTTCGGTTAACTGTTACGGTTGGAGTAAGCGTCAGGGTCAGGTTAGGGTTGGGGTCAAGCTTAAGGTGTCCGCCTAGGGTTAGGGTTAGGTCTATTGTTTGAGTTAGGCTTCAGGTTAGGTTAGGTTTGAACTTAGTTTGAGGGAGTAAGTTTAGGGCTACTGTTAGTTTTCGGTACAGTGTTACGGTTGGAGTTAGCGTGAGGGTCAGGTTAGGGTTGGGTTTGAGCTTAAGGTGTCCTCCTAGGGTTAGGGTTAGGTCTGTGGCTTGAGTGAGGCTTCAGGTTAGGTTAGGTTTGAACTTAGTTTGAGGGAGTAAGTTTAGGGCTACTGTTAGTTTTCGGTTCAGTGTTACGGTTGGAGATAGCGTCAGGGTCAGGTTAGGGTTGTGATTGAGCTTCAGGTGTCCGCCTAGGGTTAGGGTTAGGTCTATGGTTGGAGTTAGGGTCCAGGTTAGGGTAGGCTTGAACTTAGTTTGAGGGAGTAAGTTTAGGGCTACTGTTAGTTTTCGGTTCAGTGTTACGGTTGGAGATAGCGTGAGGGTCAGGTTAGGGTTGGGTTTGAACTTCAGGTGTCCGCCTAGGGTTAGGGTTAGGTGTATGGTTTGATTTAGGCTTCAGGTTCGGTTAGGTTGGAACTTATTTTGAGGCAGTAAGTTTAGGGCTACTGTTAGTTTTCGGGTAACTGTTACAGTTGGAGTTAGCGTCAGGGCCAGGTTAGGGTTGGGGTTGAGCTTAAGGTGTCCGCCTAGGGTTAGGGTTAGGTCTGTGATTTGAGTTAGGGTTCAGGTTAGGTTAGGTTTGAACTTAGTTTGAGGGAGTAAGTTTAGGGCTACTGTTAGTTTTCGGGTAACTGTTACGGTTGGAGTTAGCGTCAGGGCCAAGTTAGGGTTGGGGTTGAGCTTAAGGTGTCCGCCTAGGGTTAGGGTTAGGTGTACTGTTTGAGTTAGGCTTCAGGTTAGGTTAGGTTTGAACTTAGTTTGTGGGAGACAGTTTAGGGCTACTGTTAGTTTTCGATTAACTGTTACTGTTGGAGTAAGCGTCAGGGTCAAGTTAGGGTGGGGGTTAAACATAAGGTGTCCGCCTAGGGTTAGGGTTAGGTCTATGGTTTCATTTAGGCTTCAGGTTAGGTTAGGATTGAACTTAGTTATAGGGAGTAAGTTTAGGGCTACTGTTAGTTTTCGGTTCAATGTTACGTTTGGAGTTAGCGTGAGGGTCCGGTTAGGGTTGGGGTTGAGCTTAAGGTGTCCGCCTAGGGTTAGGGTTAGGTCTGTGGTTTGAGTTAGGCTTCAGGTTAGGTTAGGTTTGAACTTAGTTTGGGGGAGTCAGTTTAGGACTACTGTTCGTTTTCGGTTAACTGTTACGGTTGGAGATAGCGTCAGGGTCAGGTTAGGTTTGGGGTTGAGCTTCAGGTGTCCGCCTAGGGTTAGGGTTAGGTCTATGGTTTGAGTTAGGCTTCAGGTTAGGTTAGGTTTGAACTTAGTTTGAGGGATTAAGTTTAGGGCTACTGTTAGTTTTCGATTCAGTGTTACGGTTGGAGTTAGCGTGAGAGTCAGGTTAGGGTTGGGTTTGAACTTCAGGTGTCCGCCTAGGGTTAGGGTTAGGTGTATGGTTTGATTTAGGCTTCAGGTTAGGTTAGGTTGGAACTTAGTTTGAGGCAGTAAGTTTAGGGCTACTGTTAGTTTTCGGGTAACTGTTACGGTTGGAGTTAGCGTCAGGGCCAGGTTAGGGTTGGGGTTGAGCTTAAGGTGTCCGCCTAGGGTTAGGGTTAGGTCTGTGATTTGAGTTAGGCTTCAGGTTAGGTTAGGTTTGAACTTAGTTTGAGGGAGTAAGTTTAGGGCTACTGTTAGTTTTCGGTTCAGTGTTACGGTTGGAGATAGCGTCAGGGTCTGGTTAGGGTTGTGGTTGAGTTTCAGGTGTCCGCCTAGGGTTAGTGTTAGGTCTATGGTTTGAGTTAGGCTTCAAGTTAGGTTAGGTTTGAAGTTAGTTTGAGGGAGTAAGTTTAGGGCTATTGTTAGTTTTCGGGTAACTGTTACTGTTGGAGTTAGCGTCAGGGCCAGGTTAGGGTTGGGGTTGAGCTTAAGGTGTCCGCCTAGGGTTAGGGTTAGGTGTATGGTTTGATTTAGGCTTCAGGTTAGGTTAGGTTTGAAGTTAGTTTGAGGGAGTAAGTTTAGGGCTATTGTTAGTTTTCGGTTAACTGTTACAGTTGGAGTAAGCGTCAGGGTCAGGTTAGGGTGGGGGTTAAGCATAAGGTGTCCGCCTAGGGTTACGGTTAGGTCTATGATTTGATTTAGGCTTCAGGTTAGGTTAGGTTTGAACTTAGTTTGAGGGAGTCAGTTTAGGGCTACTGTTAGTTTTCGGTTAACTGTTAAGGTTGGAGTAAGCGTCAGGGTCAGGTTAGGTTTGGGGTTGAGCTTAAGGTGTCCGCCTTGGGTTAGGGTTATGTGTATGGTTTGATTTAGGGTTCAGGTTAGGTTAGGTTTTAACTAAGTTTGAGGGTGTAAGTTTAGGGCTACTGTTAGTTTTCGGTTAACTGTTACGGGTGGAGTAATCGTCAGGGTCAGGTTAGGGTTGGGGTCAAGCTTAAGGTGTCCGCCTAGGGTTAGGGTTAGGTCTATTGTTTGAGTTAGGCTTCAGGTTAGGTTAGGTTTGAACTTAGTTTGAGGGAGTAAGTTTAGGGCTACTGTTAGTTTTCGGTACAGTGTTACGGTTGGAGTTAGCGTGAGGGTCAGGTTAGGGTTGGGGTTGAGCTTAAGGTGTCCTCCTAGGGTTAGGGTTAGGTCTATGGTTTCATTTAGGCTTCAGGTTAGGTTAGGTTTGAACTTAGTTTGAGGGAGTAAGTTTAGGGCTACTGTTAGTTTTCGGTTCAGTGTTATGGTTGGAGATAGCGTCAGGGTCTGGTTAGGGTTGTGGTTGAGTTTCAGGTGTCTGCCTAGGGTTAGGGTTAGGTCTATGGTTTGAGTTAGGCTTCAAGTTAGGTTAGGTTTGAAGTTAGTTTGAGGGAGTAAGTTTAGGGCTACTGTTAGTTTTCGGGTAACTGTTACTGTTGGAGTTAGCGTCAGGGCCAGGTTAGGGTTGGGGTTGAGCTTAAGGTGTCCGCCTAGGGTTAGGGTTAGGTCTATGGTTTGAGTTAGGCTTCAGGTTAGGTTATGTTTGAACTTAGTTTGAGGGAGTAAGTTAAGGCCTATTGTATTTTTTGGTTCAGTGTTACGGTTGAATTTAGCCTCAGGGTCAGGTTAGGGTTAGGGTTAAGCTTAAGGTGTCCGCCTAGGGTTAGGGTTAGGTCTATTGTTTGAGTTAGGCTTCAGGTTAGGTTAGGTTTGAACTTAGTTTGAGGGAGTAAGTTTAGGGCTACTGTTAGTTTTCGTTTCAGTGTTACGGTTGGAGTTAGCGTGAGCGTCAGGTTAGGGTTGGGGTTGAGCTTAAGGTGTCCTCCCAGGGTTAGGGTTAGGTCTGTGGTTTGAGTTAGGCTTCACGTTAGGTTAGGTTTGAACGTAGTTTGAGGGAGTAAGTTTTGGGCTACTGTTAGTTTTCGGTTCAGTGTTACGGTTGGAGATAGCTTCAGGGTCTGGTTAGGGTTGTGATTGAGTTTCAGGTGTCCGCCTAGGGTTAGGGTTAGGTCTATGATTTGAGTTAGGCTTCAAGTTAGGTTAGGTTTGAAGTTAGTTTGAGGAAGTAAGTTTAGGGCTACTGTTAGTTTTCGGGTAACTGTTACTGTTGGAGTTAGCGTCAGGGCCAGGTTCGGGTTGGGGTTGAGCTTAAGGTGTCCGCCTAGTGTTAGGGTTAGGTGTATGGTTTGATTTAGTCTTCAGGTTAGGATAGGTTTGAACTTAGTTTGAGGGAGTAAGTTTAGGGCTACTGTTAGTTTTCGTTTAACTGTTACGGTTGGAGTAAGCGTCAGGGTCAGGTTATGGTGGGGGTTAACCATAAGGTGTCCGCCTAGGGTTAGGGTTAGATCTATGGTTTCATTTAATCTTTAGGTTAGGTTAGATTTGAACTTAGTTTGAGGGAGTTAGTTTAGGGCTACTCTTAGTTTTCGGTAAGTGATATGGTTGGAGTTAGCCTGGAGGTCAGGTTAGGGTTGGGGTTGAGCTTAAGGTGTCCGCCTAGGGTTAGGGTTAGGTCTATGATTTGATTTAGGCTTCAGGTTAGGTTAGGTTTGAACTTAGTTTGAGGGAGTCAGTTTAGGGCTACTGTTAGTTTTCGGTTAACTGTTACGGTTGGTGTAAGCATCAGGGTCAGGTTAGGTCTGGGGTTGTTCTTAAGGTGTCCGCCTAGGGTTAGGGTTAGGTGTATGGTTTGATGTAGGCTTCAGGTTAGGTTAGGTTTGAACTTAGTTTGAGGGAGTAAGTTTAGGGCTACTGTTAGTTTTTGGTTCAGTGTTACATTTGGAGTTAGCGTGAGTGTCTGGTTAGGGTTGGGGTTGAGCTTAAGGTGTCCACCTAGGGTTAGGTTTAGGTCTGTGGTTTGAGATACGGTTCAGGTTAGGTTAGGTTTGAACTTAGTTTGAGGGAGTAAGTTTAGGGCTACTGTTAGTTTTCGGTTCAGTGTTACGGTTGGAGATAGCGTCAGGGTCAGGTTAGGGTTGGGGTTGAGCTTCAGGTGTCCGCCTATTGTTAGGGTTAGGTCTATGATTTGATTTAGGCTTCAGGTTAGGTTAGGTTTGAACTTATTTTGAGCGAGTAAGTTTAGGGCTACTGTTAGTTTTTGGTTCAGTGTTATGGTTGGAGATAGCGTCATGGTCAAGTTAGGGTTGGGTTTGAGATTCAGGTGTCCGCCTAGGGTTAGGGTTAGGTCTATGGTTTGAGTTAGGCTTCAGGTTAGGTTAGGTTTGAACTTAGTTTGAGGGAGTAAGTTTAGGCCTATTGTATTTTTTGGTTCAGTGTTACGGTTGAATTTAGCCTCAGGGTCAGGTTATGGTTGGGGTCAAGCTTAAGGTGTCCGCCTAGGGTTAGGGTTAGGTCTATTGTTTGAGTTAGGCTTCAGGTTAGGTTAGGTTTGAACTTAGTTTGAGAGAGTAAGTTTAGGGCTACTGTTAGTTTTCGGTTAACTGTTACGGTTGGAGTAAGCGTCAGGGTCAGGTTAGGGTTGGGGTCAAGCTTAAGGTGTCCGCCTAGGGTTAGGGTTAGGTCTATTGTTTGAGTTAGGCTTCAGGTTAGGTTAGGTTTGAACTTAGTTTGAGGGAGTAAGTTTAGGGCTACTGTTAGTTTTCGGGTAACTGTTACTGTTGGAGTTAGCGTCAGGGCCAGGTTAGGGTTGGGGTTGAGCTTAATTAAGGTGTCCGCCTAGGGTTAGGGTTAGGTCTGTGGTTTGAGTTAGGCTTCAGGTTAGGTTAGGATTGAACTTAGTTTGAGGGAGTAAGTTTAGGGCTACTGTTAGTTTTCGGTTCAGTGTTACGGTTGGAGATAGCGTCAGGGTCAGGTTAGGGTTGTGGTTGAGCTTCAGGTGTCCGCCTAGGGTTAGGGTTAGGTCTATGGTTTGATTTAGGCTTCAGGTTAGGTTAGGTTTGAACTTAGTTTGAGGGAGTAACTTTATGACTACTGTTAGTTTTCAGTTCAGTGTTACGGTTGGAGTTAGCGTGAGGGTCAGGTTAGGGTTGGGGTTGAGCTTAAGGTGTCCGCCTAGGGTTAGGGTTAGGTGTATGGTTTGATTTTGGCTTCTGGTTAGGTTAGGTTTGAACTTAGTTTGATGGAGTAAGTTTAGGGCTACTGTTAATTTTCGGGTAACTGTTACGGTTGGAGTTAGCGTCAGGGTCAGGTTAGGGTTGGGGTTGAGCTTAAGGTGTCCGCTTAGGGTTAGGGTTAGGTGTATGGTTTGATTTGGGGTTCAGGTTAGGTTAGGTTTGAAGTTAGTTTGAGGGAGTAAGTTTAGGGCTACTGTTAGTTTTCGGTTAACTGATACAGTTGGAGTAAGCGTCAGGGTCAGGTTAGGGTGGGGGTTAAGCATAAGGTGTCCGCCTAGGGTTAGCGTTAGGTCTATGGTTTCATTTAGGCTTCAGGTTAGGTTAGGATTGAACTTAGTTTGAGGGAGTAAGTTTAGGGCTACTGTTAGTTTTCGGTTCAGTGTTCCATTTGGAGTTAGCATGAGGGTCCGGTTAGGGTTGGGGTTTAGCTTAAGGTGTCCGCCTAGGGTTAGGGTTAGGTCTGTGGTTTGAGTTAGGCTTCAGGTTAGGTTAGGTTTGAACTTAGTTTGAGGGAGTAAGTTTAGGGGTACTGTTAGTTTTCGGTTCAGTGTTACGGTTGGAGATAGCGTCAGGGTCAGGTTAGGGTTGGGGTTGAGCTTAAGGTGTCCGCCTACGGTTAGGGTTAGGTCTATGGTTTGAGATAGGCTTCAAGTTAGGTTAGGTTTTAACTTAGTTTTAGGGAGTAAGTTTAGGGTTACTGTTAATTTTAGGATCAGTGTTACGGTTGGAGTTAGCGTGAGGGTCAGGTTATGGTTGGGTTTGAGCTTCAGGTGTCCGCCTAGGTTTAGGGTTAGGTGTATGGTTTGATTTAGGCTTCAGGTTAGGTTAGGTTTGAACTTAGTTTGAGGGAGTAAGTTTAGGGCTACTGTTAGTTTACGGGTAACTGTTACGGTTGGAGTTAGCGTCACGGCCAGGTTAGGGTTGGGGTTGAGCTTAAGGTGTCCGCCTAGGGTTAGGGTTAGGTGTATGGTTTGATTAAGGCTTCAGTTTAGGTTATGTTTGAACTTAGTTTGAGGGAGTAAGTTTAGGGCTACTGTTAGTTTTCGGTTAACTGTTACAGTTGGAGTAAGCCTCAGGGTCAGGTTAGGCTTGGGGTCAAGCTTAAGGTGTCCTCCTAGGGTTAGGGTTACGTCTATTGTTTGAGTTAGGCTTCAGGTTAGGTTAGGTTTGAACTTAGTTTGAGCGAGTAAGTTTAGGGCTACTGTTAGTTTTCGGTACAGTGTTACGGTTGGAGTTAGCGTGAGGGTCAGGTTAGGGTTGGGGTTGAGCTTAAGGTGTCCTCCTAGGGTTAGGGTTAGGTCTGTGGTTTGAGTAAGGCTTCAGGTTAGGTTAGGTTTGAACTTAGTTTGAGGGAGACAGTTTAGGGCTACTGTTAGTTTTCATTTAACTGTTACGGTTGGAGTAAGCGTCAGGGTCAGGTTAGGGTGGGGGTTAAGCATAAGGTGTCCGCCTAGGGTTAGGGTTAGGTCTATGGTTTCATATAGGCTTCAGGTTAGGTTAGGATTGAACGTAGTTTTAGGGAGTAAGTTTAGGGCTACTGTTAGTTTTCGGTTCAGTGTTACGGTTGGAGATAGCGTCAGGGTCTGGTTAGGGTTGTGGTTGAGTTTCAGGTGTCCGCCTAGGGTTAGGGTTAGGTCTATGGTTTGAGTTAGGCTTCCAATTATGTTAGGTTTGAAGTTTGTTTGAGGGAGTAAGTTTAGGGCTACTGTTAGTTTTCGGGTAACTGTTACTGTTGGAGTTAGCGTCAGGGCCAGGTTAGGGTTGGGGTTGAGCTTAAGGTGTCCGCCTAGGGTTAGGGTTAGGTGAATGGTTTGATTTAGGCTTCAGGTTAGGTTAGGTTTGAACTTAGTTTGAGGGAGTAAGTTTAGGGCTACTGTTAGTTTTTGGTTCAGTGTTACATTTGGAGTTAGCGTGAGTGTCTGGTTAGGGTTGGGGTTGAGCTTAAGGTGTCCACCTAGGGTTAGGTTTAGGTCTGTGGTTTGAGATACGGTTCAGGTTAGGTTAGGTTTGAACTTAGTTTGAGGGAGTAAGTTTAGGGCTACTGTTAGTTTTCGGTTCAGTGTTACGGTTGGAGATAGCGTCAGGGTCAGGTTAGGGTTGGGGTTGAGCTTTAGGTGTCCGCCTATTGTTAGGGTTAGGTCTATGATTTGATTTAGGCTTCAGGTTAGGTTAGGTTTGAACTTATTTTGAGCGAGTAAGTTTAGGGCTACTGTTAGTTTTTGGTTCAGTGTTATGGTTGGAGATAGCGTCATGGTCAAGTTAGGGTTGGGTTTGAGATTCAGGTGTCCGCCTAGGGTTAGGGTTAGGTCTATGGTTTGAGTTAGGCTTCAGGTTAGGTTAGGTTTGAACTTAGTTTGAGGGAGTAAGTTTAGGCCTATTGTATTTTTTGGTTCAGTGTTACGGTTGAATTTAGCCTCAGGGTCAGGTTATGGTTGGGGTCAAGCTTAAGGTGTCCGCCTAGGGTTAGGGTTAGGTCTATTGTTTGAGTTAGGCTTCAGGTTAGGTTAGGTTTGAACTTAGTTTGAGAGAGTAAGTTTAGGGCTACTGTTAGTTTTCGGTTAACTGTTACGGTTGGAGTAAGCGTCAGGGTCAGGTTAGGGTTGGGGTCAAGCTTAAGGTGTCCGCCTAGGGTTAGGGTTAGGTCTATTGTTTGAGTTAGGCTTCAGGTTAGGTTAGGTTTGAACTTAGTTTGAGGGAGTAAGTTTAGGGCTACTGTTAGTTTTCGGGTAACTGTTACTGTTGGAGTTAGCGTCAGGGCCAGGTTAGGGTTGGGGTTGAGCTTAATTAAGGTGTCCGCCTAGGGTTAGGGTTAGGTCTGTGGTTTGAGTTAGGCTTCAGGTTAGGTTAGGATTGAACTTAGTTTGAGGGAGTAAGTTTAGGGCTACTGTTAGTTTTCGGTTCAGTGTTACGGTTGGAGATAGCGTCAGGGTCAGGTTAGGGTTGTGGTTGAGCTTCAGGTGTCCGCCTAGGGTTAGGGTTAGGTCTATGGTTTGATTTAGGCTTCAGGTTAGGTTAGGTTTGAACTTAGTTTGAGGGAGTAACTTTATGACTACTGTTAGTTTTCAGTTCAGTGTTACGGTTGGAGTTAGCGTGAGGGTCAGGTTAGGGTTGGGGTTGAGCTTAAGGTGTCCGCCTAGGGTTAGGGTTAGGTGTATGGTTTGATTTTGGCTTCTGGTTAGGTTAGGTTTGAACTTAGTTTGATGGAGTAAGTTTAGGGCTACTGTTAATTTTCGGGTAACTGTTACGGTTGGAGTTAGCGTCAGGGTCAGGTTAGGGTTGGGGTTGAGCTTAAGGTGTCCGCTTAGGGTTAGGGTTAGGTGTATGGTTTGATTTGGGGTTCAGGTTAGGTTAGGTTTGAAGTTAGTTTGAGGGAGTAAGTTTAGGGCTACTGTTAGTTTTCGGTTAACTGATACAGTTGGAGTAAGCGTCAGGGTCAGGTTAGGGTGGGGGTTAAGCATAAGGTGTCCGCCTAGGGTTAGCGTTAGGTCTATGGTTTCATTTAGGCTTCAGGTTAGGTTAGGATTGAACTTAGTTTGAGGGAGTAAGTTTAGGGCTACTGTTAGTTTTCGGTTCAGTGTTCCATTTGGAGTTAGCATGAGGGTCCGGTTAGGGTTGGGGTTTAGCTTAAGGTGTCCGCCTAGGGTTAGGGTTAGGTCTGTGGTTTGAGTTAGGCTTCAGGTTAGGTTAGGTTTGAACTTAGTTTGAGGGAGTAAGTTTAGGGGTACTGTTAGTTTTCGGTTCAGTGTTACGGTTGGAGATAGCGTCAGGGTCAGGTTAGGGTTGGGGTTGAGCTTAAGGTGTCCGCCTACGGTTAGGGTTAGGTCTATGGTTTGAGATAGGCTTCAAGTTAGGTTAGGTTTTAACTTAGTTTTAGGGAGTAAGTTTAGGGTTACTGTTAATTTTAGGATCAGTGTTACGGTTGGAGTTAGCGTGAGGGTCAGGTTATGGTTGGGTTTGAGCTTCAGGTGTCCGCCTAGGTTTAGGGTTAGGTGTATGGTTTGATTTAGGCTTCAGGTTAGGTTAGGTTTGAACTTAGTTTGAGGGAGTAAGTTTAGGGCTACTGTTAGTTTACGGGTAACTGTTACGGTTGGAGTTAGCGTCACGGCCAGGTTAGGGTTGGGGTTGAGCTTAAGGTGTCCGCCTAGGGTTAGGGTTAGGTGTATGGTTTGATTAAGGCTTCAGTTTAGGTTATGTTTGAACTTAGTTTGAGGGAGTAAGTTTAGGGCTACTGTTAGTTTTCGGTTAACTGTTACAGTTGGAGTAAGCCTCAGGGTCAGGTTAGGCTTGGGGTCAAGCTTAAGGTGTCCTCCTAGGGTTAGGGTTACGTCTATTGTTTGAGTTAGGCTTCAGGTTAGGTTAGGTTTGAACTTAGTTTGAGCGAGTAAGTTTAGGGCTACTGTTAGTTTTCGGTACAGTGTTACGGTTGGAGTTAGCGTGAGGGTCAGGTTAGGGTTGGGGTTGAGCTTAAGGTGTCCTCCTAGGGTTAGGGTTAGGTCTGTGGTTTGAGTAAGGCTTCAGGTTAGGTTAGGTTTGAACTTAGTTTGAGGGAGACAGTTTAGGGCTACTGTTAGTTTTCATTTAACTGTTACGGTTGGAGTAAGCGTCAGGGTCAGGTTAGGGTGGGGGTTAAGCATAAGGTGTCCGCCTAGGGTTAGGGTTAGGTCTATGGTTTCATATAGGCTTCAGGTTAGGTTAGGATTGAACGTAGTTTTAGGGAGTAAGTTTAGGGCTACTGTTAGTTTTCGGTTCAGTGTTACGGTTGGAGATAGCGTCAGGGTCTGGTTAGGGTTGTGGTTGAGTTTCAGGTGTCCGCCTAGGGTTAGGGTTAGGTCTATGGTTTGAGTTAGGCTTCCAATTATGTTAGGTTTGAAGTTTGTTTGAGGGAGTAAGTTTAGGGCTACTGTTAGTTTTCGGGTAACTGTTACTGTTGGAGTTAGCGTCAGGGCCAGGTTAGGGTTGGGGTTGAGCTTAAGGTGTCCGCCTAGGGTTAGGGTTAGGTGAATGGTTTGATTTAGGCTTCAGGTTAGGTTAGGTTTGAACTTAGTTTGAGGGAGTAAGTTTAGGGCTACTGTTAGTTTTCGTTTAACTGTTACAGTTGGAGTAAGCGTCAGGGTCAGGTTACGGTGGGGGTTAACCATAAGGTGTCCGCCTAGGGTTAGGGTTAGGTCTATCGTTTCATTTAGGCTTCAGGTTAGGTTAGGTTTGAACTTAGTTTGAGGGAGTAAATTTAGGGCTACTGTTAGTTTTCGGTTCAGTGTTATGGTTGGAGTTAGCGTTAGGGTCAGGTTAGGGTTGGGTTTGAACTTCAGGTGTCCGCCTAGGGTTAGGGTTAGGTGTATGGTTTGATTTAGGCTTCAGGTTAGGTTAGGTTGGAACTTAGTTTGAGGCAGTAAGTTTAGGGCTACTGTTATTTTTCGGGTAACTGTTACGGTTGGAGTTAGCGTCAGGGCCAGGTTAGGGTTGGGGTTGAGCTTAAGGTGTCCGCCTAGGGTTAGGGTTAGGTCTGTGATTTGAGTTAGGGTTCAGGTTAGGTTAGGTTTGAACTTAGTTTGAGGGAGTAAGTTTAGGGCTACTGTTAGTTTTCGGTTAACTGTTACAGTTGGAGTATGCGTCAGGGTCAGGTTAGTGTGGGGGTTAAGCATAAGGTGTCCGCCTAGGGTTAGGGTTAGGTCTATGGTTTCATTTAGGCTTCAGGTTAGGTTAGGATTGAACTTAGTTTGAGGGAGTAAGTTTAGGGCTACTGTTATTTTTCGGTTCAATGTTTCGTTTGAAATTAGCTTGACGGTCCGGTTAGGGTTGGGGTTGAGCTTAAGGTGTCTGCCTAGGGTTCGGGTTAGGTCTGTGGTTTGAGTGAGGCTTCAGGTTAGGTTAGGTTTGAACTTAGTTTGAGGGAGTAAGTTTAGGGCTACTGTTAGTTTTCGGTTCAGTGTTACGGTTGGAGATAGCGTCAGGGGCAGGTTAGTGTTGTGATTGGGCTTCAGGTGTCCGCCTAGGGTTAGGGTTAGGTCTATGGTTTGAGTTAGGGTCCATGTTAGGGTAGGTTTGAACTTAGTTTGAGGGAGTAAGTTTAGGGCTACTGTTAGTTTTCGGTTCAGTGTTACGGTTGGAGATAGCGTCAGGGTCTGGTTAGGGTTGTGGTTGAGTTTCAGGTGTCCGCCTAGGGTTAGGGTTAGGTCTATGGTTTGAGTTAGGCTTCAAGTTAGGTTAGGATTGAAGTTAGTTTGAGGGAGTAAGTTTAGGGCTACTGTTAGTTTTCGGGTAACTGTTACTGTTGGAGTTAGCGTCAGGGCCAGGTTAGGGTTGGGGTTGAGCTTAAGGTGTCCGCCTAGGGTTAGGTTTAGGTCTATTGTTTGAGTTAGGCTTCAGGTTAGGTTAGGTTTGAACTTAGTTTGTGGGAGACAGTTTAGGGTTACAGTTAGTTTTCGTTTAACTGTTACGGTTGGAGTAAGCGTCAGGGTCAAGTTAGGGTGGGGGTTAAGCATAAGGTGTCCGCCTAGGGTTAGGCTTAGGTCTATGGTTTCATTTAGGGTTCAGGTTAGGTTAGGATTGAACTTAGTTTGAGGGAGTAAGTTTAGGGCTACTGTTATTTTTCGGTTCAATGTTACGTTTGTAGTTAGCGTGAGGGTCCGGTTAGGGTTGGGGTTGAGCTTAAGGTGTCCGCCTAGGGTTAGGGTTAGGTCTGTGGTTTGAGTTAGGCTTCAGGTTAGGTTAGGTTTGGACTTAGTTTGAGGGAGTAAGTTTAGGGCTACTGTTAGTGTTCAGTTCAGTGTTACGGTTGGAGATAGCGTCAGGGTCAGGTTAGGGTTGGGGTTGAGCTTCAGGTGTCCGCCTAGGGTTAGGGTTAGGTCTATGGTTTGAGTTAGGCTTCAGGTTAGGTTAGGTTTGAACTTAGTTTGAGGGATTAAGTTTAGGGCTACTGTTAGTTTTCGGTTCAGTGTTACGGTTGGAGTGAGCGTGAGGTTCAGGTTAGGGTTGGGTTTGAACTTCAGGTGTCCGCCTATGGTTAGGGTTAGGTGTATGGTTTGATTTAGGCTTCAGGGTAGGTTAGTTTGGAACTTAGTTTGAGGCAGTAAGTTTAGGGCTACTGTTAGTTTTCGGGTAACTGTTACGGTTGGAGTTAGCGTCAGGGCCAGGTTAGGGTTGGGGTTGAGCTTAAGGTGTCCGCCTAGGGTTAGGGTTAGGTCTGTGATTTGAGTTAGGGTTCAGGTTAGGTTAGGTTTGAACTTAGTTTGAGGGAGTAAGTTTAGGGCTACTGTTAGTTTTCGGTTCAGTGTTACGGTTGGAGATAGCGTCAGGTTCAGGTTAGGGTTGGGGTTGAGCGTCAGGTTTCCGCCTTGGGTTAGGGTTAGGTCTATGGTTTGAGTTAGGCATCAGGTTAGGTTAGGTTTGAACTTAGTTTGAGGGAGTAAGTTTAGGGCTACTATTAGTTTTCGGGTAAGTGTTACTGTTGGAGTTAGCGTCAGGGCCAGGTTAGGGTTGGGGTTGAGCTTAAGGTGTCAGCCTAGGGTTCGGGTTAGGTGTATGGTTTGATTTAGGCTTCAGGTTAGGTTAGGTTTGAAGTTAATTTGAGGGAGTAAGTTTAGGGCTATTGTTAATTTTCGGTTAACTGTTACAGTTGGAGTACGCGTCAGGGTCAGGTTAGGGTGGGGGTTAAGCATAAGGTGTCCGCCTAGGGTTAGGGTTAGGTCTATGATTTGATTTAGGCTTCAGGTTAGGTTAGGTTTGAACTTAGTTTGAGGGAGTAACTTTATGACTACTGTTGGTTTTCAGTTCAGTGTTACGGTTGGAGTTAGCGTGAGGGTCAGGTTAGGGTTGGGGTTGAGCTTAAGGTGTCCGCCTAGGGTTAGGGTTAGGTGTATGGTTTGATTTTGGCTTCTGGTTAGGTTAGGTTTGAACTTAGTTTGAGGGAGTAAGTTTAGGGCTACTGTAAATTTTCGGGTAACTGTTACGGTTGGAGTTAGCGTCAGGGTCAGATTAGGGTTGGGGTTGAGCTGAAGGTGTCCGCTTAGGGTTAGGGTTAGGTGTATGGTTTGATTTAGGCTTCAGGTTAGGTTAGGTTTGAAGTTAGTTTGAGGGAGTAAGTTTAGGGCTACTGTTAGTTTTCGGTTAACTGATACAGTTGGAGTAAGCGTCAGGGTCAGGTTAGGGTGGGGTTTAAGCATAAGGTGTCCGCCTAGGGTTAGCGTTAGGTCTATGGTTTCATTTAGGCTTCAGGTTAGGTTAGGATTGAACTTAGTTTGAGGGAGTAAGTTTAGGGCTACTGTTAGTTTTCGGTTCAGTGTTTCGCTTGTAGTTAGCATGAGAGTCCGGTTAGGGTTGGGGTTGAGCTTAAGGTGTCCGCCTAGGGTTAGGGTTAGGTCTGTGGTTTGAGTTAGGCTTCAGGTTAGGTTAGGTTTGAACTTAGTTTGAGGGAGTAAGTTTAGGGCTACTGTTAGTTTTCGGTACAGTGTTACGGTTGGAGATAGCGTCAGGGTCTGCTTAGGGTTGTGGTTGAGTTTCAGGTGTCTGCCTAGGGTTAGGGTTATGTCTATGGTTTGAGTTAGGCTTCAAGTTAGGTTAGGTTTGAAGTTAGTTTGAGGGAGTAAGTTTAGGGGTACTCTTAGTTTTCGGGTAACTGTTACTGTTGGAGTTAGCGTCAGGGCCAGGTTAGGGTTGGGGTTGAGCTTAAGGTGTCCGCCTAGGGTTAGGGTTAGGTCTATGGTTTGAGTTAGGCTTCAGGTTAGGTTAGGTTTGAACTTAGTTTGAGGGAGTAAGTTTAGGCCTATTGTATTTTTTGGTTCAGTGTTATGGTTGAATTTAGCCTCAGGGTAAGTTTAGGGTTGGGGTTAAGCTTAAGGTGTCCGCCTAGGGTTAGGGTTAGGACTATTGTTTTAGTTAGGCTTCAGGTTAGGTTAGGTTTGAACTTAGTTTGAGGGAGTAAGTTTAGGGCTACTGTTAGTTTTCGGTTCAGTGTTACGGTTGGAGTTAGCGTGAGGATTAGGTTAGGGTTGGGGTTGAGCTTAAGGTGTCCTCCTAGGGTTAGGGTTAGGTCTGTGGTTTGAGTTAGGCTTCAGGTTAGGTTAGGTTTGAACGTAGTTTGAGGGAGTAAGTTTAGGGCTACTGTTAGTTTTCGGTTCAGTGTTACGGTTGGAGATAGCGTCAGGGTCAGGTTAGGGTTGTGATTGAGCTTCAGGTGTCCGCCTACGGTTAGGGTTAGGTCTATGGTTTGAGTTAGGGTCCAGGTTAGGTTAGGTTTGAACTTAGTTTGAGGGAGTAAGTTTAGGGCTACTGTTAGTTTTCGGTTCAGTGTTACGGTTGGAGATACCGTCAGGGTCTGGTTAGGGTTGTGGTTGTTTCAGGTGTCCGCCTAGGGTTAGGGTTAGGTCTATGGTTTGAGTTAGGCTTCAAGTTAGGTTAGGTTTGAAGTTAGTTTGAGGGAATAAGTTTAGGGCTACTGTTAGCTTTCGGGTAACTGTTACTGTTGTAGTTAGCGTCAGGTCCAGGTTCGGGTTGGGGTTGAGCTTAAGGTGTCCGCCTAGGGTTAGGGTTAGGTGTATGGTTTGATTTAGTCTTCAGATTAGGATAGGTTTGAACTTAGTTTGAGGGTGTAAGTTTAGGGCTACTGTTAGTTTTCGTTTAACTCTTACGGTTGCAGATAGCGTCAGGGTCAGGTCATGGTGGGGGTTAAGCATAAGGTGTCCGCCTAGGGTTAGGGTTAGGTCTATGGTTTCATTTAGGCTTCTGGTTAGGTTAGGATTGAACTTAGTTTGAGGGACTAAGTTTAGGGCTACTCTTAGTTTTCGGTTCAGTGATATGGTTGGAGTTAGCCTGGAGGTCAGGTTAGGGTTGGGGTTGAGCTTAAGGTGTCCGCCTAGGGTTAGGGTTAGGTCTATGATTTGATTTAGGCTTCAGGTTAGGTCAGGTTTGAACTTAGCTTGAGGGAGTCAGTTTAGGGCTACTGTTAGTTTTCGGTTAACTGTTACGGTTGGAGTAAGCATCAGGGTCAGGTTAGGTTTGGGGTTGAGCTTAAGGTGTCCGCCTAGGGTTATTGTTAGGTGTATGGTTTGATTTAGGCTTCAGGTTAGGTTAGGTTTGAACTTAGTTTGAGGGAGTAAGTTTGGGGCTACTGTTAGTTTTTGGTTCAGTGTTATGGTTGGAGATAGCATCATGGTCAAGTTAGGGTTGGGTTTGAGATTCAGGTGTCCGCCTAGGGTTAGGGTTAGGTCTATGGTTTGAGTTAGGCTTCAGGTTAGGTTAGGTTTGAAGTTAGTTTGAGGGAGTAAGTTTAGGGCTACTGTTAGTTTTCGGGTAACTGTTACTGTTGGAGTTAGCGTCAGGGCCAGGTTAGGGTTGGGGTTGAGCTTAAGGTGTCCGCCTAGGGCTAGGGTTAGGTCTGTGGTTTGAGTTAGGCTTCAGGTTAGGTTAGGTTTGAACTTAGTTTGAGGGAGTAAGTTTAGGGCTACTGTTAGTTTTCGGTTCAGTGTTACAGTTGTAGATAGCGTCAGGGTCAGGTTAGGTTTGGGGTTGAGCTTCAGGTGTCCGCCTAGGGTTAGGGTTAGGTCTATGGTTTGAGATAGGCTTCAGGTTAGGTTAGGTTTGAACTTAGTTTGAGGGAGTAAGTTTAGGGCTACTGTTAGTTTTCGGTTCAGTGTTACGGTTGGAGTTAGCGTGAGGGTCATGTTAGGGTTGGGGTTGAGCTTAAGGTGTCCTCCTAGGGTTAGGGTTAGGTCTGTGGTTTGAGTTAGTCTCCAGGTTAGGTTAGTTTGAACTTAGTTTGAGGGAGTAAGTTTAGGGCTACTGTTAGTTTTCGGTTCAGTGTTACGGTTGGAGATAGCGTCAGGGTCTGGTTAGGGTTGTGGTTGAGTTTCAGGTGTCCACCTAGGGTTAGGGTTAGGTCTATGGTTTGAGTTAGGCTTCAAGTTCGGTTAGGTTTGAAGTTAGTTTGAGGGAGTAAGTTTAGGGCTACTGTTAGTTTTCGGGTAACTGTTATTGATGGAGTTAGCGTCAGGGCCAGGTTAGGGTTGGGGTTGAGCTTAAGGTGTCCGCCTAGGGTTAGGGTTCGGTGTATGGTTTGATTTAGGCTTCAGGTTGGGTTAGGTTTGAACTTAGTTTGAGGGAGTAAGTTTAGGGCTACTGTTAGTTTTCGTTTAACTGTTACGGTTGGAGTAAGCGTCAGGGTCAGGTTAGGGTGGGGCTTAAGCATAAGGTGTCCGCCTAGGGTTAGGGTTAGGTCTATGGTTTCATTTAGGCTTCAGGATAGGTTAGGATTGAACTTAGTTTGAGGGAGTAAGTTTAGGGCCAATGTTAGTTTTCGGTTCAGTGTTACGGTTCGATTTAGCCTCAGGGTCAGGTTAGGGTTGGGGTTAAGCTTAAGGTGTCCGCCTAGGGTTAGGGTTAAGTCTATTGTTTGAGTTAGGCTTCAGGTTAGGTTAGGTTTGAACTTAGTTTGAGGGAGACAGTTTAGGGCTTCTGTTAGTTTTCGTTTAACTGTTACGGTTGGAGTAAGCGTCAGGGTCAGGTTAGTGTGGGGGTTAAGCATAAGGTGTCCGCCTAGGGTTAGGGTTAGGTCTATGGTTTCATTTAGGCTTCAGGTTAGGTTAAGATTGAACTTAGTTTGAGGGAGTAAGTTTAGGGCTACTGTTAGTTTTCGGTTCAATGTTACGTTTGGAGTTAGCTTGACGGTCCGGTTAGGGTTGGGGTTGAGCTTAAGGTGTCTGCCTTGGGTTAGGGTTAGGTCTGTGGTTTGAGTTAGGCTTCAGGTTAGGTTAGGTTTGAACTTAGTTTGAGGGAGGAAGTTTAGGCCTACTGTTAGTTTTCGGTTAACTGTTACGTTTGGAGGAAGCGTCAGGGTCAGGTTAGGGTTGGGGTCAAGCTTAAGGTGTCCGCCTAGGGTTAGGGTTAGGTCTATTGTTTGAGTTAGGCTTCAGGTTAGGTTAGGTTTGAACTTAGTTTCAGGGAGTAAATTTAGGGCTACTGTTTGTTTTCGGTACAGTGTTACGGTTGGAGTTAGCGTGAGGGTCAGGTTAGGGTTGGGGTTGAGCTTAATGTGTCCTCCTAGGGTTAGGGTTAGGTCTGTGGTTTGAGTGAGGCTTCAGGTTAGGGTAGGTTTGAACTTAGTTTGAGGGAGTAAGTTTAGGGCTACTGTTAGTTTTCGGGTAACTGTTACGGTTGGAGTTAGCGTCAGGGCCAGGTTCAGGTTGGGGTTGAGCTTAAGGTGTCCGCCTAGGGTTAGGGTTAGGTCTACTGTTTGAGTTAGGCTTCAGGTTAGGTTCGGTTTGAACGTAGTTTGTGGGAGACAGTTTAGGACTACTGTTAGTTTTCGTTTAACTGTTACGGTTGGAGTAAGCGTCAGGGTCAAGTTAGGGTGGGGGTTAAGCATAAGGTGTCCGCCTAGGGTTAGGGTTAGGTCAATGGTTTCATTTAGGCTTCAGGTTAGGTTAGGATTGAACTTAGTTTGAGGGAGTAAGTTTAGGGCTACTGTTAGTTTTCGGTTCAGTGTTATGGTTGGAGATAGCGTCAGGGTTTGGTTAGGGTTGTGGTTGAGTTTCAGGTGTCCGCCTAGGGTTAGGGTTAGGGCTATGGTTTGAGTTAGGCTTCAAGTTAGGTTAGGTTTGAAGTTAGTTTCAGGGAGTAAGTTTAGGGCTACTGTTAGTTTTCGGGTAACTGTTACTGTTGGAGTTAGCGTCAGGGCCAGGTTAGGGTTGGGGTTGAGCTTAAGGTGTCCGCCTAGGGTTAGGGTTGGGTCTATGGTTTGAGTTAGGCTTCAGGTTAGGTTAGGTTTGAACTTAGTTTGAGGGATTAAGTTTAGGGCTACTGTTAGATTTCGGTTCAGTGTTACGGATGGAGTTAGCGTGAGGGTCAGGATAGGGTTGGGTTTGAACTTCAGGTGTCCGCCTAGGGTTAGGGTTAGGTTTATGGTTTGAGTTAGGCTTCAGGTTAGGTTGGTTTGAACTTAGTTTGAGGGAGTAAGTTTAGGGCTCCTGTTAGTTTTCGGGTAATTGTTACTGTTGGAGTTAGCGTCAGGGCCAGGTTATGGTTGGGGTTGAGCTTAAGGTGTCCGCCTAGGGTTAGGGTTAGGTGTATGGTTTGATTTAGGCTTCAGGTTAGGTTAGGTTTGAAGTTAGTTTGAGGGAGTAAGTTTAGGGCTACTGTTAGTTTTCGGTTAACTGTTACAGTTGGAGTACGCGTCAGGGTCAGGTTAGGGTGGGGGTTAAGCATAAGGTGTCCGCCTAGGGTTAGGGTTAGGTCTATGATTTGATTTAGGCTTCAGGTTAGGTTAGGTTTGAACTTAGTTTGAGTGAGTCAGTTTAGGGCTACTGTTAGTTTTCGGTTAACTGTTACGGTTGGAGTAAGCGTCAGGGTCAGGTTAGGTTTGGGGTTGAGTTTAAGGTGTCCGCCTAGGGTTAGGGTTAGGTCTGTGGTTTGAGTTAGGCTTCAGGTTAGGTTAGGTTTGAACTTAGTATGAGGGAGTAAGTTTAGGGCTACTGTTAGTTTTCGGGTAACTGTTACTGTTGGAGTTAGCGTCAGGGCCAGGTTAGGGTTGGGGTTGAGCTTAAGGTGTCCGCCTAGGGTTAGGGTTAGGTCTGTGGTTTGAGTTAGGCTCCAGGTTAGGTTAGGTTTGAACTTAGTTTGAGGGAGTAAGTTTAGGGCTACTGTTAGTTTTCGGTTCAGTGTTACGGTTGGAGATAGCGTCAGGGTCAGGTTAGGGTTGGAGTTGAGCTTAAGGTGTCCGCCTAGGGTGAGGGTTAGGTCTGTGGTTTGATTTAGGCTTCAGGTTAGGTTACGTTTGAACTTAGTTTGAGTGAGTAATTTTAGGGCTACTGTTAGTTTTCGGGTAACTGTTACGGTTGGAGTTAGCGTCAGGGCCAGGTTAGGGTTGGGGTTGAGCTTAAGGTGTCCGCCTAGGGTTAGGGTTAGGTCTGTGATTTGAGTTAGGGTTCAGGTTAGGTTAGGTTTGAACTTAGTTTGAGGGGTTAAGTTTAGGGCTACTGTTAGTTTTCGGTTCAGTGTTACGGTTGGAGATAGCGTCAGGGTCAGGTTAGGGTTGGGGTTGAGCTTCAGGTTTCCGCCTTGGGTTAGGGTAAGGTCTATGGTTTGAGTTAGGCTTCAGGTTAGGTTGGTTTGAACTTAGTTTGAGGGAGTAAGTTTAGGGCTCCTGTTAGTTTTCGGGTAACTGTTACTGTTGGCGTTAACGTCAGGGCCAGGTTAGGGTTGGGGTTGAGCTTAAGGTGTCCGCCTAGGGTTAGGGTTAGGTGTATGGTTTGATTTAGGCTTCAGGTTAGGTTAGGTTTGAAGTTAGTTTGAGGGAGTAAGTTTAGGGCTACTGTTAGTTTTCGGTTAACTGTTACAGTTGGAGTACGCGTCAGGGTCAGGTTAGGGTGGGGGTTAAGCATAAGGTGTCCGCCTAGGGGTAGGGTTAGGTCTATGATTTGATTTAGGCTTCAGGTTAGGTTAGGTTTGAACTTAGTTTGAGTGAGTCAGTTTAGGGCTACTGTTAGTTTTCGGTTAACTGTTACGGTTGGAGTAAGCGTCAGGGTCAGGTTAGGTTTGGGGTTGAGCTTAAGGTGTCCGCCTAGGGTTAGGGTTAGTTCTGTGGTTTGAGTTAGGCTTCAGGTTAGGTTAGGTTTGAACTTAGTTTGAGGGAGTAAGTTTAGGGCTACTGTTAGTTTTCGGGTAACTGTTACTGTTGGAGTTAGCGTCAGGGCCAGGTTAGGGTTGGGGTTGAGCTTAAGGTGTCCGCCTAGGGTTAGGGTTAGGTCTGTGGTTTGAGTCAGGCTCCAGGTCAGGTTAGGTTTGAACTTAGTTTGAGGGAGTAAGTTTAGGGCTACTGTTAGTTTTCGGTTCAGTGTTACGGTTGGAGATAGCGTCAGGGTCAGGTTAGGGTTGGAGTTGAGCTTAAGGTGTCCGCCTAGGGTGAGGGTTAGGTCTGTGGTTTGATTTAGGCTTCAGGTTAGGTTACGTTTGAACTTAGTTTGAGTGAGTAAGTTTAGGGCTACTTTTAGTTTTCGGTTCAGTGTTACGGTTGGAGATAGCGTCAGGGTCAGGTTACGGTTGGGGTTGATCTTCAGGTGTCCGCCTATTGTTAGCTTTAGGTCTATGATTTGAGTTAGGCTTCAGGTTATGTTAGGTTTGAACTTAGTTTGAGGGAGTAAGTTTAGGCCTATTGTATTTTTTGGTTCAGTGTTACGGTTGAATTTAGCCTCAGGGTCAGGTTAGGGTTAGAGTTAAGCTTAAGGTGTCCGCCTAGGGTTAGGGTTAGGTGTATTGTTTGAGTTAGGCTTCAGGTTAGGTTAGGTTTGAACTTAGTTTGAGGGAGTAAGTTTAGGGCTACTGTTAGTTTTCGGTTCAGTGTTACGGTTGGAGTTAGCGTGAGGGTCAGGTTAGGGTTGGGGTTGAGCTTAAGGTGTCCTCCCAGGGTTAGGGTTAGGTCTGTGGTTTGAGTTAGGCTTCAGGTTAGGTTAGGTTTGAACGTAGTTTGAGGGAGTAAGTTTAGGGCTACTGTTAGTTTTCGGTTCAGTGTTACGGTTGGAGATAGCGTCAGGGTCTGGTTAGGGTTGTGCTTGAGTTTCAGGTTTCCGCCTAGGGTTAGGGTTAGGTCTATGGTTTGAGTTAGGCTTCAAGTTAGGTTAGGTTTGAAGTTAGTTTGAGGGAGTAAGTTTAGGGCTACTGTTCGTTTTCGGGTAACTGTTACTGTTGGAGTTAGCGTCATGGCCAGGTTAGGGTTGGGGTTGAGCTTAAGGTGTCCGCCTAGGGTTAGGGTTAGGTCTATTGTTTGAGTTAGGGTTCAGGTTAGGTTAGGTTTGAACTTAGTTTGTGGGAGACAGTTTAGGGCTACTGTTAGTTTTCGTTTAACTGTTACGGTTGGAGTAAGCGTCAGGGGCAATTTAGGGTGGGGGTTAAGCATAAGGTGTCCGCCTAGGGTTAGGGTTAGGTCTATGGTTTCATTTAGGGTTCAGTTTAGGTTAGGATTGAATTTAGTTTGAGGGAGTAAGTTTAGGGCTACTGTTAGTTTTCGGTTCAATGTTACGTTTGGAGTTAGCGTGAGGGTCCGGTTAGGGTTGGGGTTGAGCTTAAGGTGTCCGCCTAGGGTTAGGGTTAGGTCTGTGGTTTGAGTTAGGCTTCAGGTTAGGTTAGGTTTGAACTTAGTTTGAGGGAGTAAGTTTAGGGCTACTGTTAGTTTTCGGTTCAGTGTTACGGTTGGAGATAGCGTCAGGGTCAGGTTAGGGTTGGGGTTGAGCTTCAGGTGTCCGCCTAGGGTTAGCGTTAGGTCTATGGTTTGAGTTAGGCTTCAGGTTAGGTTAGGTTTGAACTTAGTTTGAGGGATTAAGTTTAGGGCTACTGTTAGATTTCGGTTCAGTGTTACGGTTGGAGTTAGCGTGAGGGTCAGGATAGTGTTGGGTTTGAACTTCAGGTGTCCGCCTAGGGTTAGGGTTAGGTGTATGGTTTGATTTAGGCTTCAGGTTAGGTTAGGTTGGAACTTAGTTTGAGGCAGTAAGTTTAGGGCTACTGTTAGTTTTCGGGTAACTGTTACGGTTGGAGTTAGCGTCAGGGCCAGGTTAGGGTTGGGGTTGAGCTTTAGGTATCCGCCTAGGGTTAGGGTTAGGTCTGTGATTTGAGTTAGGGTTCAGGTTAGGTTAGGTTTGAACTTAGTTTGAGGGGGTAAGTTTAGGGCTACTGTTAGTTTTCGGTTCAGTGTTACGGTTGGAGATAGCGTCAGGGTCAGGTTAGGGTTGGGGTTGAGCTTCAGGTTTCCGCCTTGGGTTAGGGTAAGTTCTATGGTTTGAGTTAGGCTTCAGGTTAGGTTGTTTTGAACTTAGTTTGAGGGAGTAAGTTTAGGGCTCCTGTTAGTTTTCGGGTAACTGTTACTGTTGGAGTTAGCGTCAGGGCCAGGTTAGGGTTGGGGTTGAGCTTAAGGTGTCCGCCTAGGGTTAGGGTTAGGTGTATGGTTTGATTTAGGCTTCAGGTTAGGTTAGGTTTGAACTTAGTTTGAGGGAGTAAGTTTAGGGCTACTGTTAGTTTTCGGTTAACTGTTACAGTTGGAGTACGCGTCAGGGTCAGGTTAGGGTGGGGGTTAAGCATAAGGTGTCCGCCTAGGGTTAGGGTTAGGTCTATGATTTGATTTAGGCTTCAGGTTAGGTTAGGTTTGAACTTAGTATGAGTGAGTCAGTTTTGGGCTACTGTTAGTTTTCGGTTAACTGTTACGGTTGGAGTAAGCGTCAGGGTCAGGTTAGGTTTGTTGTTGATCTTAAGGTGTCCGCCTAGGGTTAGGGTTAGGTCTGTGGTTTGAGTTAGGCTTCAGGTTAGGTTAGGTTTGAACGTAGTTTGAGGGAGTAAGTTTAGGGCTACTGTTAGTTTTCGGGTAACTGTTACTGTTGGAGTTAGCGTCAGGGCCAGGTTAGGGTTGGGGTTGAGCTTAAGGTGTCCGCCTAGGGTTAGGGTTAGGTCTGTGGTTTGAGTTAGGCTCCAGGTCAGGTTAGGTTTGAACTTAGTTTGAGGGAGTAAGTTTAGGGCTACTGTTAGTTTTCGGTTCAGTGTTACGGTTGGAGATAGCGTCAGGGTCAGGTTAGGGTTGGAGTTGAGCTTAAGGTGTCCGCCTAGGGTGAGGGTTAGGTCTGTGGTTTGATTTAGGCTTCAGGTTAGGTTACGTTTGAACTTAGTTTGAGTGAGTAAGTTTAGGGCTACTGTTAGTTTTCGGTTCAGTGTTATGGTTGGTGATAGCGTCAGGGTCAGGTTACGTTTGGGGTTGAGCTTCAGGTGTCCGCCTATTGTTAGCTTTAGGTCTATGATTTGAGTTAGGCTTCAGGTTATGTTAGGTTTGAACTCAGTTTGAGGGAGTAAGTTTAGGCCTATTGTATTTTTTGGTTCAGTGTTACGGTTGAATTTAGCCTCAGGGTCAGGTTAGGGTTAGGGTTAAGCTTAAGGTGTCCGCCTAGGGTTAGGGTTAGGTCTATTGTTTGAGTTAGGCTTCAGGTTAGGTTAGGTTTGAACTTAGTTTGAGGGAGTAAGTTTAGGGCTACTGTTAGTTTTCGATTCAGTGTTACGGTTGGAGTTAGCGTGAGGGTCAGGTTAGGGTTGGGGTTGAGCTTAAGGTGTCCTCCCAGGGTTAGGGTTAGGTCTGTGGTTTGAGTTAGGCTTCAGGTTAGGTTAGGTTTGAACGTAGTTTGAGGGAGTAAGTTTAGGGCTACTGTTAGTTTTCGGTTCAGTGTTACGGTTGGAGATAGCGTCAGGGTCAGGTTAGGGTTGTGATTCAGCTTCAGGTGTCCGCCTAGGGTTAGGGTTAGGTCTATGGTTTGAGTTAGGGTCCAGGTTAGGTTAGGTTTGAACTTAGTTTGAGGGAGTAAGTTTAGGGCTACTGTTTGTTTTCGGTTCAGTGTTACGGTTGGAGATAGCGTCAGGGTCTGGTTAGGGTTGTGGTTGAGTTTCAGGTGTCCGCCTAGGGTTAGGGTTAGGTCTATGGTTTGAGTTAGGCTTCAAGTTAGGTTAGGTTTGAAGTTAGTTTGAGGGAGTAAGTTTAGGGCTACTGTTAGTTTTCGGGTAACTGTTACTGTTGGAGTTAGCGTCAGGGCCAGGTTAGGGTTGGGGTTGAGCTTAAGGTGTCCGCCTAGGGTTAGGGTTAGGTCTATGCTTTCATTTAGGCTTCAGGTTAGGTTAGGATTGAACTTAGTTTGAGGGAGTAAGTTTAGGGCTACTGTTAGTTTTCGGTTCAGTGTTACGGTTGGAGATAGCGTCAGGGTCAGGTTAGGGTTGTGATTGAGCTTCAGGTGTCCGCCTAGGGTTAGGGTTAGGTCTATGGTTTGAGTTAGGGTCCAGGTTAGGGTAGGTTTGAACTTAGTTTGAGGGAGTAAGTTTAGGGCTACTGTTAGTTTTCGGTTCAGTGTTACGGTTGGAGATAGCGTCAGGGTCTGGTTAGGGTTGTGGTTGAGTTTCAGGTGTCCGCCTAGGGTTAGGGTTAGGGCTATGGTTTGAGTTAGGCTTCAAGTTAGGTTAGGTTTGATGTTAGTTTGAGGGAGTAAGTTTAGGGCTACTGTTAGTTTTCGGGTAACTGTTACTGTTGGAGTTAGCGTCAGGGCCAGGTTAGGGTTCGGGTTGAGCTTAAGGTGTCCGCCTAGGGTTAGGGTTAGGTCTGTGGTTTGAGTTAGGCTTCAGGTTAGGTTAGGTTTGAACTTAGTTTGAGGGAGTAAGTTTAGGGCTACTGTTAGTTTTCGGTTCAGTGTTACAGTTGGAGATAGCGTCAGGGTCAGGTTAGGGTTGGGGTTGAGCTTCAGGTGTCCGCCTAGGGTTAGGGTTAGGTCTATGGTTTGAGATAGGCTTCAGGTTAGGTTAGATTTTAACTTAGTTTTAGGGAGTAAGTTTAGGGCTACTGTTAATTTTAGGATCAGTGTTACGGTTGGATTTAGCGTGAGGGTCAGGTTAGGGTTGGGTTTGAGCTTCAGGTGTCCGCCTAGGGTTAGGGTTAGGTGTATGGTTTGATTTAGGCTTCAGGTTAGGTTAGGTTTGAACTTAGTTTGAGGGAGTAAGTTTAGGGCTACTGGTAGTTTTCGGGTAACTGTTACGGTTGGAGTTAGCGTCACGGCCAGGTTAGGGTTGGGGTTGAGCTTAAGGTGTCCACCTAGGGTTAGGGTTAGGTGTATGGTTTGATTTAGGCTTCAGGTTAGGTTATGTTTGAACTTAGTTTGAGGGAGTAAGTTTAGGGCTACTGTTAGTTTTCGGTTAACTGTTACAGTTGGAGTAAGCGTCAGGGTCAGATTAGGTTTGGGGTTGAAGTTAAGGTGTCCGCCTAGGGTTAGGGTTAGGTGTATGGTTTGATTTAGGATTCAGGTTAGGTTAGGTGTGAACTTAGTTTGAGGGAGTAAGTTTAGGGTGATTGTTAGTTTTCGGTTCAGTATTATGGTTGGAGTTAGCGTCAGGGTCAGGTTAGGTTTGGGATTGAGCTTCAGGTGTCCGCCTAGGGTTAGGGTTAGGTCTATGGTTTGAGTTAGGGTCCAGGTTAGGGTAGGTTTGAACTTAGTTTGAGGGAGTAAGTTTAGGGCTACTGTTAGTTTTCGGGTAACTGTTACTGTTGGAGTTAGCGTCAGGGCCAGGTTAGGGTTGGGGTTGAGCTTAAGGTGTCCGCCTAGGGTTGGGGTTAGGTCTTTGATTTGAGTTAGGGTTCAGGTTAGGTTAGGTGTGAACTTAGTTTGAGGGAGTAAGTTTAGGGTGATTGTTAGTTTTCGGTTCAGTATTATGGTTGGAGTTAGCGTCAGGGTCAGGTTAGGGTTGGGGTTGAGCTTCAGGTTTCCGCCTTGGGTTAGGGTAAGGTCTATGGTTTGAGTTAGGCTTCAGGTTAGGTTGGTTTGAACTTAGTTTGAGGGAGTAAGTTTAGGGCTCCTGTTAGTTTTCGGGTAACTGTTACTGTTGGAGTTAGCGTCAGGGCCAGGTTAGGGTTGGGGTTGAGCTTAAGGTGTCCGCCTAGGGTTAGGGTTAGGTGTATGGTTTGATTTAGGCTTCAGGTTAGGCTAGGTTTGAAGTTAGTTTGAGGGAGTAAGTTTAGGGCTACTGTTAGTTTTCGGTTAACGGTTAGAGTTGGAGTACGCGTCAGGGTCAGGTTAGGGTGGGGGTTAAGCATAAGGTGTCCGCCTAGGGTTAGGGTTAGGTCTATGATTTGATTTAGGCTTCAGGTTAGGTTAGGTTTGAAGTTAGTTTGAGTGAGTCAGTTTAGGGCTACTGTTAGTTTTCGGTTAACTGTTACGGGTGGAATAAGCGTCAGGGTCAAGTTAGGGTGGGGGTTAAGCATAAGGTGTCCGCCTAGGGTTAAGGTTAGGTCTATGGTTTCATTTAGGGTTCAGGTTAGGTTAGGATTGAATTTAGTTTGAGGGAGTAAGTTTAGGGCTACTGTTAGTTTTCGGTTCAATGTTACGTTTGGAGTTAGCGTGAGGGTCCGGTTAGGGTTGGGGTTGAGCTTAAGGTGTCCTCCTAGGGTTAGGGTTAGGTCTGTGGTTTGAGTTAGGCTTCAGGTTAGGTTAGGTTTGAACTTAGTTTGAGGGAGTAAGTTTAGGGCTACTGTTAGTTTTCGGTTCAGTGTTACGGTTGGAGATAGCGTCAGGGTCAGGTTAGGGTTGGGGTTGAGCTTCAGGTGTCCGCCTAGGGTTAAGGTTAGGTCTATGGTTTGAGTTAGGCTTCAGGTTAGGTTAGGTTTGAACTTAGTTTGAGGGATTAAGTTTAGGGCTACTGTTAGATTTCGGTTCAGTGTTACGGTTGGAGTTAGCGTGAGGGTCAGGATAGGGTTGGGTTTGAACTTCAGGTGTCCGCCTAGGGTTAGGGTTAGGTGTATGGTTTGATTTAGGCTTCAGGTTAGGTTAGGTTGGAACTTAGTTTGAGGCAGTAAGTTTAGGGCTACTGTTAGTTTTCGGGTAACTGTTACGGTTGGAGTTAGCGTCAGGGCCAGGTTAGGGTTGGGGTTGAGCTTAAGGTGTCCGCCTAGGGTTAGGTTTAGGTCTGTGATTTGAGTTAGGGTTCAGTTTAGGTTAGGTGTGAACTTAGTTTGAGGGAGTAAGTTTAGGGTGATTGTTAGTTATCGGTTCAGTATTATGGTTGGAGTTAGCGTCAGGGTCAGGTTAGGGTTGGGGTTGAGGTTCAGGTTTCCGCCTTGGGTTAGGGTTAGGTGTATGGTTTGATTTAGTCTTCAGGTTAGGTTAGGTTTGAAGTTAGTTTGAGGGAGTAAGTTTAGGGCTACTGTTAGTTTTTTGTTAACTGTTACAGTTGGAGTAAGCGTCAGGGTCACGTTAGGGTGGGGGTTAAGCATAAGGTGTCCGCCTAGGGTTAGGGTTAGGTCTATGATTTGATTTAGGCTTCAGGTTAGGTTAGGTTTGAACTTAGTTTGAGGGAGTCAGTTTAGGGCTACTGTTAGCTTTCGTTTAACTGTTACGGTTGGAGTAAGCGTCAGGGACAGGTTAGGTTTGGGGTTGAGCTTAAGGTGTCCGCCTAGGGTTAGGGTTATGTGTATGGTTTGATTTAGGCTTCAGGTTAGGTTAGGATTGAACTTAGTTTGAGGGAGTAAGTTTAGGACTACTCTTAGTTTTCGGTTCATTGATATGGTTGGAGTTACCCTGGAGGTCAGGTTAGGGTTGGGGTCAAGCTTAAGGTGTCCGCCTAGGGTTAGGTTTAGGTCTATTGTTTGAGTTAGGCTTCAGGTTAGGTTAGGTTTGAACTTAGTTTGAGGGAGTAAGTTTAGGGCTACTGTTAGTTTTCGGTTCAGTGTTACGGTTGGAGTTAGCGTGAGCGTCAGGTTAGGGTTGGGGTTGAGCTTAAGGTGTCCTCCTAGGGTTAGGGTTAGGTCTGTGGTTTGAGTTAGGCTCCAGGTTAGGTTAGGTTTGAACTTAGTTTGAGGGAGTAAGTTTAGGGCTACTGTTAGTTTTCGGTTCAGTGTTACGGTTGGAGATAGCGTCAGGGTCTGGTTAGGGTTGTGGTTGAGTTTCAGGTGTCCACCTAGGGTTAGGGTTAGGTCTATGGTTTGAGTTAGGCTTCAGGTTAGGTTAGGTTTGAAGTTAGTTTGAGGGAGTAAGTTTAGGGCTACTGTTAGTTTTCGGGTAACTGTTACTGATGGAGTTAGCGTCAGGGCCAGGTTAGGGTTGGGGTTCAGCTTAAGGTGACTGCCTAGGGTCAGGGTTAGGTCTATGGTTTCATTTAGGCTTCAGGTTAGGTTAGGATTGAACTTAGTTTGAGGGTGTAAGTTTAGGGCTACTGTTAGTTTTCGGTTCAGTGTTACGGTTGGAGTTAGCGTGAGGGTCAGGTTAGGGTTGGGGTTGAGCTTAAGGTGTCGCCCCAGGGTTAGGGTTAGGTCTGTGGTTTGAGTTAGGCTTCAGGTTAGGTTAGGTTTGAACGTAGTTTGAGGGAGTAAGTTTAGGGCTACTGTTAGTTTTCGGTTCAGTGTTACGGTTGGAGATAGCATCAGGGTCAGGTTAGGGTTGTGATTCAGCTTCAGGTGTCCGCCTAGGGTTAGGTTTAGGTGTATGGTTTGATTTAGGCTTCAGGTTAGGTTATGTTTGAACTTAGTTTGAGGGAGTAAGTTTAGGGCTACTGTTAGTTTTCGGTTAACTGTTACAGTTGGAGTAAGCGTCAGGGTCAGATTAGGTTTGGGGTTGAAGTTAAGGTGTCCGCCTAGGGTTAGGGTTAGGTGTATGGTTTGATTTATGATTCAGGTTAGGTTAGGTGTGAACTTAGTTTGAGGGAGTAAGTTTAGGGTGATTGTTAGTTTTCGGTTCAGTATTATGGTTGGAGTTAGCGTCAGGGTCAGGTTAGGATTGGGGTTGAGCTTCAGGTTTCCGCCTTGGGTTAGGGTAAGGTCTATGCTTTGAGTTAGGCTTCAGGTTAGGTTGGTTTGAACTTAGTTTGAGGGAGTAAGTTTAGGGCTCTTGTTAGTTTTCGGGTAACTGTTACTGTTGGAGTTAGCGTCAGGGCCAGGTTAGGGTTGGGGTTGAGCTTAAGGTGTCCGCCTAGGGTTAGGGTTAGGTGTATGGTTTGATTTAGGCTTCAGGTTAGGTTAGGTTTGAAGTTAGTTTGAGGGAGTAAGTTTAGGGCTACTGTTAGTTTTCGGTTAACTGTTACAGTTGGAGTACGCGTCAGGGTCAGGTTAGGGTGGGGGTTAAGCATAAGGTGTCCGCCTTGGGTTAGGGTTAGGTCTATGATTTGATTTAGGCTTCAGGTTAGGTTAGGTTTGAACTTAGTTTGAGTGAGTCAGTTTAGGGCTACTGTTAGTTTTCGGTTAACTGTTACGGTTGGAGATAGCGTCAGGGTCAGGTTAGGGTTGTGATTGAGCTTCAGGTGTCCGCCTAGGGTTAGGGTTAGGTCTATGGTTTGAGTTAGGGTCCAGGTTAGGGTAGGTTTGAACTTAGTTTGAGGGAGTAAGTTTAGGGCTACTGTTAGTTTTCGGTTCAGTGTTATGGTTGGAGATAGCGTCAGGGTCTGGTTAGGGTTGTGCTTGAGTTTCAGGTGTCCGCCTAGGGTTAGGGTTAGGTCTATGGTTTGAGTTAGGCTTCAAGTTAGGTTAGGTTTGAAGTTAGTTTGAGGGAGTAAGTTTAGGGCTACTGTTAGTTTTCGGGTAACTGTTACTGTTGGAGTTAGCGTCATGGCCAGGTTTGGGTTGGGGTTGAGCTTAAGGTGTCCGCCTAGGGTTAGGGTTAGGTCTATTGTTTGAGTTAGGGTTCAGGTTACGTTAGGTTTGAACTTAGTTTGTGGGAGACAGTTTTGGGCTACTGTTAGTTTTCGTTTAACTGTTACGGTTGGAGTAAGCGTCAGGGTCAAGTTAGGGTGGGGGTTAAGCATAAGGTGTCCGCCTATGGTTAGTGTTAGGTCTATGGTTTCATTTAGGGTTCAGGTAAGGTTAGGATTGAATTTAGTTTGAGGGAGTAAGTTTATGGCTACTGTTAGTTTTCGGTTCAATGTTACGTTTGGAGTTAGCGTGAGGGTCCGGTTAGGGTTGGGGTTGAGCTTAAGGTGTCCGCCTAGGGTTAGGGTTAGGTCTGTGGTTTGAGTTAGGCTTCAGGTTAGGTTAGGTTTGAACTTAGTTTGAGGGAGTAAGTTTAGGGCTACTGTTAGTTTTCGGTTCAGTGTTACGGTTGGAGATAGCGTCAGGGTCAGGTTAGGGTTGGGGTTGAGCTTCAGGTGTCCGCCTAGGGTTAAGGTTAGGTCTATGGTTTGAGTTAGGCTTCAGGTTAGGTTAGGTTTGAACTTAGTTTGAGGGATTAAGTTTAGGGCTACTGTTAGATTTCGGTTCAGTGTTACGGTTGGAGTTAGCGTGAGGGTCAGGATAGGGTTGGGTTTGAACTTCAGGTTTCCGCCTAGGGTTAGGGTTAGGTGTATGGTTTGATTTAGGCTTCAGGTTAGGTTAGGTTGGAACTTAGTTTGAGGCAGTAAGTTTAGGGCTACTGTTAGTTTTCGGGTAACTGTTACGGTTGGAGTTAGCGTCAGGGCCAGGTTAGGGTTGGGGTTGAGCTTAAGGTGTCCGCCTAGGGTTGGGGTTAGGTCTGTGATTTGAGTTAGGGTTCAGGTTAGGTTAGGTGTGAACTTAGTTTGAGGGAGTAAGTTTAGGGTGATTGTTAGTTTTCGGTTCAGTATTATGGTTGGAGTTAGCGTCAGGGTCAGGTTAGGGTTGGGGTTGAGCTTCAGGTTTCCGCCTTGGGTTAGGGTAAGGTCTATGGTTTGAGTTAGGCTTCAGGTTAGGTTGGTTTGAACTTAGTTTGAGGGAGTAAGTTTAGGGCTCCTGTTAGTTTTCGGGTAACTGTTACTGTTGGAGTTAGCGTCAGGGCCAGGTTAGGGTTGGGGTTGAGCTTAAGGTGTCCGCCTAGGGTTAGGGTTAGGTGTATGGTTTGATTTAGGCTTCAGGTTAGGTTAGGTTTGAAGTTAGTTTGAGGGAGTAAGTTTAGGGCTACTGTTAGTTTTCGGTTAACTGTTAGAGTTGGAGTAAGCATCAGGGTCAGGTTAGGGTGGGGGTTAAGCATAAGGTGTCCGCCTAGGGTTAGGGTTAGGTCTATGATTTGATTTAGGCTTCAGGTTAGGTTAGGTTTGAAGTTAGATTGAGTGAGTCAGTTTAGGGCTACTGTTAGTTTTCGGTTAACTGTTACGGGTGGAGTAAGCGTCAGGGTCAGGTTAGGTTTGGGGTTAAGCTTAAGGTGTCCGCCTAGGGTTAGGGTTAGGTCTGTGGTTTGAGTTAGGCTTCAGGTTAGGTTAGGTTTGAACTTAGTTTGAGGGAGTAAGTTTAGGGCTACTGTTAGTTTTCGGTTCAGTGTTACGGTTGGAGATAGCGTCAGGGTCAGGTTAGGGTTGTGATTGAGCTTCAGGTGTCCGCCTAGGGTTAGGGTTAGGTCCATGGTTTGAGTTAGGGTCCAGGTTAGGGTAGGTTTGAACTTAGTTTGAGGGAGTAAGTTTAGGGCTACTGTTAGTTTTCGGTTCAGTGTTACGGTTGGAGATAGCGTCAGGGTCTGGTTAGGGTTGTGCTTGAGTTTCAGGTGTCCGCCTAGGGTTAGGGTTAGGTCTATGGTTTGAGTTAGGCTTCAAGTTAGGTTAGGTTTGAAGTTAGTTTGAGGGAGTAAGTTTAGGGCTACTGTAAGTTTTCGGGTAACTGTTACTGTTGGAGTTAGGGTCATGGCCAGGTTTGGGTTGGGGTTGAGCTTAAGGTGTCCGCCTAGGGTTAGGGTTAGGTCTATTGTTTGAGTTAGGGTTCAGGTTAGGTTAGGTTTGAACTTAGTTTGTGGGAGACAGTTTAGGGCTACTGTTAGTTTTCGTTTAACTGTTACGGTTGGAGTAAGCGTCAGGGTCAAGTTAGGGTGGGGTTAAGCATAAGGTGTCCGCCTAGGGTTAGGGTTAGGTCTATGGTTTCATTTAGGGTTCAGGTTAGGTTAGGATTGAATTTAGTTTGAGGGAGTAAGTTTAGGGCTACTGTTAGTTTTCGGTTCAATGTTACGTTTGGAGTTAGCGTGAGGGTCCGGTTAGGGTTGGGGTTGAGCTTAAGGTGTCCGCCTAGGGTTAGGGTTAGGTCTGTGGTTTGAGTTAGGCTTCAGGTTAGGTTAGGTTTGAACTTAGTTTGAGGGAGTAAGTTTAGGGCTACTGTTAGTTTTCGGATCAGTGCTACGGTTGGAGATAGCGTCAGGGTCAGGTTAGGGTTGGGGTTGAGCTTCAGGTGTCCGCCTAGGGTTAGGGTTAGGTCTATGGTTTGAGTTAGGCTTCAGGTTAGGTTAGGTTTGAACTTAGTTTGAGGGATTAATTTTAGGGCTACTGTTAGATTTCGGTTCAGTGTTACGGTTGGAGTTAGCGTGAGGGTCAGGATAGGGTTGGGTTTGAACTTCAGGTGTCCGCCTAGGGTTAGGGTTAGGTGTATGGTTTGATTTAGGCTTCAGGTTAGGTTAGGTTGGAACTTAGTTTGAGGCAGTAAGTTTAGGGCTACTGTTAGTTTTCGGGTAACTGTTACGGTTGGAGTTAGCGTCAGGGCCAGGTTAGGGTTGGGGTTGAGCTTAAGGTGTCCGCCTAGGGTTAGGGTTAGGTCTGTGATTTGAGTTAGGGTTCAGGTTAGGTTAGGTGTGAACTTAGTTTGAGGGAGTAAGTTTAGGGTGATTGTTAGTTTTCCGTTCAGTATTATGGTTGGAGTTAGCGTCAGGGTCAGGTTAGGGTTGGGGTTGGGCTTCAGGTTTCCGCCTTGGGTTAGGGTAAGGTCTATGGTTTGAGTTAGGCTTCAGGTTAGGTTAGTTTGAACTTAGTTTGAGCGAGTAAGTTTAGGGCTACTGTTAGTTTTAGGGTAACTGTTACTGTTGGAGTTAGCGTCAGGGCCAGGTTAGGGTTGGGGTTGAGCTTAAGGTGTCCGCCTAGGGTTAGGGTTAGGTCTGTGGTTTGAGTTAGGCTCCAGGTCAGGTTAGGTTTGAACTTAGTTTGAGGGAGTAAGTTTAGGGCTACTGTTAGTTTTCGGTTCAGTGTTACGGTTGGAGATAGCGTCAGGGTCAGGTTACGGTTGGGGTTGAGCTTCAGGTGTCCGCCTATTGTTAGCTTTAGGTCTATGATTTGAGTTAGGCTTCAGGTTATGTTAGGTTTGAACTTAGTTTGAGGGAGTAAGTTTAGGCCTATTGTATTTTTTTGGTTCAGTGTTACGGTTGAATTTAGCCTCAGGGTCAGGTTAGGGTTAGGGTTAAGCTTAAGGTGTCCGCCTAGGGTTAGGGTTAGGTCTATTGTTTGAGTTAGGCTTCAGGTTAGGTTAGGTTTGAACTTAGTTTGAGGGAGTAAGTTTAGGGCTACTGTTAGTTTTCGGTTCAGTGTTACGGTTGGAGTTAGCGTGAGGGTCAGGTTAGGGTTGGGGTTGAGCTTAAGGTGTCCTCTCAGGGTTAGGGTTAGGTCTGTGGTTTGAGTTAGGCTTCAGGTTAGGTTAGGTTTGAACGTAGTTTGAGGGAGTAAGTTTAGGGCTACTGTTAGTTTTCGGTTCAATGTTACGTTTGGAGTTAGCGTGAGGGTCCGGTTAGGGTAGGCGTTGAGCTTAAGGTGTCCGCCTAGGGTTAGGGTTAGGTCTGTGTTTTGAGTTAGGCTTCAGGTTAGGTTAGGTTTGAACTTAGTTTGAGGGAGTAAGTTTAGGGCTACTGTTTGTTTTCGGTTCAGTGTTACGGTTGGAGATAGCGTCAGGGTCTGGTTAGGGTTGTGGTTGAGTTTCAGGTGTCCGCCTAGGGTTAGGGTTAGGTCTATGGTTTGAGTTAGGCTTCAAGTTAGGTTAAGTTTGAAGTTAGTTTGAGGGAGTAAGTTTAGGGTTACTGTTAGTTTTCGGGTAACTGTTACTGTTGGAGTTAGCGTCAGGGCCAGGATAGGGTTGGGGTTGAGCTTAAGGTGTCCGCCTAGGGTTAGGGTTAGGTGTATGGTTTGATTTAGGCTTTAGGTTACGTTAGGTTTGAAGTTAGTTTGAGGGAGTAAGTTTAGGGCTATTGTTAGTTTTCGGTTAACTGTTACAGTTGGAGTAAGCGTCAGGGTCAGGTTAGGGTGGGGGTTAAGCATAAGGTGTCCGCCTAGGGTTAGGGTTAGGTCTATGATTTGATTTAGGCTTCAGGTTAGGTTAGGTTTGAACTTAGTTTGAGGGAGTCAGTTTAGGGCTACTGTTAGTTTTCGGTTAACTGTTACGGTTGGAGTAAGCGTCAGGGTCAGGTTAGGTTTGGGGTTGAGCTTAAGGTGTCCGCCTAGGGTTAGGGTTAGGTGCATGGTTTGAGTTAGGCTTCAGGTTAGGTTAGGTTTGAACTTAGTTTGAGGGAGTAAGTTTAGGGCTACTGTTAGTTTTCGTTTAACTGTTACGGTTGGAGTAAGCGTCAGGGTCAGGTTAGTGTGGGGGTTAAGCATAAGTTGTCCGCCTAGGGTTAGGGTTAGGTCTATGGTTTCATTTAGGCTTCAGGTTAGGTTAGGATTGAACTTAGTTTGAGGGAGTAAGTTTAGGGCCACTGTTAGTTTTCGGTTCAGTGTTACGGTTCGATTTAGCCTCAGGGTCAGGTTAGGTTTGGGGTTAAGCTTAAGGTGTCCGCCTAAGGTTAGGGTTAGGTCTATTGTTTGAGTTAGGCTTCACGTTAGGTTAGGTTTGAACTTAGTTTGAGGGAGACAGTTTAGGGCTACTGTTAGTTTTCATTTAACTGTTACGGTTGGAGTAAGCGTCAGGGTCAGGTTAGGGTGGGGGTTAAGCATAAGGTGTCCGCCTAGGGTTAGGGTTAGGTCTATGGTTTCATTTAGGCTTCAGGTTAGGTTAGGATTGAACTTAGTTTGAGGGAGTAAGTTTAGGGCTACTGTTAGTTTTCGGTTCAATGTTACCTTTGGAGTTAGCGTGGGGGTCCGGTTAGGGTTGGGGTTGAGCTTAAGGTATTCGCCTAGGGTTAGGCTTAGGTCTGTGGTTTGAGTTAGGCTTCAGGTTAGGTTAGGTTTGAACTTAGTTTGAGGGAGTAAGTTTAGGGCTACTGTTAGTTTTCCGTTAACTGTTACGGTTGGAGTAAGCGTCAGGGTCAGGTTAGGGTTGGGGTCAAGCTTAAGGTGTCCGCCTAGGGTTAGGGTTAGGTCTATTGTTTGAGTTAGTCTTCAGGTTAGGTTAGGTTTGAACTTAGTTTGAGGGAGTAAGTTTAGGGCTACTGTTAGTTTTCGGTTCAGTGTTACGGTTGGAGTTAGCGTGAGGGTCAGGTTAGGGTTGGGGTTGTGCTTAAGGTGTCCTCCTAGGGTTAGGGTTAGGTCTGTGGTTTTAGTTAGGCTTCAGGTTAGGTTAGGTTTGAACTTAGTTTGAGGGAGTAAGTTTAGGGCTACTGTTAGTTTTCGGGAACTGTTACTGTTGGAGTTAGCGTCATGGCCAGGTTAGGGTTGGGGTTGAGCTTAAGGTGTCCGCCTAGGGTTAGGGTTAGGTGTATGGTTTCATTTAGGCTCCAGGTTAGGTTAGGTTGGAACTTAGTTTGAGGCAGTAAGTTTAGGGCTACTGTTAGTTTTCGGGTAACTGTTACGGTTGGAGTTAGCGTCAGGGCAAGGTTAGGGTTGGGGTTGAGCTTAAGGTGTCCGCCTAGGGTTAGGGTTAGGTCTGTGGTTTGAGTTAGGCTTCAGGTTAGGTTAGGTTTGAACTTATTTTGAGGGAGTAAGTTTAGGGCTACTGTTAGTTTTCGGGTAACTGTTACTGTTGGAGTTAGCGTCATGGCCAGGTTTGGGTTGGGGTTGAGCTTAAGGTGTCCGCCTAGGGTTAGGGTTAGGTCTATTGTTTGAGTTAGGGTTCAGGTTACGTTAGGTTTGAACTTAGTTTGTGGGGAGACAGTTTTGGGCTACTGTTAGTTTTCGTTTAACTGTTACGGTTGGAGTAAGCGTCAGGGTCAAGTTAGGGTGGGGGTTAAGCATAAGGTGTCCGCCTATGGTTAGTGTTAGGTCTATGGTTTCATTTAGGGTTCAGGTAAGGTTAGGATTGAATTTAGTTTGAGGGAGTAAGTTTATGGCTACTGTTAGTTTTCGGTTCAATGTTACGTTTGGAGTTAGCGTGAGGGTCCGGTTAGGGTTGGGGTTGAGCTTAAGGTGTCCGCCTAGGGTTAGGGTTAGGTCTGTGGTTTGAGTTAGGCTTCAGGTTAGGTTAGGTTTGAACTTAGTTTGAGGGAGTAAGTTTAGGGCTACTGTTAGTTTTCGGTTCAGTGTTACGGTTGGAGATAGCGTCAGGGTCAGGTTAGGGTTGGGGTTGAGCTTCAGGTGTCCGCCTAGGGTTAAGGTTAGGTCTATGGTTTGAGTTAGGCTTCAGGTTAGGTTAGGTTTGAACTTAGTTTGAGGGATTAAGTTTAGGGCTACTGTTAGATTTCGGTTCAGTGTTACGGTTGGAGTTAGCGTGAGGGTCAGGATAGGGTTGGGTTTGAACTTCAGGTTTCCGCCTAGGGTTAGGGTTAGGTGTATGGTTTGATTTAGGCTTCAGGTTAGGTTAGGTTGGAACTTAGTTTGAGGCAGTAAGTTTAGGGCTACTGTTAGTTTTCGGGTAACTGTTACGGTTGGAGTTAGCGTCAGGGCCAGGTTAGGGTTGGGGTTGAGCTTAAGGTGTCCGCCTAGGGTTGGGGTTAGGTCTGTGATTTGAGTTAGGGTTCAGGTTAGGTTAGGTGTGAACTTAGTTTGAGGGAGTAAGTTTAGGGTGATTGTTAGTTTTCGGTTCAGTATTATGGTTGGAGTTAGCGTCAGGGTCAGGTTAGGGTTGGGGTTGAGCTTCAGGTTTCCGCCTTGGGTTAGGGTAAGGTCTATGGTTTGAGTTAGGCTTCAGGTTAGGTTGGTTTGAACTTAGTTTGAGGGAGTAAGTTTAGGGCTCCTGTTAGTTTTCGGGTAACTGTTACTGTTGGAGTTAGCGTCAGGGCCAGGTTAGGGTTGGGGTTGAGCTTAAGGTGTCCGCCTAGGGTTAGGGTTAGGTGTATGGTTTGATTTAGGCTTCAGGTTAGGTTAGGTTTGAAGTTAGTTTGAGGGAGTAAGTTTAGGGCTACTGTTAGTTTTCGGTTAACTGTTAGAGTTGGAGTAAGCATCAGGGTCAGGTTAGGGTGGGGGTTAAGCATAAGGTGTCCGCCTAGGGTTAGGGTTAGGTCTATGATTTGATTTAGGCTTCAGGTTAGGTTAGGTTTGAAGTTAGATTGAGTGAGTCAGTTTAGGGCTACTGTTAGTTTTCGGTTAACTGTTACGGGTGGAGTAAGCGTCAGGGTCAGGTTAGGTTTGGGGTTAAGCTTAAGGTGTCCGCCTAGGGTTAGGGTTAGGTCTGTGGTTTGAGTTAGGCTTCAGGTTAGGTTAGGTTTGAACTTAGTTTGAGGGAGTAAGTTTAGGGCTACTGTTAGTTTTCGGTTCAGTGTTACGGTTGGAGATAGCGTCAGGGTCAGGTTAGGGTTGTGATTGAGCTTCAGGTGTCCGCCTAGGGTTAGGGTTAGGTCCATGGTTTGAGTTAGGGTCCAGGTTAGGGTAGGTTTGAACTTAGTTTGAGGGAGTAAGTTTAGGGCTACTGTTAGTTTTCGGTTCAGTGTTACGGTTGGAGATAGCGTCAGGGTCTGGTTAGGGTTGTGCTTGAGTTTCAGGTGTCCGCCTAGGGTTAGGGTTAGGTCTATGGTTTGAGTTAGGCTTCAAGTTAGGTTAGGTTTGAAGTTAGTTTGAGGGAGTAAGTTTAGGGCTACTGTAAGTTTTCGGGTAACTGTTACTGTTGGAGTTAGGGTCATGGCCAGGTTTGGGTTGGGGTTGAGCTTAAGGTGTCCGCCTAGGGTTAGGGTTAGGTCTATTGTTTGAGTTAGGGTTCAGGTTAGGTTAGGTTTGAACTTAGTTTGTGGGAGACAGTTTAGGGCTACTGTTAGTTTTCGTTTAACTGTTACGGTTGGAGTAAGCGTCAGGGTCAAGTTAGGGTGGGGTTAAGCATAAGGTGTCCGCCTAGGGTTAGGGTTAGGTCTATGGTTTCATTTAGGGTTCAGGTTAGGTTAGGATTGAATTTAGTTTGAGGGAGTAAGTTTAGGGCTACTGTTAGTTTTCGGTTCAATGTTACGTTTGGAGTTAGCGTGAGGGTCCGGTTAGGGTTGGGGTTGAGCTTAAGGTGTCCGCCTAGGGTTAGGGTTAGGTCTGTGGTTTGAGTTAGGCTTCAGGTTAGGTTAGGTTTGAACTTAGTTTGAGGGAGTAAGTTTAGGGCTACTGTTAGTTTTCGGATCAGTGCTACGGTTGGAGATAGCGTCAGGGTCAGGTTAGGGTTGGGGTTGAGCTTCAGGTGTCCGCCTAGGGTTAGGGTTAGGTCTATGGTTTGAGTTAGGCTTCAGGTTAGGTTAGGTTTGAACTTAGTTTGAGGGATTAATTTTAGGGCTACTGTTAGATTTCGGTTCAGTGTTACGGTTGGAGTTAGCGTGAGGGTCAGGATAGGGTTGGGTTTGAACTTCAGGTGTCCGCCTAGGGTTAGGGTTAGGTGTATGGTTTGATTTAGGCTTCAGGTTAGGTTAGGTTGGAACTTAGTTTGAGGCAGTAAGTTTAGGGCTACTGTTAGTTTTCGGGTAACTGTTACGGTTGGAGTTAGCGTCAGGGCCAGGTTAGGGTTGGGGTTGAGCTTAAGGTGTCCGCCTAGGGTTAGGGTTAGGTCTGTGATTTGAGTTAGGGTTCAGGTTAGGTTAGGTGTGAACTTAGTTTGAGGGAGTAAGTTTAGGGTGATTGTTAGTTTTCCGTTCAGTATTATGGTTGGAGTTAGCGTCAGGGTCAGGTTAGGGTTGGGGTTGGGCTTCAGGTTTCCGCCTTGGGTTAGGGTAAGGTCTATGGTTTGAGTTAGGCTTCAGGTTAGGTTAGTTTGAACTTAGTTTGAGCGAGTAAGTTTAGGGCTACTGTTAGTTTTAGGGTAACTGTTACTGTTGGAGTTAGCGTCAGGGCCAGGTTAGGGTTGGGGTTGAGCTTAAGGTGTCCGCCTAGGGTTAGGGTTAGGTCTGTGGTTTGAGTTAGGCTCCAGGTCAGGTTAGGTTTGAACTTAGTTTGAGGGAGTAAGTTTAGGGCTACTGTTAGTTTTCGGTTCAGTGTTACGGTTGGAGATAGCGTCAGGGTCAGGTTACGGTTGGGGTTGAGCTTCAGGTGTCCGCCTATTGTTAGCTTTAGGTCTATGATTTGAGTTAGGCTTCAGGTTATGTTAGGTTTGAACTTAGTTTGAGGGAGTAAGTTTAGGCCTATTGTATTTTTTGGTTCAGTGTTACGGTTGAATTTAGCCTCAGGGTCAGGTTAGGGTTAGGGTTAAGCTTAAGGTGTCCGCCTAGGGTTAGGGTTAGGTCTATTGTTTGAGTTAGGCTTCAGGTTAGGTTAGGTTTGAACTTAGTTTGAGGGAGTAAGTTTAGGGCTACTGTTAGTTTTCGGTTCAGTGTTACGGTTGGAGTTAGCGTGAGGGTCAGGTTAGGGTTGGGGTTGAGCTTAAGGTGTCCTCTCAGGGTTAGGGTTAGGTCTGTGGTTTGAGTTAGGCTTCAGGTTAGGTTAGGTTTGAACGTAGTTTGAGGGAGTAAGTTTAGGGCTACTGTTAGTTTTCGGTTCAATGTTACGTTTGGAGTTAGCGTGAGGGTCCGGTTAGGGTAGGCGTTGAGCTTAAGGTGTCCGCCTAGGGTTAGGGTTAGGTCTGTGTTTTGAGTTAGGCTTCAGGTTAGGTTAGGTTTGAACTTAGTTTGAGGGAGTAAGTTTAGGGCTACTGTTTGTTTTCGGTTCAGTGTTACGGTTGGAGATAGCGTCAGGGTCTGGTTAGGGTTGTGGTTGAGTTTCAGGTGTCCGCCTAGGGTTAGGGTTAGGTCTATGGTTTGAGTTAGGCTTCAAGTTAGGTTAAGTTTGAAGTTAGTTTGAGGGAGTAAGTTTAGGGTTACTGTTAGTTTTCGGGTAACTGTTACTGTTGGAGTTAGCGTCAGGGCCAGGATAGGGTTGGGGTTGAGCTTAAGGTGTCCGCCTAGGGTTAGGGTTAGGTGTATGGTTTGATTTAGGCTTTAGGTTACGTTAGGTTTGAAGTTAGTTTGAGGGAGTAAGTTTAGGGCTATTGTTAGTTTTCGGTTAACTGTTACAGTTGGAGTAAGCGTCAGGGTCAGGTTAGGGTGGGGGTTAAGCATAAGGTGTCCGCCTAGGGTTAGGGTTAGGTCTATGATTTGATTTAGGCTTCAGGTTAGGTTAGGTTTGAACTTAGTTTGAGGGAGTCAGTTTAGGGCTACTGTTAGTTTTCGGTTAACTGTTACGGTTGGAGTAAGCGTCAGGGTCAGGTTAGGTTTGGGGTTGAGCTTAAGGTGTCCGCCTAGGGTTAGGGTTAGGTGTATGGTTTGAGTTAGGCTTCAGGTTAGGTTAGGTTTGAACTTAGTTTGAGGGAGTAAGTTTAGGGCTACTGTTAGTTTTCGTTTAACTGTTACGGTTGGAGTAAGCGTCAGGGTCAGGTTAGTGTGGGGGTTAAGCATAAGTTGTCCGCCTAGGGTTAGGGTTAGGTCTATGGTTTCATTTAGGCTTCAGGTTAGGTTAGGATTGAACTTAGTTTGAGGGAGTAAGTTTAGGGCCACTGTTAGTTTTCGGTTCAGTGTTACGGTTCGATTTAGCCTCAGGGTCAGGTTAGGTTTGGGGTTAAGCTTAAGGTGTCCGCCTAAGGTTAGGGTTAGGTCTATTGTTTGAGTTAGGCTTCACGTTAGGTTAGGTTTGAACTTAGTTTGAGGGAGACAGTTTAGGGCTACTGTTAGTTTTCATTTAACTGTTACGGTTGGAGTAAGCGTCAGGGTCAGGTTAGGGTGGGGGTTAAGCATAAGGTGTCCGCCTAGGGTTAGGGTTAGGTCTATGGTTTCATTTAGGCTTCAGGTTAGGTTAGGATTGAACTTAGTTTGAGGGAGTAAGTTTAGGGCTACTGTTAGTTTTCGGTTCAATGTTACCTTTGGAGTTAGCGTGGGGGTCCGGTTAGGGTTGGGGTTGAGCTTAAGGTATTCGCCTAGGGTTAGGCTTAGGTCTGTGGTTTGAGTTAGGCTTCAGGTTAGGTTAGGTTTGAACTTAGTTTGAGGGAGTAAGTTTAGGGCTACTGTTAGTTTTCCGTTAACTGTTACGGTTGGAGTAAGCGTCAGGGTCAGGTTAGGGTTGGGGTCAAGCTTAAGGTGTCCGCCTAGGGTTAGGGTTAGGTCTATTGTTTGAGTTAGTCTTCAGGTTAGGTTAGGTTTGAACTTAGTTTGAGGGAGTAAGTTTAGGGCTACTGTTAGTTTTCGGTTCAGTGTTACGGTTGGAGTTAGCGTGAGGGTCAGGTTAGGGTTGGGGTTGTGCTTAAGGTGTCCTCCTAGGGTTAGGGTTAGGTCTGTGGTTTTAGTTAGGCTTCAGGTTAGGTTAGGTTTGAACTTAGTTTGAGGGAGTAAGTTTAGGGCTACTGTTAGTTTTCGGGAACTGTTACTGTTGGAGTTAGCGTCATGGCCAGGTTAGGGTTGGGGTTGAGCTTAAGGTGTCCGCCTAGGGTTAGGGTTAGGTGTATGGTTTCATTTAGGCTCCAGGTTAGGTTAGGTTGGAACTTAGTTTGAGGCAGTAAGTTTAGGGCTACTGTTAGTTTTCGGGTAACTGTTACGGTTGGAGTTAGCGTCAGGGCAAGGTTAGGGTTGGGGTTGAGCTTAAGGTGTCCGCCTAGGGTTAGGGTTAGGTCTGTGGTTTGAGTTAGGCTTCAGGTTAGGTTAGGTTTGAACTTATTTTGAGGGAGTAAGTTTAGGCCTACTGTTAGTGTTCGGTTCAGTGTTACGGTTGGAGATAGCGTCAGGATCAGGTTAGGGTTGTGATTGGGCTTCAGGTGTCCGCCTAGGGTTAGGGTTAGTTCTATGGTTTGAGTTAGGGTCCATGTTAGGGTAGGTTTGAACTTAGTTTGAGGGAGTAAGTTTAGGCCTATTGTATTTTTTGGTTCAGTGTTACGGTTGAATTTAGCCTCAGGGTCAGGTTAGGGTTAGGGTTAAGCTTAAGGTGTCCGCCTAGGATTAGGGTTAGGTCTATTGTTTGAGTTAGGCTTCAGGTTAGGTTAGGTTTGAACTTAGTTTGAGGGAGAAAGTTTAGGGCTACTGTTAGTTTTCGGTTCAGTGTTACGGTTGGAGTTAGCCTGAGGTTCAGGTTAGGGTTGGGGTTGAGCTTAAGGTGTCCTCCCAGGGTTAGGGTTAGGTCTGTGGTTTGAGTTAGGCTTTAGGTTAGGTTAGGATTGAACTTAGTTTGAGGGAGTAAGTTTAGGGCTACTCTTAGTTTTCGGTTCAGTGATATGGTTGGAGTTAGCCTGGAGGTCAGGTTAGGGTTGGGGTTGAGCTTAAGGTGTCCACCTAGGGTTAGGGTTAGGTCTATGATTTGATTTAGGCTTCAGGTTAGGTTAGGTTTGAGCTTAGTTTGAGGGAGTCAGTTCAGGGCTACTGTTAGTTTTCGGTTAACTGTTACGGTTGGAGTAAGCATCAGGGTCAGGTTAGGTTTGGGGTTGAGCTTAAGGTGTCCGCCTAGGGTTAGGGTTATGGTTTGATTTAGGCTTCAGGTTAGGTTAGGTTTGAACTTAGTTTGAGGGAGTAAGTTTAGGGCTACTGTTAGTTTTTGGTTCAGTGTTACATTTGGAGTTAGCGTGAGTGTCTGGTTAGGGTTGGGGTGGAGCTTAAGGTGTCCACCTAGGGTTAGGGTTAGGTCTGTGGTTTGAGATAGGGTTCTGGTTAGGTTAGGTTTGAACTTAGTTTGAGGGAGTAAGTTTAGGGCTACTGTTAGTTTTCGGTTCAGTGTTACGGTTGGAGATAGCGTCAGGGTCAGGTTAGGGTTGGGGTTGAGCTTCAGGTGTCCGCCTATTGTTAGGGTTAGGTCTATGATTTGATTTAGGCTTCAGGTTAGGTTAGGTTTGAACTTAGTTTGAGCGAGTAAGTTTAGGGCTACTGTTAGTTTTCGGTTCACTGTTATGGTTGGAGATAGCGTCATGGTCAAGTTAGGGTTGGGTTTGAGATTCAGGTGTCCGCCTAGGGTTAGGGTTAGGTCTGTGGTTTGAGTTAGGCTTCAGGTTAGGTTAGGTTTGATCTTAGTTTGAGGGAGTAAGTTTAGGCCTATTGTATTTTTTGGTTCAGTGTTACGGTTGAATTTAGCCTCAGGGTCAGGTTAGGGTTGGGGTCAAGCTTAAGGTGTCCGCCTAGGGTTAGGGTTAGGTCTATTGTTTGAGTTAGGCTTCAGGTTAGGTTAGGTTTGAAGTTAGTTAGAGGGAGTAAGTTTAGGGCTACTGTTAGTTTTCAGTTAACTGTTACAGTTGGAGTAAGCGTCAGGGTCAGGTTAGGGTGGGGGTTAAGCATATGGTGTCCGCCTAGGGTTAGGGTAGGTCTATGATTTGATTTAGGCTTCAGGTTAGGTTATGTTTGAACTTAGCTTGAGGGAGTCAGTTTAGGGCTACTGCTAGTTTTCGGTTAACTGTTACGGTTGTAGTAAGCGTCAGGGTCAGGTTAGGTTTGGGGTTGAGCTTAAGGTGTCCGCCTAGGGTTAGGGTTAGGTGTATGGTTTGATTTAGGCTTCAGCTTAGGTTAGGTTTGAACTTAGTTTGAGGGAGTAAGTTTAGGGCTACTGTTAGTTTTCGTTTAACTGTTACGGTTGGAGTAAGCGTCAGGGTCAGGTTAGGGTGGGGGTTAAGCATAAGGTGTCCGCCTAGGGTTAGGGTTAGGTCTATGGTTTCATTTAGGCTTCAAGTTAGGTTAGGATTGAACTTAGTTTGAGGGAGTAAGTTTAGGGCCACTGTTAGTTTTCGGTTCAGTGTTACGGTTCGATTTAGCCTCAGGGTTAGGTTAGGGTTGGGGTTAAGCTTAAGGTGTCCACCTAGTGTTAGGGTTAGGTCTATTGTTTGAGTTAGGCTTCAGGTTAGGTTAGGTTTGAACTTAGTTTGAGGGAGACAGTTTAGGGCTACTGTTAGTTTTCATTTAACTGTTACGGTTGGAGTAAGCATCAGGGTCAGGTTAGGGTGGGGGTTAAGCATAAGGTGTCCGCCTAGGGTTGGGGTTAGGTCTATGGTTTCATTTAGGCTTCAGGTTAGGTTAGGATTGAACTTAGTTTGAGGGAGTAAGTTTAGGGCTACTGTTAGTTTTCGGTTCAATGTTACGTATGGAGTTAGCGTGAGGGTCCGGTTAGGTTTGGGGTTGAGCTTAAGGTGTCCGCCTAGGGGTACGGTTAGGTCTGTGGTTTGAGTTATGCTTCAGGTTAGGTTAGGTTTGAACTTAGTTTGAGGGAGTAAGTTTAGGGCTACTGTTAGTTTTTGGTTCAGTGTTACGGTTGGAGATAGCATCAGGGTCAGGTTAGGGTTGGGGTTGAGCTTCAGGTGTCCGCCTAGGGTTAGGGTTAGGTCTATGGTTTGAGTTAGGCTTCAGGTTAGGTTAGGTTTGAACTTAGTTTGGGGGAGTAAGTTTAGGCCTATTGTATTTTTTGGTTCAGTGTTACGGTTGAATTTAGCCTCAGGGTCAGGTTAGGGTTGGGGTCAAGCTTAAGGTGTCCGCCTAGGGTTAGGGTTAGGTCTATTGTTTGAGTTAGGCTTCAGGTTAGGTTAGGTTTGAACTTAGTTTGAGGGAGTAAGTTTAGGGCTATTGTTAGTTTTCTGTTCAGTGTTATGGTTGGAGTTAGCGTGAGGGTCAGGTTAGGGTTGGGGTTGAGCTTAAGGTGTCCTCCTAGGGTTTGGGTTAGGTCTGTGGTTTGAGTTAGGCTTCAGGTTAGGTTAGGTTTGAACTTAGTTTGAGGGAGTAAGTTTAGGGCTACTGTTTGTTTTAGGTTCAGTGTTATGGTTGGAGATAGCGTCAGGGTCTGGTTAGGGTTGTGGTTGAGTTTCAGGTGTCCGCATAGTTTTAGGGGTAGGTCTATGGTTTGAGTGAGGCTTCAAGTTAGGTTATGTTTGAAGTTAGTTTGAGTGAGTAAGTTTAGGGCTACTGTTAGTTTTCGGGTAACTGTTACTGTTGGAGTTAGCGTCAGGGCCAGGTTCGGGTTGGGGTTGAGCTTAAGGTGTCCGCCAAGCGTTAGGGTTAGGTGTATGGTTTGATTTAGTCTTCAGGTTAGGATAGGTTTGAACTTAGTTTGAGGGAGTAAGTTTAGGGCTACTGTTTGTTTTAGGTTCAGTGTTATGGTTGGAGATAGCGTCAGGGTCTGGTTAGGGTTGTGGTTGAGTTTCAGGTGTCCGCATAGTTTTAGGGGTAGGTCTATGGTTTGAGTGAGGCTTCAAGTTAGGTTATGTTTGAAGTTAGTTTGAGTGAGTAAGTTTAGGGCTACTGTTAGTTTTCGGGTAACTGTTACTGTTGGAGTTAGCGTCAGGGCCAGGTTCGGGTTGGGGTTGAGCTTAAGGTGTCCGCCAAGCGTTAGGGTTAGGTGTATGGTTTGATTTAGTCTTCAGGTTAGGATAGGTTTGAACTTAGTTTGAGGGAGTAAGTTTGGGGCTACTGTTAGTTTTCGTTTAACTATTACGGTTGGAGTAAGCGTCAGGGTCAGGTTATGGTGGGGGTTAACCATAAGGTGTCCGCCTAGGGTTAGGGTTAGGTCTATGGTTTCATTTAGGCTTCAGGTTAGGTTAGGATTGAACTTAGTTTGAGGGAGTAAGTTTAGGGCTATTCTTAGTTTTCGGTTCAGTGATATGGTTGGAGATAGCGTCATGGTCAAGTTAGGGTTGGGTTTGAGATTCAGGTGTCCGCCTAGGGTTAGGGTTAGGTCTATGGTTTGAGTTAGGCTTCAGGTTAGGTTAGGTTTGAACTTAGTTTGAGGGAGTAAGTTTAGGCCTATTGTATTTTTTGGTTCAGTGTTATGGTTGAATTTAGCCTCAGGGTCAGGTTAGGGTTGGGGTCAAGCTTAAGGTGTCCGCCTAGGGTTAGGGTTAGGTCTATTGTTTGCGTTAGGCTTCAGGTTAGGTTAGGTTTGAACTTAGTTTGATGGAGTAAGTTTAGGGCTACTGTTAGTTTTCGGTTAACTGTTACGGTTGGAGTAAGCGTCAGGGTCAGGTTAGGGTTGGGCTCAAGCTTAAGGTGTCCGCCTAGGGTTAGGGTTAGGTCTATTGTTTGAGTTAGGCTTCAGGTTAGGTTAGGTTTGAACTTAGTTTGAGGGAGTAAGTTTAGGGCTACTGTTAGTTTTCGGTACAGTGTTACGGTTGGAGTTAGCGTGAGGGTCAGGTTATGGTTGGGGTTGAGCTTAAGGTGTCCTCCTAGGTTTAGGGTTAGTTCTGTGGTTTGAGTGAGGCTTCAGGTTAGGTTAGGTTTGAACTTAGTTTGAGGGAGTAAGTTTAGGGCTACTGTTAGTTTTTGGTTAACTGTTACAGTTGGAGTAAGCGTCAGGGTCAGGTTAGGGTGGGGGTTAAGCATAAGGTGTCCGCCTAGGGTTTGGGTAGGTCTATGATTTGATTTAGGCTTCAGGTTAGGTTAGGTTTGAACTTAGTTTGAGGGAGTCAGTTTAGGGCTACTGTTAGTTTTCGGTTAACTGTTACGGTTGTAGTAAGCGTCAGGGTCAGGTTAGGTTTGGGGTTGAGCTTAAGGTGTCCGCCTAGGGTTAGGGTTAGGTGTATGGTTTGATTTAGGCTTCAGCTTAGGTTAGGTTTGAACTTAGTTTGAGGGAGTAAGTTTAGGGCTACTGTTAGTTTTCGTTTAACTGTTACGGTTGGAGTAACCGTCAGGGTCAGGTTGGGGTGGGGGTTAAGCATAAGGTGTCCGCCTAGGGTTAGGGTTAGGTCTGTGGTTTCATTTAGGCTTCAGGTTAGGTTATGATTGAACTTAGTTTGAGGGAGTAAGTTTAGGGCCACTGTTAATTTTCGGTTCAGTGTTACGGTTCGATTTAGCCTCAGGGTTAGGTTAGGGTTGGGGTTAAGCTTAAGGTATCCGCATAGTGTTAGGGGTAGGTCTATTGTTTGAGTTAGGCTTCAGGTTAGGTTAGGTTTGAACTTAGTTTGAGGGAGACAGTTTAGGGCTACTGTTAGTTTTCATTTAACTGTTACGGTTGGAGTAAGCATCAGGGTCAGGTTAGGGTGGGGGTTAAGCATAAGGTGTCCGCCTAGGGTTAGGGTTAGGTCTATGGTTTCATTTAGGCTTCAGGTTAGGTTAGGATGGAACTTAGTTTGAGGGAGTAAGTTTAGGGCTACTGTTAGTTTTCAGTACAATGTTACGTTTGGAGTTAGCGTCAGGGTCAGGTTAGGGTGGGGGTTAAGCATATGGTGTGCGCCTAGGGTTAGGGTAGGTCTATGATTTGATTTAGGCTTCAGGTTAGGTTATGTTTGAACTTAGCTTGAGGGAGTCAGTTTAGGGCTACTGCTAGTTTTCGGTTAACTGTTACGGTTGTAGTAAGCGTCAGGGTCAGGTTAGGTTTGGGGTTGAGCTTAAGGTGTCCGCCTAGGGTTAGGGTTAGGTGTATGGTTTGATTTAGGCTTCAGCTTAGGTTAGGTTTGAACTTAGTTTGAGGGAGTAAGTTTAGGGCTACTGTTAGTTTTCGTTTAACTGTTACGGTTGGAGTAAGCGTCAGGGTCAGGTTAGGGTGGGGGTTAAGCATAAGGTGTCCGCCTAGGGTTAGGGTTAGGTCTATGGTTTCATTTAGGCTTCAAGTTAGGTTAGGATTGAACTTAGTTTGAGGGAGTAAGTTTAGGGCCACTGTTAGTTTTCGGTTCAGTGTTACGGTTCGATTTAGCCTCAGGGTTAGGTTAGGGTTGGGGTTAAGCTTAAGGTGTCCACCTAGTGTTAGGGTTAGGTCTATTGTTTGAGTTAGGCTTCAGGTTAGGTTAGGTTTGAACTTAGTTTGAGGGAGACAGTTTAGGGCTACTGTTAGTTTTCATTTAACTGTTACGGTTGGAGTAAGCATCAGGGTCAGGTTAGGGTGGGGGTTAAGCATAAGGTGTCCGCCTAGGGTTGGGGTTAGGTCTATGGTTTCATTTAGGCTTCAGGTTAGGTTAGGATTGAACTTAGTTTGAGGGAGTAAGTTTAGGGCTACTGTTAGTTTTCGGTTCAATGTTACGTATGGAGTTAGCGTGAGGGTCCGGTTAGGTTTGGGGTTGTGCTTAAGGTGTCCGCCTAGGGGTACGGTTAGGTCTGTGGTTTGAGTTATGCTTCAGGTTAGGTTAGGTTTGAACTTAGTTTGAGGGAGTAAGTTTAGGGCTACTGTTAGTTTTCGGTTCAGTGTTACGGTTGGAGATAGCATCAGGGTCAGGTTAGGGTTGGGGTTGAGCTTCAGGTGTCCGCCTAGGGTTAGGGTTAGGTCTATGGTTTGAGTTAGGCTTCAGGTTAGGTTAGGTTTGAACTTAGTTTGAGGGAGTAAGTTTAGGCCTATTGTATTTTTTGGTTCAGTGTTACGGTTGAATTTATCCTCAGGGTCAGGTTAGGGTTGGGGTCAAGCTTAAGGTGTCCGCCTAGGGTTAGGGTTAGGTCTATTGTTTGAGTTAGGCTTCAGGTTAGGTTAGGTTTGAACTTAGTTTGAGGGAGTAAGTTTAGGGCTATTGTTAGTTTTCTGTTCAGTGTTATGGTTGGAGTTAGCGTGAGGGTCAGGTTAGGGTTGGGGTTGAGCTTAAGGTGTCCTCCTAGGGTTTGGGTTAGGTCTGTGGTTTGAGTTAGGCTTCAGGTTAGGTTAGGTTTGAACTTAGTTTGAGGGAGTAAGTTTAGGGCTACTGTTTGTTTTCGGTTCAGTGTTATGGTTGGAGATAGCGTCAGGGTCTGGTTAGGGTTGTGGTTGAGTTTCAGGTGTCCGCATAGTTTTAGGGTTAGGTCTATGGTTTGAGTGAGGCTTCAAGTTAGGTTATGTTTGAAGTTAGTTTGAGTGAGTAAGTTTAGGGCTACTGTTAGTTTTCGGGTAACTGTTACTGTTGGAGTTAGCGTCAGGGCCAGGTTCGGGTTGGGGTTGAGCTTAAGGTGTCCGCCAAGCGTTAGGGTTAGGTGTATGGTTTGATTTAGTCTTCAGGTTAGGATAGGTTTGAACTTAGTTTGAGGGAGTAAGTTTGGGGCTACTGTTAGTTTTCGTTTAAGAATTACGGTTGGAGTAAGCGTCAGGGTCAGGTTATGGTGGGGGTTAACCATAAGGTGTCCGCCTAGGGTTAGGGTTAGGTCTATGGTTTCATTTAGGCTTCAGGTTAGGTTAGGATTGAACTTAGTTTGAGGGAGTAAGTTTAGGGCTATTCTTAGTTTTCGGTTCAGTGATATGGTTGGAGATAGCGTCATGGTCAAGTTAGGGTTGGGTTTGAGATTCAGGTGTCCGCCTAGGGTTAGGGTTAGGTCTATGGTTTGAGTTAGGCTTCAGGTTAGGTTAGGTTTGAACTTAGTTTGAGGGAGTAAGTTTAGGCCTATTGTATTTTTTGGTTCAGTGTTATGGTTGAATTTAGCCTCAGGGTCAGGTTAGGGTTGGGGTCAAGCTTAAGGTGTCCGCCTAGGGTTAGGGTTAGGTCTATTGTTTGATTTAGGCTTCAGGTTAGGTTAGGTTTGAACTTAGTTTGAGGGAGTCAGTTTAGGGCTACTGTTAGTTTTCGGTTAACTGTTACGGTTGTAGTAAGCGTCAGGGTCAGGTTAGGTTTGGGGTTGAGCTTAAGGTGTCCGCCTAGGGTTAGGGTTAGGTGTATGGTTTGATTTAGGCTTCAGCTTAGGTTAGGTTTGAACTTAGTTTGAGGGAGTAAGTTTAGGGCTACTTTTAGTTTTCGTTTAACTGTTACGGTTGGAGTAAGCGTCAGGGTCAGGTTAGGGTGGGGGTTAAGCATAAGGTGTCCGCCTAGGGTTAGGGTTAGGTCTGTGGTTTCATTTAGGCTTCAGGTTAGGTTATGATTGAACTTAGTTTGAGGGAGTAAGTTTAGGGCCACTGTTAATTTTCGGTTCAGTGTTACGGTTCGATTTAGCCTCAGGGTTAGGTTAGGGTTGGGGTTTAACTTAAGGTATCCGCCTAGTGTTAGGGGTTGGTCTATTGTTTGAGTTAGGCTTCAGGTTAGGTTAGGTTTGAACTTAGTTTGAGGGAGACAGTTTAGGGCTACTGTTAGTTTTCATTTAACTGTTACGGTTGGATTAAGCATCAGGGTCAGGTTAGGGTGGGGGTTAAGCATAAGGTGTCCGCCTAGGGTTAGGGTTAGGTCTATGGTTTCATTTAGGCTTCAGGTTAGGTTAGGATTGAACTTAGTTTGAGGGAGTAAGTTTAGGGCTACTGTTAGTTTTCAGTACAATGTTACGTTTGGAGTTAGCGTGAGGGTCCGGTTAGGGTTGGGGTTGAGCTTAAGGTGTCCGCCTAGGGTTAGGGTTAGGTCTGTGGTTTGAGTTAGGCTTTAGGTTAGGTTAGGTTTGAAGTTAGTTAGAGGGAGTAAGTTTAGGGCTACTGTTAGTTTTCGGTTAACTGTTACAGTTGGAGTAAGCGTCAGGGTCAGGTTAGGGTGGGGGTTAAGCATAAGGTGTCCGCCTAGGGTTAGGGTAGGTCTATGATTTGATTTAGGCTTCAGGTTAGGTAAGGTTTGAACTTAGTTTGAGGGAGTCAGTTTAGGGCTACTGTTAGTTTTCGCTTAACTGTTTCGGTTGTAGTAAGCGTCAGGGTCAGGTTAGGTTTGGGGTTGAGCTTAAGGTGTCCGCCTAGGGTTAGGGTTAGGTGTATGGTTTGATTTAGGCTTCAGCTTAGGTTAGGTTTGAACTTAGTTTGAGGGAGTAAGTTTAGGGCTACTGTTAGTTTTCGTTTAACTGTTACGGTTGGAGTAAGCGTCAGGGTCAGGTTAGGGTGGGGGTTAAGCATAAGGTGTCCGCCTAGGGTTAGGGTTAGGTCTATGGTTTCATTTAGGCTTCAGGTTAGGTTAGGATTGAACTTAGTTTGAGGGAGTAAGTTTAGGGCCACTGTTAGTTTTCGGTTCAGTGTTACGGTTCGATTTAGCCTCAGGGTTAGGTTAGGGTTGGGGTTAAGCTTAAGGTGTCCGCCTAGTGTTAGGGTTAGGTCTATTGTTTGAGTTAGGCTTCAGGTTAGGTTAGGTTTGAACTTAGTTTGAGGGAGACAGTTTAGGGCTACTGTTAGTTTTCATTTAACTGTTACGGTTGGAGTAAGCATCAGGGTCAATTTAGGGTGGGGGTTAAGCATAAGGTGTCCGCCTAGGGTTAGGGTTAGGTCTATGGTTTCATTTAGGCTTCAGGTTAGGTTAGGATTGAACTTAGTTTGAGGGAGTAAGTTTAGGGCTACTGTTAGTTTTCGGTACAATGTTACGTTTGGAGTTAGCGTGAGGGTCCGGTTAGGGTTGGGGTTGAGCTTAAGGTGTCCGCCTAGGGTTAGGGTTAGGTCTGTGGTTTGAGTTAGGCTTCAGGTTAGGTTAGGTTTGAAGTTAGTTAGGGGGAGTAAGTTTAGGGCTACTGTTAGTTTTCGGTTAACTGTTACAGTTGGAGTAAGCGTCAGGGTCAGGTTAGGGTGGGGGTTAAGAATAAGGTGTCCGCCTAGTGTTAGGGTAGGTCTATGATTTGATTTAGGCTTCAGGTTAGTTTAGGTTTGAACTTAGTTTGAGGGAGTCAGTTTAGGGCTACTGTTAGTTTTCGGTTAACTGTTTCGGTTGTAGTAAGTGTCAGGGTCAGGTTAGGTTTGGGGTTGAGCTTCAGGGGTCCGCCTAGGGTTAGGGTTAGGTGTATGGTTTGATTTAGGCTTCAGTTTAGGTTAGGTTTGAACTTAGTTTGAGGGAGTAAGTTTAGGGCTACTGTTAGTTTTCGTTTAACTGTTACGGTTGGAGTAAGCGTCAGGGTCAGGTTAGGGTGGGGGTTAAGCATAAGGTGTCCGCCTAGGGTTAGGGTTAGGTCTATGGTTTCATTTAGGCTTCCGGTTAGGTTAGGATTGAACTTAGTTTGAGGGAGTAAGTTTAGGGCCACTGTTAGTTTTCGGTTCAGTGTTACGGTTCGATTTAGCCTCAGGGTTAGGTTAGGGTAGGGGTTAAGCTTAAGGTGTCCGCCTAGTGTTAGGGTTAGGTCTATTGTTTGAGTTAGGCTTCAGGTTAGGTTAGGTTTGAACTTAGTTTGAGGGAGACAGTTTAGGGCTACTGTTAGTTTTCATTTAACTGTTACGGTTGGAGTAAGCATCAGGGTCAGGTTAGGGTGGGGGTTAAGCATAAGGTGTCCGCCTAGGGTTGGGGTTAGGTCTATGGTTTCATTTAGGCTTCAGGTTAAGTTAGGATTGAACTTAGTTTGAGGGAGTAAGTTTAGGGCTACTGTTAGTTTTCGGTACAATGTTACGTTTGGAGTTAGCGTGAGGGTCCGGTTAGGGTTGGGATTGAGCTTAAGGTGTCCGCCTAGGGTTAGGGTTAGGTCTGTGGTTTGAGTTAGGCTTCAGGTTAGGTTAGGTTTGAAGTTAGTTAGGGGGAGTAAGTTTAGGGCTACTGTTAGTTTTCGGTTAACTGTTACAGTTGGAGTAAGCGTCAGGGTCAGGTTAGGGTGGGGGTTAAGCATAAGGTGTCCGCCTAGGGTTAGGGTAGGTCTATGATTTGATTTAGGCTTCAGGTTAGGTTAGGTTTGAACTTAGTCTGAGGGAGTCAGTTTAGGGCTACTGTTAATTTTCGTTTAACTGTTACGGTTGGAGTAAGCTTCAGGGTCAGGTTAGGGTGGGGGTTAAGCATAAGGTGTCCGCCTAGGGTTAGGGTTAGGTCTATGGTTTCATTTAGGCTTCAGGTTAGGTTAGGATTGAACTTAGTTTGAGGGAGTAAGTTTAGGGCCACTGTTAGTTTTCGGTTCAGTGTTACGGTTCGATTTAGCCTCAGGGTTAGGTTAGGGTTGGGGTTAAGCTTAAGGTGTCCGCCTAGTGTTAGGGTTAGGTCTATTGTTTGAGTTAGGCTTCAGGTTAGGTTAGGTTTGAACTTAGTTTGAGGGAGACAGTTTAGGGCTACTGTTAGTTTTCATTTAACTGTTACGGTTGGAGTAAGCATCAGGGTCAGGTTAGGGTGGGGGTTAAGCATAAGGTGTCCGCCTAGGGTTGGGGTTAGGTCTATGGTTTCATTTAGGCTTCAGGTTAGGTTAGGATTGAACTTAGTTTGAGGGAGTAAGTTTAGGGCTACTGTTAGTTTTCGGTTCAATGTTACGTTTGGAGTTAGCGTGACGGTCCGGTTAGGGTTGGGGTTGAGCTTAAGGTGTCTGCCTAGGGTTAGGGTTAGGTCTGTGGTTTGAGTTAGGCTTCAGGTTAGGTTAGGTTTGAACTTAGTTTGAGTGAATAAGTTTAGGGCTACTGTTAGTTTTCGGTTAACTGTTACGGTTGGAGTAAGCGTCAGGGTCAGGTTAGGCTTGGGGTCAACCTTAAGGTGTCCGCCTAGGGTTAGGGTTACGTCTATTGTTTGAGTTAGGCTTCAGGTTAGGTTAGGTTTGAACTTAGTTTGAGCGAGTAAGTTTAGGGCTACTGTTAGTTTTCGGTACAGTGTTACTGTTGGAGTTAGCGTGAGGGTCAGGTTAGGGTTGGGGTTGAGCTTAAGGTGTCCTCCTAGGGTTAGGGTTAGGTCTGTGGTTTGAGTGATGCTTCAGGTTAGGTTAGGTTTGAACTTCGTTTGAGGGAGAAAGTTTAGGGCTACTGTTAGTTTTCATTTAACTGTTACGGTTGGAGTAAGCGTCAGGGTCAGGTTAGGGTGGGGGTTAAGCATAAGGTGTCCGCCTAGGGTTAGGGTTAGGTCTATGGTTTCATTTAGGCTTCAGGTTAGGTTAGGATTGAACGTAGTTTGAGGGAGTAAGTTTAGGGCTACTGTTAGTTTTCGGTTCAGTGTTAAGGTTGGAGATAGCGTCAGGGTCTGGTTAGGGTTGTGGTTGAGTTTCAGGTGTCCGCCTTGGGTTAGGGTTAGGTCTATGGTTTGAGTTAGGCTTCAAATTAGGTTAGGTTTGAAGTTAGTTTGAGGGAGTAAGTTTAGGGCTACTGTTATTTTTCGGGTAACTGTTACTGTTGGAGTTAGCGTCAGGGCCAGGTTAGGGTTGGGGTTGAGCTTAAGGTGTTCGCCTAGGGTTAGGGTTAGGTGTATGGTTTGATTTAGGCTTCAGGTTAGGTTAGGTTTGAACTTAGTTTGAGGGAGTAAGTGTAGGGCTGCTGTTATTTTTCGTTTAACTGTTACAGTTGGAGTAAGCGTCAGGGTCAGGTTATGGTGGGGGTTAACCATAAGGTGTCCGCCTAGGGTTAGGGTTAGGTCTATCGTTTCATTTAGGCTTCAGGTTAGGTTAGGTTTGAACTTAGTTTGAGGGAGTAGGTTTAGGGCTACTGTTAGTTTTCGGTTCAGTGTTACGGTTGGAGATAGCGTCAGGGTCTGCTTAGGGTTGTGGTTGAGTTTCAGGTGTCTGCCTAGGGTTTGGGTTAGGTCTATGGTTTGAGTTAGGCTTCAAGTTAGGTTAGGTTTGAAGTTAGTTTGAGGGAGTAAGTTTAGGGCTACTGTTAGTTTTCGGGTAACTGTTACTGTTGGAGTTAGCGTCAGGGTCAGGTTAGGGTTGGGGTTGAGCTTAAGGTGTCCGCCTAGGGTTAGGGTTAGGTCTATGGTTTGAGTTAGGCTTCAGGTTAGGTTAGGTTTGAACTTAGTTTGAGGGAGTAAGTTTAGGCCTATTGTATTTTTTGGTTCAGTGTTACGGTTGAATTTAGCCTCAGGGTAAGGTTAGGGTTGGGGTTAAGCTTAAGGTGTCCGCCTAGGGTTAGGGTTAGGTCTATTGTTTGAGTTAGGCTTCAGGTTAGGTTAGGTTTGAACTTAGTTTGAGGGAGTAAGTTTAGGGCTACTGTTAGCTTTCGGTTCAGTGTTACGGTTGGAGTTAGCGTGAGGGTCAGGTTATGGTTGGGGTTGAGCTTAAGGTGTCCGCCTAGGGTTAGGGTTAGGTGTATGGTTTGATTTAGATTTCAGGTTAGGATAGGTTTGAACTTAGTTTGAGGGTGTAAGTTTAGGGATACTCTTAGTTTTCGTTTAACTGTTACGGTTGGAGTAAGCGTCAGGGTCAGGTTATGGTGGGGGTTAACCATAAGTTGTCCGCCTAGGGTTAGGGTTAGTTCTATGGTTTCATTTAGGCTTCTGGTTAGGTTAGGATTGAACTTAGTTTGAGGGAGTAAGATTAGGGCTACTCTTAGTTTTCGGTTCAGTGCTATGGTTGGAGTTTGCCTGGAGGACAGGTTAGGGTTGGGGTTGAGCTTAAGGTGTCCGCCTAGGGTTAGGGTTAGGTCTATGATTTGATTTAGGCTTCAGGTTAGGTTAGGTTTGAACTTAGCATGAGGGAGTCAGTTTAGGGCTACTGTTAGTTTTCGGTTAACTGTTACGGTTGGAGTAAGCATCAGGGTCAGGTTAGGTTTGGGGTTGAGCTTAAGGTGTCCGCCTAGGGTTAGGGTTAGGTGTATGGTTTGATTTAGGCTTCAGGATAGGTTAGGTTTGAACTTAGTTTGAGGGAGTAAGTTTAGGGCTATTGTTAGTTTTTGGTTCAGTGTTACATTTGGAGTTAGCGTGAGTGTCTGGTTAGGGTTGGGGTTGAGCTTAAGGTGTCCACCTAGGGTTAGGGATAGGTCTGTGGTTTGAGATAGGGTTCAGGTTAGGTTAGGTTTGTACTTAGTTTGAGGGAGTAAGTGTAGGGCCAATGTTAGTTTTCGGTTCAGTGTTACGGTTGGAGATAGCGTCAGGGTCAGGTTAGGGAGGGGGTTAAGCACAAGGTGTCCGCCTAGGGTTAGGGTTAGCTCTATGGTTTCATTTAGGCTTCAGGTTAGGTTAGGATTGAACGTAGTTTGAGGGAGTAAGTTTAGGGCTACTGTTAGTTTTCGTTTCAGTGTTACGGTTGGAGATAGCGTCAGGGTCTGGTTAGGGTTGTGGTTGAGTTTCAGGTGTCCGCCTAGGGTTAGGGTTAGGTCTATGGTTTGAGTTAGGCTTCAAATTAGGTTAGGTTTGAAGTTAGTTTGAGGGAGTAAGTTTAGGGCTACTGTTAGTTTTCGGGTAACTGTTACTGTTGGAGTTAGCGTCAGGGCCAGGTTAGGGTTGGGGTTGAGCTTAAGGTGTCCGCCTAGGGTTAGGGTTAGGTGAATGGTTTGATTTAGGCTTCAGGTTAGGTTAGGTTTGAACTTAGTTTGAGGGAGTAAGTTTAGGGCTACTGTTAGTTTTCGTTTAACTGTTACAGTTGGAGTAAGCGTCAGGGTCAGGTTATGGTGGGGGTTAACCATAAGGTGTCCGCCTAGGGTTAGGGTTAGGTCTATCGTTTTATTTAGGCTTCAGGTTAGGTAGGTGTGAACCTAGTTTGAGGGAGTAAGTTTAGGGCTACTGTTAGTTTTCGGTTCAGTGTTACGGTTGGAGATAGCGTCAGGGTCTGCTTAGGGTTGTGGTTGAGTTTCAGGTGTCTGCCTAGGGTTAGGGTTAGGTCTATGGTTTGAGTTAGGCTTCAAGTTAGGTTAGGTTTGAAGTTAGTTTGAGGGAGTAAGTTTAGGGCTACTGTTAGTTTTCGGGTAACTGTTACTGTTGGAATTAGCGTCAGGGCCAGGTTATGGTTGGGGTTGAGCTTAAGGTGTCAGCCTAGGGTTAGGGTTAGGTCTATTGTTTGAGTTAGGCTTCAGGTTAGGTTAGGTTTGAACTTAGTTTGAGGGAGTAAGTTTAGGGCTACTGTTAGTTTTCGGTTCAGTGTTACGGTTGGAGTTAGCGTGAGGGTCAGGTTAGGGTTGGGGTTGAGCTGAAGGTGTCCTCCTAGGGTTAGGGTTAGGTCTATGGTTTGAGTTAGGCTTCAAGTTAGGTTAGGTTTGAAGTTAGTTTGAGGGAGTAAGTTTTGGGCTACTGTTAGTTTTCGGGTAACTGTTACTGATGGAGTTAGCGTCAGGGCCAGGTTAGGGTTGGGGTTGAGCTTAAGGTGTCCGCCTAGGGTTAGGGTTAGGTGTATGGTTTGATTTAGGCTTCAGGTTAGGTTAAGTTTGAACTTAGTTTGAGGGAGTAAGTTTAGGGCTACTGTTAGTTTTCGTTGAACTGTTACGGTTGGAGTAAGCGTCAGGGTCAGGTTAGGGTGGGGGTTAAGCATAAGGTTTCCGCCTAGGGTTAGGGTTAGGTCTATGGTTTCATTTACGCTTCAGGTTAGGTTAGGATTGAACTTAGTTTGAGGGAGTAAGTTTAGGGCCACTGTTAGTTTTCGGTTCAGTGTTACGGTTGGATTTAGCCTCAGGGTCAGGTTAGGGTTGGGGTTAAGATTAAGGTGTCTGCCTAGGGTTAGGGTTAATTTTATTGTTTGAGTTAGGCTTCATGTTAGGTTAGTTTGAACTTAGTTTGAGGGAGACAGTTTAGGGCTACTGTTAGTTTTCGTTTAACTGTTACGGTTGGAGTAAGCGTCAGGGTCAGGTTAGTGTGGGGGTTAAGCATAAGGTGTCCGCCTAGGGTTAGGGTTAGGTCAATGGTTTAATTTAGGCTTCAGGTTAGGTTAGGATTGAACTTAGTTTGAGGGAGTAAGTTTAGGGCTACTGTTAGTTTTCGGTAAAGTGTTATGGTTGGAGTTAGCGTGAGGGTCAGGTTAGGGTTGGGGTTGAGCTTAAGGTGTCCTCCTAGGGTTAGGGTTAGGTCTGTGGTATGAGTGAGGCTTCAGGTTAGGTTAGGTTTGAACTTAGTTTGAGGGAGTAAGTTTAGGGCTACTGTTAGTTTTCGGTTCAGTGTTACGGTTGGAGATAGCGTCAGGGTCAGGTTAGGGTTGTGATTGACCTTCAAGTGTCCGCCTAGGGTTAGGGTTAGGTCTATGGTTTGAGTTAGGGTCCAAGTTAGGTTAGGTTTGAACTTAGTTTGAGGGAGCAAGTTTAGGGCTACTGTTAGTTTTCGGTTCAGTGTTAGGGTTGGAGATAGCGTCAGGGTCTGGTTAGCGTTGTGGTTGAGTTTCAGGTGTCCGCCTAGGGTTAGGGTTAGGTCTATGGTTTGAGTTAGGCTTCAAGTTAGGTTAGGTTTGAAGTTAGTTTGAGGGAGTAAGTTTAGGGCTACTGTTAGTTTTCGGGTAACTGTTACTGTTGGAGTTAGCGTCAGGGCCAGGTTAGGGTTGGGATTGAGCTTAAGGTGTCCGCCTAGGGTTAGGGTTAGGTGTATGGTTTGATTTAAGCTTCAGGTTAGGTTAGGTTTGAAGTTAGTTTGAGGGAGTAAGTTTAGGGCTATTGTTAGTTTTCAGTTAACTGTTACAGTTGGAGTAAGCGTCAGGGTCAGGTTGGGGGGGGTTAAGCATAAGGTGTCCTACTAGGGTTACGGTTAGGTCTATGATTTGATTTAGGCTTCAGGTTAGGTTAGGTTTGAAATTAGTTTGAGGGAGTCAGTTTAGGGCTACTGTTAGTTTTCGGTTAACTGTTAAGGTTGGAGTAAGCGTCAGGGTCAGGTTAGGTTTGGGGTAGAGCTTAAGGTGTCCGCCTTGGGTTAGGGTTATGTGTATGGTTTGATTTAGGCTTCACGTTAGGTTAGGTTTGAACTTAGTTTGAGGGAGTAAGTTTAGGGCTACTGTTAGTTTTCGGTTAACTGTTACGGTTGGAGTAAACGTCAGGGTCAGGTTAGGGTTGGGGTCAAGCTTAAGGTGTACGCCTAGGGTTAGGGTTAGGTCTATTGTTTGAGTTAGGCTTCAGGTTAGGTTAGGTTTGAACTTAGTTTGAGGGAGTAAGTTTAGGGCTACTGTTAGTTTTCGGTACAGTGTTACAGTTGGAGTTAGCGTGAGGGTCAGGTTAGGGTTGGGGTTGAGCTTAAGGTGTCCTCCTAGGGTTTGGGTTAGGTCTATGGTTTGAGTGAGGCTTCAGGTTAGGTTAGGTTTGAACTTAGTTTGAGGGAGTAAGTTTAGGGCTACTGTTAGTTTTCGGTTCAGTGTTACGTTTGGAGATAGCGTTAGGGTCAGGTTAGGGTTGTGATGGAGCTTCAGGTGTCCGCCTAGGGTTAGGGTTAGGTCTATGGTTTGAGTTAGGGTCCAGGTTAAGTTAGGTTTGAACTTAGTTTGAGGGAGTAAGTTTATGGCTACTGTTAGTTTTCGGTTCAGTGTTACGGTTGGAGATAGCGTCAGGGTCTGGTTAGGGTTGTGGTTGTGTTTCAGGTGTCCGCCTAGGGTTAGGGTTAGGTCTATGGTTTGAGTTAGGCTTCAAGTTAGGTTAGGTTTGAAGTTAGTTTGAGGGAGTAAGTTTAGGGCTACTGTTAGTTTTCGGGTAACTGTTACTGTTGGAGTTAGCGTCAGGGCCAGGTTCGGGTTGGGGTTGAGCTTAAGGTGTCCGCCTAGGGTTAGGGTTAGGTGTATGGTTTGATTTAGGCTTCAGGTTAGGTTAGGTTTGAAGTTAGTTTGAGGGAGTAAGTTTAGGGCTACTGTTAGTTTTCGGTTAACTGTTACAGTTGGAGTAAGCGTCAGGGTCACGTTAGGGTGGGGGTTAAGCATAAGGTGTCCGCCTAGGGTTAGGGTTAGGTCTATGATTTGATTTAGGCTTCAGGTTAGGTTAGGTTTGAACTTAGTTTGAGGGAGTCAGTTTAGGGCTACTGTCAGTTTTCGGTTAACTGTTACGGTTGGAGTAAGCGTCAGGGTCAGGGTAGGTTTGGGGTTGAGCTTAAGGTGTCCGCCTAGGGTTAGGGTTAGGTGTATGGTTTGACTTAGGCTTCAGGTTAGGTTAGGTTTGAACTTAGTTTGAGGGAGTAAGTGTAGGGCTACTGTTAGTTTTCGTTTAACTGTTACGGTTGGAGTAAGCGTCAGGGTCAGGTTAGGCTGGGGGTTAAGCATAAGGTGTCCGCCTAGGGTTAGGGTTAGGTCTATGGTTTCATTTAGGCTTCAGGTTAGGTCAGGATTGAACTTAGTTTGAGGGAGTAAGTTTAGGACTACTCTTAGTTTTCGGTTCATTGATATGGTTGGAGTTAGCCTGGAGGTCAGGTTAGGGTTGGGGTCAAGCTTAAGGTGTCCGCCTAGGATTAGGATTAGGTCTATTGTTTGAGTTAGTCTTCAGGTTAGGTTAGGTTTGAACTTAGTTTGAGGGAGTAAGTTTAGGGCTACTGTTAGTTTTCGGTTCAGTGTTACGGTTGGAGTTAGCGTGAGGGTCAGGTTAGGGTTGGGGTTGAGATTAAGGTGTCCTCCTAGGGTTAGGGTTAGGTCTGTGGTTTGAGTTAGTCTCCAGGTTAGGTTAGGTTTGAACTTAGTTTGAGGGAGTAAGTTTAGGGCTACTGTTAGTTTTCGGTTCAATGTTACGTTTGGAGTTAGCTTGACGGTCCGGTTAGGGTTGGGGTTGAGCTTAAGGTGTCTGCCTAGGGTTAGGGTTAGGTCTGTGGTTTGAGTTAGGCTTCAGGTTAGGTTAGGTTTGAACTTAGTTTGAGGGAGTAAGTTTAGGGCTACTGTTAGTTTTCGGTTAACTGTTTCGGTTGGAGGAAGCGTCAGGGTCAGGTTAGGGTTGGGGTCAAACTTAAGGTGTCCGCCTAGGGTTAGGGTTAGGTCTATTGTTTGAGTTAGGCTTCAGGTTAGGTTAGGTTTGAACTTAGTTTGAGGGAGTAAGTTTAGGGCTACTGTTAGTTTTCGGTAAAGTGTTATGGTTGGAGTTAGCGTGAGGGTCAGGTTAGGGTTGGGGTTGAGCTTAAGGTGTCCTCCTAGGGTTAGGGTTAGGTCTGTGGTTTGAGTGAGGCTTCAGGTTAGGTTAGGTTTGAACTTAGTTTGAGGGAGTAAGTTTAGGGCTACTGTTAGTTTTCGGTTCAGTGTTACGGTTGGAGATAGCGTCAGGGTCAGGTTAGGGTTGTGATTGACCTTCAAGTGTCCGCCTAGGGTTAGTGTTAGGTCTATGGTTTGAGTTAGGGTCCAGGTTAGGTTAGGTTTGAACTTAGTTTGAGGGAGCAAGTTTAGGGCTACTGTTTGTTTTCGGTTCAGTGTTAGGGTTGGAGATAGCGTCAGGGTCTGGTTAGCGTGGTTGAGTTTCAGGTGTCCGCCTAGGGTTAGGGTTAGGTCTATGGTTTGAGTTAGGCTTCAAGTTAGGTTAGGTTTGAAGTTAGTTTGAGGGAGTAAGTTTAGGGCTACTGTTAGTTTTCGGGTAACTGTTACTGTTGGAGTTAGCGTCAGGGCCAGGTTAGGGTTGGGATTGAGCTTAAGGTGTCCGCCTAGGGTTAGGGTTAGGTGTATGGTTTGATTTAAGCTTCAGGTTAGGTTAGGTTTGAAGTTAGTTTGAGGGAGTAAGTTTAGGGCTATTGTTAGTTTTCGGTTAACTGTTACAGTTGGAGTAAGCGTCAGGGTCAGATTGGGGGGGGTTAAGCATAAGGTGTCCGCCTAGGGTTATTGTTAGGTCTATGATTTGATTTAGGCTTCAGGTTAGGTTAGGTTTGAACTTAGTTTGAGGGAGTCAGTTTAGGTCTACTGTTAGTTTTCGGATAACTGTTAAGGTTGGAGTAAGCGTCAGGGTCAGGTTAGGTTTGGGGTAGAGCTTAAGGTGTCCGCCTTGGGTTAGGGTTATGTGTATGGTTTGATTTAGGCTTCAGGTTAGGTTAGGTTTGAACTTAGTTTGAGGGAGTAAGTTTAGGGCTACTGTTAGTTTTCGGTTAACTGTTACAGTTGGAGTAAGCGTCAGGATCACGTTAGGGTGGGGGTTAAGCATAAGGTGTCCACCAAGGGTTATGGTTAAGTCTATGGTTTCATTTAGGCTTCAGGTTAGGTTAGGATTGAACTTAGTATGAGGGAGTAAGTTTAGGACTACTCTTAGTTTTCGGTTCATTGATATGGTGGGAGTTAGCCTGGAGGTCAGGTTAGGGTTGGGGTCAAGCTTAAGGTGTCCGCCTAGGATTAGGGTTAGGTCTATTGTTTGAGTTAGGCTTCAGGTTAGGTTAGGTTTGAACTTAGTTTGAGGGAGTAAGTTTAGGGCTACTGTTAGTTTTCGGTTCAGTGTTATGGTTGGAGTTAGCGTGAGGGTCAGGTTAGTGTTGGGATTGAGCTTAAGGTGTCCTCCTAGGGTTAGGGTTAGGTCTGTGGTTTGAGTTAGGCTCCAGGTTAGGTTAGGTTTGAACTTAGTTTGAGGGAGTAAGTTTAGGGCTACTGTTAGTTTTCGGTTCAGTGTTACGGTTGGAGATAGCGTCAGGGTCTGGTTAGGGTGGTGGTTGAGTTTCAGGTGTCCACCGAGGGTTAGGGTTTGTTCTATGGTTTGAGTTAGGCTTCAAGATAGGTTAGGTATGAAGTTAGTTTGAGGGAGTAAGTTTAGGGCTACTGTTAGTTTTCGGGTAACTGTTATTGATGGAGTTAGCGTCAGGGCCAGGTTAGGGTTGGGGTTGAGCTTAAGGTGTCCGCCTAGGGTTAGGGTTAGGTGTATGGTTTGATTTAGGCTTCAGGTTGGATTAGGTTTGAACTTAGTTTGAGGGAGTAAGTTTAGGGCTACTGTTAGTTTTCGTTTAACTGTTACGGTTGGAGTAAGCGTCAGGGTCAGGTTAGGGTGGGGGTTAAGCATAAGGTGTCCGCCTAGGGTTAGGGTTAGGTCTATGGTTTCATTTAGGCTTCAGGTTAGGTTAGGATTGAACTTAGTTTGAGGGAGTAAGTTTAGGGCCACTGTTACTTTTCGGTTCAGTGTTACGGTTCGATTTAGCCTCAGGGTCAGGTTAGGGTTGGGGTTAAGCTTAAGGTGTCCGCCTAGGGTTAGGGTTAAGTCTATTGTTTGAGTTAGGCTTCAGGTTAGGTTAGGTTTGAACTTAGTTTGAGGGAGACAGTTTAGGGCTTCTGTTAATTTTCGTTTAACTGTTACGGTTGGAGTAAGCGTCAGGGTCAGGTTAGTGTGGGGGTTAAGCATAAGGTGTCCGCCTAGGGTTAGGGTTAGGTCTATGGTTTCATTTAGGCTTCAGGTTAGGTTAGGATTGAACTTAGTTTGAGGGAGTAAGTTTAGGGCTACTGTTAGTTTTCTGTTCAATGTTACGTTTGGAGTTAGCTTGACGGTCCGGTTAGGGTTGGGGTTGAGCTTAAGGTGTCCGCCTAGGGTTAGGGTTAGGTCTACTGTTTGAGTTAGGCTTCAGGTTAGGTTAGGTTTGAACTTAGTTTGAGGGAGTAAGTTTAGGGCTACTGTTAGTTTTCTGTTAACTGTTACGGTTGGAGGAAGCGTCAGGGTCAGGTTAGGGTTGGGGTCAAGCTTAAGGTGTCCGCCTAGGGTTAGGGTTAGTTCTATTGTTTGAGTTAGGCTTCAGGTTAGGTTAGGTTTGATCTTAGTTTGAGGGAGTAAGTTTAGGGCTACTGTTAGTTTTCGGTACAGTGTTACGGTTGGAGATAGCGTGAGGGTCCGGTTAGGGTTGGGGTTGAGCTTAAGGTGTCCGCCTAGGGTTAGGGTTAGGTCTACTGTTTGAGTTAGGCTTCAGGTTAGGTTAGGTTTGAACTTAGTTTGAGGGAGTAAGTTTAGGGCTACTGTTAGTTTTCAGTTCAGTGTGACGGTTGGAGATAGCGTCAGGGTGAGGTTAGGGTTGGGGTTGAGCTTCAGGTGTCCGCCTAGGGTTAGGGTTAGGTCTATGGTTTCATTTAGGCTTCAGGTTAGGTTAGGATTGAACTTATTTTGAGGGAGTAAGTTTAGGACTACTCTTAGTTTTCGGTTCATTAATATGGTTGGAGTTAGCCTGGAGGTCAGGTTAGGGTTGGGGTCAAGCTTAAGGTGTCCGCCTAGGGTTAGGGTTAGGTCTATTGTTTGAGTTAGGCTTCAGGTTAGGTTAGGTTTGAACTTAGTTTGAGGGAGTAAGTTTAGGGCTACTGTTAGTTTTCGGTTCAGTGTTACGGTTGGAGTTAGCGTGAGGGTCATGTCAGGGTTGGGGTTGAGCTTAAGGTGTCCTCCTAGGGTTAGGGTTAGGTCTGTGGTTTGAGTTAGTCTCCAGGTTAGGTTAGGTTTGAACATAGTTTGAGGGAGTAAGTTTAGGGCTACTGTTAGTTTTCGGTTCAGTGTTACGGTTGGAGATAGCGTCAGGGTCTGGTTAGGGTGGTGGTTGAGTTTCAGGTGTCCACCTAGGGTTAGGGTTTGTTCTATGGTTTGAGTTAGGCTTCAAGTTAGGTTAGGTATGAAGTTAGTTTGAGGGATAAGTTTAGGGCTACTGTTAGTTTTCGGGTAACTGTTATTGATGGAGTTAGCGTCAGGGCCAGGTTAGGGTTGGGGTTGAGCTTAAGGTGTCCGCCTAGGGTTAGGGTTAGGTGTATGGTTTGATTTAGGCTTCAGGTTGGGTTAGGTTTGAACTTAGTTTGAGGGAGTAAGTTTAGGGCGACTGTTAGTTTTCGTTTAACTGTTACGGTTGGAGTAAGCGTCAGGGTCAGGTTAGGGTGGGGGTTAAGCATAAGGTGTCCGCCTAGGGTTAGGGTTAGGTCTATGGTTTCATTTAGGCTTCAGGTTAGGTAAGGATTGAACTTAGTTTGAGGGAGTAAGTTTAGGGCCACTGTTACTTTTCGGTTCAGTGTTACGGTTCGATTTAGCCTCAGGGTCAGGTTAGGGTTGGGGTTAAGCTTAAGGTGTCCGCCTAGGGTTAGGGTTAAGTCTATTGTTTGAGTTAGGCTTCAGGTTAGGTTAGGTTTGAACTTAGTTTGAGGGAGACAGTTTAGGGCTTCTGTTAGTTTTCTTTTAACTGTTACGGTTGGAGTAAGCGTCAGGGTCAGGTTAGTGTGGGGGTTAAGCATAAGGTGTCCGCCTAGGGTTAGGGTTAGGTCTATGGTTTCATTTAGGCTTCAGGTTAGGTTAGGATTGAACTTAGTTTGAGGGAGTAAGTTTAGGGCTACTGTTAGTTTTCGGTTCAATGTTACGTTTGGAGTTAGCTTGACGGTCCGGTTAGGGTTCGGGTTGAGCTTAAGGTGTCTGCCTAGGGTTAGGGTTAGGTCTGTGGTTTGAGTTAGGCTTCAGGTTAGGTTAGGTTTGAACTTAGTTTGATTGAGTAAGTTTAGGGCTACTGTTAGTTTTCGGTTAACTGTTACGGTTGGAGGAAGCGTCAGGGTCAGGTTAGGGTTGGGGTCAAGCTTAAGGTGTCCGCCTAGGGTTAGGGTTAGGTCTATTGTTTGAGTTAGGCTTCAGGTTAGGTTAGGTTTGAACTTAGTTTGAGGGAGTAAGTTTAGGGCTACTGTTAGTTTTCGGTACAGTGTTACGGTTGGAGTTAGCGTGAGGGTCAGGTTAGGGTTGGGGTTGAGCTTAATGTGTCCTCCTAGGGTTAGGGTTAGGTCTGTGGTTTGAGTGAGGCTTCAGGTTAGGTTAGGTTTGAACGTAGTTTGAGGGAGTAATTTTAGGGCTACTGTTAGTTTCCGGTTCAGTGTTACGGTTGGAGATAGCGTCAGGGTCAGGTTAGGGTTGTGATTGAGCTTCAGGTGTCCGCCTAGGGTTAGGGTTAGGTCTATGGTTTGAGTTAGGGTCCAGGTTAGGTTAGGTTTGAACTTAGTTTGAGGGAGCAAGTTTAGGGCTACTGTTAGTTTTCGGTTCAGTGTTAGGGTTGGAGATAGCGTCAGGGTCTGGTTAGCGTGGTTGAGTTTCAGGTGTCCGCCTAGGGTTAGGGTTAGGTCTATGGTTTGAGTTAGGCTTCAGGTTAGGTTAGGTTTGAAATTAGTTTGAGGGAGTCAGTTTAGGGCTACTGTTAGTTTTCGGTTAACTGTTAAGGTTGGAGTAAGCGTCAGGGTCAGGTTAGGTTTGGGGTAGAGCTTAAGGTGTCCGCCTTGGGTTAGGGTTATGTGTATGGTTTGATTTAGGCTTCAGGTTAGGTTAGGTTTGAACTTAGTTTGAGGGAGTAAGTTTAGGGCTACTGTTAGTTTTCGGTTAACTGTTACGGTTGGAGTAAACGTCAGGGTCAGGTTAGGGTTGGGGTCAAGCTTAAGGTGTACGCCTAGGGTTAGGGTTAGGTCTATTGTTTGAGTTAGGCTTCAGGTTAGGTTAGGTTTGAACTTAGTTTGAGGGAGTAAGTTTAGGGCTACTGTTAGTTTTCGGTACAGTGTTACGGTTGGAGTTAGCGTGAGGGTCAGGTTAGGGTTGGGGTTGAGCTTAAGGTGTCCTCCTAGGGTTTGGGTTAGGTCTATGGTTTGAGTGAGGCTTCAGGTTAGGTTAGGTTTGAACTTAGTTTGAGGGAGTAAGTTTAGGGCTACTGTTAGTTTTCGGTTCAGTGTTACGTTTGGAGATAGCGTTAGGGTCAGGTTAGGGTTGTGATTGAGCTTCAGGTGTCCGCCTAGGGTTAGGGTTAGGTCTATGGTTTGAGTTAGGGTCCAGGTTAAGTTAGGTTTGAACTTAGTTTGAGGGAGTAAGTTTATGGCTACTGTTAGTTTTCGGTTCAGTGTTACGGTTGGAGATAGCGTCAGGGTCTGGTTAGGGTTGTGGTTGTGTTTCAGGTGTCCGCCTAGGGTTAGGGTTAGGTCTATGGTTTGAGTTAGGCTTCAAGTTAGGTTAGGTTTGAAGTTAGTTTGAGGGAGTAAGTTTAGGGCTACTGTTAGTTTTCGGGTAACTGTTACTGTTGGAGTTAGCGTCAGGGCCAGGTTCGGGTTGGGGTTGAGCTTAAGGTGTCCGCCTAGGGTTAGGGTTAGGTGTATGGTTTGATTTAGGCTTCAGGTTAGGTTAGGTTTGAAGTTAGTTTGAGGGAGTAAGTTTAGGGCTACTGTTAGTTTTCGGTTAACTGTTACAGTTGGAGTAAGCGTCAGGGTCACGTTAGGGTGGGGGTTAAGCATAAGGTGTCCGCCTAGGGTTAGGGTTAGGTCTATGATTTGATTTAGGCTTCAGGTTAGGTTAGGTTTGAACTTAGTTTGAGGGAGTCAGTTTAGGGCTACTGTCAGTTTTCGGTTAACTGTTACGGTTGGAGTAAGCGTCAGGGTCAGGTTAGGTTTGGGGTTGAGCTTAAGGTGTCCGCCTAGGGTTAGGGTTAGGTGTATGGTTTGACTTAGGCTTCAGGTTAGGTTAGGTTTGAACTTAGTTTGAGGGAGTAAGTGTAGGGCTACTGTTAGTTTTCGTTTAACTGTTACGGTTGGAGTAAGCGTCAGGGTCAGGTTAGGCTGGGGGTTAAGCATAAGGTGTCCGCCTAGGGTTAGGGTTAGGTCTATGGTTTCATTTAGGCTTCAGGTTAGGTCAGGATTGAACTTAGTTTGAGGGAGTAAGTTTAGGACTACTCTTAGTTTTCGGTTCATTGATATGGTTGGAGTTAGCCTGGAGGTCAGGTTAGGGTTGGGGTCAAGCTTAAGGTGTCCGCCTAGGATTAGGATTAGGTCTATTGTTTGAGTTAGTCTTCAGGTTAGGTTAGGTTTGAACTTAGTTTGAGGGAGTAAGTTTAGGGCTACTGTTAGTTTTCGGTTCAGTGTTACGGTTGGAGTTAGCGTGAGGGTCAGGTTAGGGTTGGGGTTGAGATTAAGGTGTCCTCCTAGGGTTAGGGTTAGGTCTGTGGTTTGAGTTAGTCTCCAGGTTAGGTTAGGTTTGAACTTAGTTTGAGGGAGTAAGTTTAGGGCTACTGTTAGTTTTCGGTTCAATGTTACGTTTGGAGTTAGCTTGACGGTCCGGTTAGGGTTGGGGTTGAGCTTAAGGTGTCTGCCTAGGGTTAGGGTTAGGTCTGTGGTTTGAGTTAGGCTTCAGGTTAGGTTAGGTTTGAACTTAGTTTGAGGGAGTAAGTTTAGGGCTACTGTTAGTTTTCGGTTAACTGTTTCGGTTGGAGGAAGCGTCAGGGTCAGGTTAGGGTTGGGGTCAAACTTAAGGTGTCCGCCTAGGGTTAGGGTTAGGTCTATTGTTTGAGTTAGGCTTCAGGTTAGGTTAGGTTTGAACTTAGTTTGAGGGAGTAAGTTTAGGGCTACTGTTAGTTTTCGGTAAAGTGTTATGGTTGGAGTTAGCGTGAGGGTCAGGTTAGGGTTGGGGTTGAGCTTAAGGTGTCCTCCTAGGGTTAGGGTTAGGTCTGTGGTTTGAGTGAGGCTTCAGGTTAGGTTAGGTTTGAACTTAGTTTGAGGGAGTAAGTTTAGGGCTACTGTTAGTTTTCGGTTCAGTGTTACGGTTGGAGATAGCGTCAGGGTCAGGTTAGGGTTGTGATTGACCTTCAAGTGTCCGCCTAGGGTTAGTGTTAGGTCTATGGTTTGAGTTAGGGTCCAGGTTAGGTTAGGTTTGAACTTAGTTTGAGGGAGCAAGTTTAGGGCTACTGTTTGTTTTCGGTTCAGTGTTAGGGTTGGAGATAGCGTCAGGGTCTGGTTAGCGTGGTTGAGTTTCAGGTGTCCGCCTAGGGTTAGGGTTAGGTCTATGGTTTGAGTTAGGCTTCAAGTTAGGTTAGGTTTGAAGTTAGTTTGAGGGAGTAAGTTTAGGGCTACTGTTAGTTTTCGGGTAACTGTTACTGTTGGAGTTAGCGTCAGGGCCAGGTTAGGGTTGGGATTGAGCTTAAGGTGTCCGCCTAGGGTTAGGGTTAGGTGTATGGTTTGATTTAAGCTTCAGGTTAGGTTAGGTTTGAAGTTAGTTTGAGGGAGTAAGTTTAGGGCTATTGTTAGTTTTCGGTTAACTGTTACAGTTGGAGTAAGCGTCAGGGTCAGATTGGGGGGGGTTAAGCATAAGGTGTCCGCCTAGGGTTATTGTTAGGTCTATGATTTGATTTAGGCTTCAGGTTAGGTTAGGTTTGAACTTAGTTTGAGGGAGTCAGTTTAGGTCTACTGTTAGTTTTCGGATAACTGTTAAGGTTGGAGTAAGCGTCAGGGTCAGGTTAGGTTTGGGGTAGAGCTTAAGGTGTCCGCCTTGGGTTAGGGTTATGTGTATGGTTTGATTTAGGCTTCAGGTTAGGTTAGGTTTGAACTTAGTTTGAGGGAGTAAGTTTAGGGCTACTGTTAGTTTTCGGTTAACTGTTACAGTTGGAGTAAGCGTCAGGATCACGTTAGGGTGGGGGTTAAGCATAAGGTGTCCACCAAGGGTTATGGTTAAGTCTATGGTTTCATTTAGGCTTCAGGTTAGGTTAGGATTGAACTTAGTATGAGGGAGTAAGTTTAGGACTACTCTTAGTTTTCGGTTCATTGATATGGTGGGAGTTAGCCTGGAGGTCAGGTTAGGGTTGGGGTCAAGCTTAAGGTGTCCGCCTAGGATTAGGGTTAGGTCTATTGTTTGAGTTAGGCTTCAGGTTAGGTTAGGTTTGAACTTAGTTTGAGGGAGTAAGTTTAGGGCTACTGTTAGTTTTCGGTTCAGTGTTATGGTTGGAGTTAGCGTGAGGGTCAGGTTAGTGTTGGGATTGAGCTTATGGTGTCCTCCTAGGGTTAGGGTTAGGTCTGTGGTTTGAGTTAGGCTCCAGGTTAGGTTAGGTTTGAACTTAGTTTGAGGGAGTAAGTTTAGGGCTACTGTTAGTTTTCGGTTCAGTGTTACGGTTGGAGATAGCGTCAGGGTCTGGTTAGGGTGGTGGTTGAGTTTCAGGTGTCCACCGAGGGTTAGGGTTTGTTCTATGGTTTGAGTTAGGCTTCAAGATAGGTTAGGTATGAAGTTAGTTTGAGGGAGTAAGTTTAGGGCTACTGTTAGTTTTCGGGTAACTGTTATTGATGGAGTTAGCGTCAGGGCCAGGTTAGGGTTGGGGTTGAGCTTAAGGTGTCCGCCTAGGGTTAGGGTTAGGTGTATGGTTTGATTTAGGCTTCAGGTTGGATTAGGTTTGAACTTAGTTTGAGGGAGTAAGTTTAGGGCTACTGTTAGTTTTCGTTTAACTGTTACGGTTGGAGTAAGCGTCAGGGTCAGGTTAGGGTGGGGGTTAAGCATAAGGTGTCCGCCTAGGGTTAGGGTTAGGTCTATGGTTTCATTTAGGCTTCAGGTTAGGTTAGGATTGAACTTAGTTTGAGGGAGTAAGTTTAGGGCCACTGTTACTTTTCGGTTCAGTGTTACGGTTCGATTTAGCTTCAGGGTCAGGTTAGGGTTGGGGTTAAGCTTAAGGTGTCCGCCTAGGGTTAGGGTTAAGTCTATTGTTTGAGTTAGGCTTCAGGTTAGGTTAGGTTTGAACTTAGTTTGAGGGAGACAGTTTAGGGCTTCTGTTAATTTTCGTTTAACTGTTACGGTTGGAGTAAGCGTCAGGGTCAGGTTAGTGTGGGGGTTAAGCATAAGGTGTCCGCCTAGGGTTAGGGTTAGGTCTATGGTTTCATTTAGGCTTCAGGTTAGGTTAGGATTGAACTTAGTTTGAGGGAGTAAGTTTAGGGCTACTGTTAGTTTTCTGTTCAATGTTACGTTTGGAGTTAGCTTGACGGTCCGGTTAGGGTTGGGGTTGAGCTTAAGGTGTCCGCCTAGGGTTAGGGTTAGGTCTACTGTTTGAGTTAGGCTTCAGGTTAGGTTAGGTTTGAACTTAGTTTGAGGGAGTAAGTTTAGGGCTACTGTTAGTTTTCTGTTAACTGTTACGGTTGGAGGAAGCGTCAGGGTCAGGTTAGGGTTGGGGTCAAGCTTAAGGTGTCCGCCTAGGGTTAGGGTTAGTTCTATTGTTTGAGTTAGGCTTCAGGTTAGGTTAGGTTTGATCTTAGTTTGAGGGAGTAAGTTTAGGGCTACTGTTAGTTTTCGGTACAGTGTTACGGTTGGAGATAGCGTGAGGGTCCGGTTAGGGTTGGGGTTGAGCTTAAGGTGTCCGCCTAGGGTTAGGGTTAGGTCTACTGTTTGAGTTAGGCTTCAGGTTAGGTTAGGTTTTGAACTTAGTTTGAGGGAGTAAGTTTAGGGCTACTGTTAGTTTTCAGTTCAGTGTGACGGTTGGAGATAGCGTCAGGGTGAGGTTAGGGTTGGGGTTGAGCTTCAGGTGTCCGCCTAGGGTTAGGGTTAGGTCTATGGTTTCATTTAGGCTTCAGGTTAGGTTAGGATTGAACTTATTTTGAGGGAGTAAGTTTAGGACTACTCTTAGTTTTCGGTTCATTAATATGGTTGGAGTTAGCCTGGAGGTCAGGTTAGGGTTGGGGTCAAGCTTAAGGTGTCCGCCTAGGGTTAGGGTTAGGTCTATTGTTTGAGTTAGGCTTCAGGTTAGGTTAGGTTTGAACTTAGTTTGAGGGAGTAAGTTTAGGGCTACTGTTAGTTTTCGGTTCAGTGTTACGGTTGGAGTTAGCGTGAGGGTCATGTCAGGGTTGGGGTTGAGCTTAAGGTGTCCTCCTAGGGTTAGGGTTAGGTCTGTGGTTTGAGTTAGTCTCCAGGTTAGGTTAGGTTTGAACATAGTTTGAGGGAGTAAGTTTAGGGCTACTGTTAGTTTTCGGTTCAGTGTTACGGTTGGAGATAGCGTCAGGGTCTGGTTAGGGTGGTGGTTGAGTTTCAGGTGTCCACCTAGGGTTAGGGTTTGTTCTATGGTTTGAGTTAGGCTTCAAGTTAGGTTAGGTATGAAGTTAGTTTGAGGGATAAGTTTAGGGCTACTGTTAGTTTTCGGGTAACTGTTATTGATGGAGTTAGCGTCAGGGCCAGGTTAGGGTTGGGGTTGAGCTTAAGGTGTCCGCCTAGGGTTAGGGTTAGGTGTATGGTTTGATTTAGGCTTCAGGTTGGGTTAGGTTTGAACTTAGTTTGAGGGAGTAAGTTTAGGGCGACTGTTAGTTTTCGTTTAACTGTTACGGTTGGAGTAAGCGTCAGGGTCAGGTTAGGGTGGGGGTTAAGCATAAGGTGTCCGCCTAGGGTTAGGGTTAGGTCTATGGTTTTCATTTAGGCTTCAGGTTAGGTAAGGATTGAACTTAGTTTGAGGGAGTAAGTTTAGGGCCACTGTTACTTTTCGGTTCAGTGTTACGGTTCGATTTAGCCTCAGGGTCAGGTTAGGGTTGGGGTTAAGCTTAAGGTGTCCGCCTAGGGTTAGGGTTAAGTCTATTGTTTGAGTTAGGCTTCAGGTTAGGTTAGGTTTGAACTTAGTTTGAGGGAGACAGTTTAGGGCTTCTGTTAGTTTTCTTTTAACTGTTACGGTTGGAGTAAGCGTCAGGGTCAGGTTAGTGTGGGGGTTAAGCATAAGGTGTCCGCCTAGGGTTAGGGTTAGGTCTATGGTTTCATTTAGGCTTCAGGTTAGGTTAGGATTGAACTTAGTTTGAGGGAGTAAGTTTAGGGCTACTGTTAGTTTTCGGTTCAATGTTACGTTTGGAGTTAGCTTGACGGTCCGGTTAGGGTTCGGGTTGAGCTTAAGGTGTCTGCCTAGGGTTAGGGTTAGGTCTGTGGTTTGAGTTAGGCTTCAGGTTAGGTTAGGTTTGAACTTAGTTTGATTGAGTAAGTTTAGGGCTACTGTTAGTTTTCGGTTAACTGTTACGGTTGGAGGAAGCGTCAGGGTCAGGTTAGGGTTGGGGTCAAGCTTAAGGTGTCCGCCTAGGGTTAGGGTTAGGTCTATTGTTTGAGTTAGGCTTCAGGTTAGGTTAGGTTTGAACTTAGTTTGAGGGAGTAAGTTTAGGGCTACTGTTAGTTTTCGGTACAGTGTTACGGTTGGAGTTAGCGTGAGGGTCAGGTTAGGGTTGGGGTTGAGCTTAATGTGTCCTCCTAGGGTTAGGGTTAGGTCTGTGGTTTGAGTGAGGCTTCAGGTTAGGTTAGGTTTGAACGTAGTTTGAGGGAGTAATTTTAGGGCTACTGTTAGTTTCCGGTTCAGTGTTACGGTTGGAGATAGCGTCAGGGTCAGGTTAGGGTTGTGATTGAGCTTCAGGTGTCCGCCTAGGGTTAGGGTTAGGTCTATGGTTTGAGTTAGGGTCCAGGTTAGGTTAGGTTTGAACTTAGTTTGAGGGAGCAAGTTTAGGGCTACTGTTAGTTTTCGGTTCAGTGTTAGGGTTGGAGATAGCGTCAGGGTCTGGTTAGCGTGGTTGAGTTTCAGGTGTCCGCCTAGGGTTAGGGTTAGGTCTATGGTTTGAGTTAGGCTTCAGGTTAGGTTAGGTTTGAAATTAGTTTGAGGGAGTCAGTTTAGGGCTACTGTTAGTTTTCGGTTAACTGTTAAGGTTGGAGTAAGCGTCAGGGTCAGGTTAGGTTTGGGGGTAGAGCTTAAGGTGTCCGCCTTGGGTTAGGGTTATGTGTATGGTTTGATTTAGGCTTCAGGTTAGGTTAGGTTTGAACTTAGTTTGAGGGAGTAAGTTTAGGGCTACTGTTAGTTTTCGGTTAACTGTTACGGTTGGAGTAAACGTCAGGGTCAGGTTAGGGTTGGGGTCAAGCTTAAGGTGTACGCCTAGGGTTAGGGTTAGGTCTATTGTTTGAGTTAGGCTTCAGGTTAGGTTAGGTTTGAACTTAGTTTGAGGGAGTAAGTTTAGGGCTACTGTTAGTTTTCGGTACAGTGTTACGGTTGGAGTTAGCGTGAGGGTCAGGTTAGGGTTGGGGTTGAGCTTAAGGTGTCCTCCTAGGGTTTGGGTTAGGTCTATGGTTTGAGTGAGGCTTCAGGTTAGGTTAGGTTTGAACTTAGTTTGAGGGAGTAAGTTTAGGGCTACTGTTAGTTTTCGGTTCAGTGTTACGTTTGGAGATAGCGTTAGGGTCAGGTTAGGGTTGTGATTGAGCTTCAGGTGTCCGCCTAGGGTTAGGGTTAGGTCTATGGTTTGAGTTAGGGTCCAGGTTAAGTTAGGTTTGAACTTAGTTTGAGGGAGTAAGTTTATGGCTACTGTTAGTTTTCGGTTCAGTGTTACGGTTGGAGATAGCGTCAGGGTCTGGTTAGGGTTGTGGTTGTGTTTCAGGTGTCCGCCTAGGGTTAGGGTTAGGTCTATGGTTTGAGTTAGGCTTCAAGTTAGGTTAGGTTTGAAGTTAGTTTGAGGGAGTAAGTTTAGGGCTACTGTTAGTTTTCGGGTAACTGTTACTGTTGGAGTTAGCGTCAGGGCCAGGTTCGGGTTGGGGTTGAGCTTAAGGTGTCCGCCTAGGGTTAGGGTTAGGTGTATGGTTTGATTTAGGCTTCAGGTTAGGTTAGGTTTGAAGTTAGTTTGAGGGAGTAAGTTTAGGGCTACTGTTAGTTTTCGGTTAACTGTTACAGTTGGAGTAAGCGTCAGGGTCACGTTAGGGTGGGGGTTAAGCATAAGGTGTCCGCCTAGGGTTAGGGTTAGGTCTATGATTTGATTTAGGCTTCAGGTTAGGTTAGGTTTGAACTTAGTTTGAGGGAGTCAGTTTAGGGCTACTGTCAGTTTTCGGTTAACTGTTACGGTTGGAGTAAGCGTCAGGGTCAGGTTAGGTTTGGGGTTGAGCTTAAGGTGTCCGCCTAGGGTTAGGGTTAGGTGTATGGTTTGACTTAGGCTTCAGGTTAGGTTAGGTTTGAACTTAGTTTGAGGGAGTAAGTGTAGGGCTACTGTTAGTTTTCGTTTAACTGTTACGGTTGGAGTAAGCGTCAGGGTCAGGTTAGGCTGGGGGTTAAGCATAAGGTGTCCGCCTAGGGTTAGGGTTAGGTCTATGGTTTCATTTAGGCTTCAGGTTAGGTCAGGATTGAACTTAGTTTGAGGGAGTAAGTTTAGGACTACTCTTAGTTTTCGGTTCATTGATATGGTTGGAGTTAGCCTGGAGGTCAGGTTAGGGTTGGGGTCAAGCTTAAGGTGTCCGCCTAGGATTAGGATTAGGTCTATTGTTTGAGTTAGTCTTCAGGTTAGGTTAGGTTTGAACTTAGTTTGAGGGAGTAAGTTTAGGGCTACTGTTAGTTTTCGGTTCAGTGTTACGGTTGGAGTTAGCGTGAGGGTCAGGTTAGGGTTGGGGTTGAGATTAAGGTGTCCTCCTAGGGTTAGGGTTAGGTCTGTGGTTTGAGTTAGTCTCCAGGTTAGGTTAGGTTTGAACTTAGTTTGAGGGAGTAAGTTTAGGGCTACTGTTAGTTTTCGGTTCAATGTTACGTTTGGAGTTAGCTTGACGGTCCGGTTAGGGTTGGGGTTGAGCTTAAGGTGTCTGCCTAGGGTTAGGGTTAGGTCTGTGGTTTGAGTTAGGCTTCAGGTTAGGTTAGGTTTGAACTTAGTTTGAGGGAGTAAGTTTAGGGCTACTGTTAGTTTTCGGTTAACTGTTTCGGTTGGAGGAAGCGTCAGGGTCAGGTTAGGGTTGGGGTCAAACTTAAGGTGTCCGCCTAGGGTTAGGGTTAGGTCTATTGTTTGAGTTAGGCTTCAGGTTAGGTTAGGTTTGAACTTAGTTTGAGGGAGTAAGTTTAGGGCTACTGTTAGTTTTCGGTAAAGTGTTATGGTTGGAGTTAGCGTGAGGGTCAGGTTAGGGTTGGGGTTGAGCTTAAGGTGTCCTCCTAGGGTTAGGGTTAGGTCTGTGGTTTGAGTGAGGCTTCAGGTTAGGTTAGGTTTGAACTTAGTTTGAGGGAGTAAGTTTAGGGCTACTGTTAGTTTTCGGTTCAGTGTTACGGTTGGAGATAGCGTCAGGGTCAGGTTAGGGTTGTGATTGACCTTCAAGTGTCCGCCTAGGGTTAGTGTTAGGTCTATGGTTTGAGTTAGGGTCCAGGTTAGGTTAGGTTTGAACTTAGTTTGAGGGAGCAAGTTTAGGGCTACTGTTTGTTTTCGGTTCAGTGTTAGGGTTGGAGATAGCGTCAGGGTCTGGTTAGCGTGGTTGAGTTTCAGGTGTCCGCCTAGGGTTAGGGTTAGGTCTATGGTTTGAGTTAGGCTTCAAGTTAGGTTAGGTTTGAAGTTAGTTTGAGGGAGTAAGTTTAGGGCTACTGTTAGTTTTCGGGTAACTGTTACTGTTGGAGTTAGCGTCAGGGCCAGGTTAGGGTTGGGATTGAGCTTAAGGTGTCCGCCTAGGGTTAGGGTTAGGTGTATGGTTTGATTTAAGCTTCAGGTTAGGTTAGGTTTGAAGTTAGTTTGAGGGAGTAAGTTTAGGGCTATTGTTAGTTTTCGGTTAACTGTTACAGTTGGAGTAAGCGTCAGGGTCAGATTGGGGGGGGTTAAGCATAAGGTGTCCGCCTAGGGTTATTGTTAGGTCTATGATTTGATTTAGGCTTCAGGTTAGGTTAGGTTTGAACTTAGTTTGAGGGAGTCAGTTTAGGTCTACTGTTAGTTTTCGGATAACTGTTAAGGTTGGAGTAAGCGTCAGGGTCAGGTTAGGTTTGGGGTAGAGCTTAAGGTGTCCGCCTTGGGTTAGGGTTATGTGTATGGTTTGATTTAGGCTTCAGGTTAGGTTAGGTTTGAACTTAGTTTGAGGGAGTAAGTTTAGGGCTACTGTTAGTTTTCGGTTAACTGTTACAGTTGGAGTAAGCGTCAGGATCACGTTAGGGTGGGGGTTAAGCATAAGGTGTCCACCAAGGGTTATGGTTAAGTCTATGGTTTCATTTAGGCTTCAGGTTAGGTTAGGATTGAACTTAGTATGAGGGAGTAAGTTTAGGACTACTCTTAGTTTTCGGTTCATTGATATGGTGGGAGTTAGCCTGGAGGTCAGGTTAGGGTTGGGGTCAAGCTTAAGGTGTCCGCCTAGGATTAGGGTTAGGTCTATTGTTTGAGTTAGGCTTCAGGTTAGGTTAGGTTTGAACTTAGTTTGAGGGAGTAAGTTTAGGGCTACTGTTAGTTTTCGGTTCAGTGTTATGGTTGGAGTTAGCGTGAGGGTCAGGTTAGTGTTGGGATTGAGCTTATGGTGTCCTCCTAGGGTTAGGGTTAGGTCTGTGGTTTGAGTTAGGCTCCAGGTTAGGTTAGGTTTGAACTTAGTTTGAGGGAGTAAGTTTAGGGCTACTGTTAGTTTTCGGTTCAGTGTTACGGTTGGAGATAGCGTCAGGGTCTGGTTAGGGTGGTGGTTGAGTTTCAGGTGTCCACCGAGGGTTAGGGTTTGTTCTATGGTTTGAGTTAGGCTTCAAGATAGGTTAGGTATGAAGTTAGTTTGAGGGAGTAAGTTTAGGGCTACTGTTAGTTTTCGGGTAACTGTTATTGATGGAGTTAGCGTCAGGGCCAGGTTAGGGTTGGGGTTGAGCTTAAGGTGTCCGCCTAGGGTTAGGGTTAGGTGTATGGTTTGATTTAGGCTTCAGGTTGGATTAGGTTTGAACTTAGTTTGAGGGAGTAAGTTTAGGGCTACTGTTAGTTTTCGTTTAACTGTTACGGTTGGAGTAAGCGTCAGGGTCAGGTTAGGGTGGGGGTTAAGCATAAGGTGTCCGCCTAGGGTTAGGGTTAGGTCTATGGTTTCATTTAGGCTTCAGGTTAGGTTAGGATTGAACTTAGTTTGAGGGAGTAAGTTTAGGGCCACTGTTACTTTTCGGTTCAGTGTTACGGTTCGATTTAGCTTCAGGGTCAGGTTAGGGTTGGGGTTAAGCTTAAGGTGTCCGCCTAGGGTTAGGGTTAAGTCTATTGTTTGAGTTAGGCTTCAGGTTAGGTTAGGTTTGAACTTAGTTTGAGGGAGACAGTTTAGGGCTTCTGTTAATTTTCGTTTAACTGTTACGGTTGGAGTAAGCGTCAGGGTCAGGTTAGTGTGGGGGTTAAGCATAAGGTGTCCGCCTAGGGTTAGGGTTAGGTCTATGGTTTCATTTAGGCTTCAGGTTAGGTTAGGATTGAACTTAGTTTGAGGGAGTAAGTTTAGGGCTACTGTTAGTTTTCTGTTCAATGTTACGTTTGGAGTTAGCTTGACGGTCCGGTTAGGGTTGGGGTTGAGCTTAAGGTGTCCGCCTAGGGTTAGGGTTAGGTCTACTGTTTGAGTTAGGCTTCAGGTTAGGTTAGGTTTGAACTTAGTTTGAGGGAGTAAGTTTAGGGCTACTGTTAGTTTTCTGTTAACTGTTACGGTTGGAGGAAGCGTCAGGGTCAGGTTAGGGTTGGGGTCAAGCTTAAGGTGTCCGCCTAGGGTTAGGGTTAGTTCTATTGTTTGAGTTAGGCTTCAGGTTAGGTTAGGTTTGATCTTAGTTTGAGGGAGTAAGTTTAGGGCTACTGTTAGTTTTCGGTACAGTGTTACGGTTGGAGATAGCGTGAGGGTCCGGTTAGGGTTGGGGTTGAGCTTAAGGTGTCCGCCTAGGGTTAGGGTTAGGTCTACTGTTTGAGTTAGGCTTCAGGTTAGGTTAGGTTTGAACTTAGTTTGAGGGAGTAAGTTTAGGGCTACTGTTAGTTTTCAGTTCAGTGTGACGGTTGGAGATAGCGTCAGGGTGAGGTTAGGGTTGGGGTTGAGCTTCAGGTGTCCGCCTAGGGTTAGGGTTAGGTCTATGGTTTCATTTAGGCTTCAGGTTAGGTTAGGATTGAACTTATTTTGAGGGAGTAAGTTTAGGACTACTCTTAGTTTTCGGTTCATTAATATGGTTGGAGTTAGCCTGGAGGTCAGGTTAGGGTTGGGGTCAAGCTTAAGGTGTCCGCCTAGGGTTAGGGTTAGGTCTATTGTTTGAGTTAGGCTTCAGGTTAGGTTAGGTTTGAACTTAGTTTGAGGGAGTAAGTTTAGGGCTACTGTTAGTTTTCGGTTCAGTGTTACGGTTGGAGTTAGCGTGAGGGTCATGTCAGGGTTGGGGTTGAGCTTAAGGTGTCCTCCTAGGGTTAGGGTTAGGTCTGTGGTTTGAGTTAGTCTCCAGGTTAGGTTAGGTTTGAACATAGTTTGAGGGAGTAAGTTTAGGGCTACTGTTAGTTTTCGGTTCAGTGTTACGGTTGGAGATAGCGTCAGGGTCTGGTTAGGGTGGTGGTTGAGTTTCAGGTGTCCACCTAGGGTTAGGGTTTGTTCTATGGTTTGAGTTAGGCTTCAAGTTAGGTTAGGTATGAAGTTAGTTTGAGGGATAAGTTTAGGGCTACTGTTAGTTTTCGGGTAACTGTTATTGATGGAGTTAGCGTCAGGGCCAGGTTAGGGTTGGGGTTGAGCTTAAGGTGTCCGCCTAGGGTTAGGGTTAGGTGTATGGTTTGATTTAGGCTTCAGGTTGGGTTAGGTTTGAACTTAGTTTGAGGGAGTAAGTTTAGGGCGACTGTTAGTTTTCGTTTAACTGTTACGGTTGGAGTAAGCGTCAGGGTCAGGTTAGGGTGGGGGTTAAGCATAAGGTGTCCGCCTAGGGTTAGGGTTAGGTCTATGGTTTCATTTAGGCTTCAGGTTAGGTAAGGATTGAACTTAGTTTGAGGGAGTAAGTTTAGGGCCACTGTTAATTTTCGGTTCAGTGTTACGGTTCGATTTAGCCTCAGGGTCAGGTTAGGGTTGGGGTTAAGCTTAAGGTGTCCGCCTAGGGTTAGGGTTAAGTCTATTGTTTGAGTTAGGCTTCAGGTTAGGTTAGGTTTGAACTTAGTTTGAGGGAGACAGTTTAGGGCTTCTGTTAGTTTTCTTTTAACTGTTACGGTTGGAGTAAGCGTCAGGGTCAGGTTAGTGTGGGGGTTAAGCATAAGGTGTCCGCCTAGGGTTAGGGTTAGGTCTATGGTTTCATTTAGGCTTCAGGTTAGGTTAGGATTGAACTTAGTTTGAGGGAGTAAGTTTAGGGCTACTGTTAGTTTTCGGTTCAATGTTACGTTTGGAGTTAGCTTGACGGTCCGGTTAGGGTTCGGGTTGAGCTTAAGGTGTCTGCCTAGGGTTAGGATTAGGTCTGTGGTTTGAGTTAGGCTTCAGGTTAGGTTAGGTTTGAACTTAGTTTGATTGAGTAAGTTTAGGGCTACTGTTAGTTTTCGGTTAACTGTTACGGTTGGAGGAAGCGTCAGGGTCAGGTTAGGGTTGGGGTCAAGCTTAAGGTGTCCGCCTAGGGTTAGGGTTAGGTCTATTGTTTGAGTTAGGCTTCAGGTTAGGTTAGGTTTGAACTTAGTTTGAGGGAGTAAGTTTAGGGCTACTGTTAGTTTTCGGTACAGTGTTACGGTTGGAGTTAGCGTGAGGGTCAGGTTAGGGTTGGGGTTGAGCTTAATGTGTCCTCCTAGGGTTAGGGTTAGGTCTGTGGTTTGAGTGAGGCTTCAGGTTAGGTTAGGTTTGAACTTAGTTTGAGGGAGTAATTTTAGGGCTACTGTTAGTTTCCGGTTCAGTGTTACGGTTGGAGATAGCGTCAGGGTCAGGTTAGGGTTGTGATTGAGCTTCAGGTGTCCGCCTAGGGTTAGGGTTAGGTCTATGGTTTGAGTTAGGGTCCAGGTTAGGGTAGGTTTGAACTTAGTTTGAGGGAGTAAGTTTAGGGCTACTGTTAGTTTTCGGTTCAGCGTTACGGTTGGAGATAGCGTCAGGGTCTGGTTAGGGTTGTGGTTGAGTTTCAGGTGTCCGCCTAGGGTTAGGGTTAGGTCTATGGTTTGAGTTAGGCTTCAAGTTAGGTTAGATTTGAAGTTAGTTTGAGGGAGTAAGTTTAGGGCTACTGTTAGTTTTCGGGTAACTGTTACGGTTGGAGTTAGCGTCAGGGCCAGGTTCGGGTTGGGGTTGAGCTTAAGGTGTCCGCCTAGGGTTAGGGTTAGGTCTACTGTTTGAGTTAGGCTTCAGGTTAGGTTAGGTTTGAACGTAGTTTGTGGGAGACAGTTTAGGTCTACTGTTAGTGTTCGTTTAACTGTTACGGTTGGAGTAAGCATCAGGGTCAAGTTAGGGTGGGGGTTAAGCATAAGGTGTCCGCCTAGGGTTAGGGTTAGGTCAATGGTTTCATTTAGGCTTCAGGTTAGGTTGGGATTGAACTTAGTTTGAGGGAGTAAGTTTAGGGCTACTGTTAGTTTTCGGTTCAATGTTACGTTTGGAGTTAGCGTGAGGGTCCGGTTAGGGTTGGGGTTGAGCTTAAGGTGTCCGCCTAGGGTTAGGGTTAGGTCTATGGTTTGATTTAGGCTTCAGGTTAGGTTAGGTTGGAACTTAGTCTGAGGCAGTAAGTTTAGGGCTACTGTTAGTTTTCGGGTAACTGTTACGGTTGGAGTTAGCGTCAGGGCCAGGTTAGGGTTGGGGTTGAGCTTAAGGTGTCCGCCTAGGGTTAGGGCTGGTCTGTGATTTGAGTTAGGGTTCAGGTTAGGTTAGGTTTGAACTTAGTTTGAGGGGGTAAGTTTAGGGCTACTGTTAGTTTTCGGTTCAGTGTTACGGTTGGAGATAGCGTCAGGGTCAGGTTAGGGTTTGGGTTGAGCTTCAGGTTTCCGCCTTGGGTTAGGGTAAGGTCTATGGTTTGAGTTAGGCTTCAGGTTAGGTTGGTTTGAACTTAGTTTGAGGGAGTAAGTTTAGGGCTCCTGTTAGTTTTCGGGTAACTGTTACTGTTGGAGTTAGCGTCAGGGCCAGGTTAGGGTTGGGGTTGAGCTTAAGGTGTCCGCCTAGGGTTAGGGTTAGGTGTATGGTTTGATTTAGGCTTCAGGTTAGGTTAGGTTTGAAGTTAGTTTGAGGGAGTAAGTTTAGGGCTACTGTTAGTTTTCGGTTAACTGTTACAGTTGGAGTACGCGTCAGGGTCAGGATAGGGTGGGGGTTAAGCATAAGGTGTCCGCCTAAGGTTAGGGTTAGGTCTATGATTTGATTTAGGCTTCAGGTTAGGTTAGGTTTGAACTTAGTTTGAGTGAGTCAGTTTAGGGCTACTGTTAGTTTTCGGTTAACTGTTACGGTTGGAGTAAGCGTCAGGGTCAGGTTAGGTTTGGGGTTGAGCTTAAGGTGTCCGCCTAGGGTTAGGGTTAGGTCTGTGGTTTGAGTTAGGCTTCAGGTTAGGTTAGGTTTGAACTTAGTTTGAGGGAGTAAGTTTAGGGCTACTGTTAGTTTTCGGTTCAGTGTTACGGTTGGAGATAGCGTCAGGGTCAGGTTAGGGTTGTGATTGAGCTTCAGGTGTCCGCCTAGGGTTAGGGTTAGGTCTATGGTTTGAGTTAGGGTCCAGGTTAGGGTAGGTTTGAACTTAGTTTGAGGGAGTAACTTTAGGGCTACTGTTAGTTTTCGGTTCAGTGTTACGGTTGGAGATAGCGTCAGGGTCTCGTTAGGGTTGTGCTTGAGTTTCAGGTGTCCGCCTAGGGTTAGGGTTAGGTCTATGGTTTGAGTTAGGCTTCAAGTTAGGTTAGGTTTGAAGTTAGTTTGAGGGAGTAAGTTTAGGGCTACTGTTAGTTTTCGGGTAACTGTTACTGTTGGAGTTAGCGTCATGGCCAGGTTAGGGTTGGGGTTGAGCTTAAGGTGTCGGCCTAGGGTTAGGGTTAGGTCTATTGTTTGAGTTAGGGTTCAGGTTAGGTTAGGTTTGAACTTAGTTTGTGGGAGACAGTTTAGGGCTACTGTTAGTTTTCGGTTAACTGTTACGGTTGGAGTAAGCGTCAGGGTCAGGTTAGGTTTGGGGTTGAGCTTAAGGTGTCCGCCTAGGGTTATGGTTAGGTCTGTGGTTTGAGTTAGGCTTCAGGTTAGGTTATGTTTGAACTTAGTTTGAGGGAGTAAGTTTAGGGCTACTGTTAGTTTTCGGGTAACTGTTACTGTTGAAGTTAGCGTCAGGGCCAGGTTAGGGTTGGGGTTGAGCTTAAGGTGTCCGCCTAGGGTTAGGGTTACGTCTGTGGTTTGTGTTAGGCTCCAGGTCAGGTTAGGTTTGAACTTAGTTTGAGGGAGTAAGTTTAGTGCTACTGTTAGTTTTCGGTTCAGTGTTACGGTTGGAGATAGCGTCAGGGTCAGGTTAGGGTTGGAGTTGAGCTTAAGGTGTACGCCTAGGGTGAGGGTTAGGTCTGTGGTTTGATTTAGGCTTCAGGTTAGGTTACGTTTGAACTTAGTTTGAGTGAGTAAGTTTAGGGCTACTGTTAGTTTTCGGTTCAGTGTTACGGTTGGAGATAGCGTCAGGGTCAGGTTACGGTTGGGGTTGAGCTTCAGGTGTCCGCCTATTGTTAGCTTTAGGTCTATGATTTGAGTTAGGCTTCAGGTTATGTTAGGTTTGAACTTAGTTTGAGGGAGTAATTTTAGGCCTATTGTAATTTTTGGTTCAGTGTTACGGTTGAATTTAGCCTCAGGGTCAGGTTAGGGTTAGGGTTAAGCTTAAGGTGTCCGCCTATGGTTAGGGTTAGGTGTATTGTTTGAGTTAGGCTTCAGGTTAGGTTAGGTTTGAACTTAGTTTGAGGGAGTAAGTTTAGGGCTACTGTTAGTTTTCGGTTCAGTGTTACGGTTGGAGTTAGCGTGAGGGTCAGGTTAGGGCTGGGGTTGAGCTTAAGGTGTCCTCCCAGGGTTAGGGTTAGGTCTGTGGTTTGAGTTAGGCTTCAGGTTAGGTTAGGTTTGAACGTAGTTTGAGGGAGTAAGTTTAGGGCTACTGTTAGTTTTCGGTTCAGTGTTACGGTTGGAGATAGCGTCAGGGTCAGGTTAGGGTTGTGATTCAGCTTCAGGTGTCCGCCTAGGGTTAGGGTTAGGTCTATGGTTTGAGTTAGGGTCCAGGTTAGGTTAGGTTTGAACTTAGTTTGAGGGAGTAAGTTTAGGGCTACTGTTAGTTTTCGGTTCAGTGTTACGGTTGGAGATAGCGTCAGGGTCAGGTTAGGGTTGGGGTTGAGCTTCAGGTGTCCGCCTAGGGTTAGGGTTAGGTCTATGGTTTGAGTTAGGCTTCAGGTTAGGTTAGGTTTGAACTTAGTTTGAGGGATTAAGTTTAGGGCTACTGTTAGATTTCGGTTCAGTGTTACGGTTGGAGTTAGCGTGAGGGTCAGGATAGGGTTCGGTTTGAACTTCAGGTGTCCGCCTAGGGTTAGGGTTAGGTGTATGGTTTGATTTAGGCTTCAGGTTAGGTTAGGTTGGAACTTAGTTTGAGGCAGTAAGTTTAGGGCTACTGTTAGTTTTCGGGTAACTCTTTCGGTTGGAGTTAGCGTCAGGGCCAGGTTAGGGTTGGGGTTGAGCTTAAGTTGTCCGCCTAGGGTTAGGGTTAGGTCTGTGATTTGAGTTAGGGTTCAGGTTAGGTTAGGTTTGAACTTAGTTTGAGGGGGTAAGTTTAGGGCTACTGTTAGTTTTCTGTTCAGTGTTACGGTTGGAGATAGCGTCAGGGTCAGGTTAGGGTTGGGGTTGAGCTTCAGGTTTCCGCCTTGGTTTAGGTTAAGGTCTATGGTTTGAGTAAGGCTACAGGTTAGGTTGGTTTGAACTTAGTTTGAGGGAGTAAGTTTAGGGCTCCTGTTAGTTTTCGGGTAACTGTTACTGTTGGAGTTAGCGTCAGGGCCAGGTTAGGGTTGTGGTTGAGCTTAAGGTGTCCGCCTAGGGTTAGGGTTAGGTGTATGGTTTGATTTAGGCTTCAGGTTAGGTTAGGTTTGAAGTTAGTTTGAGGGAGTAAGTTTAGGGCTACTGTTAGTTTTCGGTTAACTGTTACAGTTGGAGTACGCGTCAGGGTCAGGTTAGGGTGGGGGTTAAGCATAAGGTGTCCGCCTAGGGTTAGGGTTAGGTCTATGATTTGATTTAGGCTTCAGGTTAGGTTAGGTTTGAATTTAGTTTGAGTGAGTCAGTTTAGGTCTACTGTTAGTTTTCGGTTAACTGTTACGGTTGGAGTAAGCGTCAGGGTCAGGTTAGGTTTGGGGTTGAGCTTAAGGTGTCCGCCTAGGGTTAGGGTTAGGTCTGTGGTTTGAGTTAGGCTTCAGGTTAGGTTAGGTTTGAACTTAGTTTGAGGGAGTAAGTTTAGGGCTACTGTTAGTTTTCGGGTAACTGTTACTGTTGGAGTTAGCGTCAGGGCCAGCTTAGGGTTGGGGTTGAGCTTAAGGTGTCCGCCTAGGGTTAGGGTTAGGTCTGTGGTTTGAGTTAGGCTCCAGGTCAGGTTAGGTTTGAACTTAGTTTGAGGGAGTATGTTTAGGGCAACTGTTAGTTTTCGGTTCAGTGTTACGGTTGGAGATAGCGTCAGGGTCAGGTTAGGGTTGGAGTTGAGCTTAAGGTGTCCGCCTAGGGTGAGGGTTAGGTCTGTGGTTTGATTTAGGCTTCAGGTTAGGTTACGTTTGAACTTAGTTTGAGTGAGTAAGTTTAGGGCTACTGTTAGTTTTCGGTTCAGTGTTACGGTTGGAGATAGCGTCAGGGTCAGGTTACGGTTGGGGTTGAGCTTCAGGTGTCCGCCTATTGTTAGCTTTAGGTCTATGATTTGAGTTAGGCTTCAGGTTATGTTAGGTTTGAACTTAGTTTGAGGGATTAAGTTTAGGCCTATTGTATTTTTTGGTTCAGTGTTACGGTTGAATTTAGCCTCAGGATCAGGTTAGGGTTAGGGTTAAGCTTAAGGTGTCCGCCTAGGGTTAGGGTTAGGTCTATTGTTTGAGTTAGGCTTCAGGTTAGGTTAGGTTTGAACTTAGTTTGAGGGAGTAAGTTTAGGGCTACTGTTAGTTTTCGGTTCAGTGTTACGGTTGGAGTTAGCGTGAGGGTCAGGTTAGGGTTGGGGTTGAGCTTAAGGTGTCCTCCCCGGGTTAGGGTTAGGTCTGTGGTTTGAGTTAGGCTTCAGGTTAGGTTAGGTTTGAACGTAGTTTGAGGGAGTAAGTTTAGGGCTACTGTTAGTTTTCGGTTCAGTGTTACGGTTGGAGATAGCGTCAGGGTCAGGTTAGGGTTGTGATTCAGCTTCAGGTGTCCGCCTAGGGTTAGGGTTAGGTCTATGGTTTGAGTTAGGGTCCAGGTTAGGTTAGGTTTGAACTTAGTTTGAGGGAGTAAGTTTAGGGCTACTGATTGTTTTCGGTTCAGTGTTACGGTTGGAGATAGCGTCAGGGTCTGGTTAGGGTTGTGGTTGAGTTTCAGGTGTCCGCCTAGGGTTTGGGTTAGGTCTATGGTTTGAGTTAGGCTTCAAGTTAGGTTAGGTTTGAAGTTAGTTTGAGGGAGTAAGTTTAGGGCTACTGTTAGTTTTCGGGTAACTGTTAATGTTGGAGTTAGCGTCAGGGCCAGGTTAGGGTTGGGGTTGAGCTTAAGGTGTCCACCTAGGGTTAGGGTTAGGTGTATGGTTTGATTTAGGCTTCAGGTTAGGTTAGGTTTGAAGTTAGTTTGAGGGAGTAAGTTTAGGGCTATTGTTAGTATTCGGTTAACTGTTACAGTTGGAGTAAGCGTCAGGGTCAGGTTAGGGTGGGGGTTAAGCATAAGGTGTCCGCCTAGGGTTAGGGTTAGGTGTATGGTTTGATTTAGGCTTCAGGTTAGGTTAGGTTTGAACTTAGTTTGAGGGAGTCAGTTTAGGGCTACTGTTAGTTTTCGGTTAACTGTTACGGTTGGAGTAAGCGTCAGGGTCAGGTTAGGTTTGGGGTTGAGCTTAAGGTGTCCGCCTAGGGTTAGGGTTAGGTGTATGGTTTGATTTAGGCTTCAGGTTAGGTTAGGTTTGAACTTAGTTTGAGGGAGTAAGTTTAGGGCTACTGTTAGTTTTCGTTTAACTGTTACGGTTGGAGTAAGCGTCAGGGTCAGGTTAGGGTGGGGGTTAAGCATAAGTTGTCCGCCTAGGGTTAGGGTTGGGTCTATGGTTTCATTTAGGCTTCAGGTTAGGTTAGGATTGAACTTAGTTTGAGGGAGTAAGTTTAGGGCTACTGTTAGTTTTCGGTTCAGTGTTACGGTTGGAGATAGCGTCAGGGTCAGGTTAGGGTTGTGATTGAGCTTCAGGTGTCCGCCTAGGGTTAGGGTTAGGTCTATGGTTTGAGTTAGGGTCCAGGTTATGGTAGGTTTGAACTTAGTTTGAGGGAGTATGTTTAGGGCTACTGTTAGTTTTCGGTTCAGTGTTACGGTTGGAGATAGCGTCAGGGTCTGGTTAGGGTTGTGGTTGAGTTTCAGGTGTCCGCCTTGGGTTAGGGTTAGGGCTATGGTTTGAGTGAGGCTTCAAGTTAGGTTAGGTTTGAAGTTAGTTTGAGGGAGTAAGTTTAGGGCTACTGTTAGTTTTCGGGTAACTGTTACTGTTGGAGTTAGCGTCAGGGCCAGGTTAGGGTTGGGGTTGAGCTTAAGGTGTCCGCCTAGGGTTAGGGTTAGGTCTGTGGTTTGAGTTAGGCTTCAGGTTAGGTTAGGTTTGAACTTAGTTTGAGGGAGTAAGTTTAGGGCTACTGTTAGTTTTCGGTTCAGTGTTACAGTTGGAGATAGCGTCAGGGTCAGGTTAGGGTTGGGGTTGAGCTTCAGGTGTCCGCCTAGGGTTAGGGTTAGGTCTATGGTTTGAGATAGGCTTCAGGTTAGGTTAGATTTTAACTTAGTTTTAGGGAGTAAGTTTAGGGCTACTGTTAATTTTAGGATCAGTGTTACGGTTGGAGTTAGCGTGAGGGTCAGGATAGGGTTGGGGTTGAGCTTAAGGTGTCCGCCTAGGGTTAGGGTTAGGTCTGTGATTTGAGTTAGGGTTCAGGTTAGGTTAGGTTTGAACTTAGTTTGAGGGGGTAAGTTTAGGGCTACTGTAAGTTTTCGGTTCAGTGTTACGGTTGGAGATAGCGTCAGGGTCAGGTTAGGGTTGGGGTTGAGCTTCAGGTTTCCGCCGTGGGTTAGGGTAAGGTCTATGGTTTGAGTTAGGCTTCAGGTTAGGTTGGTTTGAACTTAGTTTGAGGGAGTAAGTTTAGGGCTCCTGTTAGTTTTCGGGTAACTGTTACTGTTGGAGTTAGCGTCAGGGCCAGGTTAGGGTTGGGGTTGAGCTTAAGGTGTCCGCCTAGGGTTAGGGTTAGGTGTATGGTTTGATTTAGGCTTCAGGTTAGGTTAGGTTTGAAGTTAGTTTGAGGGAGTAAGTTTAGGGCTACTGTTAGTTTTCGGTTAACTGTTACAGTTGGAGTACGTGTCAGGGTCAGGTTAGGGTGGGGGTTAAGCATAAGGTGTCCGCCTAGGGTTAGGGTTAGGTCTATGATTTGATTTAGGCTTCAGGTTAGGTTAGGTTTGAACTTAGTTTGAGTGAGGCAGTTTAGGGCTACTGTTAGTTTTCGGTTAACTGTTACGGTTGGAGTAAGCGTCAGGGTCAGGTTAGGTTTGGGGTTGAGCTTAAGGTGTCTGCCTAGGGTTATGGTTAGGCCTGTGGTTTGAGTTAGGCTTCAGGTTAGGTTAGGTTTGAACTTAGTTTGAGGGAGTAAGTTTAGGGCTACTGTTAGTTTTCGGGTAACTGTTACTGTTGGAGTTAGCGTCAGGGCCAGGTTAGGGTTGGGGTTGAGCTTAAGGTGTCCGCCTAGGGTTAGGGTTAGGTCTGTGGTTTGAGTTAGGCTCCAGGTCAGGTTAGGTTTGAACTTAGTTTGAGGGAGTAAGTTTAGGGCTACTGTTAGTTTTCGGTTCAGTGTTACGGTTGGAGATAGCGTCAGGGTCAGGTTAGGGTTGGAGTTGAGCTTAAGGTGTCCGCCTAGGGTGAGGGTTAGGTCTGTGGTTTGATTTAGGCTTCAGGTTAGGTTACGTTTGAACTTAGTTTGAGTGAGTAAGTTTAGGGCTACTGTTAGTTTTCGGTTCAGTGTTACGGTTGGAGATAACGTCAGGGTCAGGTTACGGTTGGGGTTGAGCTTCGGGTGTCCGCCTATTGTTAGCATTAGGTCTATGATTTGAGTTAGGCTTCATGTTATGTTAGGTTTGAACTTAGTTTGAGGGAGTAAGTTTAGGCCTATTGTATTTTTTGGTTCAGTGTTACGGTTGAATTTAGCCTCAGGGTCAGGTTAGGGTTAGGGTTAAGGTTAAGGTGTCCGCCTAGGGTTAGGGATAGGTCTATTGTTTGAGTTAGGCTTCAGGTTAGGTTAGGTTTGAACTTAGTTTGAGGGAGTAAGTTTAGGGCTACTGTTAGTTTTCGGTTCAGTGTTACGGTGGGAGTTAGCGTGAGGGTCAGGTTAGGGTTGGGGTTGAGCTTAAGGTGTCCGCCTAGGGTTAGGGTTAGGTCTGTGATTTGAGTTAGGGTTCAGGTTAGGTTAGGTTTGAACTTAGTTTGAGGGGGTAAGTTTAGGGCTACTGTTAGTTTTCGGTTCAGTGTTACGGTTGGAGATAGCGTCAGGGTCAGGTTAGGGTTGGGGTTGAGCTTCAGGTTTCCGCCTTGGGTTAGGTTAAGGTCTATGGTTTGAGTTAGGCTTCAGGTTAGGTTGGTTTGAACTTAGTTTGAGGGAGTAAGTTTAGGGCTCCTGTTAGTTTTCGGGTAACTGTTACTGTTGGAGTTAGCGTCAGGGCCAGGTTAGGGTTGTGGTTGAGCTTAAGGTGTCCGCCTAGGGTTAGGGTTAGGTGTATGGTTTGATTTAGGCTTCAGGTTAGGTTAGGTTTGAAGTTAGTTTGAGGGAGTAAGTTTAGGGCTACTGTTAGTTTTCGGTTAACTGTTACAGTTGGAGTACGCGTCAGGGTCAGGTTAGGGTGGGGGTTAAGCATAAGGTGTCCGCCTAGGGTTAGGGTTAGGTCTATGATTTGATTTAGGCTTCAGGTTAGGTTAGGTTTGAACTTAGTTTGAGTGAGTCAGTTTAGGTCTACTGTTAGTTTTCGGTTAACTGTTACGGTTGGAGTAAGCGTCAGGGTCAGGTTAGGTTTGGGGTTGAGCTTAAGGTGTCCGCCTAGGGTTAGGGTTAGGTCTGTGGTTTGAGTTAGGCTTCAGGTTAGGTTAGGTTTGAACTTAGTTTGAGGGAGTAAGTTTAGGGCTACTGTTAGTTTTCGGGTAACTGTTACTGTTGGAGTTAGCGTCAGGGCCAGCTTAGGGTTGGGGTTGAGCTTAAGGTGTCCGCCTAGGGTTAGGGTTAGGTCTGTGGTTTGAGTTAGGCTCCAGGTCAGGTTAGGTTTGAACTTAGTTTGAGGGAGTAAGTTTAGGGCTACTGTTAGTTTTCGGTTCAGTGTTACGGTTGGAGATAGCGTCAGGGTCAGGTTAGGGTAGGAGTTGAGCTTAAGGTGTCCGCCTAGGGTGAGGGTTAGGTCTGTGGTTTGATTTAGGCTTCAGGTTAGGTTACGTTTGAACTTAGTTTGAGTGAGTAAGTTTAGGGCTACTGTTAGTTTTCGGTTCAGTGTTACGGTTGGAGATAGCGTCAGGGTCAGGTTACGGTTGGGGTTGAGCTTCAGGTGTCCGCCTATTGTTAGCTTTAGGTCTATGATTTGAGTTAGGCTTCAGGTTATGTTAGGTTTGAACTTAATTTGAGGGATTAAGTTTAGGCCTATTGTATTTTTTGGTTCAGTGTTACGGTTGAATTTAGCCTCAGGGTCAGGTTAGGGTTAGGGTTAAGCTTAAGGTGTCCGCCTAGGGTTAGGGTTAGGTCTATTGTTTGAGTTAGGCTTCAGGTTAGGTTAGGTTTGAACTTAGTTTGAGGGAGTAAGTTTAGGGCTACTGTTAGTTTTCGGTTCAGTGTTACGGTTGGAGTTAGCGTGAGGGTCATGTTAGGGCTGGGGTTGAGCTTAAGGTGTCCTCCCCGGGTTAGGGTTAGGTCTGTGGTTTGAGTTAGGCTTCAGGTTAGGTTAGGTTTGAACGTAGTTTGAGGGAGTAAGTTTAGGGCTACTGTTAGTTTTCGGTTCAGTGTTACGGTTGGAGATAGCGTCAGGGTCAGGTTAGGGTTGTGATTCAGCTTCAGGTGTCCGCCTAGGGTTAGGGTTAGGTCTATGGTTTGAGTTAGGGTCCAGGTTAGGTTAGGTTTGAACTTAGTTTGAGGGAGTAAGTTTAGGGCTACTGTTTGTTTTCGGTTCAGTGTTACGGTTGGAGATAGCGTCAGGGTCTGGTTAGGGTTGTGGTTGAGTTTCAGGTGTCCGCCTAGGGTTAGGGTTAGGTGTATGGTTTGAGTTAGGCTTCAAGTTAGGTTAGGTTTGAAGTTAGTTTGAGGGAGTAAGTTTAGGGCTACTGTTAGTTTTCGGGTAACTGTTAATGTTGGAGTTAGCGTCAGGGCCAGGTTAGGGTTGGGGTTGAGGTTAAGGTGTCCACCTAGGGTTAGGGTTAGGTGTATGGTTTGATTTAGGCTTCAGGTTAGGTTAGGTTTGAAGTTAGTTTGAGGGAGTAAGTTTAGGGCTATTGTTAGTATTCGGTTAACTGTTACAGTTGGAGTAAGCGTCAGGGTCAGGTTAGGGTGGGGGTTAAGCATAAGGTGTCCGCCTAGGGTTAGGGTTAGGTGTATGGTTTGATTTAGGCTTCAGGTTAGGTTAGGTTTGAACTTAGTTTGAGGGAGTCAGTTTAGGGCTACTGTTAGTTTTCGGTTAACTGTTACGGTTGGAGTAAGCGTCAGGGTCAGGTTAGGTTTGGGGTTGAGCTTAAGGTGTCCGCCTAGGGTTAGGGTTAGGTGTATGGTTTGATTTAGGCTTCAGGTTAGGTTAGGTTTGAACTTAGTTTGAGGGAGTAAGTTTAGGGCTACTGTTAGTTTTCGTTTAACTGTTACGGTTGGAGTAAGCGTCAGGGTCAGGTTAGGGTGGGGGTTTAGCATAAGTTGTCCGCCTAGGGTTAGGGTTGGGTCTATGGTTTCATTTAGGCTTCAGGTTAGGTTAGGATTGAACTTAGTTTGAGGGAGTAAGTTTAGGGCTACTGTTAGTTTTCGGTTCAGTGTTACGGTTGGAGATAGCGTCAGGGTCAGGTTAGGGTTGTGATTGAGCTTCAGGTGTCCGCCTAGGGTTAGGGTTAGGTCTATGGTTTGAGTTAGGGTCCAGGTTATGGTAGGTTTGAACTTAGTTTGAGGGAGTATGTTTAGGGCTACTGTTAGTTTTCGGTTCAGTGTTACGGTTGGAGATAGCGTCAGGGTCTGGTTAGGGTTGTGGTTGAGTTTCAGGTGTCCGCCTTGGGTTAGGGTTAGGGCTATGGTTTGAGTTAGGCTTCAAGTTAGGTTAGGTTTGAAGTTAGTTTGAGGGAGTAAGTTTAGGGCTACTGTTAGTTTTCGGGTAACTGTTACTGTTGGAGTTAGCGTCAGGGCCAGGTTAGGGTTGGGGTTGAGCTTAAGGTGTCCGCCTAGGGTTAGGGTTAGGTCTGTGGTTTGAGTTAGGCTTCAGGTTAGGTTAGGTTTGAACTTAGTTTGAGGGAGTAAGTTTAGGGCTACTGTTAGTTTTCGGTTCAGTGTTACAGTTGGAGATAGCGTCAGGGTCAGGTTAGGGTTGGGGTTGAGCTTCAGGTGTCCGCCTAGGGTTAGGGTTAGGTCTATGGTTTGAGATAGGCTTCAGGTTAGGTTAGATTTTAACTTAGTTTTAGGGAGTAAGTTTAGGGCTACTGTTAATTTTAGGATCAGTGTTACGGTTGGAGTTAGCGTGAGGGTCAGGATAGGGTTGGGGTTGAGCTTAAGGTGTCCGCCTAGGGTTAGGGTTAGGTCTGTGATTTGAGGTAGGGTTCAGGTTAGGTTAGGTTTGAACTTAGTTTGAGGGGGTAAGTTTAGGGCTACTGTAAGTTTTCGGTTCAGTGTTACGGTTGGAGATAGCGTCAGGGTCAGGTTAGGGTTGGGGTTGAGCTTCAGGTTTCCGCCGTGGGTTAGGGTAAGGTCTATGGTTTGAGTTAGGCTTCAGGTTAGGTTGGTTTGAACTTAGTTTGAGGGAGTAAGTTTAGGGCTCCTGTTAGTTTTCGGGTAACTGTTACTGTTGGAGTTAGCGTCAGGGCCAGGTTAGGGTTGGGGTTGAGCTTAAGGTGTCCGCCTAGGGTTAGGGTTAGGTCTGTGGTTTGAGTTAGGCTCCAGGTCAGGTTAGGTTTGAACTTAGTTTGAGGGAGTAAGTTTAGGGCTACTGTTAGTTTTCGGTTCAGTGTTACGGTTGGAGATAGCGTCAGGGTCAGGTTAGGGTTGGAGTTGAGCTTAAGGTGTCCGCCTAGGGTGAGGGTTAGGTCTGTGGTTTGATTTAGGCTTCAGGTTAGGTTACGTTTGAACTTAGTTTGAGTGAGTAAGTTTAGGGCTACTGTTAGTTTTCGGTTCAGTGTTACGGTTGGAGATAACGTCAGGGTCAGGTTACGGTTGGGGTTGAGCTTCGGGTGTCCGCCTATTGTTAGCATTAGGTCTATGATTTGAGTTAGGCTTCAGGTTATGTTAGGTTTGAACTTAGTTTGAGGGAGTAAGTTTAGGCCTATTGTATTTTTTGGTTCAGTGTTACGGTTGAATTTAGCCTCAGGGTCAGGTTAGGGTTAGGGTTAAGGTTAAGGTGTCCGCCTAGGGTTAGGGATAGGTCTATTGTTTGAGTTAGGCTTCAGGTTAGGTTAGGTTTGAACTTAGTTTGAGGGAGTAACTTTAGGGCTACTGTTAGTTTTCGGTTCAGTGTTACGGTTGGAGTTAGCGTGAGGGTCAGGTTAGGGTTGGGGTTGAGCTTAAGGTGTCCTCCCAGGATTAGCGTTAGGTCTGTGGTTTGAGTTAAGCTTCAGGTTAGGTTAGGTTTGAACGTAGTTTGAGGGAGTAAGTTTAGGGCTACTGTTAGTTTTCGGTTCAGTGTTACGGTTGGAGATAGCGTCAGGGTCAGGTTAGGGTTGTGATTCCGCTTCAGGTGTCCGCCTAGGGTTAGGGTTAGGTCTATGGTTTGAGTTAGGGTCCAGGTTAGGTTAGGTTTGAACTTAGTTTGAGGGAGTAAGTTTAGGGCTACTGTTAGTTTTCGGGTAACTGTTACGGTTGGAGTTAGCGTCAGGGCCAGGTTAGGGTTGGGGTTGAGCTTAAGGTGTCCGCCTAGGGTTAGGGTTAGGTGTATGGTTTGATTTAGGCTTCAGGTTAGGTTAGGTTTGAAGTTAGTTTGAGGGAGTAAGTTTAGGGCTACTGTTAGTTTTCGTTTAACTGTTACGGTTGGAGTAAGCGTCAGGGTCAGGTTAGGGTGGGGGTTAAGCATAAGGTGTCCGCCTAGGGTTAGGGTTAGGTCTGTGGTTTCATTTAGGCTTCAGGTTAGGTTAGGATTGAAATTAGTTTGAGGGAGTAAGTTTAGGGCTACTGTTAGTTTTCGGTTCAGTGTTACGGTTGGAGATAGCGTCAGGGTCAGGTTAGGGTTGTGATTGAGCTTCAGGTGTCCGCCTAGGGTTAGGGTTAGGTCTATGGTTTGAGTTAGGGTCCAGGTTAGGGTAGGTTTGAACTTAGTTTGAGGGAGTAAGTTTAGGGCTACTGTTAGTTTTCGGTTCAGTGTTACGGTTGGAGATAGCGTCAGGGTCTGGTTAGGGTTGTGGTTGAGTTTCAGGTGTCCGCCTAGGGTTAGGGTTAGGGCTATGGTTTGAGTTAGGCTTCAAGTTAGGTTAGGTTTGAAGTTAGTTTGAGGGAGTAAGTTTAGGGCTACTGTTAGTTTTCGGGTAACTGTTACTGTTGGAGTTAGCGTCAGGGCCAGGTTAGGGTTGGGGTTGAGATTAAGGTGTCCGCCTAGGGTTAGGGTTATGTCTGTGGTTTGAGTTAGGCTTCAGGTTAGGTTAGGTTTGAACGTAGTTTCAGGGAGTAAGTTTAGGGCTACTGTTAGTTTTCGGTTCAGTGTTACAGTTGGAGATAGCGTCAGGGTCAGGTTAGGGTTGGGGTTGAGCTTCAGGTGTCCGCCTAGGGTTAGGGTAAGGTCTATGGTTTGAGATAGGCTTCAGGTTAGGTTAGATTTTAACTTAGTTTTAGGGAGTAAGTTGAGGGCTACTGTTAATTTTTGGATCAGTGTTACGGTTGGAGTTAGCGTGAGGGTCAGGTTAGGGTTGGGTTTGAGCTTCAGGTGTCCACCTAGGGTTAGGGTTAGGTGTATGGTTTGATTTAGGCTTCAGGTTAGGTTAGGTTTGAACTTAGTTTGAGGGAGTAAGTTTAGGGCTACTGGTAGTTTTCGGGTAACTGTTACGGTTGGAATTAGCGTCACGGCCAGTTTAGGGTTTGGGTTGAGCTTAAGGTGTCCATCTAGGGTTAGGGTTAGGTGTATGGTTTGATTTAGGCTTCAGGTTAGGTTATGTTTGAACTTAGTTTGAAGGAGTAAGTTTAGGGCTACTGTTAGTTTTCGGTTAACTGTTACAGTTGGAGTAAGCGTCAGGGTCTGATTAGGTTTGGGGTTGAAGTTAAGGTGTCCGCCTAGTGTTAGGGTTAGGTGTATGGTTTGATTTAGGCTTCAGGTTAGGTTAGGTGTGAACTTAGTTTGAGGGAGTAAGTTTAGGGTGACTGTTAGTTTTCGGTTCAGTATTATGGTTGGAGTTAGCGTCAGGGTCAGGTTAGGTTTGTGGTTGAGCTTAAGGTGTCCGCCTAGGGTTAGGGTTATGTGTATGGTTTGATTTAGGCTTCAGGTTAGGTTAGGTTTGAACTTAGTTTGAGGGAGTAAGTTTAGGGCTACTGTTAGTTTTCGGTTCAGTGTTACGGTTGGAGATAGCGTCAGGGTCAGGTTAGGGTTGTGATTGAGCTTCAGGTGTCCGCCTAGGGTTAGGGTTAGGTCTATGGTTTGAGTTAGGGTCCAGGTTAGGGTAGGTTTGAACTTAGTTTGAGGGAGTAAGTTTAGGGTTACTGTTAGTTTTCGGTTCAGTGTTACGGTTGGAGATAGCGTCAGGGTCTGGTTAGGGTTGTGCTTGAGTTTCAGGTGTCCGCCTAGGGTTAGGGATAGGTCTATGGTTTGAGTTAGGCTTCAAGTTAGGTTAGGTTTGAAGTTAGTTTGAGGGAGTAAGTTTAGGGCTACTGTTAGTTTTCGGGTAACTGTTACTGTTGGAGTTAGCGTCATGGCCAGGTTAGGGTTGGGGTTGAGCTTAAGGTGTCCGCCTAGGGTTAGGGTTAGGTCTATTGTTTGAGTTAGGGTTCAGGTTAGGTTAGGTTTGAACTTAGTTTGTGGGAGACAGTTTAGGGCTACTGTTAGTTTTCGTTTAACTGTTACGGTTGGAGTAAGCGTCAGGGTCAAGTTAGGGTGGGGGTTAAGCATAAGGTGTCCGCCTAAGGTTAGGGTTAGGTGTATGGTTTGATTTAGGCTTCAGGTTAGGTTAGGTTGGAACTTAGTTTGAGGCAGTAAGTTTAGGGCTACTGTTAGTTTTCGGGTAACTGTTACGGTTGGAGTTAGCGTCAGGGCCAGGTTAGGGTTGGGGTTGAGCTTAAGGTGTCCGCCTAGGGTTAGGGTTAGGTCTGTGATTTGAGTTAGGGTTCAGGTTGGGTTAGGTTTGAACTTAGTTTGAGGGGGTAAGTTTAGGGCTACTGTTAGTTTTCGGTTCAGTGTTACGGTTGGAGATAGCGTCAGGGTCAGGTTAGGGTTGGGGTTGAGCTTCAGGTTTCCGCCTTGGGTTAGGGTAAGGTCTATGGTTTGAGTAAGGCTTCAGGTTAGGTTGGTTTGAACCTAGTTTGAGGGAGTAAGTTTAGGGCTCCTGTTAGTTTTCGGGTAACTGTTACTGTTGGAGTTAGCGTCAGGGCCAGGTTAGGGTTGGGGTTGAGCTTAAGGTGTCTGCCTAGGGTTATGGTTAGGTGTATGGTTTGATTTAGGCTTCAGGTGAGGTTAGGTTTGAAGTTAGTTTGAGGGAGTTAGTTTAGGGCTACTGTTAGTTTTCGGTTAACTGTTACAGTTGGAGTACGCGTCAGGGTCAGGTTAGGGTGGGGGTTAAGCATAAGGTGTCCGCCTAGGGTTAGGGTTAGGTCTATGATTTGATTTAGGCTTCAGGTTAGGTTAGGTTTGAACTTAGTTTGAGTGAGTCAGTTTAGAGCTACTGTTAGTTTTCAGTTAACTGTTACGGTTGGAGTAAGCGTCAGGGTCAGGTTAGGTTTGGGGCTGAGCTTAAGGTGTCCGCCTAGGGTTAGGGTTAGGTCTGTGGTTTGAGTTAGGCTTCAGGTTATGTTAGGTTTGAACTTAGTTTGAGGGAGTAAGTTTAGGGCTACTGTTAGTTTTCGGGTAACTGTTACTGTTGGAGTTAGCGTCAGGGCCAGGTTAGGGTTGGGGTTGAGCTTAAGGTGTCCGCCTAGGGTTAGGGTTAGGTCTGTGGTTTGAGTTAGGCTCCAGGTCAGGTTAGGTTTGAACTTAGTTTGAGGAAGTAAGTTTAGGGCTACTGTTAGTTTTCGGTTCAGTGTTACGGTTGGAGATAGCGTCAGGGTCAGGTTAGGGTTGGAGTTGAGCTTAAGGTGTCCGCCTAGGGTGAGGGTTAGGTCTGTGGTTTGATTTAGGCTTCAGGTTAGGTTACGTTTGAACTTAGTTTGAGTGAGTAAGTTTAGGGCTACTGTTAGTTTTCGGTTCAGTGTTACGGTTGGAGATAGCGTCAGGGTCAGGTTACGGTTGGGGTTGAGCTTCAGGTGTCCGCCTATTGTTAGCTTTAGGTCTATGAGTTGAGTTAGGCTTCAGGTTACGTTAGGTTTGAACTTAGTTTGAGGGAGTAAGTTTAGGCTTATTGTATTTTTTGGTTCAGTGTTACGGTTGAATTTAGCCTCAGGGTCAGGTTAGGGTTAGGGTTAAGCTTAAGGTGTCCGCCTAGGGATAGGGTTAGGTCTATTGTTTGAGTTAGGCTTCAGGTTAGGTTAGGTTTGAAGTTAGTTTGAGGGAGTAAGTTTAGGGCTACTGTTAGTTTTCGGGTAACTGTTACTGTTGGAGTTAGCGTCAGGGCCAGGTTAGGGTTGGGGTTGAGCTTAAGGTGTCCGCCTAGGGTTAGGGTTTGGTATATGGTTTGATTTAGGCTTTAGGTTAGGTTAGGTTTGAAGTTAGTTTGAGGGAGTAAGTTTAGGGCTACTGTTAGTTTTCGTTTAACTGTTACGGTTGGAGTAAGCGTCAGGGTCAGGTTAGGGTGGGGGTTAAGCATAAGTTGTCCGCCTAGGGTTAGGGTTAGGTCTATGGTTTCATTTAGGCTTCAGGTTAGGTTAGGATTGAACTTAGTTTGAGGGAGTAAGTTTAGGGCCACTGTTAGTTTTCGGTTCAGTGTTACGGTTCGATTCAGCCTCAGGGTCAGGTTAGGTTTCGGGTTAAGCTTAAGGTGTCCGCCTAAGGTTAGGGTTAGGTCTATTGTTTGAGTTAGGCTTCAGGTTGGGTTAGGTTTGAACTTAGTTTGAGGGAGACAGTTTAGGGCTACTGTTAGTTTTCATTTAACTGTTACGGTTGGAGTAAGCGTCAGGGTCAGGTTAGGGTGGGGGTTAAGCATAAGGTGTCCGCCTAGGGTTAGGGTTAGGTCTAGGTTTCATTTTGGCTTCAGGTTAGGTTAGGATTGAACTTAGTTTGAGGGAGTAAGTTTAGGGCTACTGTTAGTTTTCGGTTCAATGTTACGTTTGAAGTTAGCGTGGGGGTCCGGTTTGGGTTGGGGTTGAGCTTAAGGTGTTCGCTTAGGGTTAGGCTTAGGTCTGTGGTTTGAGTTAGGCTTCAGGTTAGGTTAGGTTTGAACTTAGTTTGAGGGAGTAAGTTTAGGGCTACTGTTAGTTTTCGGTTAACTGTTACGGTTGGAGTAAGCGTCAGGGTCAGGTTAGGGTTGGGGTCAAGCTTAAGGTGTCTGCCTAGGGTTAGGGTTAGGTCTAATGTTTGAGTTAGTCTTCAGGTTAGGTTAGGTTTGAACTTAGTTTGAGGGAGTAAGTTTAGGGCTACTGTTAGTTTTCGGTTCAGTGTTACGGTTGGAGTTAGCGTGAGGGTCCGGTTAGGGTGGGGTTGTGCTTAAGGTGTCCTCCTAGGGTTAGGGTTAGGTCTGTGGTTTTAGTTAGGCTTCAGGTTAGGTTAGGTTTGAACTTAGTTTGAGGGAGTAAGTTTAGGGCTACTGTTAGTTTTCGGGAACTGTTACTGTTGGAGTTAGCGTCATGGCCAGGTTAGGGTTGGGGTTGAGCTTAAGGTGTCCGCCTAGGGTTAGGGTTAGGTGTATGGTTTCATTTAGGCTTCAGGTTATGTTAGCTTGGAACTTAGTTTGAGGCAGTAAGTTTAGTGCTACTGTTAGTTTTCGGCTAACTGTTACGGTTGGAGTTAGCGTCAGGGCAAGGTTAGGGTTGGGGTTGAGCTTAAGGTGTTCGCCTAGGGTTAGGGTAAGTCTGTGGTTTGAGTTAGGCTTCAGGTTAGGTTAGGTTTGAACTTATTTTGAGGGAGTAAGTTTAGGGCTACTGTTAGTGTTCGGTTCAGTGTTACGGTTGGAGATAGCGTCAGGGTCAGGTTAGGGTTGGGCTTGAGCTTCAGGTGTCCGCCTAGGGTTATGGTTAGGTCTATGGTTTGAGTTAGGCTCCAGGTTAGGTTAGGTTTGAACTTAGTTTGAGGGAGTAAGTTTAGGGCTACTCTTCGTTTTCGGTTCAGTGTTACGGTTGGAGTTAGCGTGAGGGTCAGATTAGGGTTGGGGTTGAGCTTAAGGTGTCCTCCTAGGGTTAGGGTTAGGTCTGTGGTTTGAGTTAGGCTCCAGGTTAGGTTAGGTTTGAACTTAGTTTGAGGGAGTAAGTTTAGAGCTACTGTTAGTTTTCGGTTCAGTGTTTCGGTTGGAGATAGCGTCAGGGTCTGGTTAGGGTTGTGGTTGAGTTTCAGTTGTCCGCCTAGGGTTAGGGTTAGGTGTATGGTTTGAGTTAGGCTTCAAGTTAGGTTAGGTTTGAAGTTAGTTTGAGGGAGTAAGTTTAGGGCTACTGTTAGTTTTCGGGTAACTGTTACTGTTGGAGTTAGCGTCAGGGCCAGGTTAGGGTTGGGGTTGAGCTTAAGGTGTCCGCCTAGGGTTAGGGTTAGGTGTATGGTTTGATTTAGGCTTCAGGTTAGGTTAGGTTTGAAGTTAGTTTGAGGGAGTCAGTTTAGGGCTACTGTTAGTTTTCGGTTAACTGTTACGGTTGGAATAAGCGTCAGGGTCAGGTTAGGTATGGGGTTGAGCTTAAGGTGTCCGCCTAGGGTTAGGGTTAGGTGTATGGTTTGATTTAGGCTTCAGGTTAGGTTAGGTTTGAACTTAGTTTGAGGGAGTAAGTTTAGGGCTACTGTTCGTTTTCGTTTAACTGTTACGGTTGGAGTAAGCGTCAGGGTCAGGTTAGGGTGGGGGTTATGCATAAGGTGTCCGCCTAGGGTTAGGGTTAGGTCTATGCTTTCATTTAGGCTTTAGGTTAGGTTAGGATTGAACTTAGTTTGAGGGAGTAAGTTTAGGGCCACTGTTAGTTTTCGGTTCAGTGTTACGGTTGGATTTAGCCTCAGGGTCAGGTTAGGGTTGGGGTTAAGCTTAAGGTGTCCGCCTAGGGTTAGGGTTAAGTCTATTGTTTGAATTAGGCTTCAGGTTAGGTTAGGTTTTAACTTAGTTTGAGGGAGACAGTTTAGGGCTACTGTTAGTTTTCGTTTAACTGTTACGGTTGGAGTAAGCGTCTGGGTCAGGTTAGGGTAGGGGTTAAGCATAAGGTGTCCGCCTAGGGTTAGGGTTAGGTCCATGGTTTCATTTAGGCTTCAGGTTAGGTTAGGATTGAACTTAGTTTGAGGGAAGAAGTTTAGGGCTACTGTTAATTGTCGGTTCAATGTTACGTTTGGAGTTAGCGTGACGGTCCGGTTAGGGTTGGGGTTGAGCTTAAGGTGTCTGCCTAGGGTTAGGGTTAGGTCTGTGGTTTGAGTTAGGCTTCAGGTTAGGTTAGGTTTGAACTTAGTTTGAGGGAGTAAGTTTAGGGCTACTGTTAGTTTTCGGTTAACTGTTACGGTTGGAGTAAGCGTCAGGGTCAGGTTAGGGTTGGGGTCAAGCTTAAGGTGTCCGCCTAGGGTTAGGGTTACGTCTATTGTTTGAGTAAGGCTTCAGGTTAGGTTAGGTTTGAACTTAGTTTGAGCGAGTAAGTTTAGGGCTACTGTTAGTTTTCGGTACAGTGTTACGTTTGGAGTTAGCGTGACGGTCAGGTTAGGGTTGGGGTTGAGCTAAAGGTGTCCTCCTAGGGTTAGGGTTAGGTCTGTGTTTTGAGTGAGGCTTCAGGTTAGGTTAGGTTTGAAGTTAGTTTGAGGGAGACAGTTTAGGGCTACTGTTAGTTTTCATTTAACTGTTACGGTTGGAGTAAGGGTCAGGGTCAGGTTAGGGTGGGGGTTAAGCATAAGGTGTATGCCTAGGGTTAGGGTTAGGTCTATGGTTTCATTTAGGCTTCAGGTTAGGTTAGGATTGAACTTAGTTTGAGGGAGTAAGTTTAGGGCTACTGTTAGTTTTCGGTTCAGTGTTACGGTTGGAGATAGCGTCAGGGTCTGGTTAGGGTTGTGGTTGAGTTTCAGGTGTCCGCCTAGGGTTAGGGTTAGGTGTATGGTTTGAGTTAGGCTTCAAATTATGTTAGGTTTGAAGTTAGTTTGAGGGAGTAAGTTTAGGGCTACTGGTAGTTTTCGGGTAACTGTTACTGTTGGAGTTAGCGTCAAGGCCAGGTTAGGGTTGGGGTTGAGCTTAAGGTGTCCGCCTAGGGTTAGGGTTAGGTGAATGGTTTGATTTACGCTTCAGGTTAGGTTAGGTTTGAACTTAGCTTGAGGGAGTAAGTTTAGGGCTACTGTTAGTTTTCGTTTAACTGTTATGGTTGGAGTAAGCGTCAGGGTCAGATTATGTTGGGGGTTAACCATAAGGTGTCCGCCTAGGGTTAGGGTTAGGTCTATGGTTTCATTTAGGCTTCAGGTTAGGTTAGGTTTGAACTTAGTTTGAGGGAGTAAGTTCAGGGCTACTGTTAGTTTTCGGTTCAGTGTTACGGTTGGAGAGAGCGTCAGGGTCTGGTTAGGGTTGTGGTTGAGTTTCAGGTGTCTGCCTAGGGTTAGGGTTAGGTCTATGGTTTGAGTTAGGCTTCAAGTTAGGTTAGGTTTGAAGTTAGTTTGAGGGAGTAAGTTTAGGGCTACTGTTAGTTTTCGGGTAACTGTTACTTTTGGAGTTAGCGTCAGGGCCAGGTTAGGGTTGGGGTTGAGCTTAAGGTGTCCGCCTAGGGTTAGGGTTAGGTCTATGGTTTGAGTTAGGCTTCAGGTTAGGTTAGGTTTGAACTTAGTTTGAGGGAGTAAGTTTAGGGCTACTGTTAGTTTTCGGTTCAGTGTTACGGTTGTAGTTAGCGTGAGGGTCAGGTTAGGGTTGGGGTTGAGCTTAAGGTGTCCTCCCAGGGTTAGGGTTAGGTCTGTGGTTTGAGTTAGGCTTTAGGTTAGGTTAGGATTGAACTTAGTTTGAGGGAGTAAGTTTAGTGCTACTCTTAGTTTTCGGTTCAGTGATGTGGTTGGAGTTAGCCTGGAGGTCAGGTTAGGGTTGGGGTTGAGCTTAAGGTGTCCGCCTAGGGTTAGGGTTAGGTCTATGATTTGATTTAGGCTTCAGGTTAGGTTAGGTTTGAACTTAGTTTGAGGGAGTCAGATTAGGGCTACTGTTAGTTTTCGGTTAACTGTTACAGTTGGAGTAAGCATCAGGGTCAGGTTAGGTTTGGGGTTGAGCTTAAGGTGTCCGCCTAGGGTTAGGTTTATGGTTTGATTTAGGCTTCAGGTTAGGTTAGGTTTGAACTTAGTTTGAGGGAGTAAGTTTAGGGCTACTGTTAGTTTTTGGTTCAGTGTTACATTTGGAGTTAGCGTGAGTGTCTGGTTAGGGTTGGGGTGGAGCTTAAGGTGTCCACCTAGGGTTAGGGTTAGGTCTGTGGTTTGAGATAGGGTTCAGGTTAGGTTAGGTTTGAACTTAGTTTGAGGGAGTAAGTTTAGGGCTACTGTTAGTTTTCGGTTCAGTGTTACGGTTGGAGATAGCGTCAGGGTCAGGTTAGGGTTGGGGTTGAGCTTCAGGTGTCCGCCTATTGTTAGGGTTAGGTCTATGATTTGATTTAGGCTTCAGGTTAGGTTAGGTTTGAACTTAGTTTGAGCGAGTAAGTTTATGGCTACTGTTAGTTTTCGGTTCAGTGTTATGGTTGGAGATAGCGTCATGGTCAAGTTAGGGTTGGGTTTCAGATTCAGGTGTCCGCCTAGGGTTAGGGTTAGGTCTATGGTTTGAGTTAGGCTTCAGGTTAGGTTAGGTTTGATCTTAGTTTGAGGGAGTAAGTTTAGGCCTATTGTATTTTTTGGTTCAGTGTTACGGTTGAATTTAGCCTCAGGGTCAGGTTAGGGTTGGGGTCAAGCTTAAGGTGTCCGCCTAGGGTTAGGGTTAGGTCTATTGTTTGATTTAGGCTTCAGGTTAGGTTAGGTTTGAACTTAGTTTGAGGGAGTAAGTTTAGGGCTACTGTTAGTTTTCGGTTAACTGTTACAGTTGGAGTAAGCGTCAGGGTCAGGTTAGGGTGGGGGTTAAGCATAAGGTGTCCGCCTAGGGTTAGGGTAGGTCTATGATTTGATTTAGGCTTCAGGTTAGGTTAGGATTGAACTTAGTTTGAGGGAGTAAGTTTAGGGCTACTCTTAGTTTTCGGTTCAGTGATATGATTGGAGTTAGCCTGGAGGTCAGGTTAGGGTTGGGGTTGAGCTTAAGGTGTCCGCCTAGGGTTAGGGTTAGGTCTATGATTTGATTTAGGCTTCAGGTTAGGTTAGGTTTGAACCTAGTTTGAGGGAGTAAGTTTAGGGCTACTGTTAGTTTTCGGTTAACTGTTACGGTTGGAGTAAGCGTCAGGGTCAGGTTAGGGTTGTGGTCAAGCTTAAGGTGTCCGCCTAGGGTTAGGGTTAGGTCTATTGTTTGAGTTAGGCTTCAGGTTAGGTTAGGTTTGAACTTAGTTTGAGGGAGTAAGTTTAGGGCTACTGTTAGTTTTCGGGTAACTGTTACTGTTGGAGTTAGCGTCAGGGTCAAGTTAGGGTTGGGGTTGAGCTTAAGGTGTCCACCTAGGGTTAGGGTTAGGTCTGTGGTTTGAGATAGGGTTCAGGTTAGGTTAGGTTTGAACTTAGTCTGAGGGAGTAAGTTTAGGGCTACTGTTAGTTTTCGGTTCAGTGTTAATGTAGGAGATAGCGTCAGGGTCAGGTTAGGGTTGGGGTTGAGCTTCAGGTGTCCGCCTATTGTTAGGGTTAGGTCTGTGATTTGATTTAGGCTTCAGGTTAGGTTAGGTTTGAACTTAGTTTGAGGGAGTAAGTTTAGGGCTACTGTTAGTTTTTGGTTCAGTGTTATGGTTGGAGATAGCGTCATGGTCAAGTTAGGTTTGGGTTTGAGATTCAGGTGTCCGCCTAGGGTTAGGGTTAGGTCTATGGTTTGAGTTAGGCTTCAGGTTAGGTTAGGTTTGAACTTAGTTTGAGGGAGTAAGTTTAGGCCTATTTTATTTTTTGGTTCAGTGTTACGGTTGAATTTAGCCTCAGGGTCAGGTTAGGGTTGGGGTCAAGCTTAAGGTGTCCGCCTAGGTTTAGGGTTAGGTCTATTGTTTGAGTTAGGCTTCAGGTTAGGTTAGGTTTGAACTTAGTTTGAGGGAGTAAGTTTAGGGCTACTGTTAGTTTTCAGTTAACTGTTCCGGTTGGAGTAAGCTTCAGGGTCAGGTTAGGGTTGGGCTCAAGCTTAAGGTGTCCGCCTAGGGTTAGGGTTAGGTCTATTGTTTGAGTTAGGCTTCAGGTTAGGTTAGGTTTGAACTTAGTTTGAGGGAGTAAGTTTAGGGCTACTGTTAGTTTTCGGTACAGTGTTACGGTTGGAGTTAGCGTGAGGGTCAGGTTATGGTTGGGGTTGAGCTTAGTGTCCTCCTAGGGTTAGGGTTAGGTCTGTGGTTTGAGTGAGTCTTCAGGTTAGGTTAGGTTTGAACTTAGTTTGAGGGAGTAAGTTTAGGGCTACTGTTAGTTTTCGGTTCAGTGTTACGGTTGGAGATAGCGTCAGGGTCAGGTTAGGGTTGTGATTGAGCTTCAGGTGTCCGCCTAGGGTTAGGGTTAGGTCTATGGTTTGAGTTAGGGTCCAGGTTAGGGTAGCTTTGAACTTAGTTTGAGGGAGTAAGTTTAGGGCTACTGTTAGTTTTCGGTTCAGTGTTACGGTTGGAGATAGCGTCAGGGTCTGGTTAGGGTTGTGGTTGAGTTTCAGGTGTCCGCCTAGGGTTAGGGTTAGGTCTATGGTTTGAGTTAGGCTTCAAGTTAGGTTAGGTTTGAAGTTAGTTTGAGGGAGTGAGTTTAGGGCTACTGTTAGTTTTCGGGTAACTGTTACTGTTGGAGTTAGCGTCAGGGCCAGGTTCGGGTTGGGGTTGCCTTAAGGTGTCCGCCTAGGGTTAGGGTTAGGTCTATTGTTTGAGTTAGGCTTCAGGTTAGGTTAGGTTTGAACTTAGTTTGTGGGAGACAGTTTAGGGCTACTGTTAGTTTCGTTTAACTGTTACGGTTGGAGTAAGCGTCAGGGTCAAGTTAGTGTGGGGGTTAAGCATAAGGTGTCCGCCTAGGGTTAGGGTTAGGTGTATGGTTTCATTTAGGCTTCAGGTTAGGTTAGGATTGAACTTAGTTTGAGGGAGTAAGTTTAGGGCTACTGTTAGTTTTCGGTACAATGTTACGTTTGGAGTTAGCGTGAGGGTCCGGTTAGGGTTGGGGTTGAGCTTAAGGTGTCCGCCTAGGGTTAGGGTTATGTCTGTGGTTTGAGTTAGGCTTCTGGTTAGGTTAGGTTTGAACTTAGTTTGAGGGAGTAAGTTTAGGGTTACTGTTAGTTTTCGGTTCAGTGTTACGGTTGGAGGTAGCGTCAGGGTCAGGTTAGGGTTGGGGTTCAGCTTCAGGTGTCCGCCTAGGGTTAGGGTTAGGTCTATGGTTTGAGTGAGGCTTCAGGTTAGGTTAGGTTTGAACTTAGTTTGAGGGATTAAGTTTAGGGCTACTGTTAGTTTTCGGTTCAGTGTTACGGTTGGAGTTAGCGTGAGGGTCAGGTTAGGGTTGGGTTTGAACTTCAGGTGTCCGCCTAGGGTTAGGGTTAGGTGTATGGTTTGATTTAGGCTTCAGGTTAGGTTAGGTTGGAACTTAGTTTGAGGCAGTAAGTTTAGGGCTACTGTTAGTTTTCGGGTAACTGTTACGGTTGGAGTTAGCGTCAGGGCCAGGTTAGGGTTGGGGTTGAGCTTAAGGTGTCAGCCTAGGGTTAGGGTTAGGTCTGTGATTTGAGTTAGCGTTCCGGTTAAGTTAGGTTTGAACTTAGTTTGAGGGAGTAAGTTTAGGGCTACTGTTAGTTTTCGGGTAACTGTTACTGTTGGAGTTAGCGTCAGGACCAGGTTAGGGTGGGGGTTGAGCTTAAGGTGTCCGCCTAGGGTTAGGGTTAGGTGTATGGTTTGATTTAGGCTTCAGGTTAGGTTAGGTTTGAAGTTAGTTTGAGGGAGTAAGTTTAGGGCTATTGTTAGTTTTCGGATAACTGTTACAGTTGGAGTAAGCGTCAGGGTCAGGTTAGGGTGGGTGTTAAGCATAAGGTGTCCGCCTAGGGATAGGGTTAGTTCTATGATTTGATTTAGGCTTCAGGTTAGGTTAGGTTTGAACTTAGTTTGAGGGAGTCAGTTTAGGGCTATTGTTAGTTTTCGGTTAACTGTTACGGTTGGAGTAAGCGTCAGGGTCAGGTTAGGTTTGGGGTTGAGCTTAAGGTGTCCGCCTAGGGTTAGCGTTAGGTGTATGGTTTGATTTAGGCTTTAGGTTAGGTTAGGTTTGAACTTAGTTTGAGGGAGTAAGTTTAGGGCTACTGTTAGTTTTCAGTTCAGTGTTACGGTTGGAGTTAGCGTGAGGGTCAGGTTAGGTTTGGGGTTGAGCTTAAGGTGTCCGCCTAGGGTTAGGGTTAGGTGTATGGTTTTATTTTGGCTTCTGGTTAGGTTAGGTTTGAACTTAGTTTAAGGGAGTAAGTTTAGGGCTACTGTTAATTTTCGGTAACTGTTACGGTTGGAGTTAGCGTCAGGGTCAGGTTAGGGTTGGGGTTGAGCTTAAGGTGTCCGCTTAGGGTTAGGGTTAGGTGTATGGTTTGATTTAGGCTTCAGGTTAGGTTAGGTTTGAAGTTAGTTTGAGGGAGTAAGTTTAGGGCTACTGTTAGTTTTCGGTTAACTGATACAGTTGGAGTAAGCGTCAGGGTCAGGTTAGGGTGGGGGTTAAGCATAAGGTGTCCGCCTAGGGTTAGCGTTAGGTCTATGGTTTCATTTAGGCTTCAGGTTAGGTTAGGATTGAACTTAGTTTGAAGGAGTAATTTAGGGCTACTGTTAGTTTTCGGTTCAGTGTTATATTTGGAGTTAGCATGAGGGTCCGGTTAGGGTTGGGGTTGAGCTTAAGGTGTCCGCCTAGGGTTAGGGTTAGGTCTGTGGTTTGAGTTAGGCTTCAGGTTAGGTTAGGTTTGAACTTAGTTTGAGGGAGTAAGTTTAGGGCTACTGTTAGTTTTCGGTTCAGTGTTACTGTTGGAGATAGCGTCAGGGTCAGGTTAGGGTTGGGGTTGAGCTTCAGGTGTCCGCCTAGGGTTAGGGTTAGGTCTATGGTTTGAGATAGGCTTCAGGTTAGGTTAGATTTTAACTTAGTTTTAGGGAGTAAGTTTAGGGCTACTGTTAATTTTAGGATCAGTGTTACGGTTGGAGTAAGCGTGAGGGTTAGGTTAGGGTTGGGTTTGAGCTTCAGGTGTCCGCCTATGGTTAGGGTTAGGTGTATAGTTTGATTTAGGCTTCAGGTTAGGTTAGGTTTGAACTTAGTTTGAGGGAGTAAGTTTAGGGCTACTGTTAGTTTTCGGGTAACTGTTACGGTTGGAGTTAGCGTCACGGCCAGGTTAGGGTTGGGGTTGAGGTTAAGGTGTCCGCCTAGGGTTAGGGTTAGGTGTATGGTATGAGTAAGGCTTCAGGTTAGGTTATGTTTGAACTTAGTTTGAGGGAGTAAGTTTAGGGCTACTGTTAGTTTTCGGTTAACTGTTACAGTTGGAGTAAGCGTCAGGGTCAGGTTAGGTTTGGGGTTGAAGTTAAGGTGTCCGCCTAGGGTTAGGGTTAGGTGTATGGTTTGTTTTAGGCTTCAGGTTAGGTTAGGTGTGAACTTAGTTTGAGGGAGTAAGTTTAGGGCTATTGTTAGTTTTTGGTTCAGTATTATGGTTTGAGTTAGCGTCAGGGTCAGGTTAGGGTGGGGGTTAGCTTGAGGTGTCTGCCTAGGGTTAGGATTAGGTCCATGGTTTGATTTAGGCTCCAGGTTAGGTTACGTTTGAACTTTGTTTGAGTGAGTAAGTTTAGGGATACTGTTAGTTTTCGGTTCAGTGTTACGTTTGGAGTTAGCATGAGGGTACGGTTAGGGTTGGGGTTGAGCTTAAGGTGTCCGCCTAAAGTTAGGGTTAGGTCTGTGGTTTGAGTTAGGCTTCAGGTTAGGTTAGGTTTGAACTTAGTTTGAGGGAGTAAGTTTAGGGCTCCTGTTAGTTTTCGGTTCAGTGTTACGGTTGGAGATAGCGTCAGGTTCAGGTTAGGGTTGGGGTTGAGCTTCAGGTGTCCACCTAGGGTTAGGGTTAGGTCTATGGTTTGAGATAGGCTTCAGGTTAGGTTAGATTTTAACCTAGTTTTAGGGAGTAAGTTTAGGGCTACTGTTAATTTTAGGATCAGTGTTACGGTTGGAGTTAGCGTGAGGGTCAGGTTAGGGTTCGGTTTGAGCTTCAGGTGTCCGCCTAGGGTTAGGGTTAGGTGTATGGTTTGATTTAGGCTTCAGGTTAGGTTAGGTTTGAACTTAGTTTGAGGGAGTAAGTTTAGGGCTACTGGTAGTTTTCGGGTAACTGTTACGGTTGGAGTTAGCGTCATGGCCAGGTTAGGGTTGGGGTTGAGCTTAAGGTGTCCACCTAGGGTTAGGGTTAGGTGTATGGTTTGATTTAGGCTTCAGGTTAGGTTATGTTTGAACTTAGTTTGAGGGAGTAAGTTTAGGGCTACTGTTCGTTTTCGGTTAACTGTTACAGTTGGAGTAAGCGTCAGGGTCAGGTTAGGTTTGGGGTTGAAGTTAAGGTGTCCGCCTAGGGTTAAGGTTATGTGTATGGTTTGATTTAGGCTTCAGGTTAGGTTAGGTGTGAACTTAGTTTGAGGGAGTAAGTATAGGGTGATTGTTAGTTTTCGGTTCAGTATTATGGTTGGAGTTAGCGTCAGGGTCAGGTTAGGGTTGGGGTTAGCTTGAGGTATCTGCCTAGGGTTAGGGTTATGTCCATGGTTTGATTTAGGCTCCAGGTTAGGTTACGATTGAATTTAGTTTGAGTGAGTAAGTTTAGGGCTACTGTTAGTTTTCGGTTCAGTGTTACGGTTGGAGATAGCGTCAGGGTCAGGTTAGGGTTGGAGTTGAGCTTAAGGTGTCCGCCTAGGGTGAGGGTTAGGTCTGTGGTTTGATTTAGGCTTCAGGTGAGGTTACGTTTGAACTTAGTTGGAGTGAGTAAGTTTAGGGCTACTGTTAGTTTTCGGTTCAGTGTTACGGTTGGAGATAGCGTCAGGGTCAGGTAACGGTTGGGGTTGAGCTTCAGTTGTCCGCCTATTGTTAGCTTTAGGTCTATGATTGAGTTAGGCTTCAGGTTATGTTAGGTTTGAACTTAGTTTGAGGGAGTAAGTTTAGGCCTATTGTATTTTTTGGTTCAGTGTTACGGTTGAATTTAGCCTCAGGGTCAGGTAAGGGTTGGGGTCAAGCTTAAGGTGTCCGCCTAGGGTTAGGGTTAGGTCTATTGTTTGAGTTAGGCTTCAGGTTAGGTTAGGTTTGAACTTAGTTTGAGGGAGTAATTTTAGGGCTACTGTTAGTTTCTGTTTCAGTGTTACGGTTGGAGTTAGCGTGAGGGTCAGGTTAGGGTTGGGGTGGAGCTTAAGGTGTCCTCCTAGGGTTAGGGTTAGGTCTGTGGTTTGAGTTAGGCTTCAGGTTAGGTTAGGTTTGAACTTAGATTGAGGGAGTAAGTTTAGGGCTACTGTTAGTTTTCGGGTAACTGTTACGGTTGGAGTTAGCGTTAGGGCTAGGTTATGTTTGGGGTTGAGCTTAAGGTGTCCGCCTAGAGTTACGGTTAAGTGTATGGTTTTATTTAGGCTTCAGGTTAGGTTATGTTTGAATTAGTTTGAGGGCGTAAGTTTAGGGCTACTGTTAGTTTTCGGGTAACTGTTACTGTTGGAGTTAGCGTCAGGGCCAGGTTAGGGTTGGGGTTGAGCTTAAGGTGTCAGCCTAGGGTTAGGGTTAGGTCTATGGTTTGAGTTAGACTTCAGGTTAGGTTAGGTTTGAACTTAGTTTAAGGGAGTAAGTTTAGGCCTATTGTATTTTTTGGTTCAGTGTTACGGTTGAATTTAGCCTCAGGGTCAGGTTAGGGTTAGGGTTAAGCTTAAGGTGTCCGCCTAGGGTTAGAGTTAGGTCTATTGTTTGAGTTAGGCTTCAGGTTAGGTTAGGTTTCAACTTAGTTTGAGGGAGTAAGTTTAGGGCTACTCTTAGTTTTCGGTTCAGTGATATGGTTGGAGTTAGCCTGGAGGTCAAGTTAGGGTTGGGGTTGAGCTTAAGGTGTCCGCCTAGGGTTAGGGTTAGGTCTATGATTTGATTTAGGCTTCAGGTTAGGTTAGGTTTGAACTTAGCATGAGGGAGTCAGTTTAGGGCTACTGTTAGTTTTCGGTTAACTGTTACGGTTGGAGTAAGCATCAGGGTCAGGTTAGGTTTGGGGTTGAGCTTAAGGTGTCCGCCTAGGTTTAGGGTTAGGTGTATGGTTTGATTTAGGCTTCAGGTTAGGTTAGGTTTGAACTTAGTTTGAGGGAGTAAGTTTAGGGCTACTGTTAGTTTTTGGTTCAGTGTTACATTTGGAGTTAGCGTGAGTGTCTTCTTAGGGTTGGGGTTGAGCTTAAGGTGTCCACCTAGGGTTAGGGATAGGTCTGTGGTTTGAGATAGGGTTCAGGTTAGGTTAGGTTTGAACTTAGTTTGAGGGAGTAAGTTTAGGCTACTGTTAGTTTTCGGTTCAGTGTTACGGTTGGAGATAGCGTCAGGGTCAGGATAGGGTTGGGGTTGAGCTTCAGGTGTCCGCCTATTGTTAGGGTTAGGACTATGATTTGATTTAGGCTTCAGGTTACGTTAGGTTTGAACTTAGTTTGAGCGAGTAAGTTTAGGGCTACTGTTAGTTTTTGGTTCAGTGTTATGGTTGGAGATAGCGTCATGGTCAAGTTAGGGTTGGGTTTGTGATTCAGGTGTCCGCCTAGGGTCAGGGTTAGGTCTATGGTTTGAGTTAGGGCTTCAGGTTAGGTTAGGTTTTGAACTAGTTTGAGGGAGTAAGTTTAGGCCTATTGTATTTTTTGGTTCAGTGTTACGGTTGAATTTAGCCTCAGGGTCAGGTTAGGGTTGGGGTCAAGCTTAAGGTGTCCCGCCTAGGGTTAGGGTTAGGTCTATTGTTTGAGTTAGGCTTCAGGTTAGGTTAGGTTTGAACTTAGTTTGAGGGAGTAAGTTTAGGGCTACTGTTAGTTTTCAGTTAACTGTTACGGTTGGAGTAAGCGTCAGGGTCAGGTTAGGGTTGGGGTCAAGCTTAAGGTGTCCGCCTAGGGTTAGGGTTAGGTCTATTGTTTGAGTTAGGCTTCAGGTTAGGTTAGGTTTGAACTTAGTTTGAGGGAGTCAGTTTAGGGCTACTGTTAGTTTTCGGAACTGTTAATGTTGGAGTTAGCGTGATGGCCAGGTTAGGGTTGGGGTTGAGCTTAAGGTGTCCGCCTAGGGTTAGGGTTAGGTGTATGGTTTCATTTAGGCTTCAGGTTAGGTTAGGTTGGAACTTAGATTGAGGCAGTAAGTTTAGGGCTACTGTTAGTTTTCGGGTAACTGTTACGTTTGGAGTAAGCGTCAGGGTCAGGTTAGGGTGGGGGTTAAGCATAAGGTGTCCGCCTAGGGTTAGGGTTAGGTGTATGGTTTGATTTAGGCTTCAGGTTAGGTTAGGTTTGAAGTTAGTTTGAGGGAGTAAGTTTAGGGCTACTGTTAGTTTTTGGTTAACTGTTACAGTTGGAGTAAGCGTCAAGGTCAGGGTAGGGTGGGGTTTAAGCATGAGGTGTCCGCCTAGGGTTAGGGTTAGGTCTGTGATTTGAGTTAGGGTTCAGGTTGGGTTAGGTTTGAACTTAGTTTGAGGGGGTAAGTTTAGGGCTACTGTTAGTTTTTCGGTTCAGTGTTACGGTTGGAGATAGCGTCAGGGTCAGGTTAGGGTTGGGGTTGAGCTTCAGGTTTCCGCCTTGGGTTAGGGTAAGGTCTATGGTTTGAGTAAGGCTTCAGGTTAGGTTGGTTTGAACCTAGTTTGAGGGAGTAAGTTTAGGGCTCCTGTTAGTTTTCGGGTAACTGTTACTGTTGGAGTTAGCGTCAGGCCAGGTTAGGGTTGGGGTTGAGCTTAAGGTGTCTGCCTAGGGTTATGGTTAGGTGTATGGTTTGATTTAGGCTTCAGGTGAGGTTAGGTTTGAAGTTAGTTTGAGGGGAGTTAGTTTAGGGCTACTGTAGTTTTCGGTTAACTGTTACAGTTGGAGTACGCGTCAGGGTCAGGTTAGGGTGGGGGTTAAGCATAAGGTGTCCGCCTAGGGTTAGGGTTAGGTCTATGATTTGATTTAGGCTTCAGGTTAGGTTAGGTTTGAACTTAGTTTGAGTGAGTCAGTTTAGAGCTACTGTTAGTTTTCAGTTAACTGTTACGGTTGGAGTAAGCGTCAGGGTCAGGTTAGCTTTGGGGCTGAGCTTAAGTGTCCGCCTAGGGTTAGGGTTAGGTCTGTGGTTTGAGTTAGGCTTCAGGTTATGTTAGGTTTGAACTTAGTTTGAGGGAGTAAGTTTAGGGCTACTGTTAGTTTTCGGGTAACTGTTACTGTTGGAGTTAGCGTCAGGGCCAGGTTAGGGTTGGGGTTGAGCTTAAGGTGTCCGCCTAGGGTAGGGTTAGGTCTGTGGTTTGAGTTAGGCTCCAGGTCAGGTTAGGTTTGAACTTAGTTTGAGGAAGTAAGTTTAGGGCTACTGTTAGTTTTCGGTTCAGTGTTACGGTTGGAGATAGCGTCAGGGTCAGGTTAGGGTTGGAGTTGAGCTTAAGGTGTCCGCCTAGGGTGAGGGTTAGGTCTGTGGTTGATTTAGGCTTCAGGTTAGGTTACGTTTGAACTTAGTTTGAGTGAGTAAGTTTAGGGCTACTGTTAGTTTTCGGTTCAGTGTTACGGTTGGAGATAGCGTCAGGGTCAGGTTACGGTTGGGGTTGAGCTTCAGGTGTCCGCCTATTGTTAGCTTTAGGTCTATGAGTTGAGTTAGGCTTCAGGTTACGTTAGGTTTGAACTTAGTTTGAGGGAGTAAGTTTAGGCTTATTGTATTTTTTGGTTCAGTGTTACGGTTGAATTTAGCCTCAGGGTCAGGTTAGGGTTAGGGTTAAGCTTAAGGGTGTCCGCCTAGGGATAGGGTTAGGTCTATTGTTTGAGTTAGGCTTCAGGTTAGGTTAGGTTTGAAGTTAGTTTGAGGGAGTAAGTTTAGGGCTACTGTTAGTTTTCGGGTAACTGTTACTGTTGGAGTTAGCGTCAGGGCCAGGTTAGGGTTGGGGTTGAGCTTAAGGTGTCCGCCTAGGGTTAGGGTTTGGTATATGGTTTGATTTAGGCTTTAGGTTAGGTTAGGTTTGAAGTTAGTTTGAGGGAGTAAGTTTAGGGCTACTGTTAGTTTTCGTTTAACTGTTACGGTTGGAGTAAGCGTCAGGGTCAGGTTAGGGTGGGGGTTAAGCATAAGTTGTCCGCCTAGGGATAGGGTTAGGTCTATGGTTTCATTTAGGCTTCAGGTTAGGTTAGGATTGAACTTAGTTTGAGGGAGTAAGTTTAGGGCCACTGTTAGTTTTCGGTTCAGTGTTACGGTTCGATTCAGCCTCAGGGTCAGGTTAGGTTTCGGGTTAAGCTTAAGGTGTCCGCCTAAGGTTAGGGTTAGGTCTATTGTTTGAGTTAGGCTTCAGGTTGGGTTAGGTTTGAACTTAGTTTGAGGGAGACAGTTTAGGGCTACTGTTAGTTTTCATTTAACTGTTACGGTTGGAGTAAGCGTCAGGGTCAGGTTAGGGTGGGGGTTAAGCATAAGGTGTCCGCCTAGGGTTAGGGTTAGGTCTAGGTTTCATTTTGGCTTCAGGTTAGGTTAGGATTGAACTTAGTTTGAGGGAGTAAGTTTAGGGCTACTGTTAGTTTTCGGTTCAATGTTACGTTTGAAGTTAGCGTGGGGGTCCGGTTTGGGTTGGGGTTGAGCTTAAGGTGTTCGCTTAGGGTTAGGCTTAGGTCTGTGGTTTGAGTTAGGCTTCAGGTTAGGTTAGGTTTGAACTTAGTTTGAGGAGTAAGTTTAGGGCTACTGTTAGTTTTCGGTTAACTGTTACGGTTGGAGTAAGCGTCCAGGGTCAGGTTAGGGTTGGGGTCAAGCTTAAGGTGTCTGCCTAGGGTTAGGGTTAGGTCTAATGTTTGAGTTAGTCTTCAGGTTAGGTTAGGTTTGAACTTAGTTTGAGGGAGTAAGTTTAGGGCTACTGTTAGTTTTCGGTTCAGTGTTACGGTTGGAGTTAGCGTGAGGGTCCGGTTAGGGTGGGGTTGTGCTTAATGTGTCCTCCTAGGGTTAGGGTTAGGTCTGTGGTTTTAGTTAGGCTTCAGGTTAGGTTAGGTTTGAACTTAGTTTGAGGGAGTAAGTTTAGGGCTACTGTTAGTTTTCGGGAACTGTTACTGTTGGAGTTAGCGTCATGGCCAGGTTAGGGTTGGGGTTGAGCTTAAGGTGTCCGCCTAGGGTTAGGGTTAGGTGTATGGTTTCATTTAGGCTTCAGGTTATGTTAGCTTGGAACTTAGTTTGAGGCAGTAAGTTTAGTGCTACTGTTAGTTTTCGGCTAACTGTTACGGTTGGAGTTAGCGTCAGGGCAAGGTTAGGGTTGGGGTTGAGCTTAAGGTGTTCGCCTAGGGTTAGGGTAAGTCTGTGGTTTGAGTTAGGCTTCAGGTTAGGTTAGGTTTGAACTTATTTTGAGGGAGTAAGTTTAGGGCTACTGTTAGTGTTCGGTTCAGTGTTACGGTTGGAGATAGCGTCAGGGTCAGGTTAGGGTTGGGCTTGAGCTTCAGGTGTCCGCCTAGGGTTATGGTTAGGTCTATGGTTTGAGTTAGGCTCCAGGTTAGGTTAGGTTTGAACTTAGTTTGAGGGAGTAAGTTTAGGGCTACTCTTCGTTTTCGGTTCAGTGTTACGGTTGGAGTTAGCGTGAGGGTCAGATTAGGGTTGGGGTTGAGCTTAAGGTGTCCTCCTAGGGTTAGGGTTAGGTCTGTGGTTTGAGTTAGGCTCCAGGTTAGGTTAGGTTTGAACTTAGTTTGAGGGAGTAAGTTTAGAGCTACTGTTAGTTTTCGGTTCAGTGTTTCGGTTGGAGATAGCGTCAGGGTCTGGTTAGGGTTGTGGTTGAGTTTCAGTTGTCCGCCTAGGGTTAGGGTTAGGTGTATGGTTTGAGTTAGGCTTCAAGTTAGGTTAGGTTTGAAGTTAGTTTGAGGGAGTAAGTTTAGGGCTACTGTTAGTTTTCGGGTAACTGTTACTGTTGGAGTTAGCGTCAGGGCCAGGTTAGGGTTGGGGTTGAGCTTAAGGTGTCCGCCTAGGGTTAGGGTTAGGTGTATGGTTTGATTTAGGCTTCAGGTTAGGTTAGGTTTGAAGTTAGTTTGAGGGAGTCAGTTTAGGGCTACTGTTAGTTTTCGGTTAACTGTTACGGTTGGAATAAGCGTCAGGGTCAGGTTAGGTATGGGGTTGAGCTTAAGGTGTCCGCCTAGGGTTAGGGTTAGGTGTATGGTTTGATTTAGGCTTCAGGTTAGGTTAGGTTTGAACTTAGTTTGAGGGAGTAAGTTTAGGGGCTACTGTTCGTTTTCGTTTAACTGTTACGGTTGGAGTAAGCGTCAGGGTCAGGTTAGGGTGGGGTTATGCATAAGGTGTCCGCCTAGGGTTAGGGTTAGGTCTATGCTTTCATTTAGGCTTTAGGTTAGGTTAGGATTGAACTTAGTTTGAGGGAGTAAGTTTAGGGCCACTGTTAGTTTTCGGTTCAGTGTTACGGTTGGATTTAGCCTCAGGGTCAGGTTAGGGTTGGGGTTAAGCTTAAGGTGTCCGCCTAGGGTTAGGGTTAAGTCTATTGTTTGAATTAGGCTTCAGGTTAGGTTAGGTTTTAACTTAGTTTGAGGGAGACAGTTTAGGGCTACTGTTAGTTTTCGTTTAACTGTTACGGTTGGAGTAAGCGTCTGGGTCAGGTTAGGGTAGGGGTTAAGCATAAGGTGTCCGCCTAGGGTTAGGGTTAGGTCCATGGTTTCATTTAGGCTTCAGGTTAGGTTAGGATTGAACTTAGTTTGAGGGAAGAAGTTTAGGGCTACTGTTAGTTGTCGGTTCAATGTTACGTTTGGAGTTAGCGTGACGGTCCGGTTAGGGTTGGGGTTGAGCTTAAGGTGTCTGCCTAGGGTTAGGGTTAGGTCTGTGGTTTGAGTTAGGCTTCAGGTTAGGTTAGGTTTGAACTTAGTTTGAGGGAGTAAGTTTAGGGCTACTGTTAGTTTTCGGTTAACTGTTACGGTTGGAGTAAGCGTCAGGGTCAGGTTAGGGTTGGGGTCAAGCTTAAGGTGTCCGCCTAGGGTTAGGGTTACGTCTATTGTTTGAGTAAGGCTTCAGGTTAGGTTAGGTTTGAACTTAGTTTGAGCGAGTAAGTTTAGGGCTACTGTTAGTTTTCGGTACAGTGTTACGTTTGGAGTTAGCGTGACGGTCAGGTTAGGGTTGGGGTTGAGCTAAAGGTGTCCTCCTAGGGTTAGGGTTAGGTCTGTGTTTTGAGTGAGGCTTCAGGTTAGGTTAGGTTTGAAGTTAGTTTGAGGGAGACAGTTTAGGGCTACTGTTAGTTTTCATTTAACTGTTACGGTTGGAGTAAGGGTCAGGGTCAGGTTAGGGTGGGGGTTAAGCATAAGGTGTATGCCTAGGGTTAGGGTTAGGTCTATGGTTTCATTTAGGCTTCAGGTTAGGTTAGGATTGAACTTAGTTTGAGGGAGTAAGTTTAGGGCTACTGTTAGTTTTCGGTTCAGTGTTACGGTTGGAGATAGCGTCAGGGTCTGGTTAGGGTTGTGGTTGAGTTTCAGGTGTCCGCCTAGGGTTAGGGTTAGGTCTATGGTTTGAGTTAGGCTTCAAATTATGTTAGGTTTGAAGTTAGTTTGAGGGAGTAAGTTTAGGGCTACTGGTAGTTTTCGGGTAACTGTTACTGTTGGAGTTAGCGTCAAGGCCAGGTTAGGGTGGGGTTGAGCTTAAGGTGTCCGCCTAGGGTTAGGGTTAGGTGAATGGTTTGATTTACGCTTCAGGTTAGGTTAGGTTTGAACTTAGCTTGAGGGAGTAAGTTTAGGGCTACTGTTAGTTTTCGTTTAACTGTTATGGTTGGAGTAAGCGTCAGGGTCAGATTATGTTGGGGGTTAACCATAAGGTGTCCGCCTAGGGTTAGGGTTAGGTCTATGGTTTCATTTAGGCTTCAGGTTAGGTTAGGTTTGAACTTAGTTTGAGGGAGTAAGTTCAGGGCTACTGTTAGTTTTCGGTTCAGTGTTACGGTTGGAGAGAGCGTCAGGGTCTGGTTAGGGTTGTGGTTGAGTTTCAGGTGTCTGCCTAGGGTTAGGGTTAGGTCTATGGTTTGAGTTAGGCTTCAAGTTAGGTTAGGTTTGAAGTTAGTTTGAGGGAGTAAGTTTAGGGCTACTGTTAGTTTTCGGGTAACTGTTACTTTTGGAGTTAGCGTCAGGGCCAGGTTAGGGTTGGGGTTGAGCTTAAGGTGTCCGCCTAGGGTTAGGGTTAGGTCTATGGTTTGAGTTAGGCTTCAGGTTAGGTTAGGTTTGAACTTAGTTTGAGGGAGTAAGTTTAGGGCTACTGTTAGTTTTCGGTTCAGTGTTATGGTTGTAGTTAGCGTGAGGGTCAGGTTAGGGTTGGGGTTGAGCTTAAGGTGTCCTCCCCAGGGTTAGGGTTAGGTCTGTGGTTTGAGTTAGGCTTTAGGTTAGGTTAGGATTGAACTTAGTTTGAGGGAGTAAGTTTAGTGCTACTCTTAGTTTTCGGTTCAGTGATATGGTTGGAGTTAGCCTGGAGGTCAGGTTAGGGTTGGGGTTGAGCTTAAGGTGTCCGCCTAGGGTTAGGGTTAGGTCTATGATTTGATTTAGGCTTCAGGTTAGGTTAGGTTTGAACTTAGTTTGAGGGAGTCAGATTAGGGCTACTGTTAGTTTTCGGTTAACTGTTACAGTTGGAGTAAGCATCAGGGTCAGGTTAGGTTTGGGGTTGAGCTTAAGGTGTCCGCCTAGGGTTAGGGTTATGGTTTGATTTAGGCTTCAGGTTAGGTTAGGTTTGAACTTAGTTTGAGGGAGTAAGTTTAGGGCTACTGTTAGTTTTTGGTTCAGTGTTACATTTGGAGTTAGCGTGAGTGTCTGGTTAGGGTTGGGGTGGAGCTTAAGGTGTCCACCTAGGGTTAGGGTTAGGTCTGTGGTTTGAGATAGGGTTCAGGTTAGGTTAGGTTTGAACTTAGTTTGAGGAGTAAGTTTAGGGCTACTGTTAGTTTTCGGTTCAGTGTTACGGTTGGAGATAGCGTCAGGGTCAGGTTAGGGTTGGGGTTGAGCTTCAGGTGTCCGCCTATTGTTAGGGTTAGGTCTATGATTTGATTTAGGCTTCAGGTTAGGTTAGGTTTGAACTTAGTTTGAGCGAGTAAGTTTATGGCTACTGTTAGTTTTCGGTTCAGTGTTATGGTTGGAGATAGCGTCATGGTCAAGTTAGGGTTGGGTTTCAGATTCAGGTGTCCGCCTAGGGTTAGGGTTAGGTCTATGGTTTGAGTTAGGCTTCAGGTTAGGTTAGGTTTGATCTTAGTTTGAGGGAGTAAGTTTAGGCCTATTGTATTTTTTGGTTCAGTGTTACGGTTGAATTTAGCCTCAGGGTCAGGTTAGGGTTGGGGTCAAGCTTAAGGTGTCCGCCTAGGGTTAGGGTTAGGTCTATTGTTTGATTTAGGCTTCAGGTTAGGTTAGGTTTGAACTTAGTTTGAGGAGTAAGTTTAGGGCTACTGTTAGTTTTCGGTTAACTGTTACAGTTGGAGTAAGCGTCAGGGTCAGGTTAGGGTGGGGGTTAAGCATAAGGTGTCCGCCTAGGGTTAGGGTAGGTCTATGATTTGATTTAGGCTTCAGGTTAGGTTAGGATTGAACTTAGTTTGAGGGAGTAAGTTTAGGGCTACTCTTAGTTTTCGGTTCAGTGATATGATTGGAGTTAGCCTGGAGGTCAGGTTAGGGTTGGGGTTGAGCTTAAGGTGTCCGCCTAGGGTTAGGGTTAGGTCTATGATTTGATTTAGGCTTCAGGTTAGGTTAGGTTTGAACCTAGTTTGAGGGAGTAAGTTTAGGGCTACTGTTAGTTTTCGGTTAACTGTTACGGTTGGAGTAAGCGTCAGGGTCAGGTTAGGGTTGTGGTCAAGCTTAAGGTGTCCGCCTAGGTTAGGGTTAGGTCTATTGTTTGAGTTAGGCTTCAGGTTAGGTTAGGTTTGAACTTAGTTTGAGGGAGTAAGTTTAGGGCTACTGTTAGTTTTCGGGTAACTGTTACTGTTGGAGTTAGCGTCAGGGTCAAGTTAGGGTTGGGGTTGAGCTTAAGGTGTCCACCTAGGGTTAGGGTTAGGTCTGTGGTTTGAGATAGGGTTCAGGTTAGGTTAGGTTTGAACTTAGTCTGAGGGAGTAAGTTTAGGGCTACTGTTAGTTTTCGGTTCAGTGTTAATGTAGGAGATAGCGTCAGGGTCAGGTTAGGGTTGGGGTTGAGCTTCAGGTGTCCGCCTATTGTTAGGGTTAGGTCTGTGATTTGATTTAGGCTTCAGGTTAGGTTAGGTTTGAACTTAGTTTGAGGGAGTAAGTTTAGGGCTACTGTTAGTTTTTGGTTCAGTGTTATGGTTGGAGATAGCGTCATGGTCAAGTTAGGTTTGGGTTTGAGATTCAGGTGTCCGCCTAGGGTTAGGGTTAGGTCTATGGTTTGAGTTAGGCTTCAGGTTAGGTTAGGTTTGAACTTAGTTTGAGGGAGTAAGTTTAGGCCTATTTTATTTTTTGGTTCAGTGTTACGGTTGAATTTAGCCTCAGGGTCAGGTTAGGGTTGGGGTCAAGCTTAAGGTGTCCGCCTAGGTTTAGGGTTAGGTCTATTGTTTGAGTTAGGCTTCAGGTTAGGTTAGGTTTGAACTTAGTTTGAGGGAGTAAGTTTAGGGCTACTGTTAGTTTTCAGTTAACTGTTCCGGTTGGAGTAAGCTTCAGGGTCAGGTTAGGGTTGGGCTCAAGCTTAAGGTGTCCGCCTAGGGTTAGGGTTAGGTCTATTGTTTGAGTTAGGCTTCAGGTTAGGTTAGGTTTGAACTTAGTTTGAGGGAGTAAGTTTAGGGCTACTGTTAGTTTTCGGTACAGTGTTACGGTTGGAGTTAGCGTGAGGGTCAGGTTATGGTTGGGGTTGAGCTTAGTGTCCTCCTAGGGTTAGGGTTAGGTCTGTGGTTTGAGTGAGTCTTCAGGTTAGGTTAGGTTTGAACTTAGTTTGAGGGAGTAAGTTTAGGGCTACTGTTAGTTTTCGGTTCAGTGTTACGGTTGGAGATAGCGTCAGGGTCAGGTTAGGGTTGTGATTGAGCTTCAGGTGTCCGCCTAGGGTTAGGGTTAGGTCTATGGTTTGAGTTAGGGTCCAGGTTAGGGTAGCTTTGAACTTAGTTTGAGGGAGTAAGTTTAGGGCTACTGTTAGTTTTCGGTTCAGTGTTACGGTTGGAGATAGCGTCAGGGTCTGGTTAGGGTTGTGGTTGAGTTTCAGGTGTCCGCCTAGGGTTAGGGTTAGGTCTATGGTTTGAGTTAGGCTTCAAGTTAGGTTAGGTTTGAAGTTAGTTTGAGGGAGTGAGTTTAGGGCTACTGTTAGTTTTCGGGTAACTGTTACTGTTGGAGTTAGCGTCAGGGCCAGGTTCGGGTTGGGGTTGCCTTAAGGTGTCCGCCTAGGGTTAGGGTTAGGTCTATTGTTTGAGTTAGGCTTCAGGTTAGGTTAGGTTTGAACTTAGTTTGTGGGAGACAGTTTAGGGCTACTGTTAGTTTTCGTTTAACTGTTACGGTTGGAGTAAGCGTCAGGGGTCAAGTTAGTGTGGGGGTTAAGCATAAGGTGTCCGCCTAGGGTTAGGGTTAGGTGTATGGTTTCATTTAGGCTTCAGGTTAGGTTAGGATTGAACTTAGTTTGAGGGAGTAAGTTTAGGGCTACTGTTAGTTTTCGGTACAATGTTACGTTTGGAGTTAGCGTGAGGGTCCGGTTAGGGTTGGGGTTGAGCTTAAGGTGTCCGCCTAGGGTTAGGGTTATGTCTGTGGTTTGAGTTAGGCTTCTGGTTAGGTTAGGTTTGAACTTAGTTTGAGGGAGTAAGTTTAGGGTTACTGTTAGTTTTCGGTTCAGTGTTACGGTTGGAGGTAGCGTCAGGGTCAGGTTAGGGTTGGGGTTCAGCTTCAGGTGTCCGCCTAGGGTTAGGGTTAGGTCTATGGTTTGAGTGAGGCTTCAGGTTAGGTTAGGTTTGAACTTAGTTTGAGGGATTAAGTTTAGGGCTACTGTTAGTTTTCGGTTCAGTGTTACGGTTGGAGTTAGCGTGAGGGTCAGGTTAGGGTTGGGTTTGAACTTCAGGTGTCCGCCTAGGGTTAGGGTTAGGTGTATGGTTTGATTTAGGCTTCAGGTTAGGTTAGGTTGGAACTTAGTTTGAGGCAGTAAGTTTAGGGCTACTGTTAGTTTTCGGGTAACTGTTACGGTTGGAGTTAGCGTCAGGGCCAGGTTAGGGGTTGGGGTTGAGCTTAAGGTGTCAGCCTAGGGTTAGGGTTAGGTCTGTGATTTGAGTTAGCGTTCCGGTTAAGTTAGGTTTGAACTTAGTTTGAGGGAGTAAGTTTAGGGCTACTGTTAGTTTTCGGGTAACTGTTACTGTTGGAGTTAGCGTCAGGACCAGGTTAGGGTGGGGGTTGAGCTTAAGGTGTCCGCCTAGGGTTAGGGTTAGGTGTATGGTTTGATTTAGGCTTCAGGTTAGGTTAGGTTTGAAGTTAGTTTGAGGGAGTAAGTTTAGGGCTATTGTTAGTTTTCGGATAACTGTTACAGTTGGAGTAAGCGTCAGGGTCAGGTTAGGGTGGGTGTTAAGCATAAGGTGTCCGCCTAGGGATAGGGTTAGTTCTATGATTTGATTTAGGCTTCAGGTTAGGTTAGGTTTGAACTTAGTTTGAGGGAGTCAGTTTAGGGCTATTGTTAGTTTTCGGTTAACTGTTACGGTTGGAGTAAGCGTCAGGGTCAGGTTAGGTTTGGGGTTGAGCTTAAGGTGTCCGCCTAGGGTTAGCGTTAGGTGTATGGTTTGATTTAGGCTTTAGGTTAGGTTAGGTTTGAACTTAGTTTGAGGGAGTAAGTTTAGGGCTACTGTTAGTTTTCAGTTCAGTGTTACGGTTGGAGTTAGCGTGAGGGTCAGGTTAGGTTTGGGGTTGAGCTTAAGGTGTCCGCCTAGGGTTAGGGTTAGGTGTATGGTTTTATTTTGGCTTCTGGTTAGGTTAGGTTTGAACTTAGTTTAAGGGAGTAAGTTTAGGGGCTACTGTTAATTTTCGGGTAACTGTTACGGTTGGAGTTAGCGTCAGGGTCAGGTTAGGGTTGGGTTGAGCTTAAGGTGTCCGCTTAGGGTTAGGGTTAGGTGTATGGTTTGATTTAGGCTTCAGGTTAGGTTAGGTTTGAAGTTAGTTTGAGGGAGTAAGTTTAGGGCTACTGTTAGTTTTCGGTTAACTGATACAGTTGGAGTAAGCGTCAGGGTCAGGTTAGGGTGGGGGTTAAGCATAAGGTGTCCGCCTAGGGTTAGCGTTAGGTCTATGGTTTCATTTAGGCTTCAGGTTAGGTTAGGATTGAACTTAGTTTGAAGGAGTAATTTAGGGCTACTGTTAGTTTTCGGTTCAGTGTTATATTTGGAGTTAGCATGAGGGTCCGGTTAGGGTTGGGGTTGAGCTTAAGGTGTCCGCCTAGGGTTAGGGTTAGGTCTGTGGTTTGAGTTAGGCTTCAGGTTAGGTTAGGTTTGAACTTAGTTTGAGGGAGTAAGTTTAGGGCTACTGTTAGTTTTCGGTTCAGTGTTACTGTTGGAGATAGCGTCAGGGTCAGGTTAGGGTTGGGGTTGAGCTTCAGGTGTCCGCCTAGGGTTAGGGTTAGGTCTATGGTTTGAGATAGGCTTCAGGTTAGGTTAGATTTTAACTTAGTTTTAGGGAGTAAGTTTAGGGCTACTGTTAATTTTAGGATCAGTGTTACGGTTGAGTAAGCGTGAGGGTTAGGTTAGGGTTGGGTTTGAGCTTCAGGTGTCCGCCTATGGTTAGGGTTAGGTGTATAGTTTGATTTAGGCTTCAGGTTAGGTTAGGTTTGAACTTAGTTTGAGGGAGTAAGTTTAGGGCTACTGTTAGTTTTCGGGTAACTGTTACGGTTGGAGTTAGCGTCACGGCCAGGTTAGGGTTGGGGTTGAGGTTAAGGTGTCCGCCTAGGGTTAGGGTTAGGTGTATGGTATGAGTAAGGCTTCAGGTTAGGTTATGTTTGAACTTAGTTTGAGGGAGTAAGTTTAGGGCTACTGTTAGTTTTCGGTTAACTGTTACAGTTGGAGTAAGCGTCAGGGTCAGGTTAGGTTTGGGGTTGAAGTTAAGGTGTCCGCCTAGGGTTAGGGTTAGGTGTATGGTTTGTTTTAGGCTTCAGGTTAGGTTAGGTGTGAACTTAGTTTGAGGGAGTAAGTTTAGGGCTATTGTTAGTTTTTGGTTCAGTATTATGGTTTGAGTTAGCGTCAGGGTCAGGTTAGGGTGGGGGTTAGCTTGAGGTGTCTGCCTAGGGTTAGGATTAGGTCCATGGTTTGATTTAGGCTCCAGGTTAGGTTACGTTTGAACTTTGTTTGAGTGAGTAAGTTTAGGGATACTGTTAGTTTTCGGTTCAGTGTTACGTTTGGAGTTAGCATGAGGGTACGGTTAGGGTTGGGTTGAGCTTAAGGTGTCCGCCTAAAGTTAGGGTTAGGTCTGTGGTTTGAGTTAGGCTTCAGGTTAGGTTAGGTTTGAACTTAGTTTGAGGGAGTAAGTTTAGGGCTCCTGTTAGTTTTCGGTTCAGTGTTACGGTTGGAGATAGCGTCAGGTTCAGGTTAGGGTTGGGGTTGAGCTTCAGGTGTCCACCTAGGGTTAGGGTTAGGTCTATGGTTTGAGATAGGCTTCAGGTTAGGTTAGATTTTAACCTAGTTTTAGGGAGTAAGTTTAGGGCTACTGTTAATTTTAGGATCAGTGTTACGGTTGGAGTTAGCGTGAGGGTCAGGTTAGGGTTCGGTTTGAGCTTCAGGTGTCCGCCTAGGGTTAGGGTTAGGTGTATGGTTTGATTTAGGCTTCAGGTTAGGTTAGGTTTGAACTTAGTTTGAGGGAGTAAGTTTAGGGCTACTGGTAGTTTTCGGGTAACTGTTACGGTTGGAGTTAGCGTCATGGCCAGGTTAGGGTTGGGGTTGAGCTTAAGGTGTCCACCTAGGGTTAGGGTTAGGTGTATGGTTTGATTTAGGCTTCAGGTTAGGTTATGTTTGAACTTAGTTTGAGGGAGTAAGTTTAGGGCTACTGTTCGTTTTCGGTTAACTGTTACAGTTGGAGTAAGCGTCAGGGTCAGGTTAGGTTTGGGTTGAAGTTAAGGTGTCCGCCTAGGGTTAAGGTTATGTGTATGGTTTGATTTAGGCTTCAGGTTAGGTTAGGTGTGAACTTAGTTTGAGGGAGTAAGTATAGGGTGATTGTTAGTTTTCGGTTCAGTATTATGGTTGGAGTTAGCGTCAGGGTCAGGTTAGGGTTGGGGTTAGCTTGAGGTATCTGCCTAGGGTTAGGGTTATGTCCATGGTTTGATTTAGGCTCCAGGTTAGGTTACGATTGAATTTAGTTTGAGTGAGTAAGTTTAGGGCTACTGTTAGTTTTCGGTTCAGTGTTACGGTTGGAGATAGCGTCAGGGTCAGGTTAGGGTTGGAGTTGAGCTTAAGGTGTCCGCCTAGGGTGAGGGTTAGGTCTGTGGTTTGATTTAGGCTTCAGGTGAGGTTACGTTTGAACTTAGTTGGAGTGAGTAAGTTTAGGGCTACTGTTAGTTTTCGGTTCAGTGTTACGGTTGGAGATAGCGTCAGGGTCAGGTAACGGTTGGGGTTGAGCTTCAGTTGTCCGCCTATTGTTAGCTTTAGGTCTATGATTTGAGTTAGGCTTCAGGTTATGTTAGGTTTGAACTTAGTTTGAGGGAGTAAGTTTAGGCCTATTGTATTTTTTGGTTCAGTGTTACGGTTGAATTTAGCCTCAGGGTCAGGTAAGGGTTGGGGTCAAGCTTAAGGTGTCCGCCTAGGGTTAGGGTTAGGTCTATTGTTTGAGTTAGGCTTCAGGTTAGGTTAGGTTTGAACTTAGTTTGAGGGAGTAATTTTAGGGCTACTGTTAGTTTCTGTTTCAGTGTTACGGTTGGAGTTAGCGTGAGGGTCAGGTTAGGGTTGGGGTGGAGCTTAAGGTGTCCTCCTAGGGTTAGGGTTAGGTCTGTGGTTTGAGTTAGGCTTCAGGTTAGGTTAGGTTTGAACTTAGATTGAGGGAGTAAGTTTAGGGCTACTGTTAGTTTTCGGGTAACTGTTACGGTTGGAGTTAGCGTTAGGGCTAGGTTATGTTTGGGGTTGAGCTTAAGGTGTCCGCCTAGAGTTACGGTTAAGTGTATGGTTTTATTTAGGCTTCAGGTTAGGTTATGTTTGAATTTAGTTTGAGGGCGTAAGTTTAGGGCTACTGTTAGTTTTCGGGTAACTGTTACTGTTGGAGTTAGCGTCAGGGCCAGGTTAGGGTTGGGGTTGAGCTTAAGGTGTCAGCCTAGGGTTAGGGTTAGGTCTATGGTTTGAGTTAGACTTCAGGTTAGGTTAGGTTTGAACTTAGTTTAAGGGAGTAAGTTTAGGCCTATTGTATTTTTTGGTTCAGTGTTACGGTTGAATTTAGCCTCAGGGTCAGGTTAGGGTTAGGGTTAAGCTTAAGGTGTCCGCCTAGGGTTAGAGTTAGGTCTATTGTTTGAGTTAGGCTTCAGGTTAGGTTAGGTTTCAACTTAGTTTGAGGGAGTAAGTTTAGGGCTACTCTTAGTTTTCGGTTCAGTGATATGGTTGGAGTTAGCCTGGAGGTCAAGTTAGGGTTGGGGTTGAGCTTAAGGTGTCCGCCTAGGGTTAGGGTTAGGTCTATGATTTGATTTAGGCTTCAGGTTAGGTTAGGTTTGAACTTAGCATGAGGGAGTCAGTTTAGGGCTACTGTTAGTTTTCGGTTAACTGTTACGGTTGGAGTAAGCATCAGGGTCAGGTTAGGTTTGGGGTTGAGCTTAAGGTGTCCGCCTAGGTTTAGGGTTAGGTGTATGGTTTGATTTAGGCTTCAGGTTAGGTTAGGTTTGAACTTAGTTTGAGGGAGTAAGTTTAGGGCTACTGTTAGTTTTTGGTTCAGTGTTACATTTGGAGTTAGCGTGAGTGTCTTCTTAGGGTTGGGGTTGAGCTTAAGGTGTCCACCTAGGGTTAGGGATAGGTCTGTGGTTTGAGATAGGGTTCAGGTTAGGTTAGGTTTGAACTTAGTTTGAGGGAGTAAGTTTAGGCTACTGTTAGTTTTCGGTTCAGTGTTACGGTTGGAGATAGCGTCAGGGTCAGGATAGGGTTGGGGTTGAGCTTCAGGTGTCCGCCTATTGTTAGGGTTAGGACTATGATTTGATTTAGGCTTCAGGTTACGTTAGGTTTGAACTTAGTTTGAGCGAGTAAGTTTAGGGCTACTGTTAGTTTTTGGTTCAGTGTTATGGTTGGAGATAGCGTCATGGTCAAGTTAGGGTTGGGTTTGTGATTCAGGTGTCCGCCTAGGGTCAGGGTTAGGTCTATGGTTTGAGTTAGGCTTCAGGTTAGGTTAGGTTTGAACTTAGTTTGAGGGAGTAAGTTTAGGCCTATTGTATTTTTTGGTTCAGTGTTACGGTTGAATTTAGCCTCAGGGTCAGGTTAGGGTTGGGGTCAAGCTTAAGGTGTCCGCCTAGGGTTAGGGTTAGGTCTATTGTTTGAGTTAGGCTTCAGGTTAGGTTAGGTTTGAACTTAGTTTGAGGGAGTAAGTTTAGGGCTACTGTTAGTTTTCAGTTAACTGTTACGGTTGGAGTAAGCGTCAGGGTCAGGTTAGGGTTGGGGTCAAGCTTAAGGTGTCCGCCTAGGGTTAGGGTTAGGTCTATTGTTTGAGTTAGGCTTCAGGTTAGGTTAGGTTTGAACTTAGTTTGAGGGAGTCAGTTTAGGGCTACTGTTAGTTTTCGGGAACTGTTAATGTTGGAGTTAGCGTGATGGCCAGGTTAGGGTTGGGGTTGAGCTTAAGGTGTCCGCCTAGGGTTAGGGTTAGGTGTATGGTTTCATTTAGGCTTCAGGTTAGGTTAGGTTGGAACTTAGATTGAGGCAGTAAGTTTAGGGCTACTGTTAGTTTTCGGGTAACTGTTACGTTTGGAGTAAGCGTCAGGGTCAGGTTAGGGTGGGGGTTAAGCATAAGGTGTCCGCCTAGGGTTAGGGTTAGGTGTATGGTTTGATTTAGGCTTCAGGTTAGGTTAGGTTTGAAGTTAGTTTGAGGGAGTAAGTTTAGGGCTACTGTTAGTTTTTGGTTAACTGTTACAGTTGGAGTAAGCGTCAAGGTCAGGGTAGGGTGGGGTTTAAGCATGAGGTGTCCGCCTAGGGTTAGGGTTAGGTCTGTGATTTGAGTTAGGGTTCAGGTTGGGTTAGGTTTGAACTTAGTTTGAGGGGGTAAGTTTAGGGCTACTGTTAGTTTTCGGTTCAGTGTTACGGTGGAGATAGCGTCAGGGTCAGGTTAGGGTTGGGGTTGAGCTTCAGGTTTCCGCCTTGGGTTAGGGTAAGGTCTATGGTTTGAGTAAGGCTTCAGGTTAGGTTGGTTTGAACCTAGTTTGAGGGAGTAAGTTTAGGGCTCCTGTTAGTTTTCGGGTAACTGTTACTGTTGGAGTTAGCGTCAGGGCCAGGTTAGGGTTGGGGTTGAGCTTAAGGTGTCTGCCTAGGGTTATGGTTAGGTGTATGGTTTGATTTAGGCTTCAGGTGAGGTTAGGTTTGAAGTTAGTTTGAGGGAGTTAGTTTAGGGCTACTGTTAGTTTTCGGTTAACTGTTACAGTTGGAGTACGCGTCAGGGTCAGGTTAGGGTGGGGGTTAAGCATAAGGTGTCCGCCTAGGGTTAGGGTTAGGTCTATGATTTGATTTAGGCTTCAGGTTAGGTTAGGTTTGAACTTAGTTTGAGTGAGTCAGTTTAGAGCTACTGTTAGTTTTCAGTTAACTGTTACGGTTGGAGTAAGCGTCAGGGTCAGGTTAGCTTTGGGGCTGAGCTTAAGGTGTCCGCCTAGGGTTAGGGTTAGGTCTGTGGTTTGAGTTAGGCTTCAGGTTATGTTAGGTTTGAACTTAGTTTGAGGGAGTAAGTTTAGGGCTACTGTTAGTTTTCGGGTAACTGTTACTGTTGGAGTTAGCGTCAGGGCCAGGTTAGGGTTGGGGTTGAGCTTAAGGTGTCCGCCTAGGGTTAGGGTTAGGTCTGTGGTTTGAGTTAGGCTCCAGGTCAGGTTAGGTTTGAACTTAGTTTGAGAAGTAAGTTTAGGGCTACTGTTAGTTTTCGGTTCAGTGTTACGGTTGGAGATAGCGTCAGGGTCAGGTTAGGGTTGGAGTTGAGCTTAAGGTGTCCGCCTAGGGTGAGGGTTAGGTCTGTGGTTTGATTTAGGCTTCAGGTTAGGTTACGTTTGAACTTAGTTTGAGTGAGTAAGTTTAGGGCTACTGTTAGTTTTCGGTTCAGTGTTACGGTTGGAGATAGCGTCAGGGTCAGGTTACGGTTGGGGTTGAGCTTCAGGTGTCCGCCTATTGTTAGCTTTAGGTCTATGAGTTGAGTTAGGCTTCAGGTTACGTTAGGTTTGAACTTAGTTTGAGGGAGTAAGTTTAGGCTTATTGTATTTTTTGGTTCAGTGTTACGGTTGAATTTAGCCTCAGGGTCAGGTTAGGGTTAGGGTTAAGCTTAAGGTGTCCGCCTAGGGATAGGGTTAGGTCTATTGTTTGAGTTAGGCTTCAGGTTAGGTTAGGTTTGAAGTTAGTTTGAGGAGTAAGTTTAGGGCTACTGTTAGTTTTCGGGTAACTGTTACTGTTGGAGTTAGCGTCAGGGCCAGGTTAGGGTTGGGGTTGAGCTTAAGGTGTCCGCCTAGGGTTAGGGTTTGGTATATGGTTTGATTTAGGCTTTAGGTTAGGTTAGGTTTGAAGTTAGTTTGAGGGAGTAAGTTTAGGGCTACTGTTAGTTTTCGTTTAACTGTTACGGTTGGAGTAAGCGTCAGGGTCAGGTTAGGGTGGGGGTTAAGCATAAGTTGTCCGCCTAGGGTTAGGGTTAGGTCTATGGTTTCATTTAGGCTTCAGGTTAGGTTAGGATTGAACTTAGTTTGAGGGAGTAAGTTTAGGGCCACTGTTAGTTTTCGGTTCAGTGTTACGGTTCGATTCAGCCTCAGGGTCAGGTTAGGTTTCGGGTTAAGCTTAAGGTGTCCGCCTAAGGTTAGGGTTAGGTCTATTGTTTTGAGTTAGGCTTCAGGTTGGGTTAGGTTTGAACTTAGTTTGAGGGAGGACAGTTTAGGGCTACTGTTAGTTTTCATTTAACTGTTACGGTTGGAGTAAGCGTCAGGGTCAGGTTAGGGTGGGGGTTAAGCATAAGGTGTCCGCCTAGGGTTAGGGTTAGGTCTAGGTTTCATTTTGGCTTCAGGTTAGGTTAGGATTGAACTTAGTTTGAGGGAGTAAGTTTAGGGCTACTGTTAGTTTTCGGTTCAATGTTACGTTTGAAGTTAGCGTGGGGGTCCGGTTTGGGTTGGGGTTGAGCTTAAGGTGTTCGCTTAGGGTTAGGCTTAGGTCTGTGGTTTGAGTTAGGCTTCAGGTTAGGTTAGGTTTGAACTTAGTTTGAGGGAGTAAGTTTAGGGCTACTGTTAGTTTTCGGTTAACTGTTACGGTTGGAGTAAGCGTCAGGGTCAGGTTAGGGTTGGGGTCAAGCTTAAGGTGTCTGCCTAGGGTTAGGGTTAGGTCTAATGTTTGAGTTAGTCTTCAGGTTAGGTTAGGTTTGAACTTAGTTTGAGGGAGTAAGTTTAGGGCTACTGTTAGTTTTCGGTTCAGTGTTACGGTTGGAGTTAGCGTGAGGGTCCGGTTAGGGTGGGGTTGTGCTTAAGGTGTCCTCCTAGGGTTAGGGTTAGGTCTGTGGTTTTAGTTAGGCTTCAGGTTAGGTTAGGTTTGAACTTAGTTTGAGGGAGTAAGTTTAGGGCTACTGTTAGTTTTCGGGAACTGTTACTGTTGGAGTTAGCGTCATGGCCAGGTTAGGGTTGGGGTTGAGCTTAAGGTGTCCGCCTAGGGTTAGGGTTAGGTGTATGGTTTCATTTAGGCTTCAGGTTATGTTAGCTTGGAACTTAGTTTGAGGCAGTAAGTTTAGTGCTACTGTTAGTTTTCGGCTAACTGTTACGGTTGGAGTTAGCGTCAGGGCAAGGTTAGGGTTGGGGTTGAGCTTAAGGTGTTCGCCTAGGGTTAGGGTAAGTCTGTGGTTTGAGTTAGGCTTCAGGTTAGGTTAGGTTTGAACTTATTTTGAGGGAGTAAGTTTAGGGCTACTGTTAGTGTTCGGTTCAGTGTTACGGTTGGAGATAGCGTCAGGGTCAGGTTAGGGTTGGGCTTGAGCTTCAGGTGTCCGCCTAGGGTTATGGTTAGGTCTATGGTTTGAGTTAGGCTCCAGGTTAGGTTAGGTTTGAACTTAGTTTGAGGGAGTAAGTTTAGGGCTACTCTTCGTTTTCGGTTCAGTGTTACGGTTGGAGTTAGCGTGAGGGTCAGATTAGGGTTGGGGTTGAGCTTAAGGTGTCCTCCTAGGGTTAGGGTTAGGTCTGTGGTTTGAGTTAGGCTCCAGGTTAGGTTAGGTTTGAACTTAGTTTGAGGGAGTAAGTTTAGAGCTACTGTTAGTTTTCGGTTCAGTGTTTTCGGTTGGAGATAGCGTCAGGGTCTGGTTAGGGTTGTGGTTGAGTTTCAGTTGTCCGCCTAGGGTTAGGGTTAGGTGTATGGTTTGAGTTAGGCTTCAAGTTAGGTTAGGTTTGAAGTTAGTTTGAGGGAGTAAGTTTAGGGCTACTGTTAGTTTTCGGGTAACTGTTACTGTTGGAGTTAGCGTCAGGGCCAGGTTAGGGTTGGGGTTGAGCTTAAGGTGTCCGCCTAGGGTTAGGGTTAGGTGTATGGTTTGATTTAGGCTTCAGGTTAGGTTAGGTTTGAAGTTAGTTTGAGGGAGTCAGTTTAGGGCTACTGTTAGTTTTCGGTTAACTGTTACGGTTGGAATAAGCGTCAGGGTCAGGTTAGGTATGGGGTTGAGCTTAAGGTGTCCGCCTAGGGTTAGGGTTAGGTGTATGGTTTGATTTAGGCTTCAGGTTAGGTTAGGTTTGAACTTAGTTTGAGGGAGTAAGTTTAGGGCTACTGTTCGTTTTCGTTTAACTGTTACGGTTGGAGTAAGCGTCAGGGTCAGGTTAGGGTGGGGGTTATGCATAAGGTGTCCGCCTAGGGTTAGGGTTAGGTCTATGCTTTCATTTAGGCTTTAGGTTAGGTTAGGATTGAACTTAGTTTGAGGGAGTAAGTTTAGGGCCACTGTTAGTTTTCGGTTCAGTGTTACGGTTGGATTTAGCCTCAGGGTCAGGTTAGGGTTGGGGTTAAGCTTAAGGTGTCCGCCTAGGGTTAGGGTTAAGTCTATTGTTTGAATTAGGCTTCAGGTTAGGTTAGGTTTTAACTTAGTTTGAGGGAGACAGTTTAGGGCTACTGTTAGTTTTCGTTTAACTGTTACGGTTGGAGTAAGCGTCTGGGTCAGGTTAGGGTAGGGGTTAAGCATAAGGAGTCCGCCTAGGGTTAGGGTTAGGTCCATGGTTTCATTTAGGCTTCAGGTTAGGTTAGGATTGAACTTAGTTTGAGGGAAGAAGTTTAGGGCTACTGTTAGTTGTCGGTTCAATGTTACGTTTGGAGTTAGCGTGACGGTCCGGTTAGGGTTGGGGTTGAGCTTAAGGTGTCTGCCTAGGGTTAGGGTTAGGTCTGTGGTTTGAGTTAGGCTTCAGGTTAGGTTAGGTTTGAACTTAGTTTGAGGGAGTAAGTTTAGGGCTACTGTTAGTTTTCGGTTAACTGTTACGGTTGGAGTAAGCGTCAGGGTCAGGTTAGGGTTGGGGTCAAGCTTAAGGTGTCCGCCTAGGGTTAGGGTTACGTCTATTGTTTGAGTAAGGCTTCAGGTTAGGTTAGGTTTGAACTTAGTTTGAGCGAGTAAGTTTAGGGCTACTGTTAGTTTCGGTACAGTGTTACGTTTGGAGTTAGCGTGACGGTCAGGTTAGGGTTGGGGTTGAGCTAAAGGTGTCCTCCTAGGGTTAGGGTTAGGTCTGTGTTTTGAGTGAGGCTTCAGGTTAGGTTAGGTTTGAAGTTAGTTTGAGGGAGACAGTTTAGGGCTACTGTTTAGTTTTCATTTAACTGTTACGGTTGGAGTAAGGGTCAGGGTCAGGTTAGGGTGGGGGTTAAGCATAAGGTGTATGCCTAGGGTTAGGGTTAGGTCTATGGTTTCATTTAGGCTTCAGGTTAGGTTAGGATTGAACTTAGTTTGAGGGAGTAAGTTTAGGGCTACTGTTAGTTTTCGGTTCAGTGTTACGGTTGGAGATAGCGTCAGGGTCTGGTTAGGGTTGTGGTTGAGTTTCAGGTGTCCGCCTAGGGTTAGGGTTAGGTCTATGGTTTGAGTTAGGCTTCAAATTATGTTAGGTTTGAAGTTAGTTTGAGGGAGTAAGTTTAGGGCTACTGGTAGTTTTCGGGTAACTGTTACTGTTGGAGTTAGCGTCAAGGCCAGGTTAGGGTTGGGGTTGAGCTTAAGGTGTCCGCCTAGGGTTAGGGTTAGGTGAATGGTTTGATTTACGCTTCAGGTTAGGTTAGGTTTGAACTTAGCTTGAGGGAGTAAGTTTAGGGCTACTGTTAGTTTTCGTTTAACTGTTATGGTTGGAGTAAGCGTCAGGGTCAGATTATGTTGGGGGTTAACCATAAGGTGTCCGCCTAGGGTTAGGGTTAGGTCTATGGTTTCATTAGGCTTCAGGTTAGGTTAGGTTTGAACTTAGTTTGAGGGGAGTAAGTTCAGGGCTTACTGTTAGTTTTTCGGTTTCAGTGTTACGGTTGGAGAGAGCGTCAGGGTCTGGTTAGGGTTGTGGTTGAGTTTCAGGTGTCTGCCTAGGGTTAGGGTTAGGTCTATGGTTTGAGTTAGGCTTCAAGTTAGGTTAGGTTTTGAAGTTAGTTTGAGGGAGTAAGTTTAGGGCTACTGTTAGTTTTCGGGGTAACTGTTACTTTTGGAGTTAGCGTCAGGGCCAGGTTAGGGTTGGGGTTGAGCTTAAGGTGTCCGCCTAGGGTTAGGGTTAGGTCTATGGTTTGAGTTAGGCTTCAGGTTAGGTTAGGTTTGAACTTAGTTTGAGGGAGTAAGTTTAGGGCTACTGTTAGTTTTCGGTTCAGTGTTATGGTTGTAGTTAGCGTGAGGGTCAGGTTAGGGTTGGGGTTGAGCTTAAGGTGTCCTCCCAGGGTTAGGGTTAGGTCTGTGGTTTGAGTTAGGCTTTAGGTTAGGTTAGGATTGAACTTAGTTTGAGGGAGTAAGTTTAGTGCTACTCTTAGTTTTCGGTTCAGTGATATGGTTGGAGTTAGCCTGGAGGTCAGGTTAGGGTTGGGGTTGAGCTTAAGGTGTCCGCCTAGGGTTAGGGTTAGGTCTATGATTTGATTTAGGCTTCAGGTTAGGTTAGGTTTGAACTTAGTTTGAGGGAGTCAGATTAGGGCTACTGTTAGTTTTCGGTTAACTGTTACAGTTGGAGTAAGCATCAGGGTCAGGTTAGGTTTGGGGTTGAGCTTAAGGTGTCCGCCTAGGGTTAGGGTTATGGTTTGATTTAGGCTTCAGGTTAGGTTAGGTTTGAACTTAGTTTGAGGGAGTAAGTTTAGGGCTACTGTTAGTTTTTGGTTCAGTGTTACATTTGGAGTTAGCGTGAGTGTCTGGTTAGGGTTGGGGTGGAGCTTAAGGTGTCCACCTAGGGTTAGGGTTAGGTCTGTGGTTTGAGATAGGGTTCAGGTTAGGTTAGGTTTGAACTTAGTTTGAGGGAGTAAGTTTAGGGCTACTGTTAGTTTTCGGTTCAGTGTTACGGTTGGAGATAGCGTCAGGGTCAGGTTAGGGTTGGGGTTGAGCTTCAGGTGTCCGCCTATTGTTAGGGTTAGGTCTATGATTTGATTTAGGCTTCAGGTTAGGTTAGGTTTGAACTTAGTTTGAGCGAGTAAGTTTATGGCTACTGTTAGTTTTCGGTTCAGTGTTATGGTTGGAGATAGCGTCATGGTCAAGTTAGGGTTGGGTTTCAGATTCAGGTGTCCGCCTAGGGTTAGGGTTAGGTCTATGGTTTGAGTTAGGCTTCAGGTTAGGTTAGGTTTGATCTTAGTTTGAGGGAGTAAGTTTAGGCCTATTGTATTTTTTGGTTCAGTGTTACGGTTGAATTTAGCCTCAGGGTCAGGTTAGGGTTGGGGTCAAGCTTAAGGTGTCCGCCTAGGGTTAGGGTTAGGTCTATTGTTTGATTTAGGCTTCAGGTTAGGTTAGGTTTGAACTTAGTTTGAGGGAGTAAGTTTAGGGCTACTGTTAGTTTTCGGTTAACTGTTACAGTTGGAGTAAGCGTCAGGGTCAGGTTAGGGTGGGGGTTAAGCATAAGGTGTCCGCCTAGGGTTAGGGTAGGTCTATGATTTGATTTAGGCTTCAGGTTAGGTTAGGATTGAACTTAGTTTGAGGGAGTAAGTTTAGGGCTACTCTTAGTTTTCGGTTCAGTGATATGATTGGAGTTAGCCTGGAGGTCAGGTTAGGGTTGGGGTTGAGCTTAAGGTGTCCGCCTAGGGTTAGGGTTAGGTCTATGATTTGATTTAGGCTTCAGGTTAGGTTAGGTTTGAACCTAGTTTGAGGGAGTAAGTTTAGGGCTACTGTTAGTTTTCGGTTAACTGTTACGGTTGGAGTAAGCGTCAGGGTCAGGTTAGGGTTGTGGTCAAGCTTAAGGTGTCCGCCTAGGGTTAGGGTTAGGTCTATTGTTTGAGTTAGGCTTCAGGTTAGGTTAGGTTTGAACTTAGTTTGAGGGAGTAAGTTTAGGGCTACTGTTAGTTTTCGGGTAACTGTTACTGTTGGAGTTAGCGTCAGGGTCAAGTTAGGGTTGGGGTTGAGCTTAAGGTGTCCACCTAGGGTTAGGGTTAGGTCTGTGGTTTGAGATAGGGTTCAGGTTAGGTTAGGTTTGAACTTAGTCTGAGGGAGTAAGTTTAGGGCTACTGTTAGTTTTCGGTTCAGTGTTAATGTAGGAGATAGCGTCAGGGTCAGGTTAGGGTTGGGGTTGAGCTTCAGGTGTCCGCCTATTGTTAGGGTTAGGTCTGTGATTTGATTTAGGCTTCAGGTTAGGTTAGGTTTGAACTTAGTTTGAGGGAGTAAGTTTAGGGCTACTGTTAGTTTTTGGTTCAGTGTTATGGTTGGAGATAGCGTCATGGTCAAGTTAGGTTTGGGTTTGAGATTCAGGTGTCCGCCTAGGGTTAGGGTTAGGTCTATGGTTTGAGTTAGGCTTCAGGTTAGGTTAGGTTTGAACTTAGTTTGAGGGAGTAAGTTTAGGCCTATTTTATTTTTTGGTTCAGTGTTACGGTTGAATTTAGCCTCAGGGTCAGGTTAGGGTTGGGGTCAAGCTTAAGGTGTCCGCCTAGGTTTAGGGTTAGGTCTATTGTTTGAGTTAGGCTTCAGGTTAGGTTAGGTTTGAACTTAGTTTGAGGGAGTAAGTTTAGGGCTACTGTTAGTTTTCAGTTAACTGTTCCGGTTGGAGTAAGCTTCAGGGTCAGGTTAGGGTTGGGCTCAAGCTTAAGGTGTCCGCCTAGGGTTAGGGTTAGGTCTATTGTTTGAGTTAGGCTTCAGGTTAGGTTAGGTTTGAACTTAGTTTGAGGGAGTAAGTTTAGGGCTACTGTTAGTTTTCGGTACAGTGTTACGGTTGGAGTTAGCGTGAGGGTCAGGTTATGGTTGGGGTTGAGCTTAGTGTCCTCCTAGGGTTAGGGTTAGGTCTGTGGTTTGAGTGAGTCTTCAGGTTAGGTTAGGTTTGAACTTAGTTTGAGGGAGTAAGTTTAGGGCTACTGTTAGTTTTCGGTTCAGTGTTACGGTTGGAGATAGCGTCAGGGTCAGGTTAGGGTTGTGATTGAGCTTCAGGTGTCCGCCTAGGGTTAGGGTTAGGTCTATGGTTTGAGTTAGGGTCCAGGTTAGGGTAGCTTTGAACTTAGTTTGAGGGAGTAAGTTTAGGGCTACTGTTAGTTTTCGGTTCAGTGTTACGGTTGGAGATAGCGTCAGGGTCTGGTTAGGGTTGTGGTTGAGTTTCAGGTGTCCGCCTAGGGTTAGGGTTAGGTCTATGGTTTGAGTTAGGCTTCAAGTTAGGTTAGGTTTGAAGTTAGTTTGAGGGAGTGAGTTTAGGGCTACTGTTAGTTTTCGGGTAACTGTTACTGTTGGAGTTAGCGTCAGGGCCAGGTTCGGGTTGGGGTTGCCTTAAGGTGTCCGCCTAGGGTTAGGGTTAGGTCTATTGTTTGAGTTAGGCTTCAGGTTAGGTTAGGTTTGAACTTAGTTTGTGGGAGACAGTTTAGGGCTACTGTTAGTTTTCGTTTAACTGTTACGGTTGGAGTAAGCGTCAGGGTCAAGTTAGTGTGGGGGTTAAGCATAAGGTGTCCGCCTAGGGTTAGGGTTAGGTGTATGGTTTCATTTAGGCTTCAGGTTAGGTTAGGATTGAACTTAGTTTGAGGGAGTAAGTTTAGGGCTACTGTTAGTTTTCGGTACAATGTTACGTTTGGAGTTAGCGTGAGGGTCCGGTTAGGGTTGGGGTTGAGCTTAAGGTGTCCGCCTAGGGTTAGGGTTATGTCTGTGGTTTGAGTTAGGCTTCTGGTTAGGTTAGGTTTGAACTTAGTTTGAGGGAGTAAGTTTAGGGTTACTGTTAGTTTTCGGTTCAGTGTTACGGTTGGAGGTAGCGTCAGGGTCAGGTTAGGGTTGGGGTTCAGCTTCAGGTGTCCGCCTAGGGTTAGGGTTAGGTCTATGGTTTGAGTGAGGCTTCAGGTTAGGTTAGGTTTGAACTTAGTTTGAGGGATTAAGTTTAGGGCTACTGTTAGTTTTCGGTTCAGTGTTACGGTTGGAGTTAGCGTGAGGGTCAGGTTAGGGTTGGGTTTGAACTTCAGGTGTCCGCCTAGGGTTAGGGTTAGGTGTATGGTTTGATTTAGGCTTCAGGTTAGGTTAGGTTGGAACTTAGTTTGAGGCAGTAAGTTTAGGGCTACTGTTAGTTTTCGGGTAACTGTTACGGTTGGAGTTAGCGTCAGGGCCAGGTTAGGGTTGGGGTTGAGCTTAAGGTGTCAGCCTAGGGTTAGGGTTAGGTCTGTGATTTGAGTTAGCGTTCCGGTTAAGTTAGGTTTGAACTTAGTTTGAGGGAGTAAGTTTAGGGCTACTGTTAGTTTTCGGGTAACTGTTACTGTTGGAGTTAGCGTCAGGACCAGGTTAGGGTGGGGGTTGAGCTTAAGGTGTCCGCCTAGGGTTAGGGTTAGGTGTATGGTTTGATTTAGGCTTCAGGTTAGGTTAGGTTTGAAGTTAGTTTGAGGGAGTAAGTTTAGGGCTATTGTTAGTTTTCGGATAACTGTTACAGTTGGAGTAAGCGTCAGGGTCAGGTTAGGGTGGGTGTTAAGCATAAGGTGTCCGCCTAGGGATAGGGTTAGTTCTATGATTTGATTTAGGCTTCAGGTTAGGTTAGGTTTGAACTTAGTTTGAGGGAGTCAGTTTAGGGCTATTGTTAGTTTTCGGTTAACTGTTACGGTTGGAGTAAGCGTCAGGGTCAGGTTAGGTTTGGGGTTGAGCTTAAGGTGTCCGCCTAGGGTTAGCGTTAGGTGTATGGTTTGATTTAGGCTTTAGGTTAGGTTAGGTTTGAACTTAGTTTGAGGGAGTAAGTTTAGGGCTACTGTTAGTTTTCAGTTCAGTGTTACGGTTGGAGTTAGCGTGAGGGTCAGGTTAGGTTTGGGGTTGAGCTTAAGGTGTCCGCCTAGGGTTAGGGTTAGGTGTATGGTTTTATTTTGGCTTCTGGTTAGGTTAGGTTTGAACTTAGTTTAAGGGAGTAAGTTTAGGGCTACTGTTAATTTTCGGGTAACTGTTACGGTTGGAGTTAGCGTCAGGGTCAGGTTAGGGTTGGGGTTGAGCTTAAGGTGTCCGCTTAGGGTTAGGGTTAGGTGTATGGTTTGATTTAGGCTTCAGGTTAGGTTAGGTTTGAAGTTAGTTTGAGGGAGTAAGTTTAGGGCTACTGTTAGTTTTCGGTTAACTGATACAGTTGGAGTAAGCGTCAGGGTCAGGTTAGGGTGGGGGTTAAGCATAAGGTGTCCGCCTAGGGTTAGCGTTAGGTCTATGGTTTCATTTAGGCTTCAGGTTAGGTTAGGATTGAACTTAGTTTGAAGGAGTAATTTAGGGCTACTGTTAGTTTTCGGTTCAGTGTTATATTTGGAGTTAGCATGAGGGTCCGGTTAGGGTTGGGGTTGAGCTTAAGGTGTCCGCCTAGGGTTAGGGTTAGGTCTGTGGTTTGAGTTAGGCTTCAGGTTAGGTTAGGTTTGAACTTAGTTTGAGGGAGTAAGTTTAGGGCTACTGTTAGTTTTCGGTTCAGTGTTACTGTTGGAGATAGCGTCAGGGTCAGGTTAGGGTTGGGGTTGAGCTTCAGGTGTCCGCCTAGGGTTAGGGTTAGGTCTATGGTTTGAGATAGGCTTCAGGTTAGGTTAGATTTTAACTTAGTTTTAGGGAGTAAGTTTAGGGCTACTGTTAATTTTAGGATCAGTGTTACGGTTGGAGTAAGCGTGAGGGTTAGGTTAGGGTTGGGTTTGAGCTTCAGGTGTCCGCCTATGGTTAGGGTTAGGTGTATAGTTTGATTTAGGCTTCAGGTTAGGTTAGGTTTGAACTTAGTTTGAGGGAGTAAGTTTAGGGCTACTGTTAGTTTTCGGGTAACTGTTACGGTTGGAGTTAGCGTCACGGCCAGGTTAGGGTTGGGGTTGAGGTTAAGGTGTCCGCCTAGGGTTAGGGTTAGGTGTATGGTATGAGTAAGGCTTCAGGTTAGGTTATGTTTGAACTTAGTTTGAGGGAGTAAGTTTAGGGCTACTGTTAGTTTTCGGTTAACTGTTACAGTTGGAGTAAGCGTCAGGGTCAGGTTAGGTTTGGGGTTGAAGTTAAGGTGTCCGCCTAGGGTTAGGGTTAGGTGTATGGTTTGTTTTAGGCTTCAGGTTAGGTTAGGTGTGAACTTAGTTTGAGGGAGTAAGTTTAGGGCTATTGTTAGTTTTTGGTTCAGTATTATGGTTTGAGTTAGCGTCAGGGTCAGGTTAGGGTGGGGGTTAGCTTGAGGTGTCTGCCTAGGGTTAGGATTAGGTCCATGGTTTGATTTAGGCTCCAGGTTAGGTTACGTTTGAACTTTGTTTGAGTGAGTAAGTTTAGGGATACTGTTAGTTTTCGGTTCAGTGTTACGTTTGGAGTTAGCATGAGGGTACGGTTAGGGTTGGGGTTGAGCTTAAGGTGTCCGCCTAAAGTTAGGGTTAGGTCTGTGGTTTGAGTTAGGCTTCAGGTTAGGTTAGGTTTGAACTTAGTTTGAGGGAGTAAGTTTAGGGCTCCTGTTAGTTTTCGGTTCAGTGTTACGGTTGGAGATAGCGTCAGGTTCAGGTTAGGGTTGGGGTTGAGCTTCAGGTGTCCACCTAGGGTTAGGGTTAGGTCTATGGTTTGAGATAGGCTTCAGGTTAGGTTAGATTTTAACCTAGTTTTAGGGAGTAAGTTTAGGGCTACTGTTAATTTTAGGATCAGTGTTACGGTTGGAGTTAGCGTGAGGGTCAGGTTAGGGTTCGGTTTGAGCTTCAGGTGTCCGCCTAGGGTTAGGGTTAGGTGTATGGCTTGATTTAGGCTTCAGGTTAGGTTAGGTTTGAACTTAGTTTGAGGGAGTAAGTTTAGGGCTACTGGTAGTTTTCGGGTAACTGTTACGGTTGGAGTTAGCGTCATGGCCAGGTTAGGGTTGGGGTTGAGCTTAAGGTGTCCACCTAGGGTTAGGGTTAGGTGTATGGTTTGATTTAGGCTTCAGGTTAGGTTATGTTTGAACTTAGTTTGAGGGAGTAAGTTTAGGGCTACTGTTCGTTTTCGGTTAACTGTTACAGTTGGAGTAAGCGTCAGGGTCAGGTTAGGTTTGGGGTTGAAGTTAAGGTGTCCGCCTAGGGTTAAGGTTATGTGTATGGTTTGATTTAGGCTTCAGGTTAGGTTAGGTGTGAACTTAGTTTGAGGGAGTAAGTATAGGGTGATTGTTAGTTTTCGGTTCAGTATTATGGTTGGAGTTAGCGTCAGGGTCAGGTTAGGGTTGGGGTTAGCTTGAGGTATCTGCCTAGGGTTAGGGTTATGTCCATGGTTTGATTTAGGCTCCAGGTTAGGTTACGATTGAATTTAGTTTGAGTGAGTAAGTTTAGGGCTACTGTTAGTTTTCGGTTCAGTGTTACGGTTGGAGATAGCGTCAGGGTCAGGTTAGGGTTGGAGTTGAGCTTAAGGTGTCCGCCTAGGGTGAGGGTTAGGTCTGTGGTTTGATTTAGGCTTCAGGTGAGGTTACGTTTGAACTTAGTTGGAGTGAGTAAGTTTAGGGCTACTGTTAGTTTTCGGTTCAGTGTTACGGTTGGAGATAGCGTCAGGGTCAGGTAACGGTTGGGGTTGAGCTTCAGTTGTCCGCCTATTGTTAGCTTTAGGTCTATGATTTGAGTTAGGCTTCAGGTTATGTTAGGTTTGAACTTAGTTTGAGGGAGTAAGTTTAGGCCTATTGTATTTTTTGGTTCAGTGTTACGGTTGAATTTAGCCTCAGGGTCAGGTAAGGGTTGGGGTCAAGCTTAAGGTGTCCGCCTAGGGTTAGGGTTAGGTCTATTGTTTGAGTTAGGCTTCAGGTTAGGTTAGGTTTGAACTTAGTTTGAGGGAGTAATTTTAGGGCTACTGTTAGTTTCTGTTTCAGTGTTACGGTTGGAGTTAGCGTGAGGGTCAGGTTAGGGTTGGGGTGGAGCTTAAGGTGTCCTCCTAGGGTTAGGGTTAGGTCTGTGGTTTGAGTTAGGCTTCAGGTTAGGTTAGGTTTGAACTTAGATTGAGGGAGTAAGTTTAGGGCTACTGTTAGTTTTCGGGTAACTGTTACGGTTGGAGTTAGCGTTAGGGCTAGGTTATGTTTGGGGTTGAGCTTAAGGTGTCCGCCTAGAGTTACGGTTAAGTGTATGGTTTTATTTAGGCTTCAGGTTAGGTTATGTTTGAATTTAGTTTGAGGGCGTAAGTTTAGGGCTACTGTTAGTTTTCGGGTAACTGTTACTGTTGGAGTTAGCGTCAGGGCCAGGTTAGGGTTGGGGTTGAGCTTAAGGTGTCAGCCTAGGGTTAGGGTTAGGTCTATGGTTTGAGTTAGACTTCAGGTTAGGTTAGGTTTGAACTTAGTTTAAGGGAGTAAGTTTAGGCCTATTGTATTTTTTGGTTCAGTGTTACGGTTGAATTTAGCCTCAGGGTCAGGTTAGGGTTAGGGTTAAGCTTAAGGTGTCCGCCTAGGGTTAGAGTTAGGTCTATTGTTTGAGTTAGGCTTCAGGTTAGGTTAGGTTTCAACTTAGTTTGAGGGAGTAAGTTTAGGGCTACTCTTAGTTTTCGGTTCAGTGATATGGTTGGAGTTAGCCTGGAGGTCAAGTTAGGGTTGGGGTTGAGCTTAAGGTGTCCGCCTAGGGTTAGGGTTAGGTCTATGATTTGATTTAGGCTTCAGGTTAGGTTAGGTTTGAACTTAGCATGAGGGAGTCAGTTTAGGGCTACTGTTAGTTTTCGGTTAACTGTTACGGTTGGAGTAAGCATCAGGGTCAGGTTAGGTTTGGGGTTGAGCTTAAGGTGTCCGCCTAGGTTTAGGGTTAGGTGTATGGTTTGATTTAGGCTTCAGGTTAGGTTAGGTTTGAACTTAGTTTGAGGGAGTAAGTTTAGGGCTACTGTTAGTTTTTGGTTCAGTGTTACATTTGGAGTTAGCGTGAGTGTCTTCTTAGGGTTGGGGTTGAGCTTAAGGTGTCCACCTAGGGTTAGGGATAGGTCTGTGGTTTGAGATAGGGTTCAGGTTAGGTTAGGTTTGAACTTAGTTTGAGGGAGTAAGTTTAGGCTACTGTTAGTTTTCGGTTCAGTGTTACGGTTGGAGATAGCGTCAGGGTCAGGATAGGGTTGGGGTTGAGCTTCAGGTGTCCGCCTATTGTTAGGGTTAGGACTATGATTTGATTTAGGCTTCAGGTTACGTTAGGTTTGAACTTAGTTTGAGCGAGTAAGTTTAGGGCTACTGTTAGTTTTTGGTTCAGTGTTATGGTTGGAGATAGCGTCATGGTCAAGTTAGGGTTGGGTTTGTGATTCAGGTGTCCGCCTAGGGTCAGGGTTAGGTCTATGGTTTGAGTTAGGCTTCAGGTTAGGTTAGGTTTGAACTTAGTTTGAGGGAGTAAGTTTAGGGCTACTGTTAGTTTTCAGTTAACTGTTACGGTTGGAGTAAGCGTCAGGGTCAGGTTAGGGTTGGGGTCAAGCTTAAGGTGTCCGCCTAGGGTTAGGGTTAGGTCTATTGTTTGAGTTAGGCTTCAGGTTAGGTTAGGTTTGAACTTAGTTTGAGGGAGTCAGTTTAGGGCTACTGTTAGTTTTCGGGAACTGTTAATGTTGGAGTTAGCGTGATGGCCAGGTTAGGGTTGGGGTTGAGCTTAAGGTGTCCGCCTAGGGTTAGGGTTAGGTGTATGGTTTCATTTAGGCTTCAGGTTAGGTTAGGTTGGAACTTAGATTGAGGCAGTAAGTTTAGGGCTACTGTTAGTTTTCGGGTAACTGTTACGTTTGGAGTAAGCGTCAGGGTCAGGTTAGGGTGGGGGTTAAGCATAAGGTGTCCGCCTAGGGTTAGGGTTAGGTGTATGGTTTGATTTAGGCTTCAGGTTAGGTTAGGTTTGAAGTTAGTTTGAGGGAGTAAGTTTAGGGCTACTGTTAGTTTTTGGTTAACTGTTACAGTTGGAGTAAGCGTCAAGGTCAGGGTAGGGTGGGGTTTAAGCATGAGGTGTCCGCCTAGGGTTAGGGTTAGGTCTATGATTTGATTTAGGCTTCAGGTTAGGTTAGGTTTGAACTTAGTTTGAGGGAGTCAGTTTAGGTCTACTGTTAGTTTTCGGTTCAGTGTTACGGTTGGATTTAGCCTCAGGGTCAGGTTAGGGTTGGGGTTGAGCTTCAGGTGTCCGCCTTGGGTTAGGGTTAGGTCTATGGTTTGAGTTAGGCTTCAGGTTAGGTTAGGTTTGAACTTAGTTTGAGGGAGTAAGTTTAGGGCTACTGTTAGTTTTCGGTTCAGTGTTACTGTTGGAGATAGCGTCAGGGTCTGGTTAGGGATGTGGTTGAGTTTCAGGTGTCCGCCTAGGGTTAGGGTTAGGTCTATGGTTTGAGTTAGGCTTCAAGTTAGGTTAGGTTTGAAGTTAGTTTGAGGGAGTAAGTTTAGGGCTACTGTTAGTTTTCGGGTAACTGTTACTGTTGGAGTTAGCGTCAGAGCCAGGTTAGGGTTGGGGTTGAGCTTAAGGTGTCCGCCTAGGGTTAGGGTTAGGTGTATGGTTTGGTTTAGGCTTCAGGTTAGGTTAGGTTTGAAGTTAGTTTGAGGGAGCAAGTTTAGGGCTACTGTTAGTTTTCGGTTAACTGTTACAGTTGGAGTACGCGTCAGGGTCAGGTTAGTGTGGAGGTTAAGCATAAGGTGTCCGCCTAGGGTTAGGGTTAGGTCTATGATTTGATTTAGGCTTCAGGTTAGGTTAGGATTGAACTTAGTTTGAGGGAGTAAGTTTAGGGCCACTGTTAGTTTTCGGTTCAGTGTTACGGTTCGATTTAGCCTCAGGTCAGGTTAGGGTTGGGGTTAAGCTTAAGGTGTCCGCCTAGGGTTAGGGTTAAGTCTATTGTTTGAGTTAGGCTTCAGGTTAGGTTAGGTTTGAACTTAGTTTGAGGGAGACAGTTTAGGGCTACTGTTAGTTTTCGTTTAACTGTTACGGTTGGAGTAAGCGTCTGGGTCAGGTTAGGGTAGGGGTTAAGCATAAGGTGTCCGCCTAGGGTTAGGGTTAGGTCTATGGTTTCATTTAGGCTTCAGGTTAGGTTAGGATTGAACTTAGTTTGAGGGAGTAAGTTTGGGGCTACTGTTAGTTTTCGGTTCAATGTTACGTTTGGAGTTAGCGTGACGGTCCGGTTAGGGTTGGGGTTGAGCTTAAGGTGTCCTCCTAGGGTTAGGGTTAGGTCTATGGTTTCAGTTAGGCTTCAAATTAGGTTAGGTTTGAAGTTAGTTTGAGGGAGTAAGTTTAGGGCTACTGTTAGTTTTCGGGTAACTGTTACTGTTGAAGTTAGCGTCAGGGCCAGGTTAGGTTTGGGGTTGAGCTTAAGGTGTCCGCCTAGGGTTAGGGTTAGGTGAATGATTTGATTTAGGCTTCAGGTTAGGTTAGGTTTGAACTTAGTTTGAGGGAGTAAGTTTAGGGCTACTGTTATTTTTCGTTTAACTGTTACAGTTGGAGTAAGCGTCAGGGTCAGGTTATGGTGGGGGTTAACCATAAGGTGTCCGCCTAGGGTTAGGGTTAGGTCTATCGTTTCATTTAGGCTTCAGGTTAGGTTAGGTTTGAACTTAGTTTGAGGGAGTAAGTTTAGGGCTACTGTTAGTTTTCGGTTCAGTGTTACGGTTGGAGATAGCGTCAGGGTCTGCTTAGGGTTGTGGTTGAGTTTCAGGTGTCTGCCTAGGGTTAGGGTTAGGTCTATGGTTTGAGTTAGGCTTCAAGTTAGGTTAGGTTTGAAGTTAGTTTGAGGGAGTAAGTTTAGGGCTACTGTTAGTTTTCGGGTAACTGTTACTGTTGGAGTTAGCGTCAGGGCCAGGTTAGGGTTGGGGTTGAGCTTAAGGTGTCCGCCTAGGGTTAGGGTTAGGTCTATGGTTTGAGTTAGACTTCAGGTTAGGTTAGGTTTGAACTTAGTTTAAGGGAGTAAGTTTAGGCCTATTGTATTTTTTGGTTCAGTGTTACGGTTGAATTTAGCCTCAGGGTCAGGTTAGGGTTAGGGTTAAGCTTAAGGTGTCCGCCTAGGGTTAGAGTTAGGTCTATTGTTTGAGTTAGGCTTCAGGTTAGGTTAGGTTTGAACTTAGTTTGAGGGAGTAAGTTTAGGGCTACTCTTAGTTTTCGGTTCAGTGATATGGTTGGAGTTAGCCTGGAGGTCAAGTTAGGGTTGGGGTTGAGCTTAAGGTGTCCGCCTAGGGTTAGGGTTAGGTCTATGATTTGATTTAGGCTTCAGGTTAGGTTAGGTTTGAACTTAGCATGAGGGAGTCAGTTTAGGGCTACTGTTAGTATTCGGTTAACTGTTACGGTTGGAGTAAGCATCAGGGTCAGGTTAGGTTTGGGGTTGAGCTTAAGGTGTCCGCCTAGGGTTAGGGTTAGGTGTATGGTTTGATTTAGGCTTCAGGTTAGGTTAGGTTTGAACTTAGTTTGAGGGAGTAAGTTTAGGGCTACTGTAAGTTTTTGGTTCAGTGTTACATTTGGAGTTAGCGTGAGTGTCTTCTTAGGGTTGGGGTTGAGCTTAAGGTGTCCACCTAGGGTTAGGGATAGGTCTGTGGTTTGAGATAGGGTTCAGGTTAGGTTAGGTTTGAACTTAGTTTGAGGGAGTAAGTTTAGGCTACTGTTAGTTTTCGGTTCAGTGTTACGGTTGGAGATAGCGTCAGGGTCAGGTTAGGGTTGGGGTTGAGCTTCAGGTGTCCGCCTATTGTTAGGGTTAGGACTATGATTTGATTTAGGCTTCAGGTTACGTTAGGTTTGAACTTAGTTTGAGCGAGTAAGTTTAGGGCTACTGTTAGTTTTTGGTTCAGTGTTATGGTTGGAGATAGCGTCATGGTCAAGTTAGGGTTGGGTTTGAGATTCAGGTGTCCGCCTAGGGTTAGGGTTAGGTCTATGGTTTGAGTTAGGCTTCAGGTTAGGTTAGGTTTGAACTTAGTTTGAGGGAGTAAGTTTAGGCCTATTGTATTTTTTGGTTCAGTGTTACGGTTGAATTTAGCCTCAGGGTCAGGTTAGGGTTGGGGTCAAGCTTAAGGTGTCCGCCTAGGGTTAGGGTTAGGTCTATTGTTTGAGTTAGGCTTCAGGTTAGGTTAGGTTTGAACTTAGTTTGAGGGAGTCAGTTTAGGGCTACTGTTAGTTTTCGGGAACTGTTACTGTTGGAGTTAGCGTCATGGCCAGGTTAGGGTTGGGGTTGAGCTTAAGGTGTCCGCCTAGTGTTAGGGTTAGGTGTATGGTTTCATTTAGGCTTCAGGTTAGGTTAGGTTGGAACTTAGATTGAGGCAGTAAGTTTAGGGCTACTGTTAGTTTTCGGGTAACTGTTACGTTTGGAATAAGCGTCAGGGTCAGGTTAGGGTGGGGGTTAAGCATAAGGTGTCCGCTTAGGGTTAGGGTTAGGTCTATGGTTTCATTTAGGCTTTGGGTTAGGTTAGGATTGAACTTAGTTTGAGGGAGTAAGTTTAGGGCCACTGTTAGTTTTCGTTTAACTGTTACGGTTGGAGTAAGCGTCTGGGTCAGGTTAGGGTAGGGGTTAAGCATAAGGTGTCCGCCTAGGGTTAGGGTTAGGTCTATGGTTTCATTTAGGCTTCCGGTTAGGTTAGGATTGAACTTAGTTTGAGGGAGGAAGTTTAGGGCTACTGTTAGTTTTCGGTTCAATGTTATGTTTGGAGTTAGCGTGACGGTCCGCTTAGGGTTGGGGTTGAGCTTAAGGTGTCTGCCTAGGGTTAGGGTTAGGTCTGTGGTTTGAGTTAGGCTTCAGGTTAGGTTAGGTTTGAACTTAGTTTGAGGGAGTAAGTTTAGGGCTACTGTTAGTTTTTGGTTAACTGTTACGGTTGGAGGAAGCGTCATGGTCAGTTAGGCTTGGGGCCAAGCTTAAGGTTTCCGCGTAGGGTTAGGGTTACGTCTATTGTTTGAGTTAGGCTTCAGGTTAGGTTAGGTTTGAACTTAGTTTGAGCGAGTAAGTTTAGGGCTACTGTTAGTTTTCGGTACAGTGTTACTTTTGGAGTTAGCGTGAGGGTCAGGTTAGGGTTGGGGTTGAGCTTAAGGTGTCCTCCTAGGGTTAGGGTTAGGTCTGTGATTTGATTGAGGCTTCAGGTTAGGTTAGGTTTGAACTTAGTTTGAGGGAGACAGTTTAGGGCTACTGTTAGTTTTCATTTAACTGATACGGTTGGAGTAAGCGTCAGGGTCAGGTTAGGGTGGGGGTTAAGCATAAGGTGTCCGCCTAGGGTTAGGGTTAGGTCTGTGGTTTCATTTAGGCTTCAGGTTAGGTTAGGATTGAACGTAGTTTGAGGGAGTAAGTTCAGGGCTACTGTTAGTTTTCGGTTCAGTGTTACGGTTGGAGATAGCGTCAGGGTCTGGTTAGGGTTGTGGTTGAGTTTCAGGTTTCCGCCTTGGGTTAGGGTTAGTTCTATGGTTTGAGTTAGGCTTCAAATTAGGTTAGGTTTGAAGTTAGTTTGAGGGAGTAAGTTTAGGGCTACTGTTAGTTTTCGGGTAACTGTTACTGTTGGAGTTAGCGTCAGGGCCAGATTAGGGTTGGGGTTGAGCTTAAGGTGTCCGCCTAGGGTTAGGGTTAGGTGAATGGTTTGATTTAGGCTTCAGGTTAGGTTAGGTTTGAACTTAGTTTGAGGGAGTAAGTTTAGGCCTATTGTATTTTTTGGTTCAGTGTTACGGTTGAATTTAGCCTCAGGGTCAGGTTAGGGTTGGGGTCAAGCATAAGGTGTCTGCCTAGGGTTAGGGTTAGGTCTATTGTTTGAGTTAGGCTTCAGGTTAGGTTAGGTTTGAACTTAGTTTGAGGGAGTAAGTTTAAGGCTACTCTTAGTTTTCGGTTCAGTGATATGGTTGGAGTTAGCCTGGAGGTCAGGTTAGGGTTGGGGTTGAGCTTAAGGTGTCCACCTAGGGTTAGGGTTAGGTCTGTGGTTTGAGATAGGGTTCAGGTTAGGTTAGGTTTGAACTTAGTTTGAGGGAGTAAGATTAGGGCTACTGTTAGTTTTCGGTTCAGTGTTACGGTTGGAGATAGCGTCAGGGTCAGGTTAGGGTTGGGGTTGAGCTTCAGGTGACCGCCTATTGTTAGGGTTAGGACTATGATTTGATTTAGGCTTCAGGTTACGTTAGGTTTGAACTTAGTTTGAGCGAGTAAGTTTAGGGCTACTGTTTGTTTTCGGTTCAGTGTTAAGGTTGGAGATAGCGTCAGGGTCTGGTTAGGGTTGTGTTTGAGTTTCAGGTGTCCGCCTAGGGTTAGGGTTAGGTCTATGGTTTGAGTTAGGCTTCAGGTTAGGTTAGGTTTGAACTTAGTTTGAGGGAGTAAGTTTAGGCCTATTGTATTTTTTGGTTCAGTGTTACGGTTGAATTTAGCCTCAGGGTCAGGTTAGGGTTGGGGTCAAGCTTAAGGTGTCCGCCTAGGGTTAGGGTTAGGTCTATTGTTTGAGTTAGGCTTCAGGTTAGGTTAGGTTTGAACTGAGTTTGAGGGAGTAAGTTTAGGGCTACTGTTAGTTTTCAGTTAACTGTTACAGTTGGAGTAAGCGTCAGGGTCAGGTTAGGGTTGGGGTCAAGCTTAAGGTGTCCGCCTAGGGTTAGGGTTAGGTCTATTGTTTGAGTTAGGCTTCAGGTTAGGTTAGGTTTGAACTTAGTTTGAGGGAGTAAGTTTAGGGCTACTGTTAGTTTTCGGGAACTGTTACTGTTGGAGTTAGCGTCATGGCCAGGTTAGGGTTGGGGTTGAGCTTAAGGTGTCCTCCTAGGGTTAGGGTTAGGTGTATGGTTTCATTTAGGCTTCAGGTTAGGTTAGGTTGGAACTTAGTTTGAGGCAGTAAGTTTAGGGCTACTGTTAGTTTTCGGGTAACTGTTACGGTTGGAGTTAGCGTCAGGGCAAGGTTAGGGTTGGGGTTGAGCTTAAGGTGTCCGCCTAGGGTTAGGGTTAGGTCTGTGGTTTGAGTTAGGCTTCAGGTTAGGTTAGGTTTGAACTTATTTTGAGGGGGTAAGTTTAGGGCTACTGTTAGTTTTCGGTTCAGTGTTACGGTTGGAGATAGCGTCAGGGTCAGGTTAAGGTTGGGTTTGAGCTTCAGGTGTCCGCCTAGGGTTAGGGTTAGGTCTATGGTTTGAGTTAGGCTCCAGGTTAGGTTAGGTTTGAACTTAGTTTGAGGGGGTAAGTTTAGGGCTACTGTTAGTTTTCGGTTCAGTGTTACGGTTGGAGTTAGCGTGAGGGTCAGATTAGGGTTGGGGTTGAGCTTAAGGTGTCCTCCTAGGGTTAGGGTTAGGTCTGTGGTTTGAGTTAGGCTCCAGGTTAGGTTAGGTTTGAAGTTAGTTTGAGGGAGTAAGTTTAGGGCTACTGTTAGTTTTCGGTTAACTGTTACAGTTGGAGTACGCGTCAGGGTCAGGTTAGGGTGGGGGTTAAGCATAAGGTGTCCGCCTAGTGTTAGGGTTAGGTCTATGATTTGATTTAGGCTTCAGGTTAGGTTAGGTTTGAACTTAGTTTGAGGGAGTCAGTTTAGGGCTACTGTTAGTTTTCGGTTAACTTTTACGGTTGTAGTTAGCGTCAGGGTCAGGTTAGGTTTGGGGTTGAGCTTAAGGTGTCCGCCTAGGGTTAGGGTTAGGTGTATGGTTTGATTTAGGTTTCAGGTTAGGTTAGGTTTGAACTTAGTTTGAGGGAGTAAGTTTAGGGCTACTGTTAGTTTTCGTTTAACTGTTACGGTTGGAGTAAGCGTCAGGGTCAGGTTAGGGTGGGGGTTAAGTATAAGGTGTCCGCCCAGGGTTAGGGTTAGGTCTATGCTTTCATTTAGGCTTTACGTTAGGTTAGGATTGAACTTAGTATGAGGGAGTAAGTTTAGGGCCACTGTTAGTTTTCGGTTCAGTGTTACGGTTGGATTTAGCCTCAGTGTCAGGTTAGGATTGGGGTTAAGCTTAAGGTGTCCGCCTAGGGTTAGGGTTAAGTCTATTGTTTGAGTTAGGCTTCAGGTTAGGTTAGGTTTGAACTTAGTTTGAGGGAGACAGTTTAGGGCTACTGTTAGTTTTCGTTTTACTGTTACGGTTGGAGTAAGCGTCTGGGTCAGGTTAGGGTAGGGGTTAAGCATAAGGTGTCCGCCTAGGGTTAGGGTTAGGTCCATGGTTTCATTTAGGCTTCAGGTTAGGTTAGGATTGAACTTAGTTTGAGGGAGGAAGTTTAGGGCTACTGTTAGTTTTCGGTTCAATGTTACGTTTGGAGTTAGCGTGACGGTCCGGTTAGGGCTGGGGTTGAGCTTAAGGTGTCTGCCTAGGGTTAGGGTTAGGTCTGTGGTTTGAGTTAGGCTTCAGGTTAGGTTAGGTTTGAACTTAGTTTGACGGAGTAAGTTTAGGGCTACTGTTAGTTTTCGGTTAACTGTTACGGTTGGAGTAAGCGTCAGGGTCAGGTTAGGGTTGGGGTCAAGCTTAAGGTGTCCGCCTAGGGTTAGGGTTACGTCTATTGTTTGAGTAAGGCTTCAGATTATGTTAGGTTTGAACTTAGTTTGAGCGAGTAAGTTTAGGGCTACTGTTAGTTTTCGGTACAGTGTTACGTTTGGAGTTAGCGTGAGGGTCAGGTTAGGGTTGGGGTTGAGCTTAAGGTGTCCTCCTAGGGTTAGGGTTAGGTCTGTGGTTTGAGTGAGGCTTCAGGTTAGGTTAGGTTTGAACTTAGTTTGAGGGAGACAGTTTAGGGCTACTGTTAGTTTTCGTTTAACTGTTACGGTTGGAGTAAGCGTCAGGGTCAGGTTATGTTGGGGGTTAACCATAAGGTGTCCGCCTAGGGTTAGGGTTAGGTCTATGGTTTCATTTAGGCTTCAGGTTAGGTTAGGTTTGAACTTAGTTTGAGGGAGTAAGTTTACGGCTACTGTTAGTATTCGGTTCAGTGTTACGGTTGGAGAGAGCGTCAGGGTCTGGTTAGGGTTTTGGTTGAGTTTCAGGTGTCTGCCTAGGGTTAGGGTTAGGTCTATGGTTTGAGTTAGGCTTCAAGTTAGGTTAGGTTTGAAGTTAGTTTGAGGGAGTAAGTTTAGGGCTACTGTTAGTTTTCGGGTAACTGGTACTGTTGGAGTTAGCGTCAGGGCCAGGTTAGGGTTGGGGTTGAGCTTAAGGTGTCCGCCTAGGGTTAGGGTTAGGTCTATGGTTTGAGTTAGGTTTCAGGTTAGGTTAGGTTTGAACTTAGTTTGAGGGAGTAAGTTTAGGCCTATTGTATTTTTTGGTTCAGTGTTACGGTTGAATTTAGCCTCAGGGTCAGGTTAGGGTTAGGGCTAAGCTTAAGGTGTCCGCCTAGGGTTAGGGTTAGGTCTATTGTTTGAGTTAGGCTTCAGGTTAGGTTAGGTTTGAACTTAGTTTGAGGGAGTAAGTTTAGGGCTACTGTTAGTTTTCGGTTCAGTGTTACGGTTGGAGTTAGCGTGAGGGTCAGGTTAGGGTTGGGGTTGAGCTTAAGGTGTCCTCCCCGGGTTAGGGTTAGGTCTGTGGTTTGAGTTAGGCTTCAGGTTAGGTTAGGTTTGAACTTAGTTTGAGGGAGTAAGTTTAGGGCTACTGTTAGTTTTCGGTTCAGTGTACGGTTGGAGATAGCGTCAGGGTCAGGTTAGGGTTGTGATTGAGCTTCAGGTGTCCGCCTAGCGTTAGGGTTAGGTCTATGGTTTGAGTTAGGGTCCAGGTTAGGTTAGGTTTGAACTTAGTTTGAGGGAGTAAGTTTAGGGCTACTGTTTGTTTTCGGTTCAGTGTTACGGTTGGAGATAGCGTCAGGGTCTGGTTAGGGTTGTGTTTGAGTTTCAGGTGTCCGCCTAGGGTTAGGGTTAGGGCTATGGTTTGAGTTAGGCTTCAAGTTAGGTTAGGTTTGAAGTTAGTTTGAGGGAGTAAGTTTAGGGCTACTGTTAGTTTTCGGGTAACTGTTACTGTTGGAGTTAGCGTCAGGGCCAGGTTCGGGTTGGGGTTGAGCTTAAGGTGTCCGCCTAGGGTTAGGGTTAGGTGTATGGTTTGATTTAGTCTTCAGGTTAGGATAGGTTTGAACTTAGTTTGAGGGAGTAAGTTTAGGGCTACTGTTAGTTTTCGTTTAACTGTTATGGTTGGAGTAAGCGTCAGGGTCAGGTTATGGTGCGGGTTAACCATAAGGTGTCCGCCTAGGGTTAGGGTTAGGTCTATGGTTTCATTTCGGCTTTAGGTTAGGTTAGGATTGAACTTAGTTTGAGGGAGTAAGTTTAGGGCTACTCTTAGTTTTCAGTTCAGTGATATGGTTGGAGTTAGCCTGGAGGTCAGGTTAGGGTTGGGGTTGAGCTTAAGGTGTCCACCTAGGGTTAGGGTTAGGTCTGTAGTTTGAGTTAGGCTTCAGGTTAGGTTAGGTTTGAACTTAGTTTGAGGGAGTAAGTTTAGGGCTACTGTTAGTTTCCGGTTCAGTGTTACTGTTGGAGATAGCGTCAGGTCAGGTTAGGGTTGGTGTTGAGCTTCAGGTGTCCGTCGATTGTTAGGGTTAGGTCTATGATTTGATTTAGGCTTCAGGTTAGGTTAGGTTTGAACTTAGTTTGAGCGAGTAAGTTTAGGGCTACTGTTAGTTTTCGGTTCAGTGTTATGGTTGGAGATAGCGTCATGGTCAAGTTAGGGTTGGGTTTCAGATTCAGGTGTCCGCCTAGGGTTAGGGTTAGGTCTATGGTTTGAGTTAGGCTTCAGGTTAGGTTAGGTTTGAACTTAGTTTGAGGGAGTAAGTTTAGGCCTATTGTATTTTTTGGTTCAGTGTTACGGTTGAATTTAGCCTAAGGGTCAGGTTAGGGTTGGGGTCAAGCTTAAGGTGTCCGCCTAGGGTTAGGGTTAGGTCTATTGTTTCAGTTAGGCTTCAGGTTAGGTTAGGTTTCAAGTTAGTTAGAGTGAGTAAGTTTAGGGCTACTGTTAGTTTTCGGTTAACTGTTACAGTTGGAGTAAGCGTCAGGGTCAGGTTCGGGTGGGGGTTAAGCATAAGGTGTCCGCCTAGGGTTAGGGTAGGTCTATGATTTGATTTAGGCTTCAGGTTAGGTTAGGTTTGAACTTAGTTTGAGGGAGTCAGTTTAGGGCTACTGTTAGTTTTCGGTTAACTGTTACGGTTGTAGTAAGCGTCAGGGTCAGGTTAGGTTTGGGGTTGAGCTTAAGGTGTCCGCCTAGGGTTAGGGTTAGGTGTATGGTTTGATTTAGGCTTCAGCTTAGGTTAGGTTTGAACTTAGTTTGAGGGAGTAAGTTTAGGGCTACTGTTAGTTTTCGGTTCTGTGTTACGGTTGGAGATAGCGTCAGGGTCTGGTTAGGGTTGTGGTTGAGTTTCAGGTGTCCGCCTAGGGTAAGGGTTAGGTCTATTGTTTGAGTTAGGCTCCAGGTTAGGTTAGGTTTGAAGTTAGTTTGAGGGAGTAAGTTTAGGGCTACTGTTAGTTTTCGGTTAACTGTTACAGTTGAAGTACGCGTCAGGGTCAGGTTAGGGTGGGGGTTAAGCATAAGGTGTCCGCCTAGGGTTAGGGTTAGGTCTATGGTTTCATGTAGGCTTCAGGTTAGGTTAGGATTGAACTTAGTTTGAGGGAGTAAGTTTAGGGCCACTGTTAGTTTTCGGTTCAGTGTTACGTTTCGATTTAGCCTCAGGGTTATGTTAGGGTTGGGGTTAAGCTTAAGGTGTCCGCCTAGTGTTAGGGTTAGGTCTATTGTTTGAGTTAGGCTTCAGGTTAGGTTAGGTTTGAACTTAGTTTGAGGGAGTAAGTTTAGGGCTACTGTTAGTTTTCGGGTAACTGTTACTGTTGGAGTTAGCGTCAGGGTCAAGTTATGGTTGGGGTTGAGCTTAAGGTGTCCACCTAGGGTTAGGGTTAGGTCTGTGGTTTGAGATAGGGTTCAGGTTATGTTAGGTTTGAACTTAGTCTGAGGGAGTTAGTTTAGGGCTACTGTTAGTTTTCGGTTCAGTGTTACAGTTGGAGATAGCGTCAGGGTCAGGTTAGGGTTGGGGTTGAGCTTCAGGTTTCGGCCTATTGTTAGGGTTAGGTCTATGATTTGATTTAGGCTTCAGGTTAGGTTATGTTTGAACTTAGTTTGAGCGAGTAAGTTTAGGGCTACTTTTAGTTTTTGGTTCAGTGTTATGGTTGGAGATAGCGTCATGGTCAAGTTAGGGTTGGGTTTGAGATTCAGGTGTCCGCCTAGGGTTAGGGTTAGGTCTATGGTTTGAGTTAGGCTTCAGGTTAGGTTAGGTTTGCACTTAGTTTGAGGGAGTAAGTTTAGACCTATTGTATTTTTTGGTTCAGTGTTACGGTTTAATTTAGCCTCAGGGTCAGGTTAGGGTTGGGGTCAAGCTTAAGGTGTCCTCCTAGGGTTAGGGTTAGGTCTATTGTTTGAGTTAGGCTTCAGGTTAGGTTAGGTTTGAACTTAGTTTGAGGGAGTAAGTTTAGGGCTACTGTTAGTTTTCGGTTAACTGTTATGGTTGGAGTAAGCGTCAGGGTCAGGTTAGGGTTGGGCTCAAGCTTAAGGTGTCCTCCTAGGGTTAGGGTTAGTTCTGTGGTTTGAGTGAGGCTTCAGGTTAGGTTAGGTTTGAACTTAGTTTGAGGGAGTAAGTTTAGGGCTACTGTTAGTTTGCGGTTCAGTGTTACGGTTGGAGATAGCGTCAGGGTCAGGTTAGGGTTGTGATTGAGCTTCAGGTGTCCGCCTAGGGTTAGGGTTAGGTCTATGGTTTGAGTTAGGGTCCAGGTTAGGGTAGGTTTGAACTTAGTTTGAGGGAGTAAGTTTAGGGCTACTGTTAGTTTTCGGTTCAGTGTTACGGTTGGAGATAGCGTCAGGGTCTGGTTAGGGTTGTGGTTGAGTTTCAGGTGTCCGCCTAGGGTTAGGGTTAGGTCTATGGTTTGAGTTAGGCTTCAAGTTAGGTTAGGTTTGAACTTAGTTTGAGGGAGTAAGTTTAGGGCTACTGTTAGTTTTCGGGTAACTGTTACTGTTGGAGTTAGCGTCAGGGCCAGGTTAGGGTTGGGGTTGAGCTTAAGGTGTCCGCCTAGGGTTAGGGTTAGGTCTATTGTTTGAGTTAGGCTTCAGGTTAGGTTAGGTTTGAACTTAGTTTGTGGGAGACAGTTTAGGGCTACTGTTAGTTTTCGGTACAATGTTACGTTTGCAGTTAGCGTGAGGGTCCGGTTAGGGTTGGGGTTGAGCTTAATGTGTCCGCCTAGGGTTAGGGTTAGGTCTGTGGTTTGAGTTAGGCTTCAGGTTAGCTTAGGTTTGAAGTTAGTTAGAGGGAGTAAGTTTAGGGCTACTGTTAGTTTTCGGTTAACTGTTACAGTTGGAGTAAGCGTCAGCGTCAGGTTAGGGTGGGGGTTAAGCATAAGGTGTCCGCCTAGGGTTAGGGTAGGTCTATGATTTGATTTAGGCTTCAGGTTAGGTTAGGTTTGAACTTAGTTTGAGGGAGTCAGTTTAGGGCTACTGTTAGTTTTCGGTTAACTGTTACGGTTGTAGTAAGCGTCAGGGTCAGGTTAGGTTTGGGGTTGAGCTTAAGGTGTCCGCCTAGGGTTAGGGTTAGGTGTATGGTTTGATTTAGGCTTCAGCTTAGGTTAGGTTTGAACTTAGTTTGAGGGAGTAAGTTTAGGGCTACTGTTAGTTTTCGTTTAACTGTTACGGTTGGAGTAAGCATCAGGGTCAGGTTAGGGTGGGGGTTAAGCATAAGGTGTCCGCCTAGTGTTAGTGTTAGGTCTATGGTTTCATTTAGGCTTCAGGTTAGGTTAGGATTGAACTTAGTTTGCGGGAGTAAGTTTAGGGCCACTGTTAGTTTTCGGTACAATGTTACGTTTGGAGTTAGCGTGAGGGTCCGGTTAGGGTTGGGGTTGAGCTTAAGGTGTCCGCCTAGGGTTAGGGTTAGGTATGTGGTTTGAGTTAGGCTTCAGGTTAGGTTAGGTTTGAAGTTAGTTAGAGAGAGTAAGTTTAGGGCTACTGTTAGTTTTCGGTTCAGTGTTACGGTTGGAGATAGCGTCAGGGTCAGGTTAGGGTTGTGATTGAGCTTCAGGTGTCCGCCTAGGGTTAGGGTTAGGTCTATGGTTTGAGTTAGGGTCCAGGTTAGGGTAGGTTTGAACTTAGTTTGAGGGAGTAAGTTTAGGGCTACTGTTAGTTTTCGGTTCAGTGTTACGGTTGGAGATAGCGTCAGGGTCTGGTTAGGGTTGTGGTTGAGTTTCAGGTGTCCGCCTAGGGTTAGGGTTAGGTCTATGGTTTGAGTTAGGCTTCAAGTTAGGTTAGGTTTGAAGTTAGTTTGAGGGAGTAAGTTTAGGGCTACTGTTAGTTTTCGGGTAACTGTTACTGTTGGAGTTAGCGTCAGGGCCAGGTTAGGGTTGGGGTTGAGCTTAAGGTGTCCGCCTAGGGTTAGGGTTAGGTCTATTGTTTGAGTTAGGCTTCAGGTTAGGTTAGGTTTGAACTTAGTTTGTGGGTGACAGTTTAGGGCTACTGTTAGTTTTCGTTTAACTGTTACGGTTGGAGTAAGCGTCAGGGTCAAGTTAGTGTGGGGGTTAAGCATAAGGTGTCCGCCTAGTGTTAGGGTTAGGTCTATGGTTTCATTTAGGCTTCAGGTTAGGTTAGGATTGAACTTAGTTTGAGGGAGTAAGATTAGGGCTACTGTTAGTTTTCGGTACAATGTTACGTTTGGAGTTAGCGTGAGGGTCCTGTTAGGGTTGGGATTGAGCTTAAGGTGTCCGCCTAGGGTTAGGGTTAGGTCTGTGGTTTGAGTTAGGCTTCAGGTTAGGTTAGGTGTGAACTTAGTTTGAGGGAGTAAGTTTAGGGCTACTGTTAGTTTTCGGTTCAGTGTTACGGTTGGAGATAGCATCAGGGTCAGGTTAGGGTTGGGGTTGAGCTTCAGGTGTCCGCCTAGGGTTAGGGTTAGGTCTATGGTTTGAGTTAGGCTTCAGGTTAGGTTAGGTTTGAACTTAGTTTGAGGGAGTAAGTTTAGGGCTACTGTTAGTTTTCGGTTAACTGTTACGGTTGGAGTAAGCGTCAGGGTCAGGTTAGGGTTGGGGTCAAGCTTAAGGTGTCCGCCTAGGGTTAGGGTTAGGTCTAATGTTTGAGTTAGGCTTCAGGTTAGGTTAGGTTTGAACTTAGTTTGAGGGAGTAAGTTTAGGGCTACTGTTAGTTTTCGGGTAACTGTTACTGTTGGAGTTAGCGTCAGGGTCAAGTTAGGGATGGGATTGAGCTTAAGGTGTCCACCTAGGGTTAGGGTTAGGTCTGTGGTTTGAGATAGGGTTCAGGTTAGGTTAGGTTTGAACTTAGTCTGAGGGAGTAAGTTTAGGGCTACTGTTAGTTTTTGGTTCAGTGTTACGGTTGGAGATAGCGTCAGGGTCAGGTTAGGGTTGGGGTTGAGCTTCAGGTGTCCGCCTATTGTTAGGGTTAGGTCTATCATTTGATTTACGCTTCAGGTTAGGTTAGGTTTGAACTTAGTTTGAGCAAGTAAGTTTAGGGCTACTGTTAGTTTTTGGTTCAGTGTTATGGTTGGAGATAGCGTCATGGTCAAGTTAGGGTTGGGTTTGAGATTCAGGTGTCCGCCTAGGGTTAGGGTTAGGTCTATGGTTTGAGTTAGGCTTCAGGTTAGGTTAGGTTTGAACTTAGTTTGAGGGAGTAAGTTTAGGGCTACTGTTAGTTTTCGGTTAACTGTTACGGTTGGAGTAAGCGTCAGGGTCAGGTTAGGGTTGGGCTCAAGCTTAAGGTGTCCGCCTAGGGTTAGGGTTAGGTCTATTGTTTGAGTTAGGCTTCAGGTTAGGTTAGGTTGGAACTTAGTTTGAGGGAGACAGTTTAGGGCTACTGTTAGTTTTCGGTACAGTGTTACGGTTGGAGTTAGCGTGAGGGTCAGGTTATGGTTGGGGTTGAGCTTAAGGTGTCCTCCTAGGGTTAGGGTTAGGTCAGTGGTTTGAGTGAGGCTTCAGGTTAGGTTAGGTTTGAACTTAGTTTGAGGGAGTAAGTTTAGGGCTACTGTTAGTTTTCGGTTCAGTGTTACGGTTGGATATAGCGTCAGGGTCAGGTTAGGGTTGTGATTGAGCTTCAGGTGTCCGCCTAGGGTTAGGGTTAGGTCTATGGTTTGAGTTAGGGTCCAGGTTAGGGTAGGTTTGAACTTAGTTTGAGGGAGTAAGTTTAGGGCTACTCTTAGTTTTCGGTTCAGTGTTACGGTTGGAGATAGCGTCAGGGTTTGGTTAGGGTTGTGGTTGAGTTTCAGGTGTCCGCCTAGGGTTAGGGTTAGGTCTCTGGTTTGAGTTAGGCTTCAAGTTAGGTTAGGTTTGAAGTTAGTTTGAGGGAGTAAGTTTAGGGCTACTGTTAGTTTTCGGGTAACTGTTACTGTTGGAGTTAGCGTCAGGGCCAGGTTAGGGTTGGGGTTGAGCTTAAGGTGTCCGCCTAGGGTTAGGGTTAGGTCTATTGTTTGAGTTAGGCTTCAGGTTAGGTTAGGTTTGTACTTAGTTTGTGGGAGACAGTTTAGGGCTACTGTTAGTTTTCGTTTAACTGTTACGGTTGGAGTAAGCGTCAGGATCAAGTTAGTGTGGGGGTTAAGCATAAGGTGTCCGCCTAGGGTTAGGGTTAGGTCTATGGTTTCATTTAGGCTTCAGGTTAGGTTAGGATTGAACTTAGTTTGAGGGAGTAAGTTTAGGGCTACTGTTAGTTTTCGGTACAATGTTACGTTTGGAGTTAGCGTGAGGGTCCGGTTAGGGTTGGGGTTGAGCTTAAGGTGTCCGCCTAGGGTTAGGTTAGGTGTATGGTTTGATTTAGGCTTCAGGTTAGGTTAGGTTTGAAGTTAGTTTGAGGGAGTAAGTTTAGGGCTATTGTTAGTTTTCGGTTAACTGTTACAGTTGGAGTAAGCGTCAGGGTCAAGTTAGGGTGAGGGTTAAGCATAAGGTGTCCGCCTAGGGATAGGGTTAGGTCTATGATTTGATTTAGGCTTCAGGTTAGGTTAGGTTTGAACTTAGTTTGAGGGAGTCAGTTTATGGCTATTGTTAGTTTTCGGATAACTGTTACGGTTGGAGTAAGCGTCAGGGTCAGGTTAGGTTTGGGGTTGAGCTTAAGGTGTCCGCCTAGGGTTAGCGTTAGGTGTATGGTTTGATTTAGGCTTCAGGTTAGGTTAGGTTTGAACTTAGTTTGAGGGAGTAAATTTAGGGCTACTGTTAGTTTTTGGTTCAGTGTTACATTTGGAGTTAGCGTGAGTGTCTGGTTAGGGTTGGGGTTGAGCTTAAGGTGTCCACCTAGGGTTAGGGTTAGGTCTGTGGTTTGAGATAGGGTTGAGGTTAGGTTAGGTTTGAACTTAGTTTGAAGGAGTAAGTTTAGGGCTACTGTTAGTTTTCGGTTCAGTGTTACGGTTGGAGATACCGTCAGGGTCAGGTTAGGGTTGTGGTTGAGCTTCAGGTGTCCGCCTAGGGTTAGGGTTAGGTCTATGGTTTGATTTAGGCTTCAGGTTAGGTTAGGTTTGAACTTAGTTTGAGGGAGTAAGTTTAGGGCTACTGTTAGTTTTCAGTTCAGTGTTACGGTTGGAGTTAGCGTGAGGGTCAGGTTAGGTTTGGGGTTGAGCGTAAGGTGTCCGCCTAGGGTTAGGGTTAGGTGTATGGTTTTATTTTGGCTTCTGGTTAGGTTAGGTTTGAACTTAGTTTGAGGGAGTAAGTTTAGGGCTACTGTTAATTTTCGGGTAACTGTTACGGTTGGAGTTAGCGTCAGGGTCAGGTTAGGGTTGGGGTTGAGCTTAAGGTGTCCGCTTAGGGTTAGGGTTAGGTGTATGGTTTGATTTAGGCTTCAGGTTAGGTTAGGTTTGAAGTTAGTTTCAGGGAGTAAGTTTAGGGCTACTGTTATTTTTCGGTTAACTGATACAGTTGGAGTAAGCGTCAGGGTCAGGTTAGGGTGGGGGTTAAGCATAAGGTGTCCGCCTAGGGTTAGCGTTAGGTCTATGGTTTCATTTAGGCTTCAGGTTAGGTTAGGATTGAACTTAGTTTGAAGGAGTAAGTTTAGGGGTACTGTTAGTTTTCGGTTCAGTGTTACATTTGGAGTTAGCATGAGGGTCCGGTTAGGGTTGGGGTTGAGCTTAAGGTGTCCGCCTAGGGTTAGGGTTAGGTCTGTGGTTTGAGTGAGGCTTCAGGTTAGGTTAGGTTTGAACTTAGTTTGAGGGAGTAAGTTTAGGGCTACTGTTAGTTTTCGGTTCAGTGTTACATTTGGAGTTAGCATGAGGGTCCGGTTAGGGTTGGGGTTGAGCTTCAGGTGTCCGCCTAGGGTTAGGGTTAGGTCTATGGTTTGAGATAGGCTTCAGGTTAGGTTAGATTTTAACTTAGTTTTAGGGAGTAAGTTTAGGGCTACTGTTAATTTTAGGATCAGTGTTACGGTTGGAGTAAGCGTGAGGGTCAGGTTAGGGTTGGGTTTGAGCTTCAGGTGTCCGCCTAGGGTTAGGCTTAAGTCTATTGTTTGAGTTAGGCTTCAGGTTTGGTTAGGTTTGAACTAAGTTTGAGGGAGACAGTTTAGGGCTACTGTTAGTTTTCGTTTAACTGTTACGGTTGGAGTAAGCGTCTGGGTCAGGTTAGGGTAGGGGTTAAGCATAAGGTGTCCGCCTAGGGTTAGGGTTAGGTCTATGGTTTCATTTAGGCTTCAGGTAAGGTTAGGATTGAACTTAGTTTGAGGGAGTAAGTTTAGGGCTACTGTTAGTTTTCGGTTCAATGTTACGTTTGGAGTTAGCGTGACGGTCCGGTTAGGGTTGGGGTTGAGCTTAAGGTGTCTGCCTAGGGTTAGGTTTAGGTCTGTGGTTTGAGTTAGGCTTCAGGTTAGGTTAGGTTTGAACTTAGTTTGAGTGAGTAAGTTTAGGGCTACTGTTAGTTTTCGGTTAACTGTTACGGTTGGAGTAAGCGTCAGGGTCAGGATAGGCTTGGGGTCAACCTTAAGTTTTCCGCCTAGGGTTAGGGTTACGTCTATTGTTTGAGTTAGGCTTCAGGTTAGGTTAGGTTTGAACTTAGTTTGAGCGAGTAAATTTAGGGCTACTGTTAGTTTTCGGTACAGTGTTACTGTTGGAGTTAGCGTGAGGGTCAGGTTAGGGTTGGGGTTGAGCTTAAGGTGTCCTCCTAGGGTTAGGGTTAGGTCTGTGGTTTGAGTGAGGCTTCAGGTTAGGTTAGGTTTGAACTTAGTTTGAGGGAGAAAGTTTAGGGCTACTGTTAGTTTTCATTTAACTGTTACGGTTGGAGTAAGCGTCAGGGTCAGGTTAGGGTGGGGGTTAAGCATAAGGTGTCCGCCTAGGGTTAGGGTTAGGTCTATGGTTTCATTTAGGCTTCAGGTTACGTTAGGTTTGAACTTAGTTTGAGCGAGTAAGTTTAGGGCTACTGTTAGTTTTTGGTTCAGTGTTATGGTTGGAGAAAGCGTCATGGTCAAGTTAGGGTTGGGTTTGAGATTCAGGTGTCCGCCTAGGGTTAGGGTTAGGTCTATGGTTTGAGTTAGGCTTCAGGTTAGGTTAGGTTTGAACTTAGTTTGAGGGAGTAACTTTAGGGCTACTGTTAGTTTTCGGTTCAGTGTTACGGTTGGAGTTAGCTTGAGGGTCAGGTTAGGGTTGGGGTTGAGCTTAAGGTGTCCTCCCAGGGTTAGGGTTAGGTCTGTGGTTTGAGTTAGGCTTCAGGTTAGGTTAGGTTTGAACTTAGTTTGAGGGAGTAAGTTTAGGGCTACTGTTTGTTTTCGGTTCAGTGTTACGGTTGGAGATAGCGTCAGGGTCTGGTTAGGGTTGTGGTTGAGTTTCAGGTGTCCGCCTTGGGTTAGGGTTAGGTCTATGGTATGAGTTAGGCTTCAAGTTAGGTTAGGTTTGAAGTTATTTTGAGGGAGTAAGTTTAGGGCTACTGTTAGTTTTCGGTTAACTGTTACGGTTGGAGTAAGCGTCAGGGTCAGGTTAGGGTTGGGGTCAAGCTTAAGGTGTCCGCCTAGGGTTAGGGTGAGGTCTATTGTTTGAGTTAATCTTCAGGTTAGGTTAGGTTTGAACTTAGTTTGAGGGAGTAAGTTTAGTGCTACTGTTAGTTTTCGGTTCAGTGTTACGGTTGGAGTTAGCGTGAGGGTCAGGTTAGGGTTGGGGTTGTGCTTAAGGTGTCTTCCTAGGGTTAGGGTTAGGTCTGTGGTTTGAGTTAGGCTTCAGGTTAGGTTAGGTTTGAACTTAGTTTGAGGGAGTAAGTTTAGGGCTACTGTTAGTTTTCGGGTAACTGTTACTGTTGGAGTTAGCGTCATGGCCAGGTTAGGGTTGGGGTTGAGTTTAAGGTGTCCGCCTAGGGTTAGGGTTAGGTGTATGGTTTCATTTAGGCTTCAGGTTAGGTTAGGTTGGAACTTAGTTTGAGGCAGTAAGTTTAGGGCTACTGTTAGTTTTCGGGTAACTGTTACGGTTGGAGTTAGCGTCAGGTCCAGGTTAGGGTTGGGGTTGAGCTTAAGGTGTCCGCCTAAGTTTAGGGTTAGGTCTATTGTTTGAGTTAGGCTTCAGGTTAGGTTAGGTTTGAACTTAGTTTGAGGGAGACAGTTTAGGGCTACTGTTAGTTTTCATTTAACTGTTACGGTTGGAGTAAGCGTCAGGGTCAGGTTAGGGTGGGGGTTAAGCATAAGGTGTCCGCCTAGGGTTAGGTTAGGTCTATGGTTTCATTTAGGCTTCAGGTTAGGTTAGGATTGAACTTAGTTTGAGGGAGTAAGTTTAGGGCTACTCTTAGTTTTCGGTTCAATGTTACGTTTGGAGTTAGCGTGAGGGTCCGGTTAGGGTTGGGGTTGAGCTTAAGGTGTTCGCCTAGGGTTAGGCTTAGGTCTGTGGTTTGAGTTAGGCTTCAGGTTAGGTTAGGTTTGAACTTAGTTTGAGGGAGTAAGTATAGGGCTACTGTTAGTTTTCGGTTCAGTGTTACGGTTGGAGATAGCGTCAGGGTCTGGTTAGGGTTGTGCTTGAGTTTCAGGTGTCTGCCTAGGGTTAGGGTTAGGTCTATGGTTTGAGTTAGGCTTCAAGTTAGGTTAGGTTTGAAGTTAGTTTGAGGGAGTAAGTTTAGGGCTACTGTTAATTTTCGGCTAACTGTTACAGTTGGAGTTAGCGTCAGGGCCAGGTTAGGGTTGGGGTTGAGCTTAAGGTGTCCGCCTAGGGTTAGGGTTAGGTCTATGGTTTGAGTAAGGCTTCAGGTTAGGTTAGGTTTGAACTTAGTTTGAGGGAGTAAGTTTAGGCCTATTGTATTTTTTGGTTCAGTGTTACGGTTGAATTTAGCCTCAGGGTCAGGTTAGGGTTAGGGTTAAGCTTAAGGTGTCCGCCTAGGGTTAGGGTTAGGTCTATTGTTTGAGTTAGGCTTCAGGTTAGGTTAGGTTTGAACTTAGTTTGAGGGAGTAACTTTAGGGCTACTGTTAGTTTTCGGTTCAGTGTTACGGTTGGAGTTAGCGAGAGGGTCAGGTTAGGGTTGGGGTTGAGCTTAAGGTGTCCTCCCAGGGTTAGGGTTAGGTCTGTGGTTTGAGTTAGGCTTCAGGTTAGGTTAGGTTTGAACTTAGTTTGAGGGAGTAAGTTTAGGGCTACTGTTTGTTTTCGGTTCAGTGTTACGGTTGGAGATAGCGTCAGGGTCTGGTTAGGGTTGTGGTTGAGTTTCAGGTGTCCGCCTAGGGTTAGGGTTAGGTCTATGGTTTGAGTTAGGCTTCAAGTTAGGTTAGGTTTGAAGTTAGTTTGAGGGAGTAAGTTTAGGGCTACTGTTAGTTTTCGGGTAACTGTTACTGTTGGAGTTAGCGTCAGGGCCAGGTTCGGGTTGGGGTTGAGCTTAAGGTGTCCGCCTAGGGTTAGGGTTAGGTGTATGGTTTGATTTAGTCTTCAGGTTAGGATAGGTTTGAACTTAGTTTGAGGGAGTAAGTTTAGGGCTACTGTTAGTTTTCGTTTAACTGTTACGGTTGGAGTAAGCGTCAGGGTCAGGTTATGGTGGGGGTTAACCATAAGGTGTCTGCCTTGGGTTAGGGTTAAGTCTATGGTTTCATTTAGGCTTTAGGTTAGGTTAGGATTGAACTTAGTTTGAGGGAGTAAGTTTAGGGCTACTCTTAGTTTTCGGTTCAGTGATATGGTTGGAATTAGCCTGGAGGTCAGGTTAGGGTTGAGGTTGAGATTCAGGTGTCTGCCTAGGGTTAGGGTTAGGTCTATGGTTGAGTTAGGCTTCAGTTTAGGTTAGGTTTGAACTTAGTTTGAGGGAGTAAGTTTAGGCCTATTGTATTTTTTGGTTCAGTGTTACGGTTGAATTTAGCCTCAGGGTCAGGTTAGGGTTGGGGTCAAGCTTAAGGTGTCCGCCTAGGGTTAGGGTTAGGTCTATTGTTTGAGTTAGGCTTCAGCTTATGTTAGGATTGAACTTAGTTTGAGTGAGTAAGTTTAGGGCCACTGTTAGTTTTCGATTCAGTGTAACGGTTCGATTTAGCCTCAGGGTCAGGTTAGGTTTGGGGTTAAGCTTAAGGTGTCCGCCTAAGGTTAGGGTTAGGTCTATTGTTTGAGTTAGGCTTCAGGTTAGGTTAGGTTTGAACTTAGTTTGAGGGAGACAGTTTAGGGCTACTGTAAGTTTTCATTTAACTGTTACGGTTGGAGTAAGCGTCAGGGTCAGGTTAGGGTGGGGGTTAAGCATAAGGAGTCCGCCTAGGGTTAGGGTTAGGTCTATGGTTTGAGTTAGGCTTCAGGTTAGGTTAGGTTTGAACTTAGTTTGAGGGAGTAAGTTAAGGGCTACTGTTAGTTTTCGGTTAACTGTTACGGTTGGAGTAAGCGTCAGGGTCAGGTTAGGGTTGGGGTCAAGCTTAAGGTGTCCGCCTAGGGTTAGGGTTAGGTCTATGGTTTGAGTTAGTCTTCAGGTTAGGTTAGGTTTGAACTTAGTTTGAGGGAGTAAGTTTAGGGCTACTGTTAGTTTTCGGTTCAGTGTTACGGTTGGAGTTAGCGTGAGGGTCAGGTTAGGGATGGGGTTGTGCTTAAGGTGTCCTCCTAGGGTTAGGGTTAGGTCTGTGGTTTGAGTTAGGCTTCAGGTTAGGTTAGGTTTGAACTTAGTTTGAGGGAGTAAGTTTAGGGCTACTGTTAGTTTTCGGGTAACTGTTACTGTTGGAGTTAGCGTCATGGCCAGGTTAGGGTTGGGGTTGAGTTTAAGGTGTCCGCCTAGGGTTAGGGTTAGGTGTATGGTTTCATTTAGGCTTCAGGTTAGGTTAGGTTGGAACTTAGTTTGAGGCAGTAAGTTTAGGGCTACTGTTAGTTTTCGGTTCAGTGTTACGGTTGGAGATAGCGTCAGGGTCAGGTTAGGGTTGGGGTTGAGCTTCAGGTTTCCGCCTTGGGTTAGGGTTAGGTCTATGGTTTGAGTTAGGCTTCAGGTTAAGTTAGGTTTGAACTTAGTTTGAGGGAGTAATTTTAGGGCTATTGTTAGTTTTCGTTTCAGTGTTACGGTTGGAGATAGCGTCAGGGTCTGGTTAGGGTTGTGGTTGAGTTTCAGGTGTCCGCCTAGGGTTAGGGTTAGGTCTATGGTTTGAGTTAGGCTTCAAGTTAGGTTAGGTTTGAAGTTAGTTTGAGGGAGTAAGTTTAGGGCTACTGTTAGTTTTCGGGTAACTGTTACTGTTGGAGTTAGCATCAGGGCCAGGTTAGGGTTGGGGTTGAGCTTAAGGTGTCCGCCTAGGGTTAGGGTTAGGTGGATGGTTTGATTTAGGCTTCAGGTTAGGATAGGTTTGAAGTTAGTTTGAGGGAGTAAGTTCAGGGCTATTGTTAGTTTTCGGTTAACTGTTACAGTTGGAGTAAGCGTCAGAGTCAGGTTAGGGTGGAGGTTAAGCATAAGGTGTCCGCCTAGGGTTAGGGTTAGGTCTATGATTTGATTTAGGCTTCAGGTTAGGTTAGGTTTGAACTTAGTTTGAGGGAGTAAGTTTAGGGCTACTGTTAGATTTCGGTTAACTGATACGGTTGGAGTAAGTGTCAGGGTCAGGTTAGGGTTGGGGTCAAGCTTAAGGTGTCCGCCTAGGGTTAGGGTTAGGTCTATTGTTTGAGTTAGGCTTCAGGTTAGGTTAGGTTTGAACTTAGTTTGAGGGAGTAAGTTTAGGGCTACTGTTAGTTTTCGGTACAGTGTTACGGTTGGAGTTAGCGTGAGGGTCAGGTTAGGGTTGGGGTTGAGCTTAAGGTGTCCTCCTAGGGTTAGGGTTAGGTCTGTGGTTTGAGTGAGGCTTCAGGTTAGGTTAGGTTTGAACTTAGTTTGAGCGAGTAAGTTTAGGGCTACTGTTAGTTTTCGGTTCAGTGTTACGGTTGGAGATAGCGTCAGGGTCAGGATAGGGTTGTGATTGAGCTTCAGGTGTCCGCCTAGGGTTAGGGTTAGGTCTATGGTTTGAGTTAGGTTCCAGGTTAGGGTAGGTTTGAACTTAGTTTGAGGGAGTAAGTTTAGGGCTACTGTTAGTTTTCGGTTCAGTGTTACGTTTGGAGATAGCGTCAGGGTCTGGTTAGGGTTGTGGTTGAGTTTCAGGTGTCCGCCTAGGGTTAGGGTTAGGTCTATGGTTTGAGTTAGGCTTCAAGTTAGGTTAGGTTTGAGGTTAGTTTGAGGGAGTAAGTTTAGGGCTACTGTTAGTTTTCGGGTAACTGTTACTGTTGGAGTTAGCGTCAGGGCCAGGTTAGGGTTGGGGTTGAGCTTAAGGTGTCCGCCTAGGGTTAGGGTTAGGTCTATTGTTTGAGTTAGTCTTCAGGTTAGGTTAGGTTTGAACTTAGTTTGAGGGAGTAAGTTTAGGGCTACTGTTAGTTTTCGTTTAACTGTTACGGTTGGAGTAAGCGTCAGGGTCAGGTTAGGGTTGGGGTCAAGCTTAAGGTGTCCGCCTAGGGTTAGGGTTAGGTCTATTGTTTGAGTTAGTCTTCAGGTTAGGTTAGGTTTGAACTTAGTTTGAGGGAGTAAGTTTAGTGCTACTGTTAGTTTTCGGTTCAGTGTTACGGTTGGAGTTAGCGTGAGGGTCAGGTTAGGGTTGGGGTTGTGCTTAAGGTGTCTTCCTAGGGTTAGGGTTAGGTCTGTGGTTTGAGTTAGGCTTCAGGTTAGGTTAGGTTTGAACTTAGTTTGAGGGAGTAAGTTTAGGGCTACTGTTAGTTTTCGGGTAACTGTTACTGTTGGAGTTAGCGTCATGGCCAGGTTAGGGTTGGGGTTGAGTTTAAGGTGTCCGCCTAGGGTTAGGGTTAGGTGTATGGTTTCATTTAGGCTTCAGGTTAGGTTAGGTTGGAACTTAGTTTGAGGCAGTAAGTTTAGGGCTACTGTTAGTTTTCGGGTAACTTTTACGGTTGGAGTTAGCGTCAGGTCCAGGTTAGGGTTGGGGTTGAGCTTAAGGTGTCCGCCTAAGTTTAGGGTTAGGTCTATTGTTTGAGTTAGGCTTCAGGTTAGGTTAGGTTTGAACTTAGTTTGAGGGAGACAGTTTAGGGCTACTGTTAGTTTTCATTTAACTGTTACGGTTGGAGTAAGCGTAAGGGTCAGGTTAGGGTGGGGGTTAAGCATAAGGTGTCCGCCTAGGGTTAGGTTAGGTCTATGGTTTCATTTAGGCTTCAGGTTAGGTTAGGATTGAACTTAGTTTGAGGGAGTAAGTTTAGGGCTACTGTTAGTTTTCGGTTCAATGTTACGTTTGGAGTTAGCGTGAGGGTCCGGTTAGGGTTGGGGTTGAGCTTAAGGTGTTCGCCTAGGGTTAGGCTTAGGTCTGTGGTTTGAGTTAGGCTTCAGGTTAGGTTAGGTTTGAACTTAGTTTGAGGGAGTACGTATAGGGCTACTGTTAGTTTTCGGTTCAGTGTTACGGTTGGAGATAGTGTCAGGGTCTGGTTAGGGTTGTGCTTGAGTTTCAGGTGTCTGCCTAGGGTTAGGGTTAGGTCTATGGTTTGAGTTAGGCTTCAAGTTAGGTTAGGTTTGAAGTTAGTTTGAGGGAGTAAGTTTAGGGCTACTGTTAGTTTTCGGCTAACTGTTACAATTGGAGTTAGCGTCAGGGCCAGGTTAGGGTTGGGGTTGAGCTTAAGGTGTCCGCCTAGGGTTAGGGTTAGGTCTGTGGTTTGAGTAAGGCTTCAGGTTAGGTTAGGTTTGAACTTAGTTTGAGGGAGTAAGTTTAGGCCTATTGTATTTTTTGGTTCAGTGTTACGGTTGAATTTAGCCTCAGGGTCAGGTTAGGGTTAGGGTTAAGCTTAAGGTGTCCGCCTAGGGTTAGGGTTAGGTCTATTGTTTGAGTTAGGCTTCAGGTTAGGTTAGGTTTGAACTTAGTTTGAGGGAGTAACTTTAGGGCTACTGTTAGTTTTCGGTTCAGTGTTACGGTTGGAGTTAGCGAGAGGGTCAGGTTAGGGTTGGGGTTGAGCTTAAGGTGTCCTCACCAGGGTTAGGGTTAGGTCTGTGGTTTGAGTTAGCCTTCAGGTTAGGTTAGGTTTGAACTTAGTTTGAGGGAGTAAGTTTAGGGCTACTGTTTGTTTTCGGTTCAGTGTTACGGTTGGAGATAGCGTCAGGGTCTGGTTAGGGTTGTGGTTGAGTTTCAGGTGTCCGCCTAGGGTTAGGGTTAGGTCTATGGTTTGAGTTAGGCTTCAAGTTAGGTTAGGTTTGAAGTTAGTTTGAGGGAGTAAGTTTAGGGCTACTGTTAGTTTTTTGGTAACTGTTACTGTTGGAGTTAGCGTCAGGGCCAGGTTCGGGTTGGGGTTGAGCTTAAGGTGTCCGCCTAGGGTTAGGGTTAGGTGTATGGTTTGATTTAGTCTTCAGGTTAGGATAGGTTTGAACTTAGTTTGAGGGAGTAAGTTTAGGGCTACTGTTAGTTTTCGTTTAACTGTTACGGTTGGAGTAAGCGTCAGGGTCAGGTTATGGTGGGGGTTAACCACAAGGTGTCTGCCTAGGGTTAGGGTTAGGTCTATGGTTTCATTTAGGCTTTAGGATAGGTTAGGATTGAACTTAGTTTGAGGGAGTAAGTTTAGGGCTACTCTTAGTTTTCGGTTCAGTGATATGGTTGGAATTAGCCTGGAGGTCAGGTTAGGGTTGAGGTTGAGGTTCAGGTGTCTGCCTAGGGTTAGGGTTAGGTCTATGGTTGAGTTAGGCTTCAGGTTAGGTTAGGTTTGAACTTAGTTTGATGGAGTAAGTTTAGGCCTATTGTATTTTTTGGTTCAGTGTTACGGTTGAATTTAGCCTCAGGGTCAGGTTAGGGTTGGGGTCAAGCTTAAGGTGTCCGCCTAGGGTTAGGGTTAGGTCTATTGTTTGAGTTATGCTTCAGCTTAGGTTAGGATTGAACTTAGTTTGAGTGAGTAAGTTTAGGGCCACTGTTAGTTTTCGGTTCAGTGTAACGGTTCGATTTAGCCTCAGGGTCAGGTTAGGTTTGGGGTTAAGCTTAAGGTGTCCGCGTAAGGTTAGGGTTAGGTCTATTGTTTGAGTTAGGCTTCAGGTTAGGTTAGGTTTGAACTTAGTTTGAGGGAGACAGTTTAGGGCTACTGTAAGTTTTCATTTAACTGTTACGGTTGGAGTAAGCGTCAGGGTCGGGTTAGGGTGGGGGTTAAGCATAAGGTGTCCGCCTAGGGTTAGGGTTAGGTCTATGGTTTGAGTTAGGCTTCAGGTTAGGTTAGGTTTGAACTTAGTTTGAGGGAGTAAGTTAAGGGCTACTGTTAGTTTTCGGTTAACTGTTACGGTTGGAGTAAGCGTCAGGGTCAGGTTAGGGTTGGGGTCAAGCTTAAGGTGTCCGCCTAGGGTTAGGGTTAGGTCTATGGTTTGAGTTAGTCTTCAGGTTAGGTTAGGTTTGAACTTAGTTTGAGGGAGTAAGTTTAGGGCTACTGTTAGTTTTCGGTTCAGTGTTACGGTTGGAGTTAGCGTGAGGGTCAGGTTAGGGATGGGGTTGTGCTTAAGGTGTCCTCCTAGGGTTAGGGTTAGGTCTGTGGTTTGAGTTAGGCTTCAGGTTAGGTTAGGTTTGAACTTAGTTTGAGGGAGTAAGTTTAGGGCTACTGTTAGTTTTCGGGTAACTGTTACTGTTGGAGTTAGCGTCATGGCCAGGTTAGGGTTGGGGTTGAGTTTAAGGTGTCCGCCTAGGGTTAGGGTTAGGTGTATGGTTTCATTTAGGCTTCAGGTTAGGTTAGGTTGGAACTTAGTTTGAGGAAGTAATTTTAGGGCTACTGTTAGTTTTCGGGTAACTGTTACGGTTGGAGTTAGCGTCAGGTCCAGGTTAGGTTTGGGGTTGAGCTTAAGGTGTCCACCTAGGGTTAGGGTTAGGTCTGTGATTTGAGTTAGGCTTCAGGTTAGGTTAGGTTTGAACTTAGTTTGATAGAGTAAGTTTAGGGCTACTGTTAGTTTTTGGTTCAGTGTTACGGTTGGAGATAGCGTCAGGGTCAGGTTAGGGTTGGGGTTGAGCTTCAGGTTTCCGCCTTGGGTTAGGGTTAGGTCTATGGTTTGAGTTAGGTTTCAGGTTAAGTTAGGTTTGAACTTAGTTTGAGGGAGTAATTTTAGGGCTATTGTTAGTTTTCGTTTCAGTGTTACGGTTGGAGATAGCGTCAGGGTCTGGTTAGGGTTGTGGTTGAGTTTCAGGTGTCCGCCTAGGGTTAGGGTTAGGTCTATGGTTTGAGTTAGGCTTCAAGTTAGGTTAGGTTTGAAGTTAGTTTGAGGGAGTAAGTTTAGGGCTACTGTTAGTTTTCGGGTAACTGTTACTGTTGGAGTAAGCGTCAGGGTCAGGTTAGGGTGGAGGTTAAGCATAAGGTGTCCGCCTAGGGTTAGGGTTAGGTCTATGATTTGATTTAGGCTTCAGGTTAGGTTAGGTTTGAACTTAGTTTGAGGGAGTCAGTTTAGGGCTACTGTTAGTTTTCGGTTAACTGTTAAGGTTGGAGTAAGCGTCAGGGACAGGTTAGGTTTGGGGTTGAGCTTAAGGTGTCCGCCTAGGGTTAGGGTTATGTGTATGGTTTGATTTAGGCTTCAGGTTAGGTTAGGTTTGAACTTAGTTTGAGGGAGTAAGTTTAGGGCTACTGTTAGATTTCGGTTAACTGATACGGTTGGAGTAAGCGTCAGGGTCATGTTAGGGTTGGGGTCAAGCTTAAGGTGTCCGCCTAGGGTTAGGGTTAGGTCTATTCTTTGAGTTAGGCTTCAGGTTAGGTTAGGTTTGAACTTAGTTTGAGGGAGTAAGTTTAGGGCTACTGTTAGTTTTCGGTACAGTGTTACGGTTGGAGTTAGCGTGAGGGTCAGGTTAGGGTTGGGGTTGAGCTTAAGGTGTCCTCCTAGGGTTAGGGTTAGGTCTGTGGTTTGAGTGAGGCTTCAGGTTAGGTTAGGTTTGAACTTAGTTTGAGGGAGTAAGTTTAGGGCTACTGTTAGTTTTCGGTTCAGTGTTACGGTTGGAGATAGCGTCAGGGTCAGGTTAGGGTTGTGATTGAGCTTCAGGTGTCCGCCTAGGGTTAGGGTTAGGTCTATGGTTTGAGTTCGGTTCCAGGTTAGGGTAGGTTTGAACTTAGTTTGAGGGAGTAAGTTTAGGGCTACTGTTAGTTTTCGGTTCAGTGTTACGTTTGGAGATAGCGTCAGGGTCTGGTTAGGGTTGTGGTTGAGTTTCAGGTGTCCGCCTAGGGTTAGGGTTAGGTCTATGGTTTGAGTTAGGCTTCAAGTTAGGTTAGGTTTGAAGTTAGTTTGAGGGAGTAAGTTTAGGGCTACTGTTAGTTTTCGGGTAACTGTTACTGTTGGAGTTAGCGTCAGGGCCAGGTTAGGGTTGAGGTTGAGCTTAAGGTGTCCGCCTAGGGTTAGGGTTAGGTCTATTGTTTGAGTTAGTCTTCAGGTTAGGTTAGGTTTGAACTTAGTTTGAGGGAGTAAGTTTAGGGCTACTGTTAGTTTTCGGTTAACTGTTATGGTTGGAGTAAGCGTCAGGGTCAGGTTAGGGTTGGGGTCAAGCTTAAAGTGTCCGCCTAGGGTTAGGGTTAGGTCTATTGTTTGAGTTAGTCTTCAGGTTAGGTTAGGTTTGAACTTAGTTTGAGGGAGTAAGTTTAGTGCTACTGTTAGTTTTCGGTTCAGTGTTATGGTTGGAGTTAGCGTGAGGGTCAGGTTAGGGTTGGGGTTGTGCTTAAGGTGTCCTCCTAGGGTTAGGGTTAGGTCTGTGGTTTGAGTTAGGCTTCAGGTTAGGTTAGGTTTGAACTTAGTTTGAGGGAGTAAGTTTAGGGCTACTGTTAGTTTTCGGGTAACTGTTACTGTTGGAGTTAGCGTCATGGCCAGGTTAGGGTTGGGGTTGAGTTTAAGGTGTCCGCCTAGGGTTAGGGTTAGTTGTATGGTTTCATTTAGGCTTCAGGTTAGGTTAGGTTGGAACTTAGTTTGAGGCAGTAAGTTTAGGGCTACTGTTAGTTTTCGGGTAACTGTTACGGTTGGAGTTAGCGTCAGGTCCAGGTTAGGGTTGGGGTTGAGCTTAAGGTGTCCGCCTAAGTTTAGGGTTAGGTCTATGATTTGATTTAGGCTTCAGGTTAGGTTAGGTTTGAACTTAGTTTGAGGGAGTCAGTTTAGGGCTAGGGTCAGTTTTCGGTTAACTGTTACGGTTGGAGTAAGCGTCAGGGTCAGGTTAGGTTTGGGGTTGAGCTTAAGGTGTCCGCCTAGGGTTAAGGTTAGGTGTATGGTTTGATTTACGCTTCAGGTTAGGTTAGGTTTGAACTTAGTTTGAGGGAGTAAGTTTAGGGCTACTGTTAGTATTCGTTTAACTGTTATGGTTGGAGTAAGCGTCAGGGTCAGGTTAGGGTGGGGGTTAAGCATAAGGTGTCCGCCTAGGGTTAGGGTTAGGTCTATGGTTTCATTTAGGCTTCAGGTTAGGTTAGGATTGAACTTAGTTTGAGGGAGTAAGTTTAGGACTACTCTTAGTTTTCGGTTCATTGATATGGTTGGAGTTAGCCTGGAGGTCAGGTTAGGGTTGGGGTCAAGCTTAAGGTGTCCGCCTAGGATTAGGGTTAGGTCTATTGTTTGAGTTAGGCTTCAGGTTAGGTTAGGTTTGAACTTAGTTTGAGGGAGTAAGTTTAGGGCTACTGTAATTTTTCGGTTCAGTGTTATGGTTGGAGTTAGCGTGAGGGTCAGGTTATGGTTGGGGTTGAGCTTAAGGTGTCCTCCTAGGTTTAGGGTTAGGTCTGTGGTTTGAGTTAGTCTCCAGGTTAGGTTAGGTTTGAACTTAGTTTGAGGGAGTAAGTTTAGGGCTACTGTTAGTTTTCGGTTCAGTGTTACGGTTGGAGATAGCGTCAGGGTCTGGTTAGGGTTGTGGTTGAGTTTCAGGTGTCCACCTAGGGTTAGGGTTAGGTGTATGGTTTGATTTAGGCTTCAGGTTAGGTTAGGTTTGAAGTTAGTTTGAGGGAGTAAGTTTAGGGCTACTGTTAGTTTTCGGGTAACTGTTACTGATAGAGTTAGCGTCAGGGCCATGTTAGGGTTGGGGTTGAGCTTAAGGTGTCCGCCTAGGGTTAGGGTTAGGTGTATGGTTTGATTTAGGCTTCAGGTTAGGTTAGGTTTGAACTTAGTTTGAGGGAGTAAGTTTAGGGCTACTGTTAGTTTTCGTTTAACTGTTACGGTTGGAGTAAGCGTCAGGGTCAGGTTAGGGTGGGGGTTAAGCATAAGGTGTCCGCCTAGGGTTAGGGTTAGGTCTATGGTTTCATTTAGGCTTCAGGTTAGGTTAGGATTGAACTTAGTTTGAGGGAGTAAGTTTAGGGCCACTGTTAGTTTTCGGTTCAGTGTTACGGTTGGATTTAGCCTCAGGGTCAGGTTAGGGTTGGGGTTAAGCTTAAGGTGTCCGCCTAGGGTTAGGGTTAAGTCTATTGTTTGAGTTAGGCTTCAGGTTAGGTTAGGTTTGAACTTAGTTTGAGGGAGACAGTTTAGGGCTACTGTTAGTTTTCGTTTAACTGTTACGGTTGGAGTAAGCGTCAGGGTCAGGTTAGTGTGGGGGTTAAGCATAAGGTGTCCGCCTAGGATTAGGGTTAGGTCTATGGTTTCATTTAGGCTTCAGGTTAGGTTAGGATTGAACTTAGTTTCAGGGAGTAAGTTTAGGGCTACTGTTAGTTTTCTGTTCAATGTTACGTTTGGAGTTAGCTTGACGGTCCGGTTAGGGTTGGGGTTGAGCTTAAGGTGTCTGCCTAGGGTTAGGGTTAGGTCTGTGGTTTGAGTTAGGCTTCAGGATAGGTTAGGTTTGAACTTAGTTTGAGGGAGTAAGTTTAGGGCTACTGTTAGTTTTCGGTTAACTGTTACGGTTGGAGGAAGCGTCAGGGTCAGGTTAGGGTTGGGGTCAAGCTTAAGGTGTCCGCCTAGGGTTAGTGTTAGTTCTATAGTTTGAGTTAGGCTTCAGGTTAGGTTAGGTTTGATCTTAGTTTGAGGGAGTAAGTTTAGGGCTACTGTTAGTTTTCGGTACAGTGTTTCGGTTGGAGTTAGCGTGAGTGTCAGGTTAGGGTTGGGGTTGAGCTTAAGTTGTCCTCCTAAGGTTAGGGTTAGGTCTGTGGTTTGAGTTAGGCATCAGGTTAGGTTAGGTTTGAACTTAGTTTGAGGGAGTAAGTTTAGGGCTACTGTTAGTTTTCGGTTCAGTGTTACGGTTGGAGATAGCGTCAGGGTCAGGTTAGGGTTGTGATTGAGCTTCAGGTGTCCGCCTAGGGTTAGGGTTAGGTCTATGGTTTGAGTTAGGGTCCAGGTTAGGGTAGGTTTGAAGTTAGTTTGAGGGAGTAAGTTTAGGGCTACTGTTAGTTTTCGGTTCAGTGTTACGGTTGGAGATAGCGTCAGGGTCTGGTTAGGGTTGTGGTTGAGTTTCAGGTGTCCGCCTAGGGTTAGGGTTAGGTCTATGGTTTGAGTTAGGCTTCAAGTTAGGTTAGGTTTGAAGTTAGTTTGAGGGAGTAAGTTTAGGGCTACTGTTAGTTTTCGGGTAACTGTTACGGTTGGAGTTAGTGTCAGGGCCAGGTTAGGGTTGGGGTTGAGCTTAAGGTGTCCGCCTAGGGTTAGGGTTAGGTATACTGTTTGAGTTAGGCTTCAGGTTAGGTTAGGTTTGAACTTAGTTTGTGGGAGACAGTTTAGGGCTAATGTTAGTTTTCGTTTAACTGTTACGATTGGCGTAAGCGTCAGGGTCAAGTTAGGGTGGGGGTTAAGCATAAGGTGTCCGCCTATGGTTAGGGTTAGGTCTATGGTTTCATTTAGGCTTCAGGTTAGGTTAGGATTGAACTTAGTTTGAGGGAGTAAGTTTAGGGCTACTGTTAGTTTTCGGTTCAATGTTACGTTTGGAGTTAGCGTGAGGGTCCGGTTAGGGTTGGGGTTGAGCTTAAGGTGTCCCCCTAGGGTTAGGCTTAGGTCTGGGGTTTGAGTTAGGCTTCAGGTTAGGTTAGGTTTGAACTTAGTTTGAGGGAGTATGTTTAGCGCTACTGTCAGTTTCCGGTTCAGTGTTACGGTTGGAGATAGCGTCAGGGTCAGGTTAGGGTTGGGGTTGAGCTTCAGGTGTCCGCCTCGGGTTAGGGTTAGGTCTATGGTTTGAGTTAGGCTTCAGGTTATGTTAGGTTTGAACTTAGTTTGAGGTAGTAACTTTAGGGCTACTGTTAGTTTTCGGTTCAGTGTTACGGTTGGAGTTAGCGTGAGGGTCAGGTTAGGGTTGGGTTTGAACTTCAGGTGTCCGCCTAGGGTTAGGGTTAGGTGTATGGTTTGATTTAGGCTTCAGGTTAGGTTAGGTTGGAACTTAGTTTGAGGGAGTAAGTTTAGGGCTATTGTTAGTTTTCGGATAACTGTTACAGTTGGAGTAAGCGTCAGGGTCAGGTTAGGGTGGAGGTTAAGCATAAGGTGTCCGCCTAGGGTTAGGGTTAGGTCTATGATTTGATTTAGGCTTCAGGTTAGGTTAGGTTTGAACTTAGTTTGAGGGAGTCAGTTTAGGGCTACTGTTAGTTTTCGGTTAACTGTTAAGGTTGGAGTAAGCGTCAGGGTCAGGTTAGGTTTGGGGTTGAGCTTAAGGTGTCCGCCTAGGGTTAGGGTTATGTGTATGGTTTGTTTTAGGCTTCAGGTTAGGTTAGGTTTGAACTTAGTTTGAGGGAGTAAGTTTAGGGCTACTGTTAGATTTCGGTTAACTGTTACGGTTGGAGTAAGCGTCAGGGTCAGGTTAGGGTTGGGGTCAAGCTTAAGGTGTCCGCCTAGGGTTAGGGTTAGGTCTATTGTTTGAGTTAGGCTTCAGGTTAGGTTAGGTTTGAACTTAGTTTGAGGGAGTAAGTTTAGGGCTACTGTTAGTTTTCGGTACAGTGTTACGGTTGGAGTTAGCGTGAGGGTCAGGTTAGGGTTGGGGTTGAGCTTAAGGTGTCCTCCTAGGGTTAGGGTTAGGTCTGTGGTTTGAGTGAGGCTTCAGGTTAGGTTAGGTTTGAACTTAGTTTGAGGGAGTAAGTTTAGGGCTACTGTTAGTTTTCGGTTCAGTGTTACGGTTGGAGATAGCGTCAGGGTCAGGTTAGGGTTGTGATTTAGCTTCAGGTGTCCGCCTAGGGTTAGGGTTAGGTCTATGGTTTGAGTTAGGTTCCAGGTTAGGGTAGGTTTGAACTTAGTTTGAGGGGGTAAGTTTAGGGCTACTGTTAGTTTTCGGTTCAGTGTTACGTTTGGAGATAGCGTCAGGGTCTGGTTAGGGTTGTGGTTGAGTTTCAGGTGTCCGCCTAGGGTTAGGGTTAGGTCTATGGTTTGAGTTAGGCTTCAAGTTAGGTTAGGTTTGAAGTTAGTTTGAGGGAGTAAGTTTAGGGCTACTGTTAGTTTTCGGGTAACTGTTACTGTTGGAGTTAGCGTCAGGGCCAGGTTAGGGTTGGGGTTGAGCTTAAGGTGTCCGCCTAGGGTTAGGGTTAGGTCTGTGGTTTGATTTAGGCTTCAGGTTAGGTTAGGTTTGAACTTAGTTTGAGGGAGTAAGTTTAGGGTACTGTTAGTTTTCGGTTCAGTGTTACGGTTGGAGATAGCGTCAGGGTCAGGTTAGGGTTGGGGTTGAGCTTCAGGTGTCCGCCTAGGGTTAGGGTTAGGTCTATGGTTTGAGATACGCTTCAGGTTAGGTTAGATTTTAACTTAGTTTTAGGGAGTAAGTTTAGGGCTACTGTTAATTTTAGGATCAGTGTTACGGTTGGAGTTAGCGTGAGGTTCAGGTTAGGGTTGGGTTTGAGCTTCAGGTGTCCGCCTAGGGTTAGGGTTAGGTGTATGGTTTGATTTAGGCTTCAGGTTAGGTTAGGTTTGAACTTAGTTTGAGGGAGTAAGTTTAGGGCTACTGGTAGTTTTCGGGTAACTGTTACGGTTGGAGTTAGCGTCACGGCCAGGTTAGGGTTGGGGTTGAGCTTAAGGTGTCCACCTAGGGTTAGGGTTAGGTGTATGGTTTGATTTAGGCTTCAGGTTAGGTTATGTTTGAACTTAGATTGAGGGAGTAAGTTTAGGGCTACTGTTAGTTTTCGGTTAACTGTTACAGTTGGAGTAAGCGTCAGGGTCAGATTAGGTATGGGGTTGAAGTTAAGGTGTCCGCCTAAGGTTAGGGTTAGGTCTGTGGTTTGAGTTAGGCTCCAGGTTAGGTTAGGTTTGAACTTAGTTTGAGGGAGTAAGTTTAGGGCTACTGTTAGTTTTCGGTTCAGTGTTATGGTTGGAGATAGCCTCAGGGTCTGGTTAGGGTTGTGGTTGAGTTTCAGGTGTCCGCCTAGGGTTAGGGTTAGGTCTATGGTTTGAGTTAGGCTTCAAGTTAGGTTAGGTTTGAAGTTAGTTTGAGGGAGTAAGTTTAGGGCTACTGTCAGTTTTCGGGTAACTGTTACTGTTGGAGTTAGCGTCAGGGCCAGTTTAGGGTTGGGGTTGAGCTTAAGGTGTCCGCCTAGGCTTAGGGTTAGGTGTATGGTTTGATTTAGGCTTCAGGTTAGGTTAGGTTTGAACTTAGTTTGAGGGAGTAAGTTTAGGGCTACTGTTAGTTTTCGTTTAACTGTTACGGTTGGAGTACGCGTCAGGGTCAGGTTAGGGTGGGGGTTAAGCATAAGGTGTCCGCCTAGGGTTAGGGTTAGTTCTATGGTTTCATTTAGGCTTTAGGTTAGGTTAGGATTGAACTTAGTTTGAGGGAGTAAGTTTAGGGCCACTGTTAGTTTTCGGTTCAGTGTTACGTTTGGATTTAGCCTCAGGGTCAGGTTAGGGTTGGGGTTAAGCTTAAGGTGTCCGCCTAGGGTTAGGGTTAAGTCTATTGTTTGAGTTAGGCTTCAGGTTAGGTTAGGTTTGAGCTTAGTTTGAGGGAGACAGTTTAGGGCTACTGTTAGTTTTCGTTTAACTGTTACGGTTGGAGTAAGCGTCTGGGTCAGGTTAGGGTAGGGGTTAAGCATAAGGTGTCCGCCTAGGGTTAGGGTTAGGTCTATGGTATCATTTAGGCTTCAGGTTAGGTTAGGATTGAACTTAGTTTGAGGGAGTAAGTTTAGGGCTACTGTTAGTTTTCGGTTCAATGTTACGTTTGGAGTTAGCGTGACGGTCCGGTTAGGGTTGGGGTTGAGCTTAAGGTGTCTGCCTAGGGTTAGGGTTAGGTCTGTGATTTGAGTTAGGCTTCAGGTTAGGTTAGGTTTGAACTTAGATTGAGGAAATAAGTATAGGGCTACTGTTAATTTCGGTTAACTGTCACGGTTGGAGTAAGCGTCAGGGTCAGGTAAGGGTTGGGGTCAAGCTTAAGGTGTCCGCCTATGGTTAGAGTTACGTCTATTGTTTGAGTTAGGCTTCAGGTTAGGTTAGGTTTGAACTTAGTTTGAGCGAGTAAGTTTAGGGCTACTGTTAGTTTTCGGTACAGTGTTACGGTTGGAGTTAGCGTGAGGGTCAGGTTAGGTTTGGGGTTGAGCTTAAGGTGTCCTCCTAGGGTTAGGGTTAGGTCTGTGGTTTGAGTGAGGCTTCAGGTTAGGTTAGGTTTGAACTTAGTTTGAGGGAGACAGTTTAGGGCTACTGTTAGTTTTCATTTAACAGTTACGGTTGGAGTAAGCGTCAGGGTCAGGTTAGAGTGGGGGTTAAGCATAAGGTGTCCGCCTAGGGATAGGGTTATGTCTATGGTTTTATTTAGGCTTCAGGTTAGGTTAGGATTGAACGTAGTTTGAGGGAGTAAGTTTAGGGCTACTGTTAGTTTTCGGTTCAGTGTTACGGTTGGAGATAGCGTCAGGGTCTGGTTAGGGTTATGTTTGAGTTTCAGGTGTCCTCCTAGGGTTAGGTTTAGGTCTGTGGTTTGAGTTAGGCTTCAGGTTAGGTTAGGTTTGAACTTAGTTTGAGGGAGTAAGTTTAGGGCTACTGTTAGTTTTCGGGTAACTGTTACTGTTGGAGTTAGCGTCATGGCCAGGTTAGAGTTGGGGTTGAGCTTAAGGTGTCCGCCTAGGGTTAGGGTTAGGTGTATGGTTTCATTTAGGCTTCAGGTTAGGTTAGGTTGGAACTTAGTTTGAGGCAGTAAGTTTAGGGCTACTGTTAGTTTTCGGGCAACTGTTACGGTTGGAGTTAGCATCAGGGCCAGGTTAGGGTTGGGGTTGAGCTTTAGGTGTCCGCCTAGGGTTAGGGTTAGGTCTGTGGTTTGAGTTAGGCTTCAAGTTAGGTTAGGTTTGAACTTAGTTTCAGGGAGTAACTTTAGGGCTACTGTTAGTTTTCGGTTCAGTGTTACGGTTGGTGTTAGCGTGAGGGTCAGGTTAGGGTTGGGGTGGAGCTTAAGGTGTCCTCCCAGGGTTAGGGTTAGGTCTGTGGTTTGAGTTAGACTTCAGGTGAGGTTAGGTTTGAACGTAGTTTGAGGGAGTAAGTTTAGGGCTACTGTTAGTTTTCGGTTCACTGTTACGGTTGGAGATAGCGTCAGGTTCAGGTTAGGGTTGTGATTCAGCTTCAGGTGTCCGCCTAGGGTTAGGGTTAGGTCTATGGTTTGAGTTAGGGTCCAGGTTAGGTTAGGTTTGAAGTTAGTTTGAGGGAGTAAGTTTAGGGCTACTGTTTGTTTTCGGTTCAGTGTTACGGTTGGAGATAGCGTCAGGGTCTGGTTAGGGTTGTGGTTGAGTTTCAGGTGTCCGCGTAGGGTTAGGGTTAGGTCTATGGTTTGAGTTAGGCTTCAAGTTAGGTTAGGTTTGAAGTTAGTTTGAGGGAGTAAGTTTAGGGCTACTGTTAGTTTTCGGGTAACTGTTACTGTTGGAGTTAGCGTCAGGGCCAGGTTCGGGTTGGGGTTGAGCTTATGGTGTCCGCCTAGGGTTAGGGTTAGGTGTATGGTTTGATTTAGTCTTCAGGTTAGGATAGGTTTGAACTTAGTTTGAGGGAGTAAGTTTAGGGCTACTGTTAGTTTTCGTTTAACTGTTACGGTTGGAGTAAGCGTCAGGATCAGGTTATGGTGGGGGTTAACCATAAGGTGTCCGCCTAGGGTTAGGGTTAGGTCTATGGTATCATTTAGGCTTTAGGTTAGGTTAGGATTGAACTTAGTTTGAGGGAGTAAGTTTAGGCCTACTCTTAGTTTTCGGTTCAGTGATATAGTTGGAGTTAGCCTGGAGGTCAGGTTAGGGTTGGGGTTGAGCTTAAGGTGTCCTCCTAGGGTTAGGGTTAGGTCTATGATTTGATTTAGGCTTCAGGTTAGGGTAGGTTTGAACTTAGTTTGAGGGAGTCAGTTTAGGGCTACTGTTAGTTTTCGGTTACCTGTTATGGTTGGAGTAAGCATCAGGGTCAGGTTAGGTTTGGGGTTGAGCTTAAGGTGTCGGCTTAGGGTTAGGGTTATGGTTTGATTTAGGCTTCAGGTTAGGTTAGGTTTGAACTTAGTTTGAGGGAGTAAGTTTAGGGCTACTGTTAGTTTTTGGTTGAGTGTTACATTTGGAGTTAGCGTGAGTGTCTGGTTAGGGTTGGGGTTGAGCTTAAGGTGTCCACCTAGGGTTAGGGTTAGGTCTGCGATTTGAGATAGGGTTCAGGTAAGGTTAGGTTTGAACTTAGTTTGAGGGAGTAAGTTTAGGGCTACTGTTAGTTTTCGGTTCAGTGTTACGGTTGGAGATAGCGTCAGGGTCAGGTTAGGGTTAGGGTTGAGCTTCAGGTGTCCGCCTATTGTTAGGGTTAGGTCTATGATTTGATTTAGGCTTCAGGTTAGGTTAGGTTTGAACTTAGTTTCAGCGAGTAAGTTTAGGGCTACTGTTAGTTTTTGGTTCAGTGTTATGGTTGGAGATAGCGTCATGGTCAAGTTAGGGTTGGGTTTGAGATTCAGGTGTCCGCCTAGTGTTAGGGTTAGGTCTATGGTTTGAGTTAGGCTTCAGGTTAGGTTAGGTTTGAACTTAGTTTGAGGGAGTAAGTTTAGGCCTATTGTATTTTTTGGTTCAGTGTTACGGTTGAATTTAGCCTCAGGGTCAGGTTAGGGTTGGGGTCAAGCTTAAGGTGTCCGCCTAGGGTTAGGGTTAGGTCTATTGTTTGAGTTAGGCTTCAGCTTAGGTTAGGATTGAACTTAGTTTGAGTGAGTAAGTTTAGGGCCACTGTTAGTTTTCGGTTCAGTGTAACGGTTCGATTTAGCCTCAGGGTCAGGTTAGGTTTGGGGTTAAGCTTAAGGTGTCCGCCTAAGGTTAGGGTTAGGTCTATTGTTTGAGTTAGGCTTCAGGTTAGGTTAGGTTTGAACTTAGTTTGAGGGAGACAGTTTAGGGCTACTGTAAGTTTTCATTTAACTGTTACGGTTGGAGTAAGCGTCAGGGTCAGGTTACGGTGGGGGTTAAGCATAAGGTGTCCGCCTAGGGTTAGGGTTAGGTCTATGATTTGATTTAGGCTTCAGGTTAGGTTAGGATTGAACTTAGTTTGAGGGAGTAAGTTTAGGGCTACTGTTAGTTTTCGGTTCAATGTTACGTTTGGAGTTAGCGTGACGGTCCGGTTAGGGTTGGGGTTGAGCTTAAGGTTTCTGCCTAGGGTTAGGGTTAGGTCTGTGGTTTGAGTTAGGCTTCAGGTTAGGTTAGGTTTGAACTTAGTTTGAGGGAGTAAGTTTAGGGCTACTCTTAGTTTTCGGTTAACTGTTACGGTTGGAGTAAGCGTCAGGGTCAAGTTAGGGTTGGGGTCAAGCTTAAGGTGTCCGCCTAGTGTTAGGGTTACGTCTATTGTTTGAATTAGGCTTCAGGTTAGGTTAGGTTTGAACTTAGTTTGAGGGAGTAAGTTAAGGGCTACTGTTAGTTTTCGGTTAACTGTTACGGTTGGAGTAAGCGTCAGGGTCAGGTTAGGGTTGGGGTTGAGCTTAAGGTGTCCGCCTAGGGTTAGGGTTAGGTCTATTGTTTGAGTTAGTCTTCAGGTTAGGTTAGGTTTGAACTTAGTTTGAGGGAGTAAGTTTAGGGCTACTGTTAGTTTTCGGTTCAGTGTTAAGGTTGGAGTTAGCGTGAGGGTCAGGTTAGGGATGGGGTTGTGCTTAAGGTGTCCTCCTAGGGTTAGGGTTAGGTCTGTGGTTTGAGTTAGGTTTCAGGATAGGTTAGGTTTGAACTTAGTTTGAGGGAGTAAGTTTAGGGCTACTGTTAGTTTTCGGGTAACTGTTACTGTTGGAGTTAGCGTCATGGCCAGGTTAGGGTTGGGGTTGAGTTTAAGGTGTCCGCCTAGGGTTAGGGTTAGGTGTATGGTTTCATTTAGGCTTCAGGTTAGGTTAGGTTGGAACTTAGTTTGAGGCAGTAAGTTTAGGGCTACTGTTAGTTTTCGGGTAACTGTTACGGTTGGAGTTAGCGTCAGGTCCAGGTTAGGGTTGGGGTTGAGCTTAAGGTGTCCACCTAGGGTTAGGGTTAGGTCTGTGGTTTGAGTTAGGCTTCAGGTTAGGTTAGGTTTGAACTTAGTTTGAGGGAGTAAGTTTAGGGCTACTGTTAGTTTTCGGTTCAGTGTTACTGTTGGAGATAGCGTCAGGGTCAGGTTAGGGTTGGGGTTGAGCTTCAGGTGTCCGCCTAGGGTTAGGGTTAGGTCTATGGTTTGAGTTAGGCTCCAGGTTAGGTTAGGTTTGAACTTAGTTTGAGGCAGTAAGTTTAGGGCTACTGTTAGTTTTCGGTTCAGTGTTACGGTTGGAGTTAGCGTGAGGGTCAGATTAGGGTTGGGGTTGAGCTTAAGGTGTCCTCCTAGGGTTAGGGTTAGGTCTGTGGTTTGAGTTAGGCTCCAGGTTAGGTTAGGTTTGAACTTAGTTTGAGGGAGAAAGTTTAGGGCTACTGTTAGTTTTCGGTTCAGTGTTACGGTTGGAGATAGCGTCAGGGTCTGGTTAGGGTTGTGGTTGAGTTTCAGGTGTCCGCCTAGGGTTAGGGTTAGGTCTATGGTTTGAGTTAGGCTTCAAGTTAGGTTAGGTTTGAAGTTAGTTTGAGGGAGTAAGTTTAGGGCTACTGTTAGTTTTCGGGTAACTGTTACTGTTGGAGTTAGCGTCAGGGCCAGGTTAGGGTTGGGGTTGAGCTTAAGGTGTCCGCCTAGGGTTAGGGTTAGGTGTATGGTTAGATTTAGGCTTCAGGTTAGGTTAGGTTTGAAGTTAGTTTGAGGGAGTAAGTTTAGGGCTACTGTTAGTTTTCGGTTAACTGTTACAGTTGGAGTACGCGTCAGGGTCAGGTTAGGGTGGGGGTTAAGCATAAGGTGTCCGCCTAGGGTTAGGGTTAGGTCTATGATTTGATTTAGGCTTCAGGTTAGGTTAGGTTTGAACTTAGTTTGAGGGAGTCAGTTTAGGGCTACTGTTAGTTTTCGGTTAAGTGTTACGGTTGGAGTAAGCGTCAGGGTCAGGTTAGGTTTGGGGTTGAGCTTAAGGTGTCCGCCTAGGGTTAGGGTTAGGTGTATGGTTTGATTTAGGCTTCAGGTTAGGTTAGGTTTGAACTTAGTTTGAGGGAGTAAGTTTAGGGCTACTGTTAGTTTTCGTTTAACTGTTACGGTTGGAGTAAGCGTCAGGGTCAGGTTAGGGTGGGGGTTAAGCATAAGGTGTCCGCCTAGGGTTAGGGTTAGGTCTATGGTTTCATTTAGGCTTTAGGTTAGGTTAGGATTGAACTTAGTTTGAGGGAGTAAGTTTAGGGCCACTGTTAGTTTTCGGTTCAGTGTTACGGTTGGATTTAGCCTCAGGGTCAGGTTAGGGTTGGGGTTAAGCTTAAGGTGTCCGCCTAAGGTTAGGGTTAGGTCTATTGTTTGAGTTAGGCTTCAGGTTAGGTTAGGTTTGAATTAGTTTGAGGGAGACAGTTAAGGGCTACTGTTAGTTTTCATTTAACTGTTACGGTTGGAGTAAGCGTCAGGGTCAGGTTAGGGTGGGGGTTAAGCATAAGGTGTCCGCCTAGGGTTAGTGTTAGGTCTATGGTTTCATTTAGGCTTCAGGTTAGGTTAGGATTGAACTTAGTTTGAGGGAGTAAGTTTAGGGCTACTGTTAGTTTTCGGTTCAATGTTACGTTTGGAGATAGCGTGAGGGTCCGGTTAGGGTTGGGGTTGAGCTTAAGGTGTTCGCCTAGGGTTAAGCTTAGGTCTGTGGTTTGAGTTAGGATTCAGGTTAGGTTAGGTTTGAACTTAGTTTGAGGGAGTAAGTTTAGGGCTACTGTTAGTTTTCGGTTAACTGTTACGGTTGGAGTAAGCGTCAGGGTCAGGTTAGGGTTGGGGTCAAGCTTAAGGTGTCCGCCTAGGGTTAGGGTTAGGTCTATTGTTTGAGTTAGTCTTCAGGTTAGGTTAGGTTTGAACTTAGTTTGAGGGAGTAAGTTTAATGCTACTGTTAGTTTTCGGTTCAGTGTTACGTTTGGAGTTAGCGTGAGGGTCAGGTTAAGGTTGGGGTTGTGCTTAAGGTGTCCTCCTAGGGTTAGGGTTAGGTCTGTGGTTTGAGTTATGCTTCAGGTTAGGTTAGGTTTGAACTTAGTTTGAGGGAGTAAGTTTAGGGCTACTGTTAGTTTTCGGGTAACTGTTACTGTTGGAGTTAGCGTCATGGCCAGGTTAGGGTTGGGGTTGAGTTTAAGGTGTCCGCCTAGGGTTAGGGGTAGGTGTATGGTTTCATTTAGGCTTCAGGTTAGGTTAGGTTGGAACTTAGTTTGAGGAAGTAAGTTTAGGGCTACTGTTATTTTTCGGGTAAATGTTACGGTTGGAGTTAGCGTCAGGTCCAGGTTAGGGTTGGGGTTGAGCTTAAGGTGTCCGCCTATGGTTAGGGTTAGGTCTGTAGTTTGAGTTAGGCTTCAGGTTAGGTTAGGTTTGAACTTAGTTTGAGGGAGTAAGTTTAGGGCTATTGTTAGTTTTCGGTTCAGTGTTACGGTTGGAGATAGCGTCAGGGTCAGGTTAGTGTTGGGGTTGAGCTTCAGGTGTCCGCCTAGGGTTAGGGTTAGGTCTATGGTTTGAGTTACGCTCCAGGTTAGGTTAGGTTTGAACTTAGTTTGAGGGAGAAAGTTTAGGGCTACTGTTAGTTTTCGGTTCAGTGTTACGGTTGGAGATAGCGTCAGGGTCTGGTTAGGGTTGTGGTTGAGTTTCAGGTGTCCGCCTAGGGTTAGGGTTAGGTCTATGGTTTGAGTTAGGCTTCAAGTTAGGTTAGGTTTGAAGTTAGTTTGAGGGAGTAAGTTTAGGGCTACTGTTAGTTTTCGGGTAACTGTTACTGTTGGAGTTAGCGTCAGGGCCAGGTTAGGGTTGGGGTTGAGCTTAAGGTGTCCGCCTAGGGTTAGGGTTAGGTGTATGGTTTGATTTAGGCTTCAGGTTAGGTTAGGTTTGAAGTTAGTTTGAGGGAGTAAGTTTAGGGCTACTGTTAGTTTTCGGTTAACTGTTACAGTTGGAGTACGCGTCAGGGTCAGGTTAGGGTGGGGGTTAAGCATAAGGTGTCCGCCTAGGGTTAGGGTTAGGTCTATGATTTGATTGAGGCTTCAGGTTAGGTTAGGTTTGAACTTAGTTTGAGGGAGTCAGTTTAGGGCTACTGTTAGTTTTCGGTTAACTGTTACGGTTGGAGTAAGCGTCAGGGTCAGGTTAGGTTTGGGGTTGAGCTTAAGGTGTCCGCCTAGGGTTAGAGTTAGGTGTATGGTTTGATTTAGGCTTCAGGTTAGGTTAGGTTTGAACTTAGTTTGTGGGAGTAAGTTTAGGGCTACTGTTAGTTTTCGTTTAACTGTTACGGTTGGAGTAAGCGTCAGGGTCAGGTTAGGGTGGGGGTTAAGCATAAGGTGTCCGCCTAGGATTAGGGTTAGGTCTATTGTTTGAGTTAGTCTTCAGGTTAGGTTAGGTTTGAACTTAGTTTGAGGGAGTAAGTTTAGTGCTACTGTTAGTTTTCGGTTCAGTGTAACGGTTGGAGTTAGCGTGAGGGTCAGGTTAGGGTTGGGGTTGTGCTTAAGGTGTCCTCCTAGGGTTAGGGTTAGGTCTGTGGTTTGAGTTAGGCTTCAGGATCGGTTAGGTTTGAACTTAGTTTGAGGGAGTAAGTTTAGGGCTACTGTTAGTTTTCGGGTAACTGTTACTGTTGGAGTTAGCGTCATGGCCAGGTTAGGGTTGGGGTTGAGTTTAAGGTTTCCGCCTAGGGTTAGGGTTAGGTGTATGGTTTCATTTAGGCTTCAGGTTAGGTTAGGTTGGAACTTAGTTTGAGGCAGTAAGTTTAGGGCTACTGTTAGTTTTCGGGTAACTGTTACGGTTGGAGTTAGCGTCAATGCCAGGTTAGGGTTGGGGTTGAGCTTAAGGTGTCCGCCTAGGGTTAGGGTTAGGTCTGTGGTTTGAGTTAGGCTTCAGGTTAGGTTAGGTTTGAACTTAGTTTGAGGGAGTAAGTTTAGGGCTACTGTTAGTTTTCGGTTCAGTGTTACGGTTGGAGATAGCGTCAGGGTCAGGTTAGGGTTGGGGTTGAGCTTCAGGTGTCCGCCTAGGGTTAGGGTTAGGTCTATGGTTTGAGTTAGGCTCCAGGTTAGGTTAGGTTTGAACTTAGGTTGAGGGAGTAAGTTTAGGGCTACTGTTAGTTTTCGGTTCAGTGTTACGGTTGGAGTTAGCGTGAGGGTCAGATTAGGGTTGGGGTTGAGCTTAAGGTGTCCTCCTAGGGTTAGGATTAGGTCTGTGGTTTGAGTTAGGCTCCAGGTTAGGTTAGGTTTGAACTTAGTTTGAGGGAGTAAGTTTAGGGCTACTGTTTGTTTTCGGTTCAGTGTTACGGTTGGAGATAGCGTCAGGGTCTGGTTAGGGTTGTGGTTGAGTTTCAGGTGTCCGTCTAGGGTTAGGGTTAGGTCTATGGTTCGAGTTAGGCTTCAAGTTAGGTTAGGTTTGAAGTTAGTTTGAGGGAGTAAGTTTAGGGCTACTGTTAGTTTTCGGGTAACTGTTACTGTTGGAGTTAGCGTCAGGGCCAGGTTAGGGTTGGGGTTGAGCTTAAGGTGTCCGCCTAGGGTTAAGGTTAGGTGTATGGTTTGATTTAGGCTTCAGGTTAGGTTAGGTTTGAAGTTAGTTTGAGGGAGTAAGTTTAGGGCTACTGTTAGTTTTCGGTTAACTGTTACAGTTGGAGTACGCGTCAGGGTCAGGTTAGGGTGGGGGGTAAGCATAAGGTGTCCGCCTAGGGTTAGGGTTAGGTCTATGATTTGATTTAGGCTTCAGGTTAGGTTAGGTTTGAACTTAGTTTGAGGGAGTCAGTTTAGGGCTACTGTTAGTTTTCGGTTAAGTGTTACGGTTGGAGTAAGCGTCAGGGTCAGGTTAGGTTTGGGGTTGAGCTTAAGGTGTCCGCCTAGGGTTAGGGTTAGGTGTATGGTTTGATTTAGGCTTCAGGTTAGGTTAGGTTTGAACTTAGTTTGAGGGAGTAAGTTTAGGGCTACTGTTAGTTTTCGTTTAACTGTTACGGTTGGAGTAAGCGTCAGGGTCAGGTTATGGTGGGGGTTAAGCATAAGGTGTCCGCCTAGGGTTAGGGTTAGGTCTATGGTTTCATTTAGGCTTTAGGTTAGGTTAGGATTGAACTTAGTTTGAGGGAGTAAGTTTAGGGCCACTGTTAGTTTTCGGTTCAGTGTTACGGTTGGATTTAGCCTCAGGGTCAGGTTAGGGTTGGGGTTAAGCTTAAGGTGTCCGCCTAAGGTTAGGGTTAGGTCTATTGTTTGAGTTAGGCTTCAGGTTAGGTTAGGTTTGAATTAGTTTGAGGGGGACAGTTAAGGGCTACTGTTAGTTTTCATTTAACTGTTACGGTTGGAGTAAGCGTCAGGGTCAGGTTAGGGTGGGGGTTAAGCATAAGGTGTCCGCCTAGGGTTAGTGTTAGGTCTATGGTTTCATTTAGGCTTCAGGTTAGGTTAGGATTGAACTTAGTTTGAGGGAGTAAGTTTAGGGCTACTGTTAGTTTTCGGTTCAATGTTACGTTTGGAGATAGCGTGAGGGTCCGGTTAGGGTTGGGGTTGAGCTTAAGGTGTTCGCCTAGGGTTAAGCTTAGGTCTGTGGTTTGAGTTAGGATTCAGGTTAGGTTAGGTTTGAACTTAGTTTGAGGGAGTAAGTTTAGGGCTACTGTTAGTTTTCGGTTAACTGTTACGGTTGGAGTAAGCGTCAGGGTCAGGTTAGGGTTGGGGTCAAGCTTAAGGTGTCCGCCTAGGGTTAGGGTTAGGTCTATTGTTTGAGTTAGTCTTCAGGTTAGGTTAGGTTTGAACTTAGTTTGAGGGAGTAAGTTTAATGCTACTGTTAGTTTTCGGTTCAGTGTTACGTTTGGAGTTAGCGTGAGGGTCAGGTTAAGGTTGGGGTTGTGCTTAAGGTGTCCTCCTAGGGTTAGGGTTAGGTCTGTGGTTTGAGTTAGGCTTCAGGTTAGGTTAGGTTTGAACTTAGTTTGAGGGAGTAAGTTTAGGGCTACTGTTAGTTTTCGGGTAACTGTTACTGTTGGAGTTAGCGTCATGGCCAGGTTAGGGTTGGGGTTGAGTTTAAGGTGTCCGCCTAGGGTTAGGGGTAGGTGTATGGTTTCATTTAGGCTTCAGGTTAGGTTAGGTTGGAACTTAGTTTGAGGAAGTAAGTTTAGGGCTACTGTTATTTTTCGGGTAAATGTTACGGTTGGAGTTAGCGTCAGGTCCAGGTTAGGGTTGGGGTTGAGCTTAAGGTGTCCGCCTATGGTTAGGGTTAGGTCTGTAGTTTGAGTTAGGCTCCAGGTTAGGTTAGGTTTGAACTTAGTTTGAGGGAGAAAGTTTAGGGCTACTGTTAGTTTTCGGTTCAGTGTTACGGTTGGAGATAGCGTCAGGGTCTGGTTAGGGTTGTGGTTGAGTTTCAGGTGTCCGCCTAGGGTTAGGGTTAGGTCTATGGTTTGAGTTAGGCTTCAAGTTAGGTTAGGTTTGAAGTTAGTTTGAGGGAGTAAGTTTAGGGCTACTGTTAGTTTTCGGGTAACTGTTACTGTTGGAGTTAGCGTCAGGGCCAGGTTAGGGTTGGGGTTGAGCTTAAGGTGTCCGCCTAGGGTTAGGGTTAGGTGTATGGTTTGATTTAGGCTTCAGGTTAGGTTAGGTTTGAAGTTAGTTTGAGGGAGTAAGTTTAGGGCTACTGTTAGTTTTCGGTTAACTGTTACAGTTGGAGTACGCGTCAGGGTCAGGTTAGGGTGGGGGTTAAGCATAAGGTGTCCGCCTATGGTTAGGGTTAGGTCTATGATTTGATTGAGGCTTCAGGTTAGGTTAGGTTTGAACTTAGTTTGAGGGAGTCAGTTTAGGGCTACTGTTAGTTTTCGGTTAACTGTTACGGTTGGAGTAAGCGTCAGGGTCAGGTTAGGTTTGGGGTTGAGCTTAAGGTGTCCGCCTAGGGTTAGAGTTAGGTGTATGGTTTGATTTAGGCTTCAGGTTAGGTTAGGTTTGAACTTAGTTTGTGGGAGTAAGTTTAGGGCTACTGTTAGTTTTCGTTTAACTGTTACGGTTGGAGTAAGCGTCAGGGTCAGGTTAGGGTGGGGGTTAAGCATAAGGTGTCCGCCTAGGATTAGGGTTAGGTCTATTGTTTGAGTTAGTCTTCAGGTTAGGTTAGGTTTGAACTTAGTTTGAGGGAGTAAGTTTAGTGCTACTGTTAGTTTTCGGTTCAGTGTTACGGTTGGAGTTAGCGTGAGGGTCAGGTTAGGGTTGGGGTTGTGCTTAAGGTGTCCTCCTAGGGTTAGGGTTAGGTCTGTGGTTTGAGTTAGGCTTCAGGTTCGGTTAGGTTTGAACTTAGTTTGAGGGAGTAAGTTTAGGGCTACTGTTAGTTTTCGGGTAACTGTTACTGTTGGAGTTAGCGTCATGGCCAGGTTAGGGTTGGGGTTGAGTTTAAGGTTTCCGCCTAGGGTTAGGGTTAGGTGTATGGTTTCATTTAGGCTTCAGGTTAGGTTAGGTTGGAACTTAGTTTGAGGCAGTAAGTTTAGGGCTACTGTTAGTTTTCGGGTAACTGTTACGGTTGGAGTTAGCGTCAATGCCAGGTTAGGGTTGGGGTTGAGCTTAAGGTGTCCGCCTAGGGTTAGGGTTAGGTCTGTGGTTTGAGTTAGGCTTCAGGTTAGGTTAGGTTTGAACTTAGTTTGAGGGAGTAAGTTTAGGGCTACTGTTAGTTTTCGGTTCAGTGTTACGGTTGGAGATAGCGTCAGGGTCAGGTTAGGGTTGGGGTTGAGCTTCAGGTGTCCGCCTAGGGTTAGGGTTAGGTCTATGGTTTGAGTTAGGCTCCAGGTTAGGTTAGGTTTGAACTTAGGTTGAGGGAGTAAGTTTAGGGCTACTGTTAGTTTTCGGTTCAGTGTTACGGTTGGAGTTAGCGTGAGGGTCAGATTAGGGTTGGGGTTGAGCTTAAGGTGTCCTCCTAGGGTTAGGATTAGGTCTGTGGTTTGAGTTAGGCTCCAGGTTAGGTTAGGTTTGAACTTAGTTTGAGGGAGTAAGTTTAGGGCTACTGTTTGTTTTCGGTTCAGTGTTACGGTTGGAGATAGCGTCAGGGTCTGGTTAGGGTTGTGGTTGAGTTTCAGGTGTCCGTCTAGGGTTAGGGTTAGGTCTATGGTTCGAGTTAGGCTTCAAGTTAGGTTAGGTTTGAAGTTAGTTTGAGGGAGTAAGTTTAGGGCTACTGTTAGTTTTCGGGTAACTGTTACTGTTGGAGTTAGCGTCAGGGCCAGGTTAGGGTTGGGGTTGAGCTTAAGATGTCCGCCTAGGGTTAGGGTTAGGTGTATGGTTTGATTTAGGCTTCAGGTTAGGTTAGGTTTGAAGTTAGTTTGAGGGAGTAAGTTTAGGGCTACTGTCAGTTTTCGGTTAACTGTTACAGTTGGAGTACTCGTCAGGGTCAGGTTAGGGTGGGGGTTAAGCATAAGGTGTCCGCCTAGGGTTAGGGTTAGGTCTATGATTTGATTTAGGCTTCAGGTTAGGTTAGGTTTGAACTTAGTTTGAGGGAGTCAGTTTAGGGCTACTGTTAGTTTTCGGTTAACTGTTACGGTTGGAGTAAGCGTCAGGGTCAGGTTTGGTTTGGGGTTGAGCTTAAGGTGTCCGCCTAGGGTTAGGGTTAGGTGTATGGTTTGATTTAGGCTTCAGGTTAGGTTAGGTTTGAACTTAGTTTGAGGGAGTAAGTTTAGGGCTACTGTTAGTTTTCGTTTAACTGTTACGGTTGGAGTAAGCGTCAGGGTCAGGTTAGGGTGGGGGTTAAGCATAAGGTGTCCGCCTAGGGTTAGGGTTAGGTCTATGGTTTCATTTAGGCTTTAGGTTAGGTTAGGATTGAACTTAGTTTGAGGGAGTAAGTTTAGGGCCACTGTTAGTTTTCGGTTCAGTGTTACGGTTGGATTTAGCCTCAGGGTCAGGTTAGGGTTGGGGTTAAGCTTAAGGTGTCCGCCTAAGGTTAGGGTTAGGTCTATTGTTTGAGTTAGGCTTCAGGTTAGGTTAGGTTTGGATTAGTTTGAGGGAGACAGTTTAGGGCTACTGTTAGTTTTCATTTAACTGTTACGGTTGGAGTAAGCGTCAGGGTCAGGTTAGTGTGGGGGTTAAGCATAAGGTGTCCGCCTAGGGTTAGTGTTAGGTCTATGGTTTCATTTAGGCTTCCGGTTAGGTTAGGATTGAACTTAGTTTGAGGGAGTAAGTTTAGGGCTACTGTTAGTTTTCGGTTCAATGTTACGTTTGGAGTTAGCGTGAGGGTCCGGTTAGGGTTGGGGTTGAGCTTAAGGTGTTCGCCTAGGGTTAAGCTTAGGTCTGTGGTTTGAGTTAGGATTCAGGTTAGGTTAGGTTTGAACTTAGTTTGAGGGAGTAAGTTTAGGGCTACTGTTAGTTTTCGGTTAACTGTTACGGTTGGAGTAAGCGTCAGAGTCAGGTTAGGGATGGGGTCAAGCTTAAGGTGTCCGCCTAGGGTTAGGGTTAGGTCTATTGTTTGAGTTAGTCTTAAGGTTAGGTAAGGTTTGAACTTCGTTTGAGGGAGTAAGTTTAGTGCTACTGTTAGTTTTCGGTTCAGTGTTACGGTTGGAGTTAGCGTGAGGGTCAGGTTAGGGTTGGGGTTGTGCTTAAGGTGTCCTCCTAGGGTTAGGGTTAGGTCTGTGGTTTGAGTTAGGCTTCAGGTTAGGTTAGGTTTGAACTTAGTTTGAGGGAGTAAGTTTAGGGCTACTGTTAGTTTTCGGGTAACTGTTACTGTTGGAGTTAGCGTCAGGGCCAGGTTAGGGTTGGGGTTGAGCTTAAGGTGTCCGCCTAGGGTTAGGGTTAGGTGTATGGTTTGATTTAGGCTTCAGGTTAGGTTAGGTTTGAAGTTAGTTTGAGGGAGTAAGTTTAGGGCTACTGTTAGTTTTCGGTTCGGTGTTACGGTTGGAGATAGCGTCAGGGTCAGGTTAGGGTTGTGATTGAGCTTCAGGTGTCCGCCTAGGGTTAGGGTTAGGTCTATGGTTTGAGTTAGGGTCCAGGTTAGGGTAGGTTTGAACTTAGTTTGAGGGAGTAAGTTTAGGGCTACTGTTAGTTTTCGGTTCAGTGTTACGGTTGGAGATAGCGTCAGGGTCTGGTTAGGGTTGTGGTTGAGTTTCAGGTGTCCGTCTAGGGTTAGGGTTAGGTCTATGGTTCGAGTTAGGCTTCAAGTTAGGTTAGGTTTGAAGTTAGTTTGAGGGAGTAAGTTTAGGGCTACTGTTAGTTTTCGGGTAACTGTTACTGTTGGAGTTAGCGTCAGGGCCAGGTTAGGGTTGGGGTTGAGCTTAAGGTGTCCGCCTAGGGTTAGGGTTAGGTCTATGGTTTGATTTAGGCTTCAGGTTAGGTTAGGTTTGAAGTTAGTTTGAGGGAGTAAGTTTAGGGCTACTGTTAGTTTTCGGTTAACTGTTACAGTTGGAGTACGCGTCAGGGTCAGGTTAGGGTGGGGGTTAAGCATAAGGTGTCCGCCTAGGGTTAGGGTTAGGTCTATGATTTGATTTAGGCTTCAGGTTAGGTTAGGTTTGAACTTAGTTTGAGGGAGTCAGTTTAGGGCTACTGTTAGTTTTCGGTTAACTGTTACGGTTGGAGTAAGCGTCAGGGTCAGGTTAGGTTTGGGGTTGAGCTTAAGGTGTCCGCCTAGGGTTAGGGTTAGGTGTATGGTTTGATTTAGGCTTCAGGTTAGGTTAGGTTTGAACTTAGTTTGTGGGAGTAAGTTTAGGGCTACTGTTAGTTTTCGTTTAACTGTTACGGTTGGAGTAAGCGTCAGGGTCAGGTTAGGGTGGGGGTTAAGCATAAGGTGTCCGCCTAGGGTTAGGGTTAGGTCTATTGTTTGAGTTAGTCTTCAGGTTAGGTTAGGTTTGAACTTAGTTTGAGGGAGTAAGTTTAGTGCTACTGTTAGTTTTCGGTTCAGTGTTACTGTTGGAGTTAGCGTGAGGGTCAGGTTAGGGTTGGGGTTGTGCTTAAGGTGTCCTCCTAGGGTTAGGGTTAGGTCTGTGGTTTGAGTTAGGCTTCAGGTTAGGTTAGGTTTGAACTTAGTTTGAGGGAGTAAGTTTAGGGCTACTGTTAGTTTTCGGGTAACTGTTACTGTTGGAGTTAGCGTCATGGCCAGGTTAGGGTTGGGGTTGAGTTTAAGGTGTCCGCCTAGGGTTAGGGTTAGGTGTATGGTTTCATTTAGGCTTCAGGTTAGGTTAGGTTGGAACTTAGTTTGAGGCAGTAAGTTTAGGGCTACTGTTAGTTTTCGGGTAACTGTTACGGTTGGAGTTAGCGTCAATGACAGGTTAGGGTTGGGGTTGAGCTTAAGGTGTCCGCCTAGGGTTAGGGTTAGGTCTGTGGTTTGAGTTCGGCTTCAGGTTAGGTTAGGTTTGAACTTAGTTTGAGGGAGTAAGTTTAGGGCTACTGTTAGTTTTCGGTTCAGTGTTACGGTTGGAGTTAGCGTGAGGGTCAGATTAGGGTTGGGGTTGAGCTTAAGGTGTCCTCCTAGGGTTAGGATTAGGTCTGTGGTTTGAGTTAGGCTCCAGGTTAGGTTAGGTTTGAACTTAGTTTGAGGTAGTAAGTTTAGGGCTACTGTTAGTTTTCGATTCAGTGTTACGGTTGGAGATAGCGTCAGGGTCTGGTTACGGTTGTGGTTGAGTTTCAGGTGTCCGTCTAGGGTTAGGGTTAGGTCTATGGTTCGAGTTAGACTTCAAGTTAGGTTAGGTTTGAAGTTAGTTTGAGGGAGTAAGTTTAGGGCTACTGTTAGTTTTCGGGTAACTGTTACTGTTGGAGTTAGCGTCAGGGCCAGGTTAGGGTTGGGGTTGAGTTTAAGGTGTCCGCCTAGGGTTAGGGTTAGGTGTATGGTTTGATTTAGGCTTCAGGTTAGGTTAGGTTTGAAGTTAGTTTGAGGGAGTAAGTTTAGGGCTACTGTTAGTTTTCGGTTAACTGTTACAGTTGGAGTACGCGTCAGGGTCAGGTTAGGGTGGGGGTTAAGCATAAGGTGTCCGCCTAGTGTTAGGGTTAGGTCTATGATTTGATTTAGGCTTCAGGTTAGGTTAGGTTTGAACTTAGTTTGAGGGAGTCAGTTTAGGGCTACTGTTAGTTTTCGTTTAACTGTTACGGTTGGAGTAAGCGTCAGGGTCAGGTTAGGGTGGGGGTTAAGCATAAGGTGTCCGCCTAGGGTTAGGGTTAGGTCTATGGTTTCATTTAGGCTTCAGTTAGGTTAGGATTGAACTTAGTTTGAGGGAGTAAGTTTAGGGCTACTGTTAGTTTTCGGTTCAATGTTACGTTTGGAGTTAGCGTGAGGGTCCGGTTAGGGTTGGGGTTGAGCTTAAGGTGTTCGCCTAGGGTTAGGCTTAGGTCTGTGGTTTGAGTTATGATTCAGGTTAGGTTAGGTTTGAACTTAGTTTGAGGGAGTAAGTTTAGGGCTACTGTTAGTTTTCTGTTAACTGTTACGGTTGGAGTAAGCGTCAGGGTCAGGTTAGTGTTGGGGTCAAGCTTAAGGTGTCCGCCTAGGGTTAGGGTTAGGTCTATTGTTTGAGTTAGTCTTCAGGTTAGGTTAGGTTTGAACTTAGTTTGAGGGAGTAAGTTTAGTGCTACTGTTAGTTTTCGGTTCAGTGTTACGTTTGGAGTTAGCGTGAGGGTCAGGTTAGGGTTGGGGTTGTGCTTAAGGTGTCCTCCTAGGGTTAGGGTTAGGTCTGTGGTTTGAGTTAGGCTTCAGGTTAGGTTAGGTTTGAACTTAGTTTGAGGGAGTAAGGTTAGGGCTACTGTTAGTTTTCGGGTAACTGTTACTGTTGGAGTTAGCGTCATGGCCAGGTTAGGGTTGGGGTTGAGTTTAAGGTGTCCGCCTAGGGTTAGGGGTAGGTGTATGGTTTCATTTAGGCTTCAGGTTAGGTTAGGTTGGAACTTAGTTTGAGGCAGTAAGTTTAGGGCTACTGTTATTTTTCGGGTAACTGTTACCGTTGGAGTTAGCGTCAGGTCCAGGTTAGGGTTGGGGTTGAGCTTAAGGTGTCCGCCTAGGGTTAGGGTTAGGTCTGTGGTTTGAGTTAGGCTTCAGGTTAGGTTATGTTTGAACTTAGTTTGAGGGCGTAAGTTTAGGGCTACTGTTAGTTTTCGGTTAACTGTTATGGTTGGATTAAGTGTCAGGGTCAGGTTAGGTTTGGGGTTGAGCTTAAGGTGTCCGCCTAGGGTTAGGGTTAGGTCTATGGTTTGAGTTAGGCTTCAGGTTAGGTTAGGTTTGAAGTTAGTTTGAGGGAGTAAGTTTAGGGCTACTGTAAGTTTTCGGTTAACTGTTACAGTTGGAGTAAGCGTCAAGGTCAGGGTAGGGTGGGGTTTAAGCATGAGGTGTCCGCCTAGGGTTAAGGTTAGGTCTATGATTTGATTTAGGCTTCAGGTTAGGTTAGGTTTGAACTTAGTTTGAGGGAGTAAGTTTAGGGCTACTGTTAGTTTTCGGTTCAGTGTTACGGTTAGAGATAGCGTCAGGGTCTGGTTAGGGATGTGGTTGAGTTTCAGGTGTCTGCCTATGGTTAGGGTTAGGTCTATTGTTTGAGTTAGGCTTCAAGATAGGTTAGGTTTGAAGTTAGTTTGAGGGAGTAAGTTTAGGGCTACTGTTAGTTTTCGGGTAACTGTTACTGTTGGAATTAGCGTCAGGGCCAGGTTAGGGTTGGGGTTGAGCTTAAGGTGTCCGCCTAGGGTTAGGGTTAGGTGTATGGTTTGATTTAGGCTTCAGGTTAGGTTAGGTTTGAAGTTAGTTTGAGGGAGTAAGTTTAGGGCTATTGTTAGTTTTCGGTTAACTGTTACAGTTGGAGTAAGCGTCAGGGTCAGGTTAGGGTGGGGGTTAAGCATAAGGTGTCCGCCTAGGGTTAGCGTTAGGTCTATGATTTGATTTAGGCTTCAGGTTAGGTTAGGTTTGAACTTCGTTTGAGGGAGTCAGTTTAGGGCTACTGTTAGTTTTCGGTTAACTTTTACGGTTGGAGTAAGCGTCAGGGTCAGGTTAGGTTTGGGGTTGAGCTTAAGGTGTCCGCCTAGGGTTAGGGTTAGGTGTATGGTTTGATTTAGGCTTCAGGTTAGGTTAGGTTTGAACTTAGTTTGAGGGAGTAAGTTTAGGGCTACTGTTAGTTTTCGTTTAACTGTTACGGTTGGAGTAAGCGTCAGGGTCAGGTTAGGGTGGGGGTTAAGCATAAGGTGTCCGCCTAGGGTTAGGGTTAGGTCTATGGTTTCATTTAGGCTTCAGGTTACGTTAGGATTGAACTTAGTTTGAGGGAGTAAGTTTAGGGCCACTGTTAGTTTTCGGTTCTGTGTTTCGGTTCGATTTAGCCTCAGGGTCAGGTTAGGTTTGGGGTTAAGCTTAAGGTGTCCGCCTAAGGTAAGGGTTAGGTCTATTGTTTGAGTTAGGCTTCAGGTTAGGTTAGGATTGAACTTAGTTTGAGGGAGTAAGTTTAGGGCTACTGTTAGTTTTCGGTTCAATGTTACGTTTGGAGTTAGCGTGAGGGTCCGGTTAGGGTTGGGGTTGAGCTTAAGGTGTTCGCCTAGGGTTAGGCTTAGGTCTGTGGTTTGAGTTAGGCTTCAGGTTAGGTTAGGTTTGAACTTAGTTTGAGGGAGTAAGTTTAGGGCTACTGTTAGTTTTCGGGTAACTGTTACTGTTGGAGTTAGCGTCATGGCCAGGTTAGGGTTGGGGTTGAGCTTAAGGTGTCTGCCTAGGGTTAGGTTTAGGTGTATGGTTTGATTTAGGCTTCAGGTTAGGTTAGGTTGGAACTTAGTTTGAGGCAGTAAGTTTAGGGTTACTGTTAGTTTTCGGGTAACTGTTACGGTTGGAGTTAGAGTCAGGTCCAGGTTAGGGTTGGGGTTGAGCTTAAGGTTTCCGCCTAGGGTTAGGGTTAGGTCTGTGGTTTGAGTTAGGCTTCAGGTTAGGTTAGGTTTGAACTTAGTTTGAGGGAGTAAGTTTAGGGCTACTGTTAGTTTTGGGTTCAGTGTTACGGTTGGAGATAGCGTCAGGGTCAGGTTAGGGTTGGGGTTGAGCTTCAGGTGTCCGCCTAGGGTTAGGGTTAGGTCTATGGTTTGAGTTAGGCTCCAGGTTAGGTTAAGTTTGAACTTAGTTTGAGGGAGTAAGTTTAGGGCTACTGTTAGTTTTCGGGTAACTGTTACTGTTGGAGTTAACGTCAGGGCCAGGTTATGGTTGGGGTTGAGCTTAAGGTGTCCGCCTAGGGTTAGGGTTAGGTCTGTGGTTTGAGTTAGGCTTCAGGTTAGGTTAGGTTTGAACTTAGTTTGAGGGAGTAAGTTTAGGCCTATTGTATTTTTTGGTTCAGTGTTACGGTTGAATTTAGCCTCAGGGTCAGGTTAGGGTTAGGGTTAAGCTTAAGGTGTCCGCCTAGGGTTAGGGTTAGGTCTATTGTTTGAGTTAGGCTTCAGGTTAGGTTAGGTTTGAACTTAGTTTGAGGGAGTAAGTTTAGGGCTACTGTTAGTTTTCGGTTCAGTGTTACGGTTGGAGTTAGCGTGAGGGTCAGGTTAGGGTTGGGGTTGAGCTTAAGGTGTCCTCCCAGGGTTAGGATTAGGTCTGTGGTTTGAGTTAGGCTTCAGGTTAGGTTAGGTTTGAACGTAGTTTGAGGGAGTAAGTTTAGGGCTACTGTTAGTTTTCGGTTCAGTGTTACGGTTGGAGATAGCGTCAGGGTCAGGTTAGGGTTGGGATTGAGCTTAAGGTGTCCTCCCAGGGTTAGGGTTAGGTCTGTGGTTTGAGTTAGGCTTCAGGTTAGGTTAGGTTTGAACTTAGTTTGAGGGAGTAAGTTTAGGGCTACTGTTAGTTTTTGGTTCAGTGTTACATTTGGAGTTAGCGTGAGTGTCTGGTTAGGGTTGGGGTTGAGCTAAAGGTGTCCACCTAGGGTTAGGGTTAGGTCTGTGGTTTGAGATAGGGTTCAGGTTAGGTTAGGTTTGAACTTAGTTTGAGGGAGTAAGTTTAGGGCTACTGTTAGTTTTCGGTTCAGTGTTACGGTTGGAGATAGCGTCAGGGTCAGGTTAGGGTTGGTGTTGAGCTTCAGGTGTCCGCCTATTGTTAGGGTTAGGTCTATGATTTGATTTAGGCTTCAGGTTAGGTTAGGTTTGAACTTAGTTTGAGCGAGTAAGTTTAGGGCTACTGTTAGTTTTCGGTTCAGTGTTACGGTTGGAGATAGCGTCAGGGTCAGGTTAGGGTTGCGGTTGAGCTTCAGGTTTCCGCCTTGGGTTAGGGTTAGGTCTATGGTTTGAGTTAGGCTTCAGGTTAAGTTAGGTTTGAACTTAGTTTGAGGGAGTAATTTTAGGGCTATTGTTAGTTTTCGTTTCAGTGTTACGGTTGGAGATAGCGTCAGGGTCTGGTTAGGGTTGTGGTTGAGTTTCAGGTGTCCGCCTAGGGTTAGGGTTAGGTCTATGGTTTGAGTTAGGCTTCAAGTTAGGTTAGGTTTGAAGTTAGTTTGAGGGAGTAAGTTTAGGGCTACTGTTAGTTTTCGGGTAACTGTTACTGTTGGAGTTAGCATCAGGGCCATGTTAGGGTTGGGGTTGAGCTTAAGGTGTCCGCCTAGGGTTAGGGTTAGGTGTATGGTTTGATTTAGGCTTCAGGTTAGGTTAGGTTTGAAGTTAGTTTGAGGGAGTAAGTTTAGGGCTATTGTTAGTTTTCGGTTAACTGTTACAGTTGGAGTAAGCGTCAGGGTCAGGTTAGGGTGGAGGTTAAGCATAAGGTGTCCGCCTAGGGTTAGGGTTAGGTCTATGATTTGATTTAGGCTTCAGGTTAGGTTAGGTTTGAACTTAGTTTGAGGGAGTCAGTTTAGGGCTATTGTTAGTTTTCGGTTAACTGTTAAGGTTGGAGTAAGCGTCAGGGACTGGTTAGGTTTGGGGTTGAGCTTAAGGTGTCCGCCTAGGGTTAGGGTTATGTGTATGGTTTGATTTGGGCTTCAGGTTAGGTTAGGTTTGAACTTAGTTTGAGGGAGTAAGTTTAGGGCTACTGTTAGATTTCGGTTAACTGATACGGTTGGAGTAAGCGTCAGGGTCAGGTTAGGGTTGGGGTCAAACTTAAGGTGTCCGCCTAGGGTTAGGGTTAGGTCTATTCTTTGAGTTAGGCTTCAGGTTAGGTTAGGTTTGAACTTAGTTTGAGGGAGTAAGTTTAGGGCTACTGTTAGTTTTCGGTACAGTGTTACGGTTGGAGTTAGCGTGAGGGTCAGGTTAGGGTTGGGGTTGAGCTTAAGGTGTCCTCCTAGGGTTAGGGTTAGGTCTGTGGTTTGAGTGAGGCTTCAGGTTAGGTTAGGTTTGAACTTAGTTTGAGGGAGTAAGTTTAGGGCTACTGTTAATTTTCGGTTCAGTGTTACGGTTGGAGATAGCGTCAGGGTCAGGTTAGGGTTGTGATTGAGCTTCAGGTGTCCGCCTAGGGTTAGGGTTAGGTCTATGGTTTGAGTTAGGTTCCAGGTTAGGGTAGGTTTGAACTTAGTTTGAGGGAGTAAGTTTAGGGCTACTGTTAGTTTTCGGTTCAGTGTTACGTTTGGAGATAGCGTCAGGGTCTGGTTAGGGTTGTGGTTGAGTTTCAGGTGTCTGCCTAGGGTTAGGGTTATGTCTATGGTTTGAGTTAGGCTTCAAGTTAGGTTAGGTTTGAAGTTAGTTTGAGGGAGTAAGTTTAGGGCTACTGTTAGTTTTCGGGTAACTGTTACTGTTGGAGTTAGCGTCATGGCCAGGTTAGGGTTGGGGTTGAGCTTAAGGTGTCCGCCTAGGGTTAGGTTTAGGTGTATGGTTTGATTTAGGCTTCAGGTTAGGTTAGGTTGGAACTTAGTTTGAGGCAGTAAGTTTAGGGTTACTGTTAGTTTTCGGGTAACTGTTACGGTTGGAGTTAGCGTCAGGTCCAGGTTAGGGTTGGGGTTGAGCTTAAGGTGTCCGCCTAGGGTTAGGGTTAGGTCTGTGGTTTGAGTTAGGCTTCAGGTTAGGTTAGGTTTGAACTTAGTTTGAGGGAGTAAGTTTAGGGCTACTGTTAGTTTTGGGTTCAGTGTTACGGTTGGAGATAGCGTCAGGGTCAGGTTAGGGTTGGGGTTGAGCTTCAGGTGTCCGCCTAGGGTTAGGGTTAGGTCTATGGTTTGAGTTAGGCTCCAGGTTAGGTTAAGTTTGAACTTAGTTTGAGGGAGTAAGTTTAGGGCTACTGTTAGTTTTCGGGTAACTGTTACTGTTGGAGTTAGCGTCAGGGCCAGGTTATGGTTGGGGTTGAGCTTAAGGTGTCCGCCTAGGGTTAGGGTTAGGTCTGTGGTTTGAGTTAGGCTTCAGGTTAGGTTAGGTTTGAACTTAGTTTGAGGGAGTAAGTTTAGGCCTATTGTATTTTTTGGTTCAGTGTTACGGTTGAATTTAGCCTCAGGGTCAGGTTAGGGTTAGGGTTAAGCTTAAGGTGTCCGCCTAGGGTTAGGGTTAGGTCTATTGTTTGAGTTAGGCTTCAGGTTAGGTTAGGTTTGAACTTAGTTTGAGGGAGTAAGTTTAGGGCTACTGTTAGTTTTCGGTTCAGTGTTACGGTTGGAGTTAGCGTGAGGGTCAGGTTAGGGTTGGGGTTGAGCTTAAGGTGTCCTCCCAGGGTTAGGGTTAGGTCTGTGGTTTGAGTTAGGCTTCAGGTTAGGTTAGATTTGAACGTAGTTTGAGGGAGTAAGTTTAGGGCTACTGTTAGTTTTCGGTTCAGTGTTACGGTTGGAGTTAGCGTGAAGGTCAGGTTAGGGTTGGGGTTGAGCTTAAGGTGTCCTCCCAGGGTTAGGGTTAGGTCTGTGGTTTGAGTTAGGCTTCAGGTTAGGTTAGGTTTGAACGTAGTTTGAGGGAGTAAGTTTAGGGCTACTGTTAGTTTTCGGTTCAGTGTTACGGTTGGAGATAGCGTCAGGGTCAGGTTAGGGTTGGGATTGAGCTTAAGGTGTCCTCCCAGGGTTAGGGTTAGGTCTGTGGTTTGAGTTAGGCTTCAGGTTAGGTTAGGTTTGAACTTAGTTTGAGGGAGTAAGTTTAGGGCTACTGTTAGTTTTTGGTTCAGTGTTACATTTGGAGTTAGCGTGAGTGTCTGGTTAGGGTTGGGGTTGAGCTAAAGGTGTCCACCTAGGGTTAGGGTTAGGTCTGTGGTTTGAGATAGGGTTCAGGTTAGGTTAGGTTTGAACTTAGTTTGAGGGAGTAAGTTTAGGGCTACTGTTAGTTTTCGGTTCAGTGTTACGGTTGGAGATAGCGTCAGGGTCAGGTTAGGGTTGTGATTGAGCTTCAGGTGTCCGCCTATTGTTAGGGTTAGGTCTATGATTTGATTTAGGCTTCAGGTTAGGTTAGGTTTGAACTTAGTTTGAGCGAGTAAGTTTAGGGCTACTGTGAGTTTTCGGTTCAGTGTTACGGTTGGAGATAGCGTCAGGGTCAGGTTAGGGTTGCGGTTGAGCTTCAGGTTTCCGCCTTGGGTTAGGGTTAGGTCTATGGTTTGAGTTAGGCTTCAGGTTAAGTTAGGTTTGAACTTAGTTTGAGGGAGTAATTTTAGGGCTATTGTTAGTTTTCGTTTCAGTGTTACGGTTGGAGATAGCGTCAGGGTCTGGTTAGGGTTGTGGTTGAGTTTCAGGTGTCCGCCTAGGGTTAGGGTTAGGTCTATGGTTTGAGTTAGGCTTCAAGTTAGGTTAGGTTTGAAGTTAGTTTGAGGGAGTAAGTTTAGGGCTACTGTTAGTTTTCGGGTAACTGTTACTGTTGGAGTTAGCATCAGGGCCATGTTAGGGTTGGGGTTGAGCTTAAGGTGTCCGCCTAGGGTTAGGGTTAGGTGTATGGTTTGATTTAGGCTTCAGGTTAGGTTAGGTTTGAAGTTAGTTTGAGGGAGTAAGTTTAGGGCTACTGTTAGTTTTCGGTTCAGTGTTACGTTTGGAGATAGCGTAAGGGTCTGGTTAGGGTTGTGGTTGAGTTTCAGGTGTCCGCCTAGGGTTAGGGTTAGGTCTATGGTATGAGTTAGGCTTCAAGTTAGGTTAGGTTTGAAGTTAGTTTGAGGGAGTAAGTTTAGGGCTACTGTTAGTTTTCGGGTAACTGTTACTGTTGGAGTTAGCGTCAGGGCCAGGTTAGGGTTGGGGTTGAGCTTAAGGTGTCCGCCTAGGGTTAGGGTTAGGTCTGTGGTTTGATTTAGGCTTCAGGTTAGGTTAGGTTTGAACGTAGTTTGAGGGAGTAAGTTTAGGGCTACTGTTAGTTTTCGGTTCAGTGTTACGGTTGGAGTTAGCGTGAGGGTCAGGTTAGGGTTGGGGTTGAGCTTAAGGTGTCCTCCCATGGTTAGGGTTAGGTCTGTGGTTTGAGTTAGGCTTCAGGTTAGGTTAGGTTTGAACGTAGTTTGAGGGAGTAAGTTTAGGGCTACTGTTAGTTTTCGGTTCAGTGATACGGTTGGAGATAGCGTCAGGGTCAGGTTAGGGTTGGGATTGAGCTTCAGGTGTCCTCCCAGGGTTAGGGTTAGGTCTGTGGTTTGAGTTAGGCTTCAGGTTAGGTTAGGTTTGAACTTAGTTTGAGGGAGTAAGTTTAGGGCTACTGTTAGTTTTTGGTTCAGTGTTACATTTGGAGTTAGCGTGAGTGTCTGGTTAGGGTTGGGGTTGAGCTAAAGGTGTCCACCTACGGTTAGGGTTAGGTCTGTGGTTTGAGATAGGGTTCAGGTTAGGTTAGGTTTGAACTTAGTTTGAGGGAGTAAGTTTAGGGCTACTGTTAGTTTTCGGTTCAGTGTTACGGTTGGAGATAGCGTCAGGGTCAGGTTAGGGTTGTGATTGAGCTTCAGGTGTCCGCCTATTGTTAGGGTTAGGTCTATGATTTGATTTAGGCTTCAGGTTAGGTTAGGTTTGAACTTAGTTTGAGCGAGTAAGTTTAGGGCTACTGTTAGTTTTCGGTTCAGTGTTACGGTTGGAGATAGCGTCAGGGTCAGGTTAGGGTTGCGGTTGAGCTTCAGGTTTCCGCCTTGGGTTAGGGTTAGGTCTATGGTTTGAGTTAGGCTTCAGGTTAAGTTAGGTTTGAACTTAGTTTGAGGGAGTAATTTTAGGGCTATTGTTAGTTTTCGTTTCAGTGTTACGGTTGGAGATAGCGTCAGGGTCTGGTTAGGGTTGTGGTTGAGTTTCAGGTGTCCGCCTAGGGTTAGGGTTAGGTCTATGGTTTGAGTTAGGCTTCAAGTTAGGTTAGGTTTGAAGTTAGTTTGAGGCAGTAAGTTTAGGGCTACTGTTAGTTTTCGGGTAACTGTTACTGTTGGAGTTAGCATCAGGGCCATGTTAGGGTTGGGGTTGAGCTTAAGGTGTCCGCCTAGGGTTAGGGTTAGGTGTATGGTTTGATTTAGGCTTCAGGTTAGGTTAGGTTTGAAGTTAGTTTGAGGGAGTAAGTTTAGGGCTATTGTTAGTTTTCGGTTAACTGTTACAGTTGGAGTAAGCGTCAGGGTCAGGTTAGGGTGGAGGTTAAGCATAAGGTGTCCACCTAGGGTTAGGGTTAGGTCTATGATTTGATTTAGGCTTCAGGTTAGGTTAGGTTTGAACTTAGTTTGAGGGAGTCAGTTTAGGGCTACTGTTAGTTTTCGGTTAACTGTTAAGGTTGGAGTAAGCGTCAGGGACAGGTTAGGTTTGGCGTTGAGCTTAAGGTGTCCGCCTAGGGTTAGGGTTATGTGTATGGTTTGATTTGGGCTTCAGGTTAGGTTAGGTTTGAACTTAGTTTGAGGGAGTAAGTTTAGGGCTACTGTTAGATTTCGGTTAACTGATACGGTTGGAGTAAGCGTCAGGGTCAGGTTAGGGTTGGGGTCAAGCTTAAGGTGTCCGCCTAGGGTTAGGGTTAGGTCTATTCTTTGAGTTAGGCTTCAGGTTAGGTTAGGTTTGAACTTAGTTTGAGGGAGTAAGTTTAGGGCTACTGTTAGTTTTCGGTACAGTGTTACGGTTGGAGTTAGCGTGAGGGTCAGGTTAGGGTTGGGGTTGAGCTTAAGGTGTCCTCCTAGGGTTAGGGTTAGGTCTGTGGTTTGAGTGAGGCTTCAGGTTAGGTTAGGTTTGAACTTAGTTTGAGGGAGTAAGTTTAGGGCTACTGTTAGTTTTCGGTTCAGTGTTACGGTTGGAGATAGCGTCAGGGTCAGGTTAGGGTTGTGATTGAGCTTCAGGTGTCCGCCTAGGGTTAGGGTTAGGTCTATGGTTTGAGTTAGGTTCCAGGTTAGGGTAGGTTTGAACTTAGTTTGAGGGAGTAAGTTTAGGGCTACTGTTAGTTTTCGGTTCAGTGTTACGTTTGGAGATAGCGTCAGGGTCTGGTTAGGGTTGTGGTTGAGTTTCAGGTGTCCGCCTAGGGTTAGGGTTAGGTCTATGGTTTGAGTTAGGCTTCAAGTTAGGTTAGGTTTGAAGTTAGTTTGAGGGAGTAAGTTTAGGGCTACTGTTAGTTTTCGGGTAACTGTTACTGTTGGAGTTAGCGTCAGGGCCAGGTTAGGGTTGGGGTTGAGCTTATGGTGTCCGCCTAGGGTTAGGGTTAGGTCTGTGGTTTGATTTAGGCTTCAGGTTAGGTTAGGTTTGAACTTAGTTTGAGGGAGTAAGTTTAGGGCTACTGTTAGTTTTCGGTTCAGTGTTACGGTTGGAGATAGCGTCAGGGTCAGGTTAGGGTTGGGATTGAGCTTAAGGTGTCCTCCCAGGGTTAGGGTTAGGTCTGTGGTTTGAGTTAGGCTTCAGGTTAGGTTAGGTTTGAACTTAGTTTGAGGGAGTAAGTTTAGGGCTACTGTTAGTTTTTGGTTCAGTGTTACATTTGGAGTTAGCGTGAGTGTCTGGTTAGGGTTGGGGTTGAGCTAAAGGTGTCCACCTACGGTTAGGGTTAGGTCTGTGGTTTGAGATAGGGTTCAGGTTAGGTTAGGTTTGAACTTAGTTTGAGGGAGTAAGTTTAGGGCTACTGTTAGTTTTCGGTTCAGTGTTACGGTTGGAGATAGCGTCAGGGTCAGGTTAGGGTTGGTGTTGAGCTTCAGGTGTCCGCCTATTGTTAGGGTTAGGTCTATGATTTGATTTAGGCTTCAGGTTAGGTTAGGTTTGAACTTAGTTTGAGCGAGTAAGTTTAGGGCTACTGTTAGTTTTCGGTTCAGTGTTACGGTTGGAGAGAGCGTCAGGGTCAGGTTAGGGTTGCGGTTGAGCTTCAGGTTTCCGCCTTGGGTTAGGGTTAGGTCTATGGTTTGAGTTAGGCTTCAGGTTAAGTTAGGTTTGAACTTAGTTTGAGGGAGTAATTTTAGAGCTATTGTTAGTTTTCGTTTCAGTGTTACGGTTGGAGATAGCGTCAGGGTCTGGTTAGGGTTGTGGTTGAGTTTCAGGTGTCCGCCTAGGGTTAGGGTTAGGTCTATGGTTTGAGTTAGGCTTCAAGTTAGGTTAGGTTTGAAGTTAGTTTGAGGGAGTAAGTTTAGGGCTACTGTTAGTTTTCGGGTAATTGTTACTGTTGGAGTTAGCATCAGGGCCATGTTAGGGTTGGGGTTGAGCTTAAGGTGTCCGCCTAGGGTTAGGGTTAGGTGTATGGTTTGATTTAGGCTTCAGGTTAGGTTAGGTTTGAAGTTAGTTTGAGGGAGTAAGTTTAGGGCTATTGTTAGTTTTCGGTTAACTGTTACAGTTGGAGTAAGCGTCAGGGTCAGGTTAGGGTGGAGGTTAAGCATAAGGTGTCCGCCTAGGGTTAGGGTTAGGTCTATGATTTGATTTATGCTTCAGGTTAGGTTAGGTTTGAACTTAGTTTGAGGGAGTCAGTTTAGGGCTACTGTAAGTTTTCGGTTAACTGTTAAGGTTGGAGTAAGCGTCAGGGACAGGTTAGGTTTGGGGTTGAGCTTAAGGTGTCCGCCTAGGGTTAGGGTTATGTGTATGGTTTGATTTGGGCTTCAGGTTAGGTTAGGTTTGAACTTAGTTTGAGGGAGTAAGTTTAGGGCTACTGTTAGATTTCGGTTAACTGATACGGTTGGAGTAAGCGTCAGGGTCAGGTTAGGGTTGGGGTCAAGCTTAAGGTGTCCGCCTAGGGTTAGGGTTAGGTCTATTCTTTGAGTTAGGCTTCAGGTTAGGTTAGGTTTGAACTTAGTTTGAGGGAGTAAGTTTAGGGCTACTGTTAGTTTTCGGTACAGTGTTACGTTTGGAGATAGCGTCAGGGTCTGGTTAGGGTTGTGGTTGAGTTTCAGGTGTCCGCCTAGGGTTAGGGTTAGGTCTATGGTTTGAGTTAGGCTTCAAGTTAGGTTAGGTTTGAAGTTAGTTTGAGGGAGTAAGTTTAGGGCTACTGTTAGTTTTCGGGTAACTGTTACTTTTGGAGTTAGCGTCAGGGCCAGGTTAGGGTTGGGGTTGAGCTTAAGGTGTCCGCCTAGGGTTAGGGTTAGGTGTATGGTTTGATTTAGGCTTCAGGTTAGGTTAGGTTTGAACTTAGTTTGAGGGAGTAAGTTTAGGGCTACTGTTAGTTTTCGTTTAACTGTTACGGTTGGAGTAAGCGTCAGGGTCAGGTTAGGGTGGGGGTTAAGCATAAGGTGTCCGCCTAGGATTAGGGTTAGGTCTATGGTTTCATTTAGGCTTCAGGTTAGGTTAGGATTGAACTTAGTTTGAGGGAGTAAGTTATGGGCCACTGTTAGTTTTCGGTTCAGTGTTACGGTTGGATTTAGCCTCAGGGTCAGGTTAGGGTTGGGGTTAAGCTTAAGGTGTCCGCCTAGGGTTAGGGTTAAGTCTATTGTTTGAGTTAGGCTTCAGGTTAGGTTAGGTTTGAACTTAGTTTGAGGGAGACAGTTTAGGGCTACTGTTAGTTTTCGTTTAACTGTTACGGTTGGAGTAAGCGTCAGGGTCAGGTTAGTGTGGGGGTTAAGCCTAAGGTGTCCGCCTAGGGTTAGGGTTAGGTCTATGGTTTCATTTAGGCTTCAGGTTAGGTTAGGATTGAACTTAGTTTGAGGGAGTAAGTTTAGGGCTACTGTTAGTTTTCTGTTCAGTGTTACGTTTGGAGTTAGCTTGACGGTCCGGTTAGGGTTGGGGTTGAGCTTAAGGTGTCTGCCTAGGTTTAGGGTTATTTCTGTGGTTTGAGTTAGGCTTCAGGATAGGTTAGGTTTGAACTTAGTTTGAGGGAGTAAGTTTAGGGCTACTGTTAGTTTTCGGTTAACTGTTACGGTTGGAGGAAGCGTCAGGGTCAGGTTAGGGTTGGGGTCAAGCTTAAGGTGTCCGCCTAGGGTTAGTGTTAGTTCTATAGTTTGAGTTAGGCTTCAGGTTAGGTTAGGTTTGATCTTAGTTTGACGGAGTACGTTTAGGGCTACTGTTAGTTTTCGGTACAGTGTTACGGTTGGAGTTAGCGTGAGTGTCAGGTTAGGGTTGGGGTTGAGCTTAAGTTGTCCTCCTAAGGTTCGGGTTAGGTCTGTGGTTTGAGTTAGGCATCAGGTTAGGTTAGGTTTGAACTTAGTTTGAGGGAGTAAGTTTAGGGCTACTGTTAGTTTTCGGTTCAGTGTTACGGTTGGAGATAGCGTCAGGGTCTGGTTAGGGTTGTGGTTGAGTTTCAGGTGTCCGCCTAGGGTTAGGGTTAGGTCTATGGTTTGAGTTAGGCTTCAAGTTAGGTTAGGTTTGAAGTTAGTTTGAGGGAGTAAGTTTAGGGCTACTGTTAGTTTTCGGGTAACTGTTACGGTTGGAGTTAGTGTCAGGGCCAGGTTAGGGTTGGGGTTGAGCTTAAGGTGTCCGCCTATGGTTAGGGTTAGGTCTGTGGTTTGATTTAGGCTTCAGGTTAGGTTAGGTTTGAACTTAGTTTGTGGGAGACAGTTTAGGGCTACTGTTAGTTTTCGTTTAACTGTTACGATTGGCGTAAGCGTCAGGGTCAAGTTAGGGTGGGGGTTAAGCATAAGGTGTCCGCCTAGGGTTAGGGTTAGGTCTATGGTTTCATTTAGGCTTCAGGTTAGGTTAGGATTGAACTTAGTTTGAGGGAGTAAGTTTAGGGCTACTGTTAGTTTTCGGTTCAGTGTTACGGTTGGAGTTAGCGTCAGGGTCTGGTTAGGGTTGTGGTTGAGTTTCAGGTGTCCGCCTAGGGTTAGGGTTAGGTCTATGGTTTGAGTTAGGCTTCAAGTTAGGTTAGGTTTGAAGTTAGTTTGAGGGAGTAAGTTTAGGGCTACTGTTAGTTTTCGGGTAACTGTTACTGTTGGAGTTAGCGTCAGGGCCAGGTTAGGGTTGGGGTTGAGCTTAAGGTGTCCGCCTAGGGTTAGGGTTAGGTCTGTGGTTTGAGTTAGGCTTCAGGTTAGGTTAGGTTTGAACTTAGTTTGAGGGAGTAAGTTTAGGGCTAATGTTAGTTTTTGGTTCAGTGTTACATTTGGAGTTAGCGTGAGTGTCTGGTTAGGGTTGGGGTTGAGCTAAAGGTGTCCACCTACGGTTAGGGTTAGGTCTGTGGTTTGAGATAGGGTTCAGGTTAGGTTAGGTTTGAACTTAGTTTGAGGGAGTAAGTTTAGGGCTACTGTTAGTTTTCGGTTCAGTGTTACGGTTGGAGATAGCGTCAGGGTCAGGTTAGGGTTGGTGTTGAGCTTCAGGTGTCCGCCTATTGTTAGGGTTAGGTCTATGATTTGATTTAGGCTTCAGGTTAGGTTAGGTTTGAACTTAGTTTGAGCGAGTAAGTTTAGGGCTACTGTTAGTTTTCGGTTCAGTGTTACGGTTGGAGATAGCGTCAGGGTCAGGTTAGGGTTGCGGTTGAGCTTCAGGTTTCCGCCTTGGGTTAGGGTTAGGTCTATGGTTTGAGTTAGGCTTCAGGTTAAGTTAGGTTTGAACTTAGTTTGAGGGAGTAATTTTAGGGCTATTGTTAGTTTTCGTTTCAGTGTTACGGTTGGAGATAGCGTCAGGGTCTGGTTAGGGTTGTGGTTGAGTTTCAGGTGTCCGCCTAGGGTTAGGGTTAGGTCTATGGTTTGAGTTAGGCTTCAAGTTAGGTTAGGTTTGAAGTTAGTTTGAGGGAGTAAGTTTAGGGCTACTGTTAGTTTTCGGGTAACTGTTACTGTTGGAGTTAGCATCAGGGCCATGTTAGGGTTGGGGTTGAGCTTAAGGTGTCCGCCTAGGGTTAGGGTTAGGTGTATGGTTTGATTTAGGCTTCAGGTTAGGTTAGGTTTGAAGTTAGTTTGAGGGAGTAAGTTTAGGGCTATTGTTAGTTTTCGGTTAACTGTTACAGTTGGAGTAAGCGTCAGGGTCAGGTTAGGGTGGAGGTTAAGCATAAGGTGTCCGCCTAGGGTTAGGGTTAGGTCTATGATTTGATTTAGGCTTCAGGTTAGGTTAGGTTTGAACTTAGTTTGAGGGAGTCAGTTTAGGGCTATTGTTAGTTTTCGGTTAACTGTTAAGGTTGGAGTAAGCGTCAGGGACAGGTTAGGTTTGGGGTTGAGCTTAAGGTGTCCGCCTAGGGTTAGGGTTATGTGTATGGTTTGATTTGGGCTTCAGGTTAGGTTAGGTTTGAACTTAGTTTGAGGGAGTAAGTTTAGGGCTACTGTTAGATTTCGGTTAACTGATACGGTTGGAGTAAGCGTCAGGGTCAGGTTAGGGTTGGGGTCAAGCTTAAGGTGTCCGCCTAGGGTTAGGGTTAGGTCTATTCTTTGAGTTAGGCTTCAGGTTAGGTTAGGTTTGAACTTAGTTTGAGGGAGTAAGTTTAGGGCTACTGTTAGTTTTCGGTACAGTGTTACGGTTGGAGTTAGCGTGAGGGTCAGGTTAGGGTTGGGGTTGAGCTTAAGGTGTCCTCCTAGGGTTAGGGTTAGGTCTGTGGTTTGAGTGAGGCTTCAGGTTAGGTTAGGTTTGAACTTAGTTTGAGGGAGTAAGTTTAGGGCTACTGTTAGTTTTCGGTTCAGTGTTACGGTTGGAGATAGCGTCAGGGTCAGGTTAGGGTTGTGATTGAGCTTCAGGTGTCCGCCTAGGGTTAGGGTTAGGTCTATGGTTTGAGTTAGGTTCCAGGTTAGTGTAGGTTTGAACTTAGTTTGAGGGAGTAAGTTTAGGGCTACTGTTAGTTTTCGGTTCAGTGTTACGTTTGGAGATAGCGTCAGGGTCTGGTTAGGGTTGTGGTTGAGTTTCAGGTGTCCGCCTAGGGTTAGGGTTAGGTCTATGGTTTGAGTTAGGCTTCAAGTTAGGTTAGGTTTGAAGTTAGTTTGAGGGAGTAAGTTTAGGGCTACTGTTAGTTTTCGGGTAACTGTTACTTTTGGAGTTAGCGTCAGGGCCAGGTTAGGGTTGGGGTTGAGCTTAAGGTGTCCGCCTAGGGTTAGGGTTAGGTGTATGGTTTGATTTAGGCTTCAGGTTAGGTTAGGTTTGAACTTAGTTTGAGGGAGTAAGTTTAGGGCTACTGTTAGTTTTCGTTTAACTGTTACGGTTGGAGTAAGCGTCAGGGTCAGGTTAGGGTGGGGGTTAAGCATAAGGTGTCCGCCTAGGATTAGGGTTAGGTCTATGGTTTCATTTAGGCTTCAGGTTAGGTTAGGATTGAACTTAGTTTGAGGGAGTAAGTTATGGGCCACTGTTAGTTTTCGGTTCAGTGTTACGGTTGGATTTAGCCTCAGGGTCAGGTTAGGGTTGGGGTTAAGCTTAAGGTGTCCGCCTAGGGTTAGGGTTAAGTCTATTGTTTGAGTTAGGCTTCAGGTTAGGTTAGGTTTGAACTTAGTTTGAGGGAGACAGTTTAGGGCTACTGTTAGTTTTCGTTTAACTGTTACGGTTGGAGTAAGCGTCAGGGTCAGGTTAGTGTGGGGCTTAAGCCTAAGGTTTCCGCCTAGGGTTAGGGTTAGGTCTATGGTTTCATTTAGGCTTCAGGTTAGGTTAGGATTGAACTTAGTTTGAGGGAGTAAGTTTAGGGCTACTGTTAGTTTTCGGTTCAATGTTACGTTTGGAGTTAGCTTGACGGTCCGGATAGGGTTGGGGTTGAGCTTAAGGTGTCTGCCTAGGTTTAGGGTTATTTCTGTGGTTTGAGTTAGGCTTCAGGATAGGTTAGGTTTGAACTTAGTTTGAGGGAGTAAGTTTAGGGCTACTGTTAGTTTTCGGTTAACTGTTACGGTTGGAGGAAGCGTCAGGGTCAGGTTAGGGTTGGGGTCAAGCTTAAGGTGTCCGCCTAGGGTTAGTGTTAGTTCTATAGTTTGAGTTAGGCTTCAGGTTAGGTTAGGTTTGATCTTAGTTTGAGGGAGTACGTTTAGGGCTACTGTTAGTTTTCGGTACAGTGTTACGGTTGGAGTTAGCGTGAGTGTCAGGTTAGGGTTGGGGTTGAGCTTAAGTTGTCCTCCTAAGGTTAGGGTTAGGTCTGTGGTTTGAGTTAGGCATCAGGTTAGGTTAGGTTTGAACTTAGTTTGAGGGAGTAAGTTTAGGGCTACTGTTAGTTTTCGGTTCAGTGTTACGGTTGGAGATAGCGTCAGGGTCAGGTTAGGGTTGTGATTGAGCTTCAGGTGTCCGCCTAGGGTTAGGGTTAGGTCTATGGTTTGAGTTAGGGTCCAGGTTAGGGTAGGTTTGAAGTTAGTTTGAGGGAGGAAGTTTAGGGCTACTGTTAGTTTTCGGTTCAGTGTTACGGTTGGAGATAGCGTCAGGGTCTGGTTAGGGTTGTGGTTGAGTTTCAGGTGTCCGCCTAGGGTTAGGGTTAGGTCTATGGTTTGAGTTAGGCTTCAAGTTAGGTTAGGTTTGAAGTTAGTTTGAGGGAGTAAGTTTAGGGCTACTGTTAGTTTTCGGGTAACTGTTACGGTTGGAGTTAGTGTCAGGGCCAGGTTAGGGTTGGGGTTGAGCTTAAGGTGTCCGCCTAGGGTTAGGGTTAGGTCTCTGGTTTGATTTAGGCTTCAGGTTAGGTTAGGTTTGAACTTAGTTTGTGGGAGACAGTTTAGGGCTACTGTTAGTTTTCGTTTAACTGTTACGATTGGCGTAAGCGTCAGGGTCAAGTTAGGGTGGGGGTTAAGCATAAGGTGTCCGCCTAGGGTTAGGGTTAGGTCTATGGTTTCATTTAGGCTTCAGGTTAGGTTAGGATTGAACTTAGTTTGAGGGAGTAAGTTTAGGGCTACTGTTAGTTTTCGGTTCAATGTTACGTTTGGAGTTAGCGTGAGGGTCCGGTTAGGGTTGGGGTTGAGCTTAAGGTATCCGCCTAGGGTTAGGGTTAGGTCTGTGGTTTGAGTGAGGCTTCAGGTTAGGTTAGGTTTGAACTTAGTTTGAGGGAGTAAGTTTAGGGCTACTGTTAGTTTTCGGTACAGTGTTACGGTTGGAGTTAGCGTGAGGGTCAGGTTAGGGTTGGGGTTGAGCTTAAGGTGTCCTCCTAGGGTTAGGGTTAGGTCTGTGGTTTGAGTGAGGCTTCAGGTTAGGTTAGGTTTGAACTTAGTTTGAGGGAGTAAGTTTAGGGCTACTGTTAGTTTTCGGTTCAGTGTTACGGTTGGAGATAGCGTCAGGGTCAGGTTAGGGTTGTGATTGAGCTTCAGGTGTCCGCCTAGGGTTAGGGTTAGGTCTATGGTTTGAGTTAGGTTCCAGGTTAGTGTAGGTTTGAACTTAGTTTGAGGGAGTAAGTTTAGGGCTACTGTTAGTTTTCGGTTCAGTGTTACGTTTGGAGATAGCGTCAGGGTCTGGTTAGGGTTGTGGTTGAGTTTCAGGTGTCCGCCTAGGGTTAGGGTTAGGTCTATGGTTTGAGTTAGGCTTCAAGTTAGGTTAGGTTTGAAGTTAGTTTGAGGGAGTAAGTTTAGGGCTACTGTTAGTTTTCGGGTAACTGTTACTTTTGGAGTTAGCGTCAGGGCCAGGTTAGGGTTGGGGTTGAGCTTAAGGTGTCCGCCTAGGGTTAGGGTTAGGTGTATGGTTTGATTTAGGCTTCAGGTTAGGTTAGGTTTGAACTTAGTTTGAGGGAGTAAGTTTAGGGCTACTGTTAGTTTTCGTTTAACTGTTACGGTTGGAGTAAGCGTCAGGGTCAGGTTAGGGTGGGGGTTAAGCATAAGGTGTCCGCCTAGGATTAGGGTTAGGTCTATGGTTTCATTTAGGCTTCAGGTTAGGTTAGGATTGAACTTAGTTTGAGGGAGTAAGTTATGGGCCACTGTTAGTTTTCGGTTCAGTGTTACGGTTGGATTTAGCCTCAGGGTCAGGTTAGGGTTGGGGTTAAGCTTAAGGTGTCCGCCTAGGGTTAGGGTTAAGTCTATTGTTTGAGTTAGGCTTCAGGTTAGGTTAGGTTTGAACTTAGTTTGAGGGAGACAGTTTAGGGCTACTGTTAGTTTTCGTTTAACTGTTACGGTTGGAGTAAGCGTCAGGGTCAGGTTAGTGTGGGGCTTAAGCCTAAGGTTTCCGCCTAGGGTTAGGGTTAGGTCTATGGTTTCATTTAGGCTTCAGGTTAGGTTAGGATTGAACTTAGTTTGAGGGAGTAAGTTTAGGGCTACTGTTAGTTTTCTGTTCAATGTTACGTTTGGAGTTAGCTTGACGGTCCGGTTAGGGTTGGGGTTGAGCTTAAGGTGTCTGCCTAGGTTTAGGGTTATTTCTGTGGTTTGAGTTAGGCTTCAGGATAGGTTAGGTTTGAACTTAGTTTGAGGGAGTAAGTTTAGGGCTACTGTTAGTTTTCGGTTAACTGTTACGGTTGGAGGAAGCGTCAGGGTCAGGTTAGGGTTGGGGTCAAGCTTAAGGTGTCCGCCTAGGGTTAGTGTTAGTTCTATAGTTTGAGTTAGGCTTCAGGTTAGGTTAGGTTTGATCTTAGTTTGAGGGAGTACGTTTAGGGCTACTGTTAGTTTTCGGTACAGTGTTACGGTTGGAGTTAGCGTGAGTGTCAGGTTAGGGTTGGGGTTGAGCTTAAGTTGTCCTCCTAAGGTTAGGGTTAGGTCTGTGGTTTGAGTTAGGCATCAGGTTAGGTTAGGTTTGAACTTAGTTTGAGGGAGTAAGTTTAGGGCTACTGTTAGTTTTCGGTTCAGTGTTACGGTTGGAGATAGCGTCAGGGTCAGGTTAGGGTTGTGATTGAGCTTCAGGTGTCCGCCTAGGGTTAGGGTTAGGTCTATGGTTTGAGTTAGGGTCCAGGTTAGGGTAGGTTTGAAGTTAGTTTGAGGGAGGAAGTTTAGGGCTACTGTTAGTTTTCGGTTCAGTGTTACGGTTGGAGATAGCGTCAGGGTCTGGTTAGGGTTGTGGTTGAGTTTCAGGTGTCCGCCTAGGGTTAGGGTTAGGTCTATGGTTTGAGTTAGGCTTCAAGTTAGGTTAGGTTTGAAGTTAGTTTGAGGGAGTAAGTTTAGGGCTACTGTTAGTTTTCGGGTAACTGTTACGGTTGGAGTTAGTGTCAGGGCCAGGTTAGGGTTGGGGTTGAGCTTAAGGTGTCCGCCTAGGGTTAGGGTTAGGTCTCTGGTTTGATTTAGGCTTCAGGTTAGGTTAGGTTTGAACTTAGTTTGTGGGAGACAGTTTAGGGCTACTGTTAGTTTTCGTTTAACTGTTACGATTGGCGTAAGCGTCAGGGTCAAGTTAGGGTGGGGGTTAAGCATAAGGTGTCCGCCTAGGGTTAGGGTTAGGTCTATGGTTTCATTTAGGCTTCAGGTTAGGTTAGGATTGAACTTAGTTTGAGGGAGTAAGTTTAGGGCTACTGTTAGTTTTCGGTTCAATGTTACGTTTGGAGTTAGCGTGAGGGTCCGGTTAGGGTTGGGGTTGAGCTTAAGGTATCCGCCTAGGGTTAGGGTTAGGTCTGTGGTTTGAGTTAGGCTTCAGGTTAGGTAAGGTTTGAACTTAGTTTGAGGGAGTATGTTTAGGGCTACTGTTAGTTTCCGGTTCAGTGTTTCGGATGGAGATAGCGTCAGGGTCAGGTTAGGGTTGGGGTTGAGCTTCAGGTGTCCGCCTAGAGTTAGGGTTAGGTCTATGGTTTGAGTTAGGCTTCAGGTTAGGTTAGGTTTGAACTTAGTTTGAGGGAGTAAGTTTAGGGCTACTGTTAGTTTTCGGTTCAGTGTTACGTTTGGAGATAGCGTCAGGGTCTGGTTAGGGTTGTGGTTGAGTTTCAGGTGTCCGCCTAGGGTTAGGGTTAGGTCTATGGTTTGAGTTAGGCTTCAAGTTAGGTTAGGTTTGAAGTTAGTTTGAGGGAGTAAGTTTAGGGCTACTGTTAGTTTTCGGGTAACTGTTACTTTTGGAGTTAGCGTCAGGGCCAGGTTAGGGTTGGGGTTGAGCTTAAGGTGTCCGCCTAGGGTTAGGGTTAGGTGTATGGTTTGACTTAGGCTTCAGGTTAGGTTAGGTTTGAACTTAGTTTGAGGGAGTAAGTTTAGGGCTACTGTTAGTTTTCGTTTAACTGTTACGGTTGGAGTAAGCGTCAGGGTCAGGTTAGGGTGGGGGTTAAGCATAAGGTGTCCGCCTAGGATTAGGGTTAGGTCTATGGTTTCATTTAGGCTTCAGGTTAGGTTAGGATTGAACTTAGTTTGAGGGAGTAAGTTATGGGCCACTGTTAGTTTTCTGTTCAGTGTTACGGTTGGATTTAGCCTCAGGGTCAGGTTAGGGTTGGGGTTAAGCTTAAGGTGTCCGCCTAGGGTTAGGGTTAAGTCTATTGTTTGAGTTAGGCTTCAGGTTAGGTTAGGTTTGAACTTAGTTTGAGGGAGACAGTTTAGGGCTACTGTTAGTTTTCGTTTAACTGTTACGGTTGGAGTAAGCGTCAGGGTCAGGTTAGTGTGGGGGTTAAGCCTAAGGTGTCCGCCTAGGGTTAGGGTTAGGTCTATGGTTTCATTTAGGCTTCAGGTTAGGTTAGGATTGAACTTAGTTTGAGGGAGTAAGTTTAGGGCTACTGTTAGTTTTCTGTTCAATGTTACGTTTGGAGTTAGCTTGACGGTCCGGTTAGGGTTGGGGTTGAGCTTAAGGTGTCTGCCTAGGTTTAGGGTTATTTCTGTGGTTTGAGTTAGGCTTCAGGATAGGTTAGGTTTGAACTTAGTTTGAGGGAGTAAGTTTAGGGCTACTGTTAGTTTTCGGTTAACTGTTACGGTTGGAGGAAGCGTCAGGGTCAGGTTAGGGTTGGGGTCAAGCTTAAGGTGTCCGCCTAGGGTTAGTGTTAGTTCTATAGTTTGAGTTAGGCTTCAGGTTAGGTTAGGTTTGATCTTAGTTTGAGGGAGTACGTTTAGGGCTACTGTTAGTTTTCGGTACAGTGTTACGGTTGGAGTTAGCGTGAGTGTCAGGTTAGGGTTGGGGTTGAGCTTAAGTTGTCCTCCTAAGGTTAGGGTTAGGTCTGTGGTTTGAGTTAGGCATCAGGTTAGGTTAGGTTTGAACTTAGTTTGAGGGAGTAAGTTTAGGGCTACTGTTAGTTTTCGGTTCAGTGTTACGGTTGGAGATAGCGTCAGGGTCAGGTTAGGGTTGTGATTGAGCTTCAGGTGTCCGCCTAGAGTTAGGGTTAGGTCTATGGTTTGAGTTAGGGTCCAGGTTAGGGTAGGTTTGAAGTTAGTTTGAGGGAGGAAGTTTAGGGCTACTGTTAGTTTTCGGTTCAGTGTTACGGTTGGAGATAGCGTCAGGGTCTGGTTAGGGTTGTGGTTGAGTTTCAGGTGTCCGCCTAGGGTTAGGGTTAGGTCTATGGTTTGAGTTAGGCTTCAAGTTAGGTTAGGTTTGAAGTTAGTTTGAGGGAGTAAGTTTAGGGCTACTGTTAGTTTTCGGGTAACTGTTACGGTTGGAGTTAGTGTCAGGGCCAGGTTAGGGTTGGGGTTGAGCTTAAGGTGTCCGCCTAGGGTTAGGGTTAGGTCTGTGGTTTGATTTAGGCTTCAGGTTAGGTTAGGTTTGAACTTAGTTTGTGGGAGACAGTTTAGGGCTACTGTTAGTTTTCGTTTAACTGTTACGATTGGCGTAAGCGTCAGGGTCAAGTTAGGGTGGGGGTTAAGCATAAGGTGTCCGCCTAGGGTTAGGGTTATGTCTATGGTTTCATTTAGGCTTCAGGTTAGGTTAGGATTGAACTTAGTTTGAGGGAGTAAGTTTAGGGCTACTGTTAGTTTTCGGTTCAATGTTACGTTTGGAGTTAGCGTGAGGGTCCGGTTAGGGTTGGGGTTGAGATTAAGGTGTCCGCCTAGGGTTAGGGTTAGGTCTGTGGTTTGAGTTAGGATTCAGGTTAGCTTAGGTTTGAACTTAGTTTGAGGGAGTATGTTTAGGGCTACTGTTAGTTTCCGGTTCAGTGTTTCGGTTGGAGATAGCGTCAGGGTCAGGTTAGGGTTGGGGTTGAGCTTCAGGTGTCCGCCTAGGGTTAGGGTTAGGTCTATGGTTTGAGTTAGGCTTCAGGTTAGGTTAGGTTTGAACTTAGTTTGAGGGAGTAAGTTTAGGGCTACTGTGAGTTTTCGGTTCAGTGTTACGGTTGGAGTTAGCGTGAGGGTCAGGTTAGGGTTGGGTTTGAACTTCAGGTGTCCGCCTAGGGTTAGGGTTAGGTGTATGGTTTGATTTAGGCTTCAGGTTAGGTTAGGTTGGAACTTAGTTTGAGGGAGTAAGTTTAGGGCTATTGTTAGTTTTCGGTTAACTGTTACAGTTGGAGTAAGCGTCAGGGTCAGGTTAGGGTGGAGGTTAAGCATAAGGTGTCCGCCTAGGGTTAGGGTTAGTTCTATGATTTGATTTAGGCTTCAGGTTAGGTTATGTTTGAACTTAGTTTGAGGGAGTCAGTTTAGGGATACTGTTAGTTTTCGGTTAACTGTTAAGGTTGGAGTAAGCGTCAGGGTCAGGTTAGGTTTGGGGTTGAGCTTAAGGTGTCCGCCTAGGGTTAGGGTTATGTGTATGGTTTGTTTTAGGCTTCAGGTTAGGTTAGGTTTGAACTTAGTTTGAGGGAGTAAGTTTAGGGCTACTGTTAGATTTCGGTTAACTGTTACGGTTGGAGTAAGCGTCAGGGTCAGGTTAGGGTTGGGGTCAAGCTTAAGGTGTCCGCCTAGGGTTAGGGTTAGGTCTATTGTTTGAGTTAGGCTTCAGGTTAGGTTAGGTTTGAACTTAGTTTGAGGGAGTAAGTTTAGGGCTACTGTTAGTTTTCGGTACAGTGTTATGGTTGGAGTTAGCGTGAGGGTCAGGTTAGGGTTGGGGTTGAGCTTAAGGTGTCCTCCTAGGGTTAGGGTTAGGTCTGTGGTTTGAGTGAGGCTTCAGGTTAGGTTAGGTTTGAACTTAGTTTGAGGGAGTAAGTTTAGGGCTACTGTTAGTTTTCGGTTCAGTGTTACGGTTGGAGATAGCGTCAGGGTCAGGTTAGGGTTGTGATTGAGCTTCAGGTGTCCGCCTAGGGTTAGGGTTAGGTCTATGGTTTGAGTTAGGTTCCAGGTTAGGGTAGGTTTGAACTTAGTTTGAGGGAGTAAGTTTAGGGCTACTGTTAGTTTTCGGTTCAGTGTTACGTTTGGAGATAGCGTCAGGGTCTGGTTAGGGTTGTGGTTGAGTTTCAGGTGTCCGCCTAGGGTTAGGGTTAGGTCTATGGTTTGAGTTAGGCTTCAAGTTAGGTTAGGTTTGATGTTAGTTTGAGGGAGTAAGTTTAGGGCTACTGTTAGTTTTCGGGTAACTGTTACTGTTGGAGTTAGCGTCAGGGCCAGGTTAGGGTTGGGGTTGAGCTAAAGGTGTCCGCCTAGGGTTAGGGTTAGGTCTGTGGTTTGATTTAGGCTTCAGGTTAGGTTAGGTTTGAACTTAGTTTGAGGGAGTAAGTTTAGGGCTACTGTTAGTTTTCGGTTCAGTGTTACGGTTGGAAATAGCGTCAGGGTCAGGTTAGGGTTGGGGTTGAGCTTCAGGTGTCCGCCTAGGGTTAGGGTTAGGTCTATGGTTTGAGATACGCTTCAGGTTAGGTTAGATTTTAACTTAGTTTTAGGGAGTAAGTTTAGGGCTACTGTTAATTTTAGGATCAGTGTTACGGTTGGAGTTAGCGTCACGGCCAGGTTAGGGTTGGGGTTGAGCTTAAGGTGTCCACCTAGGGTTAGGGTTAGGTGTATGGTTTGATTTAGGCTTCAGGTTAGGTTATGTTTGAACTTAGATTGAGGGAGTAAGTTTAGGGCTACTGTTAGTTTTCGGTTAACTGTTACAGTTGGAGTAAGCGTCAGGGTCAGATTAGGTTTGGGGTTGAAGTTAAGGTGTCCGCCTAAGGTTAGGGTTAGGTGTATGGTTTGATTTAGGCTTCAGGTTAGGTTAGGTGTGAACTTAGTTTGAGGGAGTAAGTATACGGTGATTGTTAGTTTTCGGTTCAGTATTATGGTTGGAGTTAGCGTAAGGGTCACGTTAGGTTTGGGATTGAGCTTAAGGTGTCCGCCTAGGGTTAGGGTTATGTGTATGGTTTGATTTAGGCTTCAGGTTAGGTTAGGTTTGAACTTAGTTTGTGGGAGTAATTTTAAGGCTACTGTTAGTTTTCGGTTAACTGTTACGGTTGGAGTAAGCGTCAGGGTCAGGTTAGGGTTGGGGTCAAGCTTAAGGTGTCCGCCTAGGGTTAGGGTTAGGTCTATTGTTTGAGTTAGGCTTCAGGTTAGGTTAGGTTTTAACTTAGTTTGAGGGAGTAAATTTAGGGCTACTGTTAGTTTCCGGTACAGTGTTACGGTTGGAGTTAGCGTGAGGGTCAGGTTAGGGTTGGGGTTGAGCTTAAGGTGTCCTCCTAGGGTTAAGGTTAGGTCTGTGGTTTGAGTGAGGCTTCAGGTTATGTTTGGTTTGAACTTAGTTTGAGGGAGTAAGTTTAGGGCTACTGTTAGTTTTCGGTTCAGTGTTACGGTTGGAGATAGCGTCAGGGTCAGGTTAGGGTTGTGATTGAGCTTCAGGTGTCCGCCTAGGGTTAGGGTTAGGTCTGTGGTTTGAGAAAGGCTTCAGGTTAAGTTAGGTTTGAACTTAGTTTGAGGGAGTAAGTTTAGGGCTACTGTTAGTTTTCGGTTCAGTGTTACGGTTGGAGATAGCGTCAGGGTCAGGTTAGGGTTGGGGTTGAGCTTCAGGTGTCCGCCTTGGGTTAGGGTTAGGTCTATGGTTTGAGTTAGGCTTCAGGTTAGGTTAGGTTTGAACTTAGTTTTAGGGACTCAGTTTAGGGCTACTGTTAGTTTTCGGTTAACTGTTACGGTTGGAGTAAGCGTCAGGGTCAGGTTAGGTTTGGGGTTGAGCTTAAGGTGTCCGCCTAGGGTTAGGGTTAGGTGTATGGTTTGATTTAGGCTTCAGGTTAGGTTAGGTTTGAACTTAGTTTGAGGGAGTAAGTTTAGGGCTACTGTTAGTTTTCGGGTAACTGTTAAGGTTGGAGTTAGCGTCAGGCCCAGGTTTGGGTTGGGGTTGAGCTTAAGGTGTCCGCCTAGGGTTAGGGTTAGGTCTGTGGTTTGAGTTAGGCTTCAGGTTAGGTTAGGTTTGAACTTAGTTTGAGGGAGTAAGTTTAGGGCTACTGTTAGTTTTCGGTTCAGTGTTACGGTTGGAGATAGCGTCAGGGTCAGGTTAGGGTTGGGGTTGAGCTTCAGGTGTCCGCCTATGGTTAGGGTTAGGTCTATGGTTTGAGTTAGGCTCCAGGTTAGGTTAGGTTTGAACTTAGTTTGAGGGAGTAAGTTTAGGGCTACTGTTAGTTTTCGGTTCAGTGTTACGGTTGGAGATAGCGTCAGGGTCTGGTTAGGGTTGTGGTTGAGTTTCAGGTGTCCACCTAGGGTTAGGGTTAGGTCTATGGTTTGAGTTAGGCTTCAAGTTAGGTTAGGTTTGAAGTTAGTTTGAGGGAGTAAGTTTAGGGCTACTGTTAGTTTTCGGGTAACTGTTACTGATAGAGTTAGCGTCAGGGCCATGTTAGGGTTGGGGTTCAGCTTAAGGTGTCCGCCTAGGGTTAGGGTTAGGTGTATGGTTTGATTTAGGCTTCAGGTTAGGTTAGGTTTGAACTTAGTTTGAGGGAGTAAGTTTAGGGCTACTGTTAGTTTTCGTTTAACTGTTACGGTTGGAGTAAGCGTCAGGGTCAGGTTAGGGTGGGGGTTAAGCATAAGGTGTCCGCCTAGGGTTAGGGTTAGGTCTATGGTTTCATTTAGGCTTCAGGTTAGGTTAGGATTGAACTTAGTTTGAGGGAGTAAGTTATGGGCCACTGTTAGTTTTCGGTTCAGTGTTACGGTTGGATTTAGCCTCAGGGTCAGGTTAGGGTTGGGGTTAAGCTTAAGGTGTCCGCCTAGGGTTAGGGTCAAGTCTATTGTTTGAGTTAGGCTTCAGGTTAGGTTAGGTTTGAACTTAGTTTGAGGGAGACAGTTTAGGGCTACTGTTAGTTTTCGTTTAACTGTTACGGTTGGAGTAAGCGTCAGGGTCAGGTTAGTGTGGGGGTTAAGCATAAGGTGTCCGCCTAGGGTTAGGGTTAGGTCTATGGTTTCATTTAGGCTTCAGGTTAGGTTAGGATTGAACTTAGTTTGAGGGAGTAAGTTTAGGGCTACTGTTAGTTTTCTGTTCAATGTTACATTTGGAGTTAGCTTGACGGTCCGGTTAGGGTTGGGTTTTAGCTTAAGGTGTCTGCCTAGGGTTAGGGTTAGGTCTGTGGTTTGAGTTAGGCTTCAGGATAGGTTAGGTTTGAACTTAGTTTGAGGGAGTAAGTTTAGGGCTACTGTTAGTTTTCGGTTAACTGTTACGGTTGGAGGAAGCGTCAGGGTCAGGTTAGGGTTGGGGTCAAGCTTAAGGTGTCCGCCTAGGGTTAGTGTTAGTTCTATAGTTTGAGTTAGGCTTCAGGTTAGGTTAGGTTTGATCTTAGTTTGAGGGAGTAAGTTTAGGGCTACTGTTAGTTTTCGGTACAGTGTTACGGTTGGAGTTAGCGTGAGTGTCAGGTTAGGGTTGGGGTTGAGCTTAAGTTGTCCTCCTAAGGTTAGGGTTAGGTCTGTGGTTTGAGTTAGGCATCAGGTTAGGTTAGGTTTGAACTTAGTTTGAGGGAGTAAGTTTAGGGCTACTGTTAGTTTTCGGTTCAGTGTTACGGTTGGAGATAGCGTCAGGGTCAGGTTAGGGTTGTGATTGAGCTTCAGGTGTCCGCCTAGGGTTAGGGTTAGGTCTATGGTTTGAGTTAGGGTCCAGGTTAGGGTAGGTTTGAAGTTAGTTTGAGGGAGTAAGTTTAGGGCTACTGTTAGTTTTCGGTTCAGTGTTACGGTTGGAGATAGCGTCAGGGTCTGGTTAGGGTTGTGGTTGAGTTTCAGGTGTCCGCCTAGGGTTAGGGTTAGGTCTATGGTTTTAGTTAGGCTTCAAGTTAGGTTAGGTTTGAAGTTAGTTTGAGGGAGTAAGTTTAGGGCTACTGTTAGTTTTCGGGTAACTGTTACGGTTGGAGTTAGTGTCAGGGCCAGGTTAGGGTTGGGGTTGAGCTTAAGGTGTCCGCCTAGGGTTAGAGTTAGGTCTACTGTTTGAGTTAGGCTTCAGGTTAGGTTAGGTTTGAACTTAGTTTGTGGGAGACAGTTTAGGGCTACTGTTAGTTTTCGTTTAACTGTAACGATTGGCGTAAGCGTCAGGGTCAAGTTAGGGTGGGGGTTAAGCATAAGGTGTCCGCCTAGGGTTAGGGTTAGGTCTATGGTTTCATTTAGGCTTCAGGTTAGGTTAGGATTGAACTTAGTTTGAGGGAGTAAGTTTAGGGCTACTGTTAGTTTTCGGTTCAATGTTACGTTTGGAGTTAGCGTGAGGGTCCGGTTAGGGTTGGGGTTGAGCTTAAGGTGTCCGCCTAGGGTTAGGGTTAGGTCTGTGGTTTGAGTTAGGCTTCAGGTTAGGTTAGGTTTGAACTTAGTTTGAGGGAGTATGTTTAGGGCTACTGTTAGTTTCTGGTTCAGTGTTTCGGTTGGAGATAGCGTCAGGGTCAGGTTAGGGTTGGGGTTGAGCTTCAGGTATCCGCCTAGGGTTAGGGTTAGGTCTATGGTTTGAGTTAGGCTTCAGGTTAGGTTAGGTTTGAACTTAGTTTGAGGGAGTAAGTTTAGGGCTACTGTTAGTTTTCGGTTCAGTGTTACGGTTGGAGTTAGCGTGAGGGTCAGGTTAGGGTTGGGTTTGAACTTCAGGTGTCCGCCTAGGGTTAGGGTTAGGTGTATGGTTTGATTTAGACTTCAGGTTAGGTTAGGTTGGAACTTAGTTTGAGGGAGTAAGTTTAGGGCTATTGTTAGTTTTCGGTTAACTGTTACAGTTGGAGTAAGCGTCAGGGTCAGGTTAGGGTGGAGGTTAAGCATAAGGTGTCCGCCTAGGGTTAGGGTTAGGTCTATGATTTGATTTAGGCTTCAGGTTAGGTTAGGTTTGAACTTAGTTTGAGGGAGTCAGTTTAGGGCTACTGTTAGTTTTCGGTTAACTGTTAAGGTTGGAGTAAGCGTCAGGGTCATGTTAGGTTTGGGGTTGAGCTTAAGGTGTCCGCCTAGGGTTAGGGTTATGTGTATGGTTTGTTTTAGGCTTCAGGTTAGGTTAGGTTTGAACTTAGTTTGAGGGAGTAAGTTTAGGGCTACTGTTAGATTTCGGTTAACTGTTACGGTTAGAGTAAGCGTCAGGGTCAGGTTAGGGTTGGGGTCAAGCTTAAGGTGTCCGCCTAGGGTTAGGGTTAGGTCTATTGTTTGAGTTAGGCTTCAGGTTAGGTTAGGTTTGAACTTAGTTTGAGGGAGTAAGTTTAGGGCTACTGTTAGTTTTCGGTACAGTGTTACGGTTTGAGTTAGCGTGAGGGTCAGGTTAGGGTTGGGGTTGAGCTTAAGGTGTCCTCCTAGGGTTAGGGTTAGGTCTGTGGTTTGAGTGAGGCTTCAGGTTAGGTTAGGTTTGAACTTAGTTTGAGGGAGTAAGTTTAGGGCTACTGTTAGTTTTCGGTTCAGTGTTACGGTTGGAGATAGCGTCAGGGTCAGGTTAGGGTTGTGATTGAGCTTCAGGTGTCCGCCTAGGGTTAGGGTTAGTTCTATGGTTTGAGTTAGGTTCCAGGTTAGGGTAGGTTTGAACTTAGTTTGAGGGAGTAAGTTTAGGGCTACTGTTAGTTTTCGGTTCAGTGTTACGTTTGGAGATAGCGTCAGGGTCTGGTTAGGGTTGTGGTTGAGTTTCAGGTGTCCGCCTAGGGTTAGGGTTAGGTCTATGGTTTGAGTTAGGCTTCAAGTTAGGTTAGGTTTGAAGTTAGTTTGAGGGAGTAAGTTTAGGGCTACTGTTAGTTTTCGGGTAACTGTTACTGTTGGAGTTAGCGTCAGGGCCAGGTTAGGGTTGGGGTTGAGCTTAAGGTGTCCGCCTAGGCTTATGGTTAGGTGTATGGTTTGATTTAGGCTTCAGGTTAGGTTAGGTTTGAACTTAGTTTGAGGGAGTAAGTTTAGGGCTACTGTTAGTTTTCGTTTAACTGTTACGGTTGGAGTACGCGTCAGGGTCAGGTTAGGGTGGGGGTTAAGCATAAGGTGTCCGCCTAGGGTTAGGGTTAGTTCTATGGTTTCATTTAGGCTTTAGGTTAGGTTAGGATTGAACTTAGTTTGAGGGAGTAAGTTTAGGGCCACTGTTAGTTTTCGGTTCAGTATTACGGTTGGATTTAGCCTCAGGGTCAGGTTAGGGTTGGGGTTAAGCTTAAGGTGTCCGCCTAGGGTTAGGGTTAAGTCTATTGTTTGAGTTAGGCTTCAGGTTAGGTTAGGTTTGAACTTAGTTTGAGGGAGACAGTTTAGGGCTACTGTTAGTTTTCGTTTAACTGTTACGGTTGGAGTAAGCGTCTGGGTCAGGTTAGGGTAGGGGTTAAGCATAAGTTGTCCGCCTAGGGTTAGGGTTAGGTCTATGGTATCATTTAGGCTTCAGGTTAGGTTAGGATTGAACTTAGTTTTAGGGAGTAAGTTTAGGGCTACTGTTAGTTTTCGGTTCAATGTTACGTTTGGAGTTAGCGTGACGGTCCGGTTAGGGTTGGGGTTGAGCTTAAGGTGTCTGCCTAGGGTTAGGGTTAGGTCTGTGATTTGAGTTAGGCTTCAGGTTAGGTTAGGTTTGACTTAGTTTGAGGAAATAAGTTTAGGGCTACTGTTAATTTTCGGTTAACTGTTACGGTTGGAGTAAGCGTCAGGGTCAGGTAAGGGTTGGGGTCAAGCTTAAGGTGTCCGCCTATGGTTAGAGTTACGTCTATTGTTTGAGTTAGGCTTCAGGTTAGGTTAGGTTTGAACTTAGTTTGAGCGAGTAAGTTTAGGGCTACTGTTAGTTTTCGGTACAGTGTTACGGTTGGAGTTAGCGTGAGGGTCAGGTTAGGTTTGGGGTTGAGCTTAAAGTGTCCTCCTAGGGTTAGGGTTAGGTCTGTGGTTTGAGTGAGGCTTCAGGTTAGGTTAGGTTTGAACTTAGTTTGAGGGAGACAGTTTAGGGCTACTGTTAGTTTTCATTTAACAGTTACGGTTGGAGTAAGCGTCAGGGTCATGTTAGAGTGGGGGTTAAGCATAAGGTGTCCGCCTAGGGATAGGGTTAGGTCTATGGTTTTATTTAGGCTTCAGGTTAGGTTAGGATTGAACGTAGTTTGAGGGAGTAAGTTTAGAGCTACTGTTAGTTTTCGGTTCAGTGTTACGGTTGGAGATAGCGTCAGGGTCTGGTTAGGGTAATGTTTGAGTTTCAGGTGTCTTCCTAGGGTTAGGGTTAGGTCTGTGGTTTGAGTTAGGCTTCAGGTTAGGTTAGGTTTGAACTTAGTTTGAGGGAGTAAGTTTAGGGCTACTGTTAGTTTTCGGGTAACTGTTACTGTTGGAGTTAGCGTCATGGCCAGGTTAGGGTTGGGGTTGAGCTTAAGGTGTCCGCCTAGGGTTAGGGTTAGGTGTATGGTTTCATTTAGGCTTCAGGTTAGGTTAGGTTGGAACTTAGTTTGAGGCAGTAAGTTTAGGGCTACTGTTAGTTTTCGGGTAACTGTTACGGTTGGAGTTAGCGTCAGGGCCAGGTTAGGGTTGGGGTTGAGCTTTAGGTGTCCGCCTAGGGTTAGGGTTAGGTCTGTGGTTTGAGTTAGGCTTCAAGTTAGGTTAGGTTTGAACTTAGTTTCAGGGAGTAACTTTAGGGCTACTGTTAGTTTTCGGTTCAGTGTTACGGTTGGTGTTAGCGTGAGGGTCAGGTTAGGGTTGGGGTGGAGCTTAAGGTGTCCTCCCATGGTTAGGGTTAGGTCTGTGGTTTGAGTTAGACTTCAGGTGAGGTTAGGTTTGAACGTAGTTTGAGGGAGTAAGTTTAGGGCTACTGTTAGTTTTCGGTTCACTGTTACGGTTGGAGATAGCGTCAGGTTCAGGGTAGGGTTGTGATTCAGCTTCAGGTGTCCGCCTAGGGTTAGGGTTAGGTCTATGGTTTGAGTTAGGGTCCAGGTTAGGTTATGTTTGAAGTTAGTTTGAGGGAGTAAGTTTAGGGCTACTGTTTGTTTTCGGTTCAGTGTTACGGTTGGAGATAGCGTCAGGGTCTGGTTAGGGTTGTGGTTGAGTTTCAGGTGTCCGCGTAGGGTTAGGGTTAGGTCTATGGTTTGAGTTAGGCTTCAAGTTAGGTTAGGTTTGAAGTTAGTTTGAGGGAGTAAGTTTAGGGCTACTGTTAGTTTTCGGGTAACTGTTACTGTTGGAGTTAGCGTCAGGGCTAGGTTCGGGTTGGGGTTGAGCTTAAGGTGTCCGCCTAGGGTTAGGGTTAGGTGTATGGTTTGATTTAGTCTTCAGGTTAGGATAGGTTTGAACTTAGTTTGAGGGAGTAAGTTTAGGGCTACTGTTAGTTTTCGTTTAACTGTTACGGTTGGAGTAAGCGTCAGGGTCAGGTTATGGTGGGGGTTAACCATAAGGTGTCCGCCTAGGGTTAGGGTTAGGTCTATGGTATCATTTAGGCTTTAGGTTAGGTTAGGATTGAACTTAGTTTGAGGGAGTAAGTTTAGGGCTACTCTTAGTTTTCGGTTCAGTGATATAGTTGGAGTTAGCCTGGAGGTCAGGTTAGGGTTGGGGTTGAGCTTAAGGTGTCCTCCTAGGGTTAGGGTTAGGTCTATGATTTGATTTAGGCTTCAGGTTAGGTTAGGTTTGAACTTAGTTTGAGGGAGTCAGTTTAGGGCTACTGTTAGTTTTCGGTTAACTGTTATGGTTGGAGTAAGCATCAGGGTCAGGTTAGGTTTGGGGTTGAGCTTAAGGTGTCCGCTTAGGGTTAGGGTTATGGTTTGATTTAGGCTTCAGGTTAGGTTAGGTTTGAACTTAGTTTGAGGGAGTAAGTTTAGGGCTACTGTTAGTTTTTGGTTGCATGTTACATTTGGAGTTAGCGTGAGTGTCTGGTTAGGGTTGGGGTTGAGCTTAAGGTGTCCACCTAGGGTTAGGGTTAGGTCTGCGATTTGAGATAGGGTTCAGGTAAGGTTAGGTTTGAACTTAGTTTGAGGGAGTAAGTTTAGGGCTACTGTTAGTTTTCGGTTCAGTGTTACGGTTGGAGATAGCGTCAGGGTCAGGTTAGGGTTAGGGTTGAGCTTCAGGTTTCCGGCTATTGTTAGGGTTAGGTCTAAGATTTGATTTAGGCTTCAGGTTAGGTTAGGTTTGAACTTAGTTTGAGGGAGTAAGTTTAGGGCTACTGTTAGTTTTTGGTTCAGTGTTATGGTTGGAGATAGCGTCATGGTCAAGTTAGGGTTGGGTTTGAGATTCAGGTGTCCGCCTAGTGTTAGGGTTAGGTCTATGGTTTGAGTTAGGCTTCAGGTTAGGTTAGGTTTGAACTCAATTTGAGGGAGTAAGTTTAGGCCTATTGTATTTTTTGGTTCAGTGTTACGGTTGAATTTAGCCTCAGGGTCAGGTTAGGGTTGGGGTCAAGCTTAAGGTGTCCGCCTAGGGTTAGGGTTAGGTCTATTGTTTGAGTTAGGCTTCAGGTTAGGTTAGGTTTGAACTTAGTTTGAGAGAGTAAGTTTAGGGCTACTGTTAGTTTTCGGTTAACTGTTATGGTTGGAGTAAGCGTCAGGGTCAGGTTAGGGTTGGGTCACGCTTAAGGTGTCCGCCTAGGGTTAGGGTTAGGTCTATTGTTTGAGTTAGGCTTCAGGTTAGGTTAGGTTTGAACTTAGTTTGAGGGAGTAAGTTTAGGGCTACTGTTAGTTTTCGGTTCAGTGTTTCGGTTGGAGATAGCGTGAGGGTCAGGTTAGGGTTGGGGTTGAGCTTAAGGTGTCCTCCTAGGGTTAGGGTTAGGTCTGTGGTTTGAGTTAGGCTTCAGGGTAGGTTAGGTTTGAACTTAGTTTGAGGGAGTAAGTTTAGGGCTACTGTTAGTTTTCGGTTCAGTGTTACGGTTGGAGATAGCGTCAGGGTCAAGTTAGGGTTGTGATTGAGCTTCAGGTGTCCGCCTAGGGTTAGGGTTAGGTCTATGGTTTGAGTTAGGGTCCAGGTTAGGTTAGGTTTGAACTTAGTTTGAGGGAGTAAGTTTAGGGCTACTTTTAGTTTTCGGTTCAGTGTTACGGTTGGAGATAGCGTCCGGGTCTGGTTAGGGTTGTGGTTGAGTTTCAGGTGTCCGCCTAGGGTTAGGGTTAGGTCTATGGTTTGAGTTAGGCTTCAAGTTAGGTTAGGTTTGAAGTTAGTTTGAGGGAGTAAGTTTAGGGCTACTGTTAGTTTTCAGGTAACTGTTACTGTTGGAGTTAGCGTCAAGGCCAGGTTCGGGTTGGGGTTGAGCTTAAGGTGTCCGCCTAGGGTTAGGGTTAGGTGTATGGTTTGATTTAGGCTTCAGGTTAGGTTAGGTTTGAAGTTAGTTTGAGGGAGTAAGTTTAGGGCTACTGTTAGTTTTCGGTTAACTGTTACAGTTGGAGTAAGCGTCAGGGTCACGTTAGGGTGGGGGTTAAGCATAAGGTGTCCGCCTAGGGTTAGGGTTAGGTCTATGATTTGATTTAGGCTTCAGGTTAGGTTAGGTTTGAACTTAGTTTGAGGGAGTCAGTTTAGGGCTACTGTTAGTTTTCGGTTAACTGTTACGGTTGGAGTAAGCGTCAGGGTCAGGTTAGGTTTTGGGTTGAGCTTAAGGTGTCCGCCTAGGGTTAGGGTTAGGTGTATGGTTTGATTTAGGCTTCAGGTTAGGTTAGGATTGAACTTAGTTTGAGGGAGTAAGTTTAGGGCTACTGTTAGTTTTCGGTTAACTGTTACGGTTGGAGTAAGCGTCAGGGTCAGGTTAGGGTGGGGGTTAAGCATAAGGTGTCCGCCTAGGGTTAAGGTTAGGTCTATGGTTTCATTTAGGCTTCAGGTTAGGTTAGGATTGAACTTAGTTTGAGGGAGTAAGTTTAGGACTACTCTTAGTTTTCGGTTCATTGATATGGTTGGAGTTAGCCTGGAGGTCAGGTTAGGGTTGGGGTTGAGCTTAAGGTGTCCTCCTATGGTTAGGGTTAGGTCTGTGGTTTGAGTTAGGCTCCAGGTTAGGTTAGGTTTGAACTTAGTTTGAGGGAGTAAGTTTAGGGCTACTGTTAGTTTTCGGTTCCGTGTTACGGTTGGAGATAGCGTCAGGGTCTGGTTAGGGTTGTGGTTGAGTTTCAGGTGTCCACCTAGGGTTAGGGTTAGGTCTATGGTTTGAGTTAGGCTTCAAGTTAGGTTAGGTTTGAAATTAGTTTGAGGGAGTAAGTTTAGGGCTACTGTTAGTTTTCGGGTAACTGTTACGGTTGGAGTTAGCGTCAGGGCCAGGTTAGGGTTGGGGTTGAGCTTAAGGTGTCCGCCTAGGGTTAGGGTTAGGTCTACTGTTTGAGTTAGGCTTCAGGTTAGGTTAGGTTTGAACTTAGCTTGTGGGAGACAGTTTAGGGCTACTGTTAGTATTCGTTTAACTGTTATGGTTGGAGTAAGCGTCAGGGTCAAGTTAGGGTGGGGGTTAAGCATAAGGTGTCCGCCTAGGGTTAGGGTTAGGTCTATGGTTTCATTTAGGCTTCAGGTTAGGTTAAGATTGAACTTAGTTATAGGGAGTAAGTTTAGGGCTACTGTTAGTTTTCGGTTCAATGTTATGTTTGGAGTTAGCGTGAGGGTCCGGTTAGGGTTGGGGTTGAGCTTAAGGTGTCCGCCTAGGGTTAGGGTTAGGTCTGTGGTTTGAGTTAGGCTTCAGGTTAGGTTAGGTTTGAACTTAGTTTGAGGGAGTAAGTTTAGGGCTACTGTTAGTTTTCGGTTCAGTGTTACGGTTGGAGATAGCGTCAGGGTCAGGTTAGGGTTGGGGTTGAGCTTCAGGTGTCCGCCTAGGGTTAGGGTTAGGTCTGTGGTTTGAGTTAGGCTTCAGGTTAGGTTAGGTTTGAACTTAGTTTGAGGGAGTAAGTTTAGGGCTACTGTTAGTTTTCGGTTCAGTGTTACGGTTGGAGATAGCGTCAGGGTCAGGTTAGGGTTGGGGTTGAGCTTCAGGTGTCCGCCTAGGGTTAGGTTTAGGTCTGTGGTTTGAGTTAGGCTTCAGGTTAGGTTAGGTTTGAACTTAGTTTGAGGGAGTAAGTTTAGGGCTACTGTTAGTTTTCGGGTAACTGTTACTGTTGGAGTTAGCGTCATGGCCAGGTTAGGGATGGGGTTGATTTTAAGGTATCCGCCTAGGGTTAGGGTTAGGTGTATGGTTTCATTTAGGCTTCAGGTTAGGTTAGGTTGGAACTTAGTTTGAGGCAGTAAGTTTAGGGCTACTGTTAGTTTTCGGGTAACTGTTAGGGTAGGAGTTAGCGTCAGGTCCAGGTTAGGGTTGGGGTTGAGCTTAAGGTGTCCGCCTAGAGTTAGGGTTAGGTCTGTGGTTTGAGTTAGGCTTCAGGTTAAATTAGGTTTGAACTTAGTTTGAGGGAGCAAGTTTAGGGCTACTGTTAGTTTTCGGTTCAGTGTTACGGTTGGAGATAGCGTCAGGGTCAGGTTAGGGTTGGGGTTGAGCTTCAGGTGTCCGCCTAGGGTTAGGGTTAGGTCTATGGTTTGAGTTAGGCTCCAGGTTAGGTTAGGTTTGAACTTAGTTTTAGGGAGTAAGTTTAGGGCTACTGTTAGTTTTCGGTTCAGTGTTACGGTTGGAGTTAGCGTGATGGTCAGATTAGGGTTGGGGTTGAGCTTAAGGTGTCCTCCTAGGGTTAGAGTTAGGTCTGTGGTTTGATTTAGGCTCCAGGTTAGGTTAGGTTTGAACTTAGTTTGAGGGAGTAAGTTTAGGGCTACTGTTAGTTTTCGGTTCAGTGTTACGGTTGGAGATAGCGTCAGGGTCTGGTTAGGGTTGTGGTTGAGTTTCAGGTGTCCGCCTAGGGTTAGGGTTAGGTCTATGGTTTGAGTTAGGCTTCAAGTTAGGTTAGGTTTGAAGTTAGTTTGAGGGAGTAAGTTTAGGGCTACTGTTAGTTTTCGGGTAACTGTTACTGTTGGAGTTAGCGTCAGGGCCAGGTTAGGGTTGGGGTTGAGCTTAAGGTGTCCGCCTAGGGTTAGGGTTAGGTGTATGGTTTGATTTTGGCTTCAGGTTAGGTTAGGTTTGAAGTTAGTTTGAGGGAGTAAGTTTAGGGCTACTGTTAGTTTTCGGTTAACTGTTACAGTTGGAGTACGCGTCAGGGTCAGGTTAGGGTGGGGGTTAAGCATAAGGTGTCCGCCTAGGGTTAGGGTTAAGTCTATGATTTGATTTAGGCTTAAGGTTAGGTTAGGTTTGAACTTAGTTTGAGGGAGTCAGTTTAGGGCTACTGTTAGTTTTCGGTTAACTGTTACGGTTGGAGTAAGCGTCAGGGTCAGGTTAGGTTTGGGGTTGAGCTTAAGGTGTCCGACTAGGGTTAGGGTTAGGTGTATGGTTTGATTTAGGCTTCAGGATAGGTTAGGTTTGAACTTAGTTTGAGGGAGTAAGTTTAGGGCTACTGTTAGTTTTCGGTTAACTGTTACGGTTGGAGTAAGCGTCAGGGTCAGGTTAGGGTTGGGGTCAAGCTTAAGGTGTCCGCCTAGGGTTAGGGTTAGGTCTATTGTTTGAGTTAGTCTTCAGGTTAGGTTAGGTTTGAACTTAGTTTGAGGGAGTAAGTTTAGTGCTACTGTTAGTTTTCGGTTCAGTGTTACGGTTGGAGTTAGCGTGAGGGTCAGGTTAGGGTTGGGGTTGTGCTTAAGGTGTCCTCCTAGGGTTAGGGTTAGGTCTGTGGTTTGAGTTAGGCTTCAGGTTAGGTTAGGTTTGAACTTAGTTTGAGGGAGTAAGTTTAGGGCTACTGTTAGTTTTCGGGTAACTGTTACTGTTGGAGTTAGCGTCATGGCCAGGTTAGGGTTGGGGTTGAGTTTAAGGTGTCCGCCTAGGGTTAGGGTTAGGTGTATGGTTTCATTTAGGCTTCAGGTTAGGTTAGGTTGGAACTTAGTTTGAGGCCGTAAGTTTAGGGCTACTGTTAGTTTTCGGGTAACTGTTACGGTTGGAGTTAGCGTCAGGGCCAGGTTAGGGTTGGGGTTGAGCTTAAGGTGTCCGCCTAGGGTTAGGGTTAGGTCTACTGTTTGAGTTAGGCTTCAGGTTAGGTTAGGTTTGAACTTAGCTTGTGGGAGACAGTTTAGGGCTACTGTTAGTATTCGTTTAACTGTTATGGTTGGAGTAAGCGTCAGGGTCAAGTTAGGGTGGGGGTTAAGCATAAGGTGTCCGCCTAGGGTTAGGGTTAGGTCTATGGTTTCATTTAGGCTTCAGGTTAGGTTAAGATTGAACTTAGTTATAGGGAGTAAGTTTAGGGCTACTGTTAGTTTTCGGTTCAATGTTACGTTTGGAGTTAGCGTGAGGGTCCGGTTAGGGTTGGGGTTGAGCTTAAGGTGTCCGCCTAGGGTTAGGGTTAGGTCTGTGGTTTGAGTTAGGCTTCAGGTTAGGTTAGGTTTGAACTTAGTTTGAGGGAGTAAGTTTAGGGCTACTGTTAGTTTTCGGTTCAGTGTTACGGTTGGAGATAGCGTCAGGGTCAGGTTAGGGTTGGGGTTGAGCTTCAGGTGTCCGCCTAGGGTTAGGTTTAGGTCTGTGGTTTGAGTTAGGCTTCAGGTTAGGTTAGGTTTGAACTTAGTTTGAGGGAGTAAGTTTAGGGCTACTGTTAGTTTTCGGGTAACTGTTACTGTTGGAGTTAGCGTCATGGCCAGGTTAGGGATGGGGTTGATTTTAAGGTGTCCGCCTAGGGTTAGGGTTAGGTGTATGGTTTCATTTAGGCTTCAGGTTAGGTTAGGTTGGAACTTAGTTTGAGGCAGTAAGTTTAGGCTACTGTTAGTTTTCGGGTAACTGTTAGGGTAGGAGTTAGCGTCAGGTCCAGGTTAGGGTTGGGGTTGAGCTTAAGGTGTCCGCCTAGAGTTAGGGTTAGGTCTGTGGTTTGAGTTAGGCTTCAGGTTAAGTTAGGTTTGAACTTAGTTTGAGGGAGCAAGTTTAGGGCTACTGTTAGTTTTCGGTTCAGTGTTACGGTTGGAGATAGCGTCAGGGTCAGGTTAGGGTTGGGGTTGAGCTTCAGGTGTCCGCCTAGGGTTAGGGTTAGGTCTATGGTTTGAGTTAGGCTCCAGGTTAGGTTAGGTTTGAACTTAGTTTTAGGGAGTAAGTTTAGGGCTACTGTTAGTTTTCGGTTCAGTGTTACGGTTGGAGTTAGCGTGATGGTCAGATTAGGGTTGGGGTTGAGCTTAAGGTGTCCTCCTAGGGTTAGAGTTAGGTCTGTGGTTTGATTTAGGCTCCAGGTTAGGTTAGGTTTGAACTTAGTTTGAGGGAGTAAGTTTAGGGCTACTGTTAGTTTTCGGTTCAGTGTTACGGTTGGAGATAGCGTCAGGGTCTGGTTAGGGTTGTGGTTGAGTTTCAGGTGTCCGCCTAGGGTTAGGGTTAGGTCTATGGTTTGAGTTAGGCTTCAAGTTAGGTTAGGTTTGAAGTTAGTTTGAGGGAGTAAGTTTAGGGCTACTGTTAGTTTTCGGGTAACTGTTACTGTTGGAGTTAGCGTCAGGGCCAGGTTAGGGTTGGGGTTGAGCTTAAGGTGTCCGCCTAGGGTTAGGGTTAGGTGTATGGTTTGATTTTGGCTTCAGGTTAGGTTAGGTTTGAACTTAGTTTGAGGGAGTAAGTTTAGGGCTACTGTTAGTTTTCGGTTAACTGTTACGGTTGGAGTAAGCGTCAGGGTCAGGTTAGGGTTGGGGTCAAGCTTAAGGTGTCCGCCTAGGGTTAGGGTTAGGTCTATTGTTTGAGTTAGTCTTCAGGTTAGGTTAGGTTTGAACTTAGTTTGAGGGAGTAAGTTTAGTGCTACTGTTAGTTTTCGGTTCAGTGTTACGGTTGGAGTTAGCGTGAGGGTCAGGTTAGGGTTGGGGTTGTGCTTAAGGTGTCCTCCTAGGGTTAGGGTTAGGTCTGTGGTTTGAGTTAGGCTTCAGGTTAGGTTAGGTTTGAACTTAGTTTGAGGGAGTAAGTTTAGGGCTACTGTTAGTTTTCGGGTAACTGTTACTGTTGGAGTTAGCGTCATGGCCAGGTTAGGGTTGGGGTTGAGTTTAAGGTGTCCGCCTAGGGTTAGGGTTAGGTGTATGGTTTCATTTAGGCTTCAGGTTAGGTTAGGTTGGAACTTAGTTTGAGGCCGTAAGTTTAGGGCTACTGTTAGTTTTCGGGTAACTGTTACGGTTGGAGTTAGCGTCAGGGCCAGGTTAGGGTTGGGGTTGAGCTTAAGGTGTCCGCCTAGGGTTAGGGTTAGGTCTACTGTTTGAGTTAGGCTTCAGGTTAGGTTAGGTTTGAACTTAGCTTGTGGGAGACAGTTTAGGGCTACTGTTAGTATTCGTTTAACTGTTATGGTTGGAGTAAGCGTCAGGGTCAAGTTAGGGTGGGGGTTAAGCATAAGGTGTCCGCCTAGGGTTAGGGTTAGGTCTATGGTTTCATTTAGGCTTCAGGTTAGGTTAAGATTGAACTTAGTTATAGGGAGTAAGTTTAGGGCTACTGTTAGTTTTCGGTTCAATGTTACGTTTGGAGTTAGCGTGAGGGTCCGGTTAGGGTTGGGGTTGAGCTTAAGGTGTCCGCCTAGGGTTAGGGTTAGGTCTGTGGTTTGAGTTAGGCTTCAGGTTAGGTTAGGTTTGAACTTAGTTTGAGGGAGTAAGTTTAGGGCTACTGTTAGTTTTCGGTTCAGTGTTACGGTTGGAGATAGCGTCAGGGTCAGGTTAGGGTTGGGGTTGAGCTTCAGGTGTCCGCCTAGGGTTAGGGTTAGGTCTGTGGTTTGAGTTAGGCTTCAGGTTAGGTTAGGTTTGAACTTAGTTTGAGGGAGTAAGTTTAGGGCTACTGTTAGTTTTCGGGTAACTGTTACTGTTGGAGTTAGCGTCATGGCCAGGTTAGGGATGGGGTTGAGTTTAAGGTGTCCGCCTAGGGTTAGGGTTAGGTGTATGGTTTTTTTAGGCTTCAGGTTAGGTTAGGTTGGAACTTAGTTTGAGGCAGTAAGTTTAGGGCTACTGTTAGTTTTCGGGTAACTGTTACGGTAGGAGTTAGCGTCAGGTCCAGGTTAGGGTTGGGGTTGAGCTTAAGGTGTCCGCCTAGAGTTAGGGTTAGGTCTGTGGTTTGAGTTAGGCTTCAGGTTAAGTTAGGTTTGAACTTAGTTTGAGGGAGTAAGTTTAGGGCTACTGTTAGTTTTCGGTTCAGTGTTACTGTTGGAGATAGCGTCAGGGTCAGGTTAGGGTTGGGGTTGAGCTTCAGGTGTCCGCCTAGGGTTAGGGTTAGGTCTATGGTTTGAGTTAGGCTCCAGGTTAGGTTAGGTTTGAACTTAGTTTTAGGGAGTAAGTTTAGGGCTACTGTTAGTTTTCGGTTCAGTGTTACGGTTGGAGTTAGCGTGATGGTCAGATTAGGGTTGGGGTTGAGCTTAAGGTGTCCTCCTAGGGTTAGAGTTAGGTCTGTGGTTTGAGTTAGGCTCCAGGTTAGGTTAGGTTTGAACTTAGTTTGAGGGAGTAAGTTTAGGGCTACTGTTAGTTTTCAGTTAACTGTTACAGTTGGAGTACGCGTCAGGGTCAGGTTAGGGTGGGGGTTAAGCATAAGGTGTCCGCCTAGGGTTAGGGTTAAGTCTATGATTTGATTTAGGCTTCAGGTTAGGTTAGGTTTGAACTTAGTTTGAGGGAGTCAGTTTAGGGCTACTGTTAGTTTTCGGTTAACTGTTACGGTTGGAGTAAGCGTCAGGGTCAGGTTAGGTTTGGGGTTGAGCTTAAGGTGTCCGACTAGGGTTAGGGTTAGGTGTATGGTTTGATTTAGGCTTCAGGATAGGTTAGGTTTAAACTTAGTTTGAGGGAGTAAGTTTAGGGCTACTGTTAGTTTTCGTTTAACTGTTACGGTTGGAGTAAGCGTCAGGGTCAGGTTAGGGTTGGGGTCAAGCTTAAGGTGTCCGCCTAGGGTTAGGGTTAGGTCTATTGTTTGAGTTAGTCTTCAGGTTAGGTTAGGTTTGAACTTAGTTTGAGGGAGTAAGTTTAGTGCTACTGTTAGTTTTCGGTTCAGTGTTACGGTTGGAGTTAGCGTGAGGGTCAGGTTAGGGTTGGGGTTGTGCTTAAGGTGTCCTCCTAGGGTTAGGGTTAGGTCTGTGGTTTGAGTTAGGCTTCAGGTTAGGTTAGGTTTGTACTTAGTTTGAGGGAGTAAGTTTAGGGCTACTGTTAGTTTTCGGGTAACTGTTACTGTTGGAGTTAGCGTCATGGCCAGGTTAGGGTTGGGGTTGAGTTTAAGGTGTCCGCCTAGGGTTAGGGTTAGGTGTATGGTTTCATTTAGGCTTCAGGTTAGGTTAGGTTGGAACTTAGTTTGAGGCAGTAATTTTAGGGCTACTGTTAGTTTTCGGGTAACTGTTACGGTTGGAGTTAGCGTCAGGTCCAGGTTAGGGTTGGGGTTGAGCTTAAGGTGTCCGCCTAAGGTTAGGGTTAGGTCTATTGTTTGAGTTAGGCTTCACGTTAGGTTAGGTTTGAACTTAGTTTGAGGGAGACAGTTTAGGGCTACTGTTAGTTTTCATTTAACTGTTACGGTTGGAGTAAGCGTCAGGGTCAGGTTAGGGTGGGGGTTAAGCATAAGGTGTCCGCCTAGGGTTAGGGTTAGGTCTATGTTTTCATTTAGGCTTCAGGTTAGGTTAGGATTGAACTTAGTTTGAGGGAGTAAGTTTAGGGCTACTGTTAGTTTTCGGTTCAGTGTTACGTTTGGAGTTAGCGTGAGGGTCCGGTTAGGGTTGGGGTTGAGCTTAATGTGTTCGCCTAGGGTTAGGCTTAGGTCTGTGGTTTGAGTTAGGCTTCAGGTTAGGTTAGGTGTGAACTTAGTTTGAGGGAGTAAGTATACGGTGATTGTTAGTTTTCGGTTCAGTATTATGGTTGGAGTTAGCGTAAGGGTCACGTTAGGTTTGGGATTGAGCTTAAGGTGTCCGCCTAGGGTTAGGGTTATGTGTATGGTTTGATTTAGGCTTCAGGTTAGGTTAGGTTTGAACTTAGTTTGTGGGAGTAATTTTAAGGCTACTGTTAGTTTTCGGTTAACTGTTACGGTTGGAGTAAGCGTCAGGGTCAGGTTAGGGTTGGGGTCAAGCTTAAGGTGTCCGCCTAGGGTTAGGGTTAGGTCTATTGTTTGAGTTAGGCTTCAGGTTAGGTTAGGTTTTAACTTAGTTTGAGGGAGTAAATTTAGGGCTACTGTTAGTTTCCGGTACAGTGTTACGGTTGGAGTTAGCGTGAGGGTCAGGTTAGGGTTGGGGTTGAGCTTAAGGTGTCCTCCTAGGGTTAAGGTTAGGTCTGTGGTTTGAGTGAGGCTTCAGGTTATGTTTGGTTTGAACTTAGTTTGAGGGAGTAAGTTTAGGGCTACTGTTAGTTTTCGGTTCAGTGTTACGGTTGGAGATAGCGTCAGGGTCAGGTTAGGGTTGTGATTGAGCTTCAGGTGTCCGCCTAGGGTTAGGGTTAGGTCTATGGTTTGAGTTAGGCTTCAAGTTAGGTTAGGTTTGAAGTTAGTTTGAGGGAGTAAGTTTAGGGCTACTGTTAGATTTCGGGTAACTGTTACTGATAGAGTTAGCGTCAGGGCCATGTTAGGGTTGGGGTTCAGCTTAAGGTGTCCGCCTAGGGTTAGGGTTAGGTGTATGGTTTGATTTAGGCTTCAGGTTAGGTTAGGTTTGAACTTAGTTTGAGGGAGTAAGTTTAGGGCTACTGTTAGTTTTCGTTTAACTGTTACGGTTGGAGTAAGCGTCAGGGTCAGGTTAGGGTGGGGGTTAAGCATAAGGTGTCCGCCTAGGGTTAGGGTTAGGTCTATGGTTTCATTTAGGCTTCAGGTTAGGTTAGGATTGAACTTAGTTTGAGGGAGTAAGTTATGGGCCACTGTTAGTTTTCGGTTCAGTGTTACGGTTGGATTTAGCCTCAGGGTCAGGTTAGGGTTGGGGTTAAGCTTAAGGTGTCCGCCTAGGGTTAGGGTCAAGTCTATTGTTTGAGTTAGGCTTCAGGTTAGGTTAGGTTTGAACTTAGTTTGAGGGAGACAGTTTAGGGCTACTGTTAGTTTTCGTTTAACTGTTACGGTTGGAGTAAGCGTCTGGGTCAGGTTAGTGTGGGGGTTAAGCATAAGGTGTCCGCCTAGGGTTAGGGTTAGGTCTATGGTTTCATTTAGGCTTCAGGTTAGGTTAGGATTGAACTTAGTTTGAGGGAGTAAGTTTAGGGCTACTGTTAGTTTTCTGTTCAATGTTACATTTGGAGTTAGCTTGACGGTCCGGTTAGGGTTGGGTTTGAGCTTAAGGTGTCTGCCTAGGGTTAGGGTTAGGTCTGTGGTTTGAGTTAGGCTTCAGGATAGGTTAGGTTTGAACTTAGTTTGAGGGAGTAAGTTTAGGGCTACTGTTAGTTTTCGGTTAACTGTTACGGTTGGAGGAAGCGTCAGGGTCAGGTTAGGGTTGGGGTCAAGCTTAAGGTGTCCGCCTAGGGTTAGTGTTAGTTCTATAGTTTGAGTTAGGCTTCAGGTTAGGTTAGGTTTGATCTTAGTTTGAGGGAGTAAGTTTAGGGCTACTGTTAGTTTTCGGTACAGTGTTACGGTTGGAGTTAGCGTGAGTGTCAGGTTAGGGTTGGGGTTGAGCTTAAGTTGTCCTCCTAAGGTTAGGGTTAGGTCTGTGGTTTGAGTTAGGCATCAGGTTAGGTTAGGTTTGAACTTAGTTTGAGGGAGTAAGTTTAGGGCTACTGTTAGTTTTCGGTTCAGTGTTACGGTTGGAGATAGCGTCAGGGTCAGGTTAGGGTTGTGATTGAGCTTCAGGTGTCCGCCTAGGGTTAGGGTTAGGTCTATGGTTTGAGTTAGGGTCCAGGTTAGGGTAGGTTTGAAGTTAGTTTGAGGGAGTAAGTTTAGGGCTACTGTTAGTTTTCGGTTCAGTGTTACGGTTGGAGATAGCGTCAGGGTCTGGTTAGGGTTGTGGTTGAGTTTCAGGTGTCCGCCTAGGGTTAGGGTTAGGTCTATGGTTTTAGTTAGGCTTCAAGTTAGGTTAGGTTTGAAGTTAGTTTGAGGGAGTAAGTTTAGGGCTACTGTTAGTTTTCGGGTAACTGTTACGGTTGGAGTTAGCGTCAGGGCCAGGTTAGGGTTGGGGTTGAGCTTAAGGTGTCCGCCTAGGGTTAGGGTTAGGTCTACTGTTTGAGTTAGGCTTCAGGTTAGGTTAGGTTTGAACTTAGTTTGTGGGAGACAGTTTAGGGCTACTGTTAGTTTTCGTTTAACTGTAACGATTGGCGTAAGCGTCAGGGTCAAGTTAGGGTGGGGGTTAAGCATAAGGTGTCCGCCTAGGGTTAGGGTTAGGTCTATGGTTTCATTTAGGCTTCAGGTTAGGTTAGGATTGAACTTAGTTTGAGGGAGTAAGTTTAGGGCTACTGTTAGTTTTCGGTTCAATGTTACGTTTGGAGTTAGCGTGAGGGTCCGGTTAGGGTTGGGGTTGAGCTTAAGGTGTCCGCCTAGGGTTAGGGTTAGGTCTGTGGATTGAGTTAGGCTTCAGGTTAGGTTAGGTTTGAACTTAGTTTGAGGGAGTATGTTTAGGGCTACTGTTAGTTTCCGGTTCAGTGTTTCGGTTGGAGATAGCGTCAGGGTCAGGTTAGGGTTGGGGTTGAGCTTCAGGTATCCGCCTAGGGTTAGGGTTAGGTCTATGGTTTGAATTAGGCTTCAGGTTAGGTTAGGTTTGAACTTAGTTTGAGGGAGTAAGTTTAGGGCTACTGTTAGTTTTCGGTTCAGTGTTACTGTTGGAGTTAGCGTGAGGGTCAGGTTAGGGTTGGGTTTGAACTTCAGGTGTCCGCCTAGGGTTAGGGTTAGGTGTATGGTTTGATTTAGGCTTCAGGTTAGGTTAGGTTGGAACTTAGTTTGAGGGAGTAAGTTTAGGGCTATTGTTAGTTTTCGGTTAACTGTTACAGTTGGAGTAAGCGTCAGGGTCAGGTTAGGGTGGAGGTTAAGCATAAGGTGTCCGCCTAGGGTTAGGGTTAGGTCTATGATTTGATTTAGGCTTCAGGTTAGGTTAGGTTTGAACTTAGTTTGAGGGAGTCAGTTTAGGGCTACTGTTAGTTTTCGGTTAACTGTTAAGGTTGGAGTAAGCGTCAGGGTCAAGTTAGGTTTGGGGTTGAGCTTAAGGTGTCCGCCTAGGGTTAGGGTTATGTGTATGGTTTGTTTTAGGCTTCAGGTTAGGTTAGGTTTGAACTTAGTTTGAGGGAGTAAGTTTAGGGCTACTGTTAGATTTCGGTTAACTGTTACGGTTGGAGTAAGCGTCAGGGTCAGGTTAGGGTTGGGGTCAAGCTTAAGGTGTCGGCCTAGGGTTAGGGTTAGGTCTATTGTTTGAGTTAGGCTTCAGGTTAGGTTAGGTTTGAACTTAGTTTGAGGGAGTAAGTTTAGGGCTACTGTTAGTTTTCGGTATAGTGTTACGGTTTGAGTTAGCGTGAGGGTCAGGTTAGGGTTGGGGTTGAGCTTAAGGTGTCCTCCTAGGGTTAGGGTTAGGTCTGTGGTTTGAGTGAGGCTTCAGGTTAGGTTAGGTTTGAACTTAGTTTGAGGGAGTAAGTTTAGGGCTACTGTTAGTTTTCGGTTCAGTGTTACGGTTGGAGATAGCGTCAGGGTCAGGTTAGGGTTGTGATTGAGCTTCAGGTGTCCGCCTAGGGTTAGGGTTAGTTCTATGGTTTGAGTTAGGTTCCAGGTTAGGGTAGGTTTGAACTTAGTTTGAGGGAGTAAGTTTAGGGCTACTGTTAGTTTTCGGTTCAGTGTTACGTTTGGAGATAGCGTCAGGGTCTGGTTAGGGTTGTGGTTGAGTTTCAGGTGTCCGCCTAGGGTTAGGGTTAGGTCTATGGTTTGAGTTAGGCTTCAAGTTAGGTTAGGTTTGAAGTTAGTTTGAGGGAGTAAGTTTAGGGCTACTGTTAGTTTTCGGGTAACTGTTACTGTTGGAGTTAGCGTCAGGGCCAGGTTAGGGTTGGGGTTGAGCTTAAGGTGTCCGCCTAGGCTTATGGTTAGGTGTATGGTTTGATTTAGGCTTCAGGTTAGGTTAGGTTTGAAGTTAGTTTGAGGGAGTAAGTTTAGGGCTACTGTTAGTTTTCGTTTAACTGTTACGGTTGGAGTACGCGTCAGGGTCAGGTTAGGGTGGGGGTTAAGCATAAGGTGTCCGCCTAGGGTTAGGGTTAGTTCTATGGTTTCATTTAGGCTTTAGGTTAGGTTAGGATTGAACTTAGTTTGAGGGAGTAAGTTTAGGGCCACTGTTAGTTTTCGGTTCAGTATTACGGTTGGATTTAGCCTCAGGGTCAGGTTAGGGTTGGGGTTAAGCTTAAGGTGTCCGCCTAGGGTTAGGGTTAAGTCTATTGTTTGAGTTAGGCTTCAGGTTAGGTTAGGTTTGAACTTAGTTTGAGGGAGACAGTTTAGGGCTACTGTTAGTTTTCGTTTAACTGTTACGGTTGGAGTAAGCGTCTGGGTCAGGTTAGGGTAGGGGTTAAGCATAAGTTGTCCGCCTAGGGTTAGGGTTAGGTCTATGGTATCATTTAGGCTTCAGGTTAGGTTAGGATTGAACTTAGTTTGAGGGAGTAAGTTTAGGGCTACTGTTAGTTTTCGGTTCAATGTTACGTTTGGAGTTAGCGTGACGGTCCGGTTAGGGTTGGGGTTGAGCTTAAGGTGTCTGCCTAGGGTTAGGGTTAGGTCTGTGATTTGAGTTAGGCTTCAGGTTAGGTTAGGTTTGACTTAGTTTGAGGAAATAAGTTTAGGGCTACTGTTAATTTTCGGTTAACTGTTACGGTTGGAGTAAGCGTCAGGGTCAGGTAAGGGTTGGGGTCAAGCTTAAGGTGTCCGCCTATGGTTAGAGTTACGTCTATTGTTTGAGTTAGGCTTCAGGTTAGGTTAGGTTTGAACTTAGTTTGAGCGAGTAAGTTTAGGGCTACTGTTAGTTTTCGGTACAGTGTTACGGTTGGAGTTAGCGTGAGGGTCAGGTTAGGTTTGGGGTTGAGCTTAAAGTGTCCTCCTAGGGTTAGGGTTAGGTCTGTGGTTTGAGTGAGGCTTCAGGTTAGGTTAGGTTTGAACTTAGTTTGAGGGAGACAGTTTAGGGCTACTGTTAGTTTTCATTTAACAGTTACGTTTGGAGTAAGCGTCAGGGTCATGTTAGAGTGGGGGTTAAGCATAAGGTGTCCGCCTAGGGATAGGGTTAGGTCTATGGTTTTATTTAGGCTTCAGGTTAGGTTAGGATTGAACGTAGTTTGAGGGAGTAAGTTTAGAGCTACTGTTAGTTTTCGGTTCAGTGTTACGGTTGGAGATAGCGTCAGGGTCTGGTTAGGGTAATGTTTGAGTTTCAGGTGTCTTCCTAGGGTTAGGGTTAGGTCTGTGGTTTGAGTTAGGCTTCAGGTTAGGTTAGGTTTGAACTTAGTTTGAGGGAGTAAGTTTAGGGCTACTGTTAGTTTTCGAGTAACTGTTACTGTTGGAGTTAGCGTCATGGCCAAGTTAGGGTTGGGGTTGAGCTTAAGGTGTCCGCCTAGGGTTAGGGTTAGGTGTATGGTTTCATTTAGGCTTCAGGTTAGGTTAGGTTGGAACTTAGTTTGAGGCAGTAAGTTTAGGGCTACTGTTAGTTTTCGGGTAACTGTTACGGTTGGAGTTAGCGTCAGGGCCAGGTTAGGGTTGGGGTTGAGCTTTAGGTGTCCGCCTAGGGTTAGGGTTAGGTCTGTGGTTTGAGTTAGGCTTCAAGTTAGGTTAGGTTTGAACTTAGTTTCAGGGAGTAACTTTAGGGCTACTGTTAGTTTTCGGTTCAGTGTTACGGTTGGTGTTAGAGTGAGGGTCAGGTTAGGGTTGGGGTGGAGCTTAAGGTGTCCTCCCATGGTTAGGGTTAGGTCTGTGGTTTGAGTTAGACTTCAGGTGAGGTTAGGTTTGAACGTAGTTTGAGGGAGTAAGTTTAGGGCTACTGTTAGTTTTCGGTTCACTGTTACGGTTGGAGATAGCGTCAGGTTCAGGGTAGGGTTGTGATTCAGCTTCAGGTGTCCGCCTAGGGTTAGGGTTAGGTCTATGGTTTGAGTTAGGGTCCAGGTTAGGTTAGGTTTGAAGTTAGTTTAAGGGAGTAAGTTTAGGGCTACTGTTTGTTTTCGGTTCAGTGTTACGGTTGGTGTTAGCGTGAGGGTCAGGTTAGGGTTGGGGTGGAGCTTAAGGTGTCCTCCCATGGTTAGGGTTAGGTCTGTGGTTTGAGTTAGACTTCAGGTGAGGTTAGGTTTGAACGTAGTTTGAGGGAGTAAGTTTAGGGCTACTGTTAGTTTTCGGTTCACTGTTACGGTTGGAGATAGCGTCAGGTTCAGGGTAGGGTTGTGATTCAGCTTCAGGTGTCCGCCTAGGGTTAGGGTTAGGTCTATGGTTTGAGTTAGGGTCCAGGTTAGGTTAGGTTTGAAGTTAGTTTGAGGGAGTAAGTTTAGGGCTACTGTTTGTTTTCGGTTCAGTGTTACGGTTGGAGATAGCGTCAGGGTCTGGTTAGGGTTGTGGTTGAGTTTCAGGTGTCCGCGTAGGGTTAGGGTTAGGTCTATGGTTTGAGTTAGGCTTCAAGTTAGGTTAGGTTTGAAGTTAGTTTGAGGGAGTAAGTTTAGGGCTACTGTTAGTTTTCGGGTAACTGTTACTGTTGGAGTTATCGTCAGGGCCAGGTTCGGGTTGGGGTTGAGCTTAAGGTGTCCGCCTAGGGTTAGGGTTAGGTGTATGGTTTGATTTAGTCTTCAGGTTAGGATAGGTTTGAACTTAGTTTGAGGGAGTAAGTTTAGGGCTACTGTTAGTTTTCGTTTAACTGTTACGGTTGGAGTAAGCGTCAGGGTCAGGTTATGGTGGGGGTTAACCATAAGGTGTCCGCCTAGGGTTAGGGTTAGGTCTATGGTATCATTTAGGCTTTAGGTTAGGTTAGGATTGAACTTAGTTTGAGGGAGTAAGTTTAGGGCTACTCTTAGTTTTCGGTTCAGTGATATAGTTGGAGTTAGCCTGGAGGTCAGGTTAGGGTTGGGGTTGAGCTTAAGGTGTCCTCCTAGGGTTAGGGTTAGGTCTATGATTTGATTTAGGCTTCAGGTTAGGTTAGGTTTGAACTTAGTTTGAGGGAGTCAGTTTAGGGCTACTGTTAGTTTTCGGTTAACTGTTATGGTTGGAGTAAGCATCAGGGTCAGGTTAGGTTTGGGGTTGAGCTTAAGGTGTCCGCTTAGGGTTAGGGTTATGGTTTGATTTAGGCTTCAGGTTAGGTTAGGTTTGAACTTAGTTTGAGGGAGTAAGTTTAGGGCTACTGTTAGTTTTTGGTTGCGTGTTACATTTGGAGTTAGCGTGAGTGTCTGGTTAGGGTTGGGGTTGAGCTTAAGGTGTCCACCTAGGGTTAGGGTTAGGTCTGCGATTTGAGATAGGGTTCAGGTAAGGTTAGGTTTGAACTTAGTTTGAGGGAGTAAGTTTAGGGCTACTGTTAGTTTTCGGTTCAGTGTTACGGTTGGAGATAGCGTCAGGGTCAGGTTAGGGTTAGGGTTGAGCTTCAGGTTTCCGGCTATTGTTAGGGTTAGGTCTAAGATTTGATTTAGGCTTCAGGTTAGGTTAGGTTTGAACTTAGTTTGAGGGAGTAAGTTTAGGGCTACTGTTAGTTTTTGGTTCAGTGTTATGGTTGGAGATAGCGTCATGGTCAAGTTAGGGTTGGGTTTGAGATTCAGGTGTCCACCTAGTGTTAGGGTTAGGTCTATGGTTTGAGTTAGGCTTCAGGTTAGGTTAGGTTTGAACTCAATTTGAGGGAGTAAGTTTAGGCCTATTGTATTTTTTGGTTCAGTGTTACGGTTGAATTTAGCCTCAGGGTCAGGTTAGGGTTGGGGTCAAGCTTAAGGTGTCCGCCTAGGGTTAGGGTTAGGTCTATTGTTTGAGTTAGGCTTCAGGTTAGGTTAGGTTTGAACTTAGTTTGAGAGAGTAAGTTTAGGGCTACTGTTAGTTTTCGGTTAACTATTATGGTTGGAGTAAGCGTCAGGGTCAGGTTAGGGTTGGGTCACGCTTAAGGTGTCCGCCTAGGGTTAGGGTTAGGTCTATTGTTTGAGTTAGGCTTCAGGTTAGGTTAGGTTTGAACTTAGTTTGAGGGAGTAAGTTTAGGGCTACTGTTAGTTTTCGGTTCAGTGTTTCGGTTGGAGATAGCTTGAGGGTCAGGTTAGGGTTGGGGTTGAGCTTAAGGTGTCCTCCTAGGGTTAGGGTTAGGTCTGTGGTTTGAGTTAGGCTTCAGGGTAGGTTAGGTTTGAACTTACTTTGAGGGAGTAAGTTTAGGGCTACTGTTAGTTTTCGGTTCAGTGTTACGGTTGGAGATAGCGTCAGGGTCAAGTTAGGGTTGTGATTGAGCTTCAGGTGTCCGCCTAGGGTTAGGGTTAGGTCTATGGTTTGAGTTAGGGTCCAGGTTAGGTTAGGTTTGAACTTAGTTTGAGGGAGTAAGTTTAGGGCTACTTTTAGTTTTCGGTTCAGTGTTACGGTTGGAGATAGCGTCCGGGTCTGGTTAGGGTTGTGGTTGAGTTTCAGGTGTCCGCCTAGGGTTAGGGTTAGGTCTATGGTTTGAGTTAGGCTTCAAGTTAGGTTAGGTTTGAAGTTAGTTTGAGGGAGTAAGTTTAGGGCTACTGTTAGTTTTCGGGTAACTGTTACTGTTGGAGTTAGCGTCAGGGCCAGGTTCGGGTTGGGGTTGAGCTTAAGGTGTCCGCCTAGGGTTAGGGTTAGGTGTATGGTTTGATTTAGGCTTCAGGTTAGGTTAGGTTTGAAGTTAGTTTGAGGGAGTAAGTTTAGGGCTACTGTTAGTTTTCGGTTAACTGTTACAGTTGGAGTAAGCGTCAGGGTCACGTTAGGGTGGGGGTTAAGCATAAGGTGTCCGCCTAGGGTTAGGGTTAGGTCTATGATTTGATTTAGGCTTCAGGTTAGGTTAGGTTTGAACTTAGTTTGAGGGAGTCAGTTTAGGGCTACTGTTAGTTTTCGGTTAACTGTTACGGTTGGAGTAAGCGTCAGGGTCAGGTTAGGTTTTGGGTTGAGCTTAAGGTGTCCGCCTAGGGTTAGGGTTAGGTGTATGGTTTGATTTAGGCTTCAGGTTAGGTTAGGATTGAACTTAGTTTGAGGGAGTAAGTTTAGGGCTACTGTTAGTTTTCGGTTAACTGTTACGGTTGGAGTAAGCGTCAGGGTCAGGTTAGGGTGGGGGTTAAGCATAAGGTGTCCGCCTAGGGTTAAGGTTAGGTCTATGGTTTCATTTAGGCTTCAGGTTAGGTTAGGATTGAACTTAGTTTGAGGGAGTAAGTTTAGGACTACTCTTAGTTTTCGGTTCATTGATATGGTTGGAGTTAGCCTGGAGGTCAGGTTAGGGTTGGGGTTGAGCTTAAGGTGTCCTCCTATGGTTAGGGTTAGGTCTGTGGTTTGAGTTAGGCTCCAGGTTAGGTTAGGTTTGAACTTAGTTTGAGGGAGTAAGTTTAGGGCTACTGTTAGTTTTCGGTTCCGTGTTACGGTTGGAGATAGCGTCAGGGTCTGGTTAGGGTTGTGGTTGAGTTTCAGGTGTCCACCTAGGGTTAGGGTTAGGTCTATGGTTTGAGTTAGGCTTCAAGTTAGGTTAGGTTTGAAATTAGTTTGAGGGAGTAAGTTTAGGGCTACTGTTAGTTTTCGGGTAACTGTTACGGTTGGAGTTTGCGTCATGGCCAGGTTAGGGTTGGGGTTGAGCTTAAGGTGTCCGCCTAGGGTTAGGGTTAGGTCTACTGTTTGAGTTAGGCTTCAGGTTAGGTTAGGTTTGAACTTAGCTTGTGGGAGACAGTTTAGGGCTACTGTTAGTATTCGTTTAACTGTTATGGTTGGAGTAAGCGTCAGGGTCAAGTTAGGGTGGGGGTTAAGCATAAGGTGTCCGCCTAGGGTTAGGGTTAGGTCTATGGTTTCATTTAGGCTTCAGGTTAGGTTAAGATTGAACTTAGTTATAGGGAGTAAGTTTAGGGCTACTGTTAGTTTTCGGTTCAATGTTACGTTTGGAGTTAGCGTGAGGGTCCGGTTAGGGTTGGGGTTGAGCTTAAGGTGTCCGCCTAGGGTTAGGGTTAGGTCTGTGGTTTGAGTTAGGCTTCAGGTTAGGTTAGGTTGAACTTAGTTTGAGGGAGTAAGTTTAGGGCTACTGTTAGTTTTCGGTTCAGTGTTACGGTTGGAGATAGCGTCAGGGTCAGGTTAGGGTTGGGGTTCAGCTTCAGGTGTCCGCCTAGGGTTAGGGTTAGGTCTGTGGTTTGAGTTAGGCTTCAGGTTAGGTTAGGTTTGAACTTAGTTTGAGGGAGTAAGTTTAGGGCTACTGTTAGTTTTCGGTTCAGTGTTACGGTTGGAGATAGCGTCAGGGTCAAGTTAGGGTTGTGATTGAGCTTCAGGTGTCCGCCTAGGGTTAGGGTTAGGTCTATGGTTTGAGTTAGGGTCCAGGTTAGGTTAGGTTTGAACTTAGTTTGAGGGAGTAAGTTTAGGGCTACTTTTAGTTTTCGGTTCAGTGTTACGGTTGGAGATAGCGTCCGGGTCTGGTTAGGGTTGTGGTTGAGTTTCAGGTGTCCGCCTAGGGTTAGGGTTAGGTCTATGGTTTGAGTTAGGCTTCAAGTTAGGTTAGGTTTGAAGTTAGTTTGAGGGAGTAAGTTTAGGGCTACTGTTAGTTTTCGGGTAACTGTTACTGTTGGAGTTAGCGTCAGGGCCAGGTTCGGGTTGGGGTTGAGCTTAAGGTGTCCGCCTAGGGTTAGGGTTAGGTGTATGGTTTGATTTAGGCTTCAGGTTAGGTTAGGTTTGAAGTTAGTTTGAGGGAGTAAGTTTAGGGCTACTGTTAGTTTTCGGTTAACTGTTACAGTTGGAGTAAGCGTCAGGGTCACGTTAGGGTGGGGGTTAAGCATAAGGTGTCCGCCTAGGGTTATGGTTAGGTCTATGATTTGATTTAGGCTTCAGGTTAGGTTAGGTTTGAACTTAGTTTGAGGGAGTCAGTTTAGGGCTACTGTTAGTTTTCGCTTAACTGTTACGGTTGGAGTAAGCGTCAGGGTCAGGTTAGGTTTTGGGTTGAGCTTAAGGTGTCCGCCTAGGGTTAGGGTTAGGTGTATGGTTTGATTTAGGCTTCAGGTTAGGTTAGGATTGAACTTAGTTTGAGGGAGTAAGTTTAGGGCTACTGTTAGTTTTCGGTTAACTGTTACGGTTGGAGTAAGCGTCAGGGTCAGGTTAGGGTGGGGGTTAAGCATAAGGTGTCCGCCTAGGGTTAAGGTTAGGTCTATGGTTTCATTTAGGCTTCAGGTTAGGTTAGGATTGAACTTAGTTTGAGGGAGTAAGTTTAGGACTACTCTTAGTTTTCGGTTCATTGATATGGTTGGAGTTAGCCTGGAGGTCAGGTTAGGGTTGGGGTTGAGCTTAAGGTGTCCTCCTATGGTTAGGGTTAGGTCTGTGGTTTGAGTTAGGCTCCAGGTTAGGTTAGGTTTGAACTTAGTTTGAGGGAGTAAGTTTAGGGCTACTGTTAGTTTTCGGTTCCGTGTTACGGTTGGAGATAGCGTCAGGGTCTGGTTAGGGTTGTGGTTGAGTTTCAGGTGTCCACCTAGGGTTAGGGTTAGGTCTATGGTTTGAGTTAGGCTTCAAGTTAGGTTAGGTTTGAAATTAGTTTGAGGGAGTAAGTTTAGGGCTACTGTTAGTTTTCGGGTAACTGTTACGGTTGGAGTTAGCGTCAGGGCCAGGTTAGGGTTGGGGTTGAGCTTAAGGTGTCCGCCTAGGGTTAGGGTTAGGTCTACTGTTTGAGTTAGGCTTCAGGTTAGGTTAGGTTTGAACTTAGCTTGTGGGAGACAGTTTAGGGCTACTGTTAGTATTCGTTTAACTGTTATGGTTGGAGTAAGCGTCAGGGTCAAGTTAGGGTGGGGGTTAAGCATAAGGTGTCCGCCTAGGGTTAGGGTTAGGTCTATGGTTTCATTTAGGCTTCAGGTTAGGTTAAGATTGAACTTAGTTATAGGGAGTAAGTTTAGGGCTACTGTTAGTTTTCGGTTCAATGTTACGTTTGGAGTTAGCGTGAGGGTCCGGTTAGGGTTGGGGTTGAGCTTAAGGTGTCCGCCTAGGGTTAGGGTTAGGTCTGTGGTTTGAGTTAGGCTTCAGGTTAGGTTAGGTTGAACTTAGTTTGAGGGAGTAAGTTTAGGGCTACTGTTAGTTTTCGGTTCAGTGTTACGGTTGGAGATAGCGTCAGGGTCAGGTTAGGGTTGGGGTTCAGCTTCAGGTGTCCGCCTAGGGTTAGGGTTAGGTCTGTGGTTTGAGTTAGGCTTCAGGTTAGGTTAGGTTTGAACTTAGTTTGAGGGAGTAAGTTTAGGGCTACTGTTAGTTTTCGGTTCAGTGTTACGGTTGGAGATAGCGTCAGGGTCAAGTTAGGGTTGTGATTGAGCTTCAGGTGTCCGCCTAGGGTTAGGGTTAGGTCTATGGTTTGAGTTAGGGTCCAGGTTAGGTTAGTTTTGAACTTAGTTTGAGGGAGTAAGTTTAGGGCTACTTTTAGTTTTCGGTTCAGTGTTACGGTTGGAGATAGCGTCCGGGTCTGGTTAGGGTTGTGGTTGAGTTTCAGGTGTCCGCCTAGGGTTAGGGTTAGGTCTATGGTTTGAGTTAGGCTTCAAGTTAGGTTAGGTTTGAAGTTAGTTTGAGGGAGTAAGTTTAGGGCTACTGTTAGTTTTCGGGTAACTGTTACTGTTGGAGTTAGCGTCAGGGCCAGGTTCGGGTTGGGGTTGAGCTTAAGGTGTCCGCCTAGGGTTAGGGTTAGGTGTATGGTTTGATTTAGGCTTCAGGTTAGGTTAGGTTTGAAGTTAGTTTGAGGGAGTAAGTTTAGGGCTACTGTTAGTTTTCGGTTAACTGTTACAGTTGGAGTAAGCGTCAGGGTCACGTTAGGGTGGGGGTTAAGCATAAGGTGTCCGCCTAGGGTTAGGGTTAGGTCTATGATTTGATTTAGGCTTCAGGTTAGGTTAGGTTTGAACTTAGTTTGAGGGAGTCAGTTTAGGGCTACTGTTAGTTTTCGGTTAACTGTTACGGTTGGAGTAAGCGTCAGGGTCAGGTTAGGTTTTGGGTTGAGCTTAAGGTGTCCGCCTAGGGTTAGGGTTAGGTGTATGGTTTGATTTAGGCTTCAGGTTAGGTTAGGATTGAACTTAGTTTGAGGGAGTAAGTTTAGGGCTACTGTTAGTTTTCGGTTAACTGTTACGGTTGGAGTAAGCGTCAGGGTCAGGTTAGGGTGGGGGTTAAGCATAAGGTGTCCGCCTAGGGTTAAGGTTAGGTCTATGGTTTCATTTAGGCTTCAGGTTAGGTTAGGATTGAACTTAGTTTGAGGGAGTAAGTTTAGGACTACTCTTAGTTTTCGGTTCATTGATATGGTTGGAGTTAGCCTGGAGGTCAGGTTAGGGTTGGGGTTGAGCTTAAGGTGTCCTCCTATGGTTAGGGTTAGGTCTGTGGTTTGAGTTAGGCTCCAGGTTAGGTTAGGTTTGAACTTAGTTTGAGGGAGTAAGTTTAGGGCTACTGTTAGTTTTCGGTTCCGTGTTACGGTTGGAGATAGCGTCAGGGTCTGGTTAGGGTTGTGGTTGAGTTTCAGGTGTCCACCTAGGGTTAGGGTTAGGTCTATGGTTTGAGTTAGGCTTCAAGTTAGGTTAGGTTTGAAATTAGTTTGAGGGAGTAAGTTTAGGGCTACTGTTAGTTTTCGGGTAACTGTTACGGTTGGAGTTAGCATCAGGGCCAGGTTAGGGTTGGGGTTGAGCTTAAGGTGTCCGCCTAGGGTTAGGGTTAGGTCTACTGTTTGAGTTAGGCTTCAGGTTAGGTTAGGTTTGAACTTAGCTTGTGGGAGACAGTTTAGGGCTACTGTTAGTATTCGTTTAACTGTTATGGTTGGAGTAAGCGTCAGGGTCAAGTTAGGGTGGGGGTTAAGCATAAGGTGTCCGCCTAGGGTTAGGGTTAGGTCTATGGTTTCATTTAGGCTTCAGGTTAGGTTAAGATTGAACTTAGTTATAGGGAGTAAGTTTAGGGCTACTGTTAGTTTTCGGTTCAATGTTACGTTTGGAGTTAGCGTGAGGGTCCGGTTAGGGTTGGGGTTGAGCTTAAGGTGTCCGCCTAGGGTTAGGGTTACGTCTGTGGTTTGAGTTAGGCTTCAGGTTAGGTTAGGTTGAACTTAGTTTGAGGGAGTAAGTTTAGGGCTACTGTTAGTTTTCGGTTCAGTGTTACGGTTGGAGATAGCGTCAGGGTCAGGTTAGGGTTGGGGTTCAGCTTCAGGTGTCCGCCTAGGGTTAGGGTTAGGTCTGTGGTTTGAGTTAGGCTTCAGGTTAGGTTAGGTTTGAACTTAGTTTGAGGGAGTAAGTTTAGGGCTACTGTTAGTTTTCGGGTAACTGTTACTGTTGGAGTTAGCGTCATGGCCAGGTTAGGGATGGGGTTGAGTTTAAGGTGTCCGCCTAGGGTTAGGGTTAGGTGTATGGTTTCATTTAGGCTTCAGGTTAGGTTAGGTTGGAACTTAGTTTGAGGCAGTAAGTTTAGGGCTACTGTTAGTTTTCGGGTAACTGTTACGGTAGGAGTTAGCGTCAGGTCCAGGTTAGGGTTGGGGTTGAGCTTAAGGTGTCCGCCTAGAGTTAGGGTTAGGTCTGTGGTTTGAGTTAGGCTTCAGGTTAAGTTAGGTTTGAACTTAGTTTGAGGGAGCAAGTTTAGGGCTACTGTTAGTTTTCGGTTCAGTGTTACGGTTGGAGATAGCGTCAGGGTCAGGTTAGGGTTGGGGTTGAGCTTCAGGTGTCCGCCTAGGGTTAGGGTTAGGTCTATGGTTTGAGTTAGGCTCCAGGTTAGGTTAGGTTTGAACTTAGTTTTAGGGAGTAAGTTTAGGGCTACTGTTAGTTTTCGGTTCAGTGTTACGGTTGGAGTTAGCGTGATGGTCAGATTAGGGTTGGGGTTGAGCTTAAGGTGTCCTCCTAGGGTTAGAGTTAGGTCTGTGGTTTGAGTTAGGCTCCAGGTTAGGTTAGGTTTGAACTTAGTTTGAGGGAGTAAGTTTAGGGCTACTGTTAGTTTTCGGTTCAGTGTTACGGTTGGAGATAGCGTCAGGGTCTGGTTAGGGTTGTGGTTGAGTTTCAGGTGTCCGCCTAGGGTTAGGGTTAGGTCTATGGTTTGAGTTAGGCTTCAAGTTAGGTTAGGTTTGAAGTTAGTTTGAGGGAGTAAGTTTAGGGCTACTGTTAGTTTTCGGGTAACTGTTACTGTTGGAGTTAGCGTCAGGGCCAGGTTCGGGTTGGGGTTGAGCTTAAGGTGTCCGCCTAGGGTTAGGGTTAGGTGTATGGTTTGATTTAGGCTTCAGGTTAGGTTAGGTTTGAAGTTAGTTTGAGGGAGTAAGTTTAGGGCTACTGTTAGTTTTCGGTTAACTGTTACAGTTGGAGTAAGCGTCAGGGTCACGTTAGGGTGGGGGTTAAGCATAAGGTGTCCGCCTAGGGTTAGGGTTAGGTCTATGATTTGATTTAGGCTTCAGGTTAGGTTAGGTTTGAACTTAGTTTGAGGGAGTCAGTTTAGGGCTACTGTTAGTTTTCGGTTAACTGTTACGGTTGGAGTAAGCGTCAGGGTCAGGTTAGGTTTTGGGTTGAGCTTAAGGTGTCCGCCTAGGGTTAGGGTTAGGTGTATGGTTTGATTTAGGCTTCAGGTTAGGTTAGGATTGAACTTAGTTTGAGGGAGTAAGTTTAGGGCTACTGTTAGTTTTCGGTTAACTGTTACGGTTGGAGTAAGAGTCAGGGTCAGGTTAGGGTGGGGGTTAAGCATAAGGTGTCCGCCTAGGGTTAAGGTTAGGTCTATGGTTTCATTTAGGCTTCAGGTTAGGTTAGGATTGAACTTAGTTTGAGGGAGTAAGTTTAGGACTACTCTTAGTTTTCGGTTCATTGATATGGTTGGAGTTAGCCTGGAGGTCAGGTTAGGGTTGGGGTTGAGCTTAAGGTGTCCTCCTATGGTTAGGGTTAGGTCTGTGGTTTGAGTTAGGCTCCAGGTTAGGTTAGGTTTGAACTTAGTTTGAGGGAGTAAGTTTAGGGCTACTGTTAGTTTTCGGTTCCGTGTTACGGTTGGAGATAGCGTCAGGGTCTGGTTAGGGTTGTGGTTGAGTTTCAGGTGTCCACCTAGGGTTAGGGTTAGGTCTATGGTTTGAGTTAGGCTTCAAGTTAGGTTAGGTTTGAAATTAGTTTGAGGGAGTAAGTTTAGGGCTACTGTTAGTTTTCGGGTAACTGTTACGGTTGGAGTTAGCGTCAGGGCCAGGTTAGGGTTGGGGTTGAGCTTAAGGTGTCCGCCTAGGGTTAGGGTTAGGTCTATTGTTTGAGTTAGGCTTCAGGTTAGGTTAGGTTTGAACTTAGCTTGTGGGAGACAGTTTAGGGCTACTGTTAGTATTCGTTTAACTGTTATGGTTGGAGTAAGCGTCAGGGTCAAGTTAGGGTGGGGGTTAAGCATAAGGTGTCCGCCTAGGGTTAGGGTTAGGTCTATGGTTTCATTTAGGCTTCAGGTTAGGTTAAGATTGAACTTAGTTATAGGGAGTAAGTTTAGGGCTACTGTTAGTTTTCGGTTCAATGTTATGTTTGGAGTTAGCGTGAGGGTCCGGTTAGGGTTGGGGTTGAGCTTAAGGTGTCCGCCTAGGGTTAGGGTTAGGTCTGTGGTTTGAGTTAGGCTTCAGGTTAGGTTAGGTTTGAACTTAGTTTGAGGGAGTAAGTTTAGGGCTACTGTTAGTTTTCGGTTCAGTGTTACGGTTGGAGATAGCGACAGGGTCAGGTTAGGGTTGGGGTTGAGCTTCAGGTGTCCGCCTAGGGTTAGGGTTAGGTCTGTGGTTTGAGTTAGGCTTCAGGTTAGGTTAGGTTTGAACTTAGTTTGAGGGAGTAAGTTTAGGGCTACTGTTAGTTTTCGGTTCAGTGTTACGGTTGGAGATAGCGTCAGGGTCAGGTTAGGGTTGGGGTTGAGCTTCAGGTGTCCGCCTAGGGTTAGGGTTAGGTCTGTGGTTTGAGTTAGGCTTCAGGTTAGGTTAGGTTTGAACTTAGTTTGAGGGAGTAAGTTTAGGGCTACTGTTAGTTTTCGGGTAACTGTTACTGTTGGAGTTAGCGTCATGGCCAGGTTAGGGATGGGGTTGATTTTAAGGTGTCCGCCTAGGGTTAGGGTTAGGTGTATGGTTTCATTTAGGCTTCAGGTTAGGTTAGGTTGGAACTTAGTTTGAGGCAGTAAGTTTAGGGCTACTGTTAGTTTTCGGGTAACTGTTAGGGTAGGAGTTAGCGTCAGGTCCAGGTTAGGGTTGGGGTTGAGCTTAAGGTGTCCGCCTAGAGTTAGGGTTAGGTCTGTGGTTTGAGTTAGGCTTCAGGTTAAGTTAGGTTTGAACTTAGTTTGAGGGAGCAAGTTTAGGGCTACTGTTAGTTTTCGGTTCAGTGTTACGGTTGGAGATAGCGTCAGGGTCAGGTTAGGGTTGGGGTTGAGCTTCAGGTGTCCGCCTAGGGTTAGGGTTAGGTCTATGGTTTGAGTTAGGCTCCAGGTTAGGTTAGGTTTGAACTTAGTTTTAGGGAGTAAGTTTAGGGCTACTGTTAGTTTTCGGTTCAGTGTTACGGTTGGAGTTAGCGTGATGGTCAGATTAGGGTTGGGGTTGAGCTTAAGGTGTCCTCCTAGGGTTAGAGTTAGGTCTGTGGTTTGAGTTAGGCTCCAGGTTAGGTTAGGTTTGAACTTAGTTTGAGGGAGTAAGTTTAGGGCTACTGTTAGTTTTCGGTTCAGTGTTACGGTTGGAGATAGCGTCAGGGTCTGGTTAGGGTTGTGGTTGAGTTTCAGGTGTCCGCCTAGGGTTAGGGTTAGGTCTATGGTTTGAGTTAGGCTTCAAGTTAGGTTAGGTTTGAAGTTAGTTTGAGGGAGTAAGTTTAGGGCTACTGTTAGTTTTCGGGTAACTGTTACTGTTGGAGTTAGCGTCAGGGCCAGGTTAGGGTTGGGGTTGAGCTTAAGGTGTCCGCCTAGGGTTAGGGTTAGGTGTATGGTTTGATTTTGGCTTCAGGTTAGGTTAGGTTTGAAGTTAGTTTGAGGGAGTAAGTTTAGGGCTACTGTTAGTTTTCGGTTAACTGTTACAGTTGGAGTACGCGTCAGGGTCAGGTTAGGGTGGGGGTTAAGCATAAGGTGTCCGCCTAGGGTTAGGGTTAAGTCTATGATTTGATTTAGGCTTCAGGTTAGGTTAGGCTTGAACTTAGTTTGAGGGAGTCAGTTTAGGGCTACTGTTAGTTTTCGGTTAACTGTTACGGTTGGAGTAAGCGTCAGGGTCAGGTTAGGTTTGGGGTTGAGCTTAAGGTGTCCGACTAGGGTTAGGGTTAGGTGTATGGTTTGATTTAGGCTTCAGGATAGGTTAGGTTTGAACTTAGTTTGAGGGAGTAAGTTTAGGGCTACTGTTAGTTTTCGGTTAACTGTTACGGTTGGAGTAAGCGTCAGGGTCAGGTTAGGGTTGGGGTCAAGCTTAAGGTGTCCGCCTAGGGTTAGGGTTAGGTCTATTGTTTGAGTTAGTCTTCAGGTTAGGTTAGGTTTGAACTTAGTTTGAGGGAGTAAGTTTAGTGCTACTGTTAGTTTTCGGTTCAGTGTTACGGTTGGAGTTAGCGTGAGGGTCAGGTTAGGGTTGGGGTTGTGCTTAAGGTGTCCTCCTAGGGTTAGGGTTAGGTCTGTGGTTTGAGTTAGGCTTCAGGTTAGGTTAGGTTTGAACTTAGTTTGAGGGAGTAAGTTTAGGGCTACTGTTAGTTTTCGGGTAACTGTTACTGTTGGAGTTAGCGTCATGGCCAGGTTAGGGTTGGGGTTGAGTTTAAGGTGTCCGCCTAGGGTTAGGGTTAGGTGTATGGTTTCATTTAGGCTTCAGGTTAGGTTAGGTTGGAACTTAGTTTGAGGCCGTAAGTTTAGGGCTACTGTTAGTTTTCGGGTAACTGTTACGGTTGGAGTTAGCGTCAGGGCCAGGTTAGGGTTGGGGTTGAGCTTAAGGTGTCCGCCTAGGGTTAGGGTTAGGTCTACTGTTTGAGTTAGGCTTCAGGTTAGGTTAGGTTTGAACTTAGCTTCTGGGAGACAGTTTAGGGCTACTGTTAGTATTCGTTTAACTGTTATGGTTGGAGTAAGCGTCAGGGTCAAGTTAGGGTGGGGGTTAAGCATAAGGTGTCCGCCTAGGGTTAGGGTTAGGTCTATGGTTTCATTTAGGCTTCAGGTTAGGTTAAGATTGAACTTAGTTATAGGGAGTAAGTTTAGGGCTACTGTTAGTTTTCGGTTCAATGTTACTTTTGGAGTTAGCGTGAGGGTCCGGTTAGGGTTGGGGTTGAGCTTAAGGTGTCCGCCTAGGGTTAGGGTTAGGTCTGTGGTTTGAGTTAGGCTTCAGGTTAGGTTAGGTTTGAACTTAGTTTGAGGGAGTAAGTTTAGGGCTACTGTTAGTTTTCGGTTCAGTGTTACGGTTGGAGATAGCGTCAGGGTCAGGTTAGGGTTGGGGTTGAGCTTCAGGTGTCCGCCTAGGGTTAGGGTTAGGTCTGTGGTTTGAGTTAGGCTTCAGGTTAGGTTAGGTTTGAACTTAGTTTGAGGGAGTAAGTTTAGGGCTACTGTTAGTTTTCGGGTAACTGTTACTGTTGGAGTTAGCGTCATGGCCAGGTTAGGGATGGGGTTGAGTTTAAGGTGTCCGCCTAGGGTTAGGGTTAGGTGTATGGTTTCATTTAGGCTTCAGGTTAGGTTAGGTTGGAACTTAGTTTGAGGCAGTAAGTTTAGGGCTACTGTTAGTTTTCGGGTAACTGTTACGGTAGGAGTTAGCGTCAGGTCCAGGTTAGGGTTGGGGTTGAGCTTAAGGTGTCCGCCTAGAGTTAGGGTTAGGTCTGTGGTTTGAGTTAGGCTTCAGGTTAAGTTAGGTTTGAACTTAGTTTGAGGGAGTAAGTTTAGGGCTACTGTTAGTTTTCGGTTCAGTGTTACGGTTGGAGATAGCGTCAGGGTCAGGTTAGGGTTGGGGTTGAGCTTCAGGTGTCCGCCTAGGTTAGGGTTAGGTCTATGGTTTGAGTTAGGCTCCAGGTTAGGTTAGGTTTGAACTTAGTTTTAGGGAGTAAGTTTAGGGCTACTGTTAGTTTTCGGTTCAGTGTTACGGTTGGAGTTAGCGTGATGGTCAGATTAGGGTTGGGGTTGAGCTTAAGGTGTCCTCCTAGGGTTAGAGTTAGGTCTGTGGTTTGAGTTAGGCTCCAGGTTAGGTTAGGTTTGAACTTAGTTTGAGGGAGTAAGTTTAGGGCTACTGTTAGTTTTCAGTTAACTGTTACAGTTGGAGTACGCGTCAGGGTCAGGTTAGGGTGGGGGTTAAGCATAAGGTGTCCGCCTAGGGTTAGGGTTAAGTCTATGATTTGATTTAGGCTTCAGGTTAGGTTAGGTTTGAACTTAGTTTGAGGGAGTCAGTTTAGGGCTACTGTTAGTTTTCGGTTAACTTTTACGGTTGGAGTAAGCGTCAGGGTCAGGTTAGGTTTGGGGTTGAGCTTAAGGTGTCCGACTAGGGTTAGGGTTAGGTGTATGGTTTGATTTAGGCTTCAGGATAGGTTAGGTTTAAACTTAGTTTGAGGGAGTAAGTTTAGGGCTACTGTTAGTTTTCGTTTAACTGTTACGGTTGGAGTAAGCGTCAGGGTCAGGTTAGGGTTGGGGTCAAGCTTAAGGTGTCCGCCTAGGGTTAGGGTTAGGTCTATTGTTTGAGTTAGTCTTCAGGTTAGGTTAGGTTTGAACTTAGTTTGAGGGAGTAAGTTTAGTGCTACTGTTAGTTTTCGGTTCAGTGTTACGGTTGGAGTTAGCGTGAGGGTCAGGTTAGGGTTGGGGTTGTGCTTAAGGTGTCCTCCTAGGGTTAGGGTTAGGTCTGTGGTTTGAGTTAGGCTTCAGGTTAGGTTAGGTTTGTACTTAGTTTGAGGGAGTAAGTTTAGGGCTACTGTTAGTTTTCGGGTAACTGTTACTGTTGGAGTTAGCGTCATGGCCAGGTTAGTGTTGGGGTTGAGTTTAAGGTGTCCGCCTAGGGTTAGGGTTAGGTGTATGGTTTCATTTAGGCTTCAGGTTAGGTTAGGTTGGAACTTAGTTTGAGGCAGTAATTTTAGGGCTACTGTTAGTTTTCGGGTAACTGTTACGGTTGGAGTTAGCGTCAGGTCCAGGTTAGGGTTGGGGTTGAGCTTAAGGTGTCCGCCTAAGGTTAGGGTTAGGTCTATTGTTTGAGTTAGGCTTCACGTTAGGTTAGGTGTGAACTTAGTTTGAGGGAGACAGTTTAGGGCTACTGTTAGTTTTCATTTAACTGTTACGGTTGGAGTAAGCGTCAGGGTCAGGTTAGGGTGGGGGTTAAGCATAAGGTGTCCGCCTAGGGTTAGGGTTAGGTCTATGTTTTCATTTAGGCTTCAGGTTAGGTTAGGATTGAACTTAGTTTGAGGGAGTAAGTTTAGGGCTACTGTTAGTTTTCGGTTCAGTGTTACGTTTGGAGTTAGCGTGAGGGTCCGGTTAGGGTTGGGGTTGAGCTTAATGTGTTCGCCTAGGGTTAGGCTTAGGTCTGTGGTTTGAGTTAGGCTTCAGGTTAGGTTAGGTTTGAACTTAGTTTGAGGGAGTAACTTTAGGGCTACTGTTAGTTTTCGGTTCAGTGTTACGGTTGGAGTTAGCGTGAGGGTCAGGTTAGGGTTGGGGTTGAGCTTAAGGTGTCCTCCCAGGGTTAGGGTTAGGTCTGTGGTTTGAGTTAGGCTTCAGGTTAGGTTAGGTTTGAACTTAGTTTGAGGGAGTAAGTTTAGGGCTACTGTTTGTTTTCGGTTCAGTGTTACGGTTGGAGATAGCGTCAGGGTCTGGATAGGATTGTGGTTGAGTTTCAGGTGTCCGCCTAGGGTTAGGGTTAGGTCTATGGTTTGAGTTAGGCTTCAAGTTAGGTTAGGTTTGAAGTTAGTTTGAGGGAGTAAGTTTAGGGCTACTGTTAGTTTTCGGGTAACTGTTACTGTTGGAGTTAGCGTCAGGGCCAGGTTAGGGTTGGGGTTGAGCTTAAGGTGTCCGCCTAGGGTTAGGGTTAGGTGTATGGTTTGATTTAGTCTTCAGGTTAGGATAGGTTTGAACTTAGTTTGAGGGAGTAAGTTTAGGGCTACTGTTAGTTTTCGTTTAACTGTTACGGTTGGAGTAAGCGTCAGGGTCAGGTTATGGTGGGGGTTAACCATAAGGTGTCCGCCTAGGGTTAGGGTTAGGTCTATGGTTTCATTTAGGCTTTAGGTTAGGTTAGGATTGAACTTAGTTTGAGGGAGTAAGTTTAGGGCTACTCTTAGTTTTCGGTTCAGTGATATGGTTGGAATTAGCCTGGAGGTCAGGTTAGGGTTGGGGTTGAGATTCAGGTGTCTGCCTAGGGTTAGGATTCGGTCTATGGTTGAGTTAGGCTTCAGGTTAGGTTATGTTTGACCTTTGTTTGAGGGAGTAAGTTTAGGCCTATTGTATTTTATGGTTCAGTGTTACGGTTGAATTTAGCCTCAGGGTCAGGTTAGGGTTGCGGTCAAGCTTAAGGTGTCCGCCTATGGTTAGGGTTAGGTCTATTGTTTGAGTTAGGCTTCAGCTTAGGTTAGGATTGAACTTAGTTTGAGTGAGTAAGTTTAGGGCCACTGTTAGTTTTCGGTTCAGTGTAACGGTTCGATTTAGCCTCAGGGTCAGGTTAGGTTTGGGGTTAAGCTTAAGGTGTCCGCCTAAGGTTAGGGTTAGGTCTATTGTTTGAGTTAGGCTTCAGGTTAGGTTAGGTTTGAACTTAGTTTGAGGGAGACAGTTTAGGGCTACTGTAAGTTTTCATTTAACTGTTACGGTTGGAGTAAGCGTCAGGGTCAGGTTAGGGTGGGGGTTAAGCATAAGGTGTCCGCATAGGGTTAGGGTTAGGTCTATGGTTTGAGTTAGGCTTCAGGTTAGGTTAGGTTTGAACTTAGTTTGAGGGAGTAAGTTAAGGGCTGCTGTTAGTTTTCGGTTAACTGTTACGGTTGGAGTAAGCGTCAGGGTCAGGTTAGGGTGGGGGTTAAGCATAAGGTGTCCGCCTAGGGTTAAGGTTAGGTCTATGGTTTCATTTAGGCTTCAGGTTAGGTTAGGATTGAACTTAGTTTGAGGGAGTAAGTTTAGGACTACTCTTAGTTTTCGGTTCATTGATATGGTTGGAGTTAGCCTGGAGGTCAGGTTAGGGTTGGGGTTGAGCTTAAGGTGTCCTCCTATGGTTAGGGTTAGGTCTGTGGTTTGAGTTAGGCTCCAGGTTAGGTTAGGTTTGAACTTAGTTTGAGGGAGTAAGTTTAGGGCTACTGTTAGTTTTCGGTTCCGTGTTACGGTTGGAGATAGCGTCAGGGTCTGGTTAGGGTTGTGGTTGAGTTTCAGGTGTCCACCTAGGGTTAGGGTTAGGTCTATGGTTTGAGTTAGGCTTCAAGTTAGGTTAGGTTTGAAATTAGTTTGAGGGAGTAAGTTTAGGGCTACTGTTAGTTTTCGGGTAACTGTTACGGTTGGAGTTAGCGTCAGGGCCAGGTTAGGGTTGGGGTTGAGCTTAAGGTGTCCGCCTAGGGTTAGGGTTAGGTCTACTGTTTGAGTTAGGCTTCAGGTTAGGTTAGGTTTGAACTTAGCTTGTGGGAGACAGTTTAGGGCTACTGTTAGTATTCGTTTAACTGTTATGGTTGGAGTAAGCGTCAGGGTCAAGTTAGGGTGGGGGTTAAGCATAAGGTGTCCGCCTAGGGTTAGGGTTAGGTCTATGGTTTCATTTAGGCTTCAGGTTAGGTTAAGATTGAACTTAGTTATAGGGAGTAAGTTTAGGGCTACTGTTAGTTTTCGGTTCAATGTTACGTTTGGAGTTAGCGTGAGGGTCCGGTTAGGGTTGGGGTTGAGCTTAAGGTGTCCGCCTAGGGTTAGGGTTAGGTCTGTGGTTTGAGTTAGGCTTCAGGTTAGGTTAGGTTGAACTTAGTTTGAGGGAGTAAGTTTAGGGCTACTGTTAGTTTTCGGTTCAGTGTTACGGTTGGAGATAGCGTCAGGGTCAGGTTAGGGTTGGGGTTCAGCTTCAGGTGTCCGCCTAGGGTTAGGGTTAGGTCTGTGGTTTGAGTTAGGCTTCAGGTTAGGTTAGGTTTGAACTTAGTTTGAGGGAGTAAGTTTAGGGCTACTGTTAGTTTTCGGTTCAGTGTTACGGTTGGAGATAGCGTCAGGGTCAAGTTAGGGTTGTGATTGAGCTTCAGGTGTCCGCCTAGGGTTAGGGTTAGGTCTATGGTTTGAGTTAGGGTCCAGGTTAGGTTAGGTTTGAACTTAGTTTGAGGGAGTAAGTTTAGGGCTACTTTTAGTTTTCGGTTCAGTGTTACGGTTGGAGATAGCGTCCGGGTCTGGTTAGGGTTGTGGTTGAGTTTCAGGTGTCCGCCTAGGGTTAGGGTTAGGTCTATGGTTTGAGTTAGGCTTCAAGTTAGGTTAGGTTTGAAGTTAGTTTGAGGGAGTAAGTTTAGGGCTACTGTTAGTTTTCGGGTAACTGTTACTGTTGGAGTTAGCGTCAGGGCCAGGTTCGGGTTGGGGTTGAGCTTAAGGTGTCCGCCTAGGGTTAGGGTTAGGTGTATGGTTTGATTTAGGCTTCAGGTTAGGTTAGGTTTGAAGTTAGTTTGAGGGAGTAAGTTTAGGGCTACTGTTAGTTTTCGGTTAACTGTTACAGTTGGAGTAAGCGTCAGGGTCACGTTAGGGTGGGGGTTAAGCATAAGGTGTCCGCCTAGGGTTAGGGTTAGGTCTATGATTTGATTTAGGCTTCAGGTTAGGTTAGGTTTGAACTTAGTTTGAGGGAGTCAGTTTAGGGCTACTGTTAGTTTTCGGTTAACTGTTACGGTTGGAGTAAGCGTCAGGGTCAGGTTAGGTTTTGGGTTGAGCTTAAGGTGTCCGCCTAGGGTTAGGGTTAGGTGTATGGTTTGATTTAGGCTTCAGGTTAGGTTAGGATTGAACTTAGTTTGAGGGAGTAAGTTTAGGGCTACTGTTAGTTTTCGGTTAACTGTTACGGTTGGAGTAAGCGTCAGGGTCAGGTTAGGGTGGGGGTTAAGCATAAGGTGTCCGCCTTGGGTTAAGGTTAGGTCTATGGTTTCATTTAGGCTTCAGGTTAGGTTAGGATTGAACTTAGTTTGAGGGAGTAAGTTTAGGACTACTCTTAGTTTTCGGTTCATTGATATGGTTGGAGTTAGCCTGGAGGTCAGGTTAGGGTTGGGGTTGAGCTTAAGGTGTCCTCCTATGGTTAGGGTTAGGTCTGTGGTTTGAGTTAGGCTCCAGGTTAGGTTAGGTTTGAACTTAGTTTGAGGGAGTAAGTTTAGGGCTACTGTTAGTTTTCGGTTCCGTGTTACGGTTGGAGATAGCGTCAGGGTCTGGTTAGGGTTGTGGTTGAGTTTCAGGTGTCCACCTAGGGTTGGGGTTAGGTCTATGGTTTGAGTTAGGCTTCAAGTTAGGTTAGGTTTGAAATTAGTTTGAGGGAGTAAGTTTAGGGCTACTGTTAGTTTTCGGGTAACTGTTACGGTTGGAGTTAGCGTCAGGGCCAGGTTAGGGTTGGGGTTGAGCTTAAGGTGTCCGCCTAGGGTTAGGGTTAGGTCTACTGTTTGAGTTAGGCTTCAGGTTAGGTTAGGTTTGAACTTAGCTTGTGGGAGACAGTTTAGGGCTACTGTTAGTATTCGTTTAACTGTTATGGTTGGAGTAAGCGTCAGGGTCAAGTTAGGGTGGGGGTTAAGCATAAGGTGTCCGCCTAGGGTTAGGGTTAGGTCTATGGTTTCATTTAGGCTTCAGGTTAGGTTAAGATTGAACTTAGTTATAGGGAGTAAGTTTAGGGCTACTGTTAGTTTTCGGTTCAATGTTACGTTTGGAGTTAGCGTGAGGGTCCGGTTAGGGTTGGGGTTGAGCTTAAGGTGTCCGCCTAGGGTTAGGGTTAGGTCTGTGGTTTGAGTTAGGCTTCAGGTTAGGTTAGGTTGAACTTAGTTTGAGGGAGTAAGTTTAGGGCTACTGTTAGTTTTCGGTTCAGTGTTACGGTTGGAGATAGCGTCAGGGTCAGGTTAGGGTTGGGGTTCAGCTTCAGGTGTCCGCCTAGGGTTAGGGTTAGGTCTGTGGTTTGAGTTAGGCTTCAGGTTAGGTTAGGTTTGAACTTAGTTTGAGGGAGTACGTTTAGGGCTACTGTTAGTTTTCGGGTAACTGTTACTGTTGGAGTTAGCGTCATGGCCAGGTTAGGGATGGGGTTGAGTTTAAGGTGTCCGCCTAGGGTTAGGGTTAGGTGTATGGTTTCATTTAGGCTTCAGGTTAGGTTAGGTTGGAACTTAGTTTGAGGCAGTAAGTTTAGGGCTACTGTTAGTTTTCGGGTAACTGTTACGGTAGGAGTTAGCGTCAGGTCCAGGTTAGGGTTGGGGTTGAGCTTAAGGTGTCCGCCTAGAGTTAGGGTTAGGTCTGTGGTTTGAGTTAGGCTTCAGGTTAAGTTAGGTTTGAACTTAGTTTGAGGGAGCAAGTTTAGGGCTACTGTTAGTTTTCGGTTCAGTGTTACGGTTGGAGATAGCGTCAGGGTCAGGTTAGGGTTGGGGTTGAGCTTCAGGTGTCCGCCTAGGGTTAGGGTTAGGTCTATGGTTTGAGTTAGGGTCCAGGTTAGGTTAGGTTTGAACTTAGTTTGAGGGAGTAAGTTCAGGGCTACTTTTAGTTTTCGGTTCAGTGTTACGGTTGGAGATAGCGTCCGGGTCTGGTTAGGGTTGTGGTTGAGTTTCAGGTGTCCGCCTAGGGTTAGGGTTAGGTCTATGGTTTGAGTTAGGCTTCAAGTTAGGTTAGGTTTGAAGTTAGTTTGAGGGAGTAAGTTTAGGGCTACTGTTAGTTTTCGGGTAACTGTTACTGTTGGAGTTAGCGTCAGGGCCAGGTTCGGGTTGGGGTTGAGCTTAAGGTGTCCGCCTAGGGTTAGGGTTAGGTGTATGGTTTGATTTAGGCTTCAGGTTAGGTTAGGTTTGAAGTTAGTTTGAGGGAGTAAGTTTAGGGCTACTGTTAGTTTTCGGTTAACTGTTACAGTTGGAGTAAGCGTCAGGGTCACGTTAGGGTGGGGGTTAAGCATAAGGTGTCCGCCTAGGGTTAGGGTTAGGTCTATGATTTGATTTAGGCTTCAGGTTAGGTTAGGTTTGAACTTAGTTTGAGGGAGTCAGTTTAGGGCTACTGTTAGTTTTCGGTTAACTGTTACGGTTGGAGTAAGCGTCAGGGTCAGGTTAGGTTTTGGGTTGAGCTTAAGGTGTCCGCCTAGGGTTAGGGTTAGGTGTATGGTTTGATTTAGGCTTCAGGTTAGGTTAGGATTGAACTTAGTTTGAGGGAGTAAGTTTAGGGCTACTGTTAGTTTTCGGTTAACTGTTACGGTTGGAGTAAGCGTCAGGGTCAGGTTAGGGTGGGGGTTAAGCATAAGGTGTCCGCCTAGGGTTAAGGTTAGGTCTATGGTTTCATTTAGGCTTCAGGTTAGGTTAGGATTGAACTTAGTTTGAGGGAGTAAGTTTAGGACTACTCTTAGTTTTCGGTTCATTGATATGGTTGGAGTTAGCCTGGAGGTCAGGTTAGGGTTGGGGTTGAGCTTAAGGTGTCCTCCTATGGTTAGGGTTAGGTCTGTGGTTTGAGTTAGGCTCCAGGTTAGGTTAGGTTTGAACTTAATTTGAGGGAGTAAGTTTAGGGCTACTGTTAGTTTTCGGTTCCGTGTTACGGTTGGAGATAGCGTCAGGGTCTGGTTAGGGTTGTGGTTGAGTTTCAGGTGTCCACCTAGGGTTAGGGTTAGGTCTATGGTTTGAGTTAGGCTTCAAGTTAGGTTAGGTTTGAAATTAGTTTGAGGGAGTAAGTTTAGGGCTACTGTTAGTTTTCGGGTAACTGTTACGGTTGGAGTTAGCGTCAGGGCCAGGTTAGGGTTGGGGTTGAGCTTAAGGTGTCCGCCTAGGGTTAGGGTTAGGTCTACTGTTTGAGTTAGGCTTCAGGTTAGGTTAGGTTTGAACTTAGCTTGTGGGAGACAGTTTAGGGCTACTGTTAGTATTCGTTTAACTGTTATGGTTGGAGTAAGCGTCAGGGTCAAGTTAGGGTGGGGGTTAAGCATAAGGTGTCCGCCTAGGGTTAGGGTTAGGTCTATGGTTTCATTTAGGCTTCAGGTTAGGTTAAGATTGAACTTAGTTATAGGGAGTAAGTTTAGGGCTACTGTTAGTTTTCGGTTCAATGTTATGTTTGGAGTTAGCGTGAGGGTCCGGTTAGGGTTGGGGTTGAGCTTAAGGTGTCCGCCTAGGGTTAGGGTTAGGTCTGTGGTTTGAGTTAGGCTTCAGGTTAGGTTAGGTTTGAACTTAGTTTGAGGGAGTAAGTTTAGGGCTACTGTTAGTTTTCGGTTCAGTGTTACGGTTGGAGATAGCGTCAGGGTCAGGTTAGGGTTGGGGTTGAGCTTCAGGTGTCCGCCTAGGGTTAGGGTTAGGTCTGTGGTTTGAGTTAGGCTTCAGGTTAGGTTAGGTTTGAACTTAGTTTGAGGGAGTAAGTTTAGGGCTACTGTTAGTTTTCGGTTCAGTGTTACGGTTGGAGATAGCGTCAGGGTCAGGTTAGGGTTGGGGTTGAGCTTCAGGTGTCCGCCTAGGGTTAGGGTTAGGTCTGTGGTTTGAGTTAGGCTTCAGGTTAGGTTAGGTTTGAACTTAGTTTGAGGGAGTAAGTTTAGGGCTACTGTTAGTTTTCGGGTAACTGTTACTGTTGGAGTTAGCGTCATGGCCAGGTTAGGGATGGGGTTGATTTTAAGGTGTCCGCCTAGGGTTAGGGTTAGGTGTATGGTTTCATTTAGGCTTCAGGTTAGGTTAGGTTGGAACTTAGTTTGAGGCAGTAAGTTTAGGGCTACTGTTAGTTTTCGGGTAACTGTTAGGGTAGGAGTTAGCGTCAGGTCCAGGTTAGGGTTGGGGTTGAGCTTAAGGTGTCCGCCTAGAGTTAGGGTTAGGTCTGTGGTTTGAGTTAGGCTTCAGGTTAAGTTAGGTTTGAACTTAGTTTGAGGGAGCAAGTTTAGGGCTACTGTTAGTTTTCGGTTCAGTGTTACGGTTGGAGATAGCGTCAGGGTCAGGTTAGGGTTGGGGTTGAGCTTCAGGTGTCCGCCTAGGGTTAGGGTTAGGTCTATGGTTTGAGTTAGGCTCCAGGTTAGGTTAGGTTTGAACTTAGTTTTAGGGAGTAAGTTTAGGGCTACTGTTAGTTTTCGGTTCAGTGTTACGGTTGGAGTTAGCGTGATGGTCAGATTAGGGTTGGGGTTGAGCTTAAGGTGTCCTCCTAGGGTTAGAGTTAGGTCTGTGGTTTGAGTTAGGCTCCAGGTTAGGTTAGGTTTGAACTTAGTTTGAGGGAGTAAGTTTAGGGCTACTGTTAGTTTTCGGTTCAGTGTTACGGTTGGAGATAGCGTCAGGGTCTGGTTAGGGTTGTGGTTGAGTTTCAGGTGTCCGCCTAGGGTTAGGGTTAGGTCTATGGTTTGAGTTAGGCTTCAAGTTAGGTTAGGTTTGAAGTTAGTTTGAGGGAGTAAGTTTAGGGCTACTGTTAGTTTTCGGGTAACTGTTACTGTTGGAGTTAGCGTCAGGGCCAGGTTAGGGTTGGGGTTGAGCTTAAGGTGTCCGCCTAGGGTTAGGGTTAGGTGTATGGTTTGATTTTGGCTTCAGGTTAGGTTAGGTTTGAAGTTAGTTTGAGGGAGTAAGTTTAGGGCTACTGTTAGTTTTCGGTTAACTGTTACAGTTGGAGTACGCGTCAGGGTCAGGTTAGGGTGGGGGTTAAGCATAAGGTGTCCGCCTAGGGTTAGGGTTAAGTCTATGATTTGATTTAGGCTTCAGGTTAGGTTAGGCTTGAACTTAGTTTGAGGGAGTCAGTTTAGGGCTACTGTTAGTTTTCGGTTAACTGTTACGGTTGGAGTAAGCGTCAGGGTCAGGTTAGGTTTGGAGTTGAGCTTAAGGTGTCCGACTAGGGTTAGGGTTAGGTGTATGGTTTGATTTAGGCTTCAGGATAGGTTAGGTTTGAACTTAGTTTGAGGGAGTAAGTTTAGGGCTACTGTTAGTTTTCGGTTAACTGTTACGGTTGGAGTAAGCGTCAGGGTCAGGTTAGGGTTGGGGTCAAGCTTAAGGTGTCCGCCTAGGGTTAGGGTTAGGTCTATTGTTTGAGTTAGTCTTCAGGTTAGGTTAGGTTTGAACTTAGTTTGAGGGAGTAAGTTTAGTGCTACTGTTAGTTTTCGGTTCAGTGTTACGGTTGGAGTTAGCGTGAGGGTCAGGTTAGGGTTGGGGTTGTGCTTAAGGTGTCCTCCTAGGGTTAGGGTTAGGTCTGTGGTTTGAGTTAGGCTTCAGGTTAGGTTAGGTTTGAACTTAGTTTGAGGGAGTAAGTTTAGGGCTACTGTTAGTTTTCGGGTAACTGTTACTGTTGGAGTTAGCGTCATGGCCAGGTTAGGGTTGGGGTTGAGTTTAAGGTGTCCGCCTAGGGTTAGGGTTAGGTGTATGGTTTCATTTAGGCTTCAGGTTAGGTTAGGTTGGAACTTAGTTTGAGGCCGTAAGTTTAGGGCTACTGTTAGTTTTCGGGTAACTGTTACGGTTGGAGTTAGCGTCAGGGCCAGGTTAGGGTTGGGGTTGAGCTTAAGGTGTCCGCCTAGGGTTAGGGTTAGGTCTACTGTTTGAGTTAGGCTTCAGGTTAGGTTAGGTTTGAACTTAGCTTGTGGGAGACAGTTTAGGGTACTGTTAGTATTCGTTTAACTGTTATGGTTGGAGTAAGCGTCAGGGTCAAGTTAGGGTGGGGGTTAAGCATAAGGTGTCCGCCTAGGGTTAGGGTTAGGTCTATGGTTTCATTTAGGCTTCAGGTTAGGTTAAGATTGAACTTAGTTATAGGGAGTAAGTTTAGGGCTACTGTTAGTTTTCGGTTCAATGATACGTTTGGAGTTAGCGTGAGGGTCCGGTTAGGGTTGGGGTTGAGCTTAAGGTGTCCGCCTAGGGTTAGGGTTAGGTCTGTGGTTTGAGTTAGGCTTCAGGTTAGGTTAGGTTTGAACTTAGTTTGAGGGAGTAAGTTTAGGGCTACTGTTAGTTTTCGGTTCAGTGTTACGGTTGGAGATAGCGTCAGGGTCAGGTTAGGGTTGGGGTTGAGCTTCAGGTGTCCGCCTAGGGTTAGGGTTAGGTCTGTGGTTTGAGTTAGGCTTCAGGTTAGGTTAGGTTTGAACTTAGTTTGAGGGAGTAAGTTTAGGGCTACTGTTAGTTTTCGGGTAACTGTTACTGTTGGAGTTAGCGTCATGGCCAGGTTAGGGATGGGGTTGAGTTTAAGGTGTCCGCCTAGGGTTAGGGTTAGGTGTATGGTTTCATTTAGGCTTCAGGTTAGGTTAGGTTGGAACTTAGTTTGAGGCAGTAAGTTTAGGGCTACTGTTAGTTTTCGGGTAACTGTTACGGTAGGAGTTAGCGTCAGGTCCAGGTTAGGGTTGGGGTTGAGCTTAAGGTGTCCGCCTAGAGTTAGGGTTAGGTCTGTGGTTTGAGTTAGGCTTCAGGTTAAGTTAGGTTTGAACTTAGTTTGAGGGAGTAAGTTTAGGGCTACTGTTAGTTTTCGGTTCAGTGTTACGGTTGGAGATAGCGTCAGGGTCAGGTTAGGGTTGGGGTTGAGCTTCAGGTGTCCGCCTAGGGTTAGGGTTAGGTCTATGGTTTGAGTTAGGCTCCAGGTTAGGTTAGGTTTGAACTTAGTTTTAGGGAGTAAGTTTAGGGCTACTGTTAGTTTTCGGTTCAGTGTTACGGTTGGAGTTAGCGTGATGGTCAGATTAGGGTTGGGGTTGAGCTTAAGGTGTCCTCCTAGGGTTAGAGTTAGGTCTGTGGTTTGAGTTAGGCTCCAGGTTAGGTTAGGTTTGAACTTAGTTTGAGGGAGTAAGTTTAGGGCTACTGTTAGTTTTCAGTTAACTGTTACAGTTGGAGTACGCGTCAGGGTCAGTTTAGGGTGGGGGTTAAGCATAAGGTGTCCGCCTAGGGTTAGGGTTAAGTCTATGATTTGATTTAGGCTTCAGGTTAGGTTAGGTTTGAACTTAGTTTGAGGGAGTCAGTTTAGGGCTACTGTTAGTTTTCGGTTAACTTTTACGGTTGGAGTAAGCGTCAGGGTCAGGTTAGGTTTGGGGTTGAGCTTAAGGTGTCCGACTAGGGTTAGGGTTAGGTGTATGGTTTGATTTAGGCTTCAGGATAGGTTAGGTTTAAACTTAGTTTGAGGGAGTAAGTTTAGGGCTACTGTTAGTTTTCGTTTAACTGTTACGGTTGGAGTAAGCCTCAGGGTCAGGTTAGGGTTGGGGTCAAGCTTAAGGTGTCCGCCTAGGGTTAGGGTTAGGTCTATTGTTTGAGTTAGTCTTCAGGTTAGGTTAGGTTTGAACTTAGTTTGAGGGAGTAAGTTTAGTGCTACTGTTAGTTTTCGGTTCAGTGTTACGGTTGGAGTTAGCGTGAGGGTCAGGTTAGGGTTGGGGTTGTGCTTAAGGTGTCCTCCTAGGGTTAGGGTTAGGTCTGTGGTTTGAGTTAGGCTTCAGGTTAGGTTAGGTTTGTACTTAGTTTGAGGGAGTAAGTTTAGGGCTACTGTTAGTTTTCGGGTAACTGTTACTGTTGGAGTTAGCGTCATGGCCAGGTTAGGGTTGGGGTTGAGTTTAAGGTGTCCGCCTAGGGTTAGGGTTAGGTGTATGGTTTCATTTAGGCTTCAGGTTAGGTTAGGTTGGAACTTAGTTTGAGGCAGTAATTTTAGGGCTACTGTTAGTTTTCGGGTAACTGTTACGGTTGGAGTTAGCGTCAGGTCCAGGTTAGGGTTGGGGTTGAGCTTAAGGTGTCCGCCTAAGGTTAGGGTTAGGTCTATTGTTTGAGTTAGGCTTCACGTTAGGTTAGGTTTGAACTTAGTTTGAGGGAGACAGTTTAGGGCTACTGTTAGTTTTCATTTAACTGTTACGGTTGGAGTAAGCGTCAGGGTCAGGTTAGGGTGGGGGTTAAGCATAAGGTGTCCGCCTAGGGTTAGGGTTAGGTCTATGTTTTCATTTAGGCTTCAGGTTAGGTTAGGATTGAACTTAGTTTGAGGGAGTAAGTTTAGGGCTACTGTTAGTTTTCGGTTCAGTGTTACGTTTGGAGTTAGCGTGAGGGTCCGGTTAGGGTTGGGGTTGAGCTTAATGTGTTCGCCTAGGGTTAGGCTTAGGTCTGTGGTTTGAGTTAGGCTTCAGGTTAGGTTAGGTTTGAACTTAGTTTGAGGGAGTAACTTTAGGGCTACTGTTAGTTTTCGGTTCAGTGTTACGGTTGGAGTTAGCGTGAGGGTCAGGTTAGGGTTGGGGTTGAGCTTAAGGTGTCCTCCCAGGGTTAGGGTTAGGTCTGTGGTTTGAGTTAGGCTTCAGGTTAGGTTAGGTTTGAACTTAGTTTGAGGGAGTAAGTTTAGGGCTACTGTTTGTTTTCGGTTCAGTGTTACGGTTGGAGATAGCGTCAGGGTCTGGATAGGATTGTGGTTGAGTTTCAGGTGTCCGCCTAGGGTTAGGGTTAGGTCTATGGTTTGAGTTAGGCTTCAAGTTAGGTTAGGTTTGAAGTTAGTTTGAGGGAGTAAGTTTAGGGCTACTGTTAGTTTTCGGGTAACTGTTACTGTTGGAGTTAGCGTCAGGGCCAGGTTAGGGTTGGGGTTGAGCTTAAGGTGTCCGCCTAGGGTTAGGGTTAGGTGTATGGTTTGATTTAGTCTTCAGGTTAGGATAGGTTTGAACTTAGTTTGAGGGAGTAAGTTTAGGGCTACTGTTAGTTTTCGTTTAACTGTTACGGTTGGAGTAAGCGTCAGGGTCAGGTTATGGTGGGGGTTAACCATAAGGTGTCCGCCTAGGGTTAGGGTTAGGTCTATGGTTTCATTTAGGCTTTAGGTTAGGTTAGGATTGAACTTAGTTTGAGGGAGTAAGTTTAGGGCTACTCTTAGTTTTCGGTTCAGTGATATGGTTGGAATTAGCCTGGAGGTCAGGTTAGGGTTGGGGTTGAGATTCAGGTGTCTGCCTAGGGTTAGGTTTCGGTCTATGGTTGAGTTAGGCTTCAGGTTAGGTTATGTTTGACCTTTGTTTGAGGGAGTAAGTTTAGGCCTATTGTATTTTATGGTTCAGTGTTACGGTTGAATTTAGCCTCAGGGTCAGGTTAGGGTTGCGGTCAAGCTTAAGGTGTCCGCCTATGGTTAGGGTTAGGTCTATTGTTTGAGTTAGGCTTCAGCTTAGGTTAGGATTGAACTTAGTTTGAGTGAGTAAGTTTAGGGCCACTGTTAGTTTTCGGTTCAGTGTAACGGTTCGATTTAGCCTCAGGGTCAGGTTAGGTTTGGGGTTAAGCTTAAGGTGTCCGCCTAAGGTTAGGGTTAGGTCTATTGTTTGAGTTAGGCTTCAGGTTAGGTTAGGTTTGAACTTAGTTTGAGGGAGACAGTTTAGGGCTACTGTAAGTTTTCATTTAACTGTTACGGTTGGAGTAAGCGTCAGGGTCAGGTTAGGGTGGGGGTTAAGCATAAGGTGTCCGCATAGGGTTAGGGTTAGGTCTATGGTTTGAGTTAGGCTTCAGGTTAGGTTAGGTTTGAACTTAGTTTGAGGGAGTAAGTTAAGGGCTGCTGTTAGTTTTCGGTTAACTGTTACGGTTGGAGTAAGCGTCAGGGTCAGGTTAGGGTTGGGGTCAAGCTTAAGGTGTCCGCCTAGGGTTAGGGTTAGGTCTATTGTTTGAGTTAGTCTTCAGGTTAGGTTAGGTTTGAACTTAGTTTGAGGGAGTAAGTTTAGGGCTACTGTTAGTTTTCGGTTCAGTGTTACGGTTGGAGTTAGCGTGAGGGTAAGGTAAGGGATGGGGTTGTGCTTAAGGTGTCCTCCTAGGGTTAGGGTTAGGTCTGTGGTTTGAGTTAGGCTTCAGGATAGGTTAGGTTTGAACTTAGTTTGAGGGAGTAAGTTTAGGGCTACTGTTAGTTTTTGGGTAACTGTTACTGTTGGAGTTAGCGTCATGGCCAGGTTAGGGTTGGGGTTGAGTTTAAGGTGTCCGCCTAGGGTTAGGGTTAGGTGTATGGTTTCATTTAGGCTTCAGGTTAGGTTAGGTTTGAACTTAGTTTGAGGGAGTAAGTTTAGGGCTACTGTTAGTTTTCGTGTAACTGTTACCGTTGGAGTAAGCGTCAGGGTCAGGTTAGGGTGGGGGTTAAGCATAAGGTGTCCGCCTAGGGTTAGGGTTAGGTCTATGGTTTCATTTAGGCTTTAGGTTAGGTTAGGATTGAACTTAGTTTGAGGGAGTAAGTTTAGGGCCACTGTTAGTTTTCGGTTCAGTGTTACGGTTGGATTTAGCCTCAGGGTCAGGTTAGGGTTGGGGTTAAGCTTAAGGTGTCCGCCTAAGGTTAGGGTTAGGTCTATTGTTTGAGTTAGGCTTCAGGTTAGGTTAGGTTTGAATTAGTTTGAGGGAGACAGTTTAGGGCTACTGTTAGTTTTCATTTAACTGTTACGGTTGGAGTAAGCGTCAGGGTCAGGTTAGTGTGGGGGTTAAGCATAAGGTGTCTGCCTAGGGTTAGTGTTAGGTCTATGGTTTCATTTAGGCTTCAGGTTAGGTTAGGATTGAACTTAGTTTGAGGGAGTAAGTTTACGGCTACTGTTAGTTTTCGGTTCAGTGTTACGGTTGGAGTTAGCGTGAGGGTCAGGTTAGGGTTGGGGTTGTGCTTAAGGTGTCCTCCTAGGGTTAGGGTTAGGTCTGTGGTTTGAGTTAGGCTTCAGGTTAGGTTAGGTTTGAACTTAGTTTGAGGGAGTAAGTTTAGGGCTACTGTTATTTTTCGGGTAACTGTTACTGTTGGAGTTAGCGTCATGGCCAGGTTAGGGTTGGGGTTGATTTTAAGGTGTCCGCCTAGGGTTAGGGGTAGGTGTATGGTTTCATTTAGGCTTCAGGTTAGGTTAGGTTGGAACTTAGTTTGAGGCAGTAAGTTTAGGGCTACTGTTATTTTTCGGGTAACTGTTACGGTTGGAGTTAGCGTCAGGTCCAGGTTAGGGTTGGGGTTGAGCTTAAGGTGTCCGCCTTGGGTTAGGGTTAGGTCTGTGGTTTGAGTTAGGCTTCAGGTTAGGTTAGGTTTGAACTTAGTTTGAGGGAGTAAGTTTAGGGCTATTGTTAGTTTTCGGTACAGTGTTACGGTTGGAGATAGCGTCAGGGTCAGGTTAGTGTTGGGGTTGAGCTTCTGGTGTCCGCCTAGGGTTAGGGTTAGGTCTATGGTTTGAGTTACGCTCCAGGTTAGGTTAGGTTTGAACTTAGTTTGAGAGAGTAAGTTTAGGGCAACTGTTAGTATTCGGTTCAGTGTTACAGTTGGAGTTAGCGTGAGGGTCAGGTTAGGGTTCGGGTTGAGCTTAAGGTGTCCGCCTAGGGTTAGGGTTAGGTTTATTGTTTGATTTAGGCTTCAGGTTAGGTTAGGTTTGAACTTAGATTGAGGGAGTAAGTTTAGGGCTACTGTTAGTTTTCGGGTAACTGTTACGGTTGGAGTTAGCGTTAGGGTCAGGTTATGTTTGGGGTTGAGCTTAAGGTGTCCGCCTAGAGTTACGGTTAGGTGTATGGTTTTATTTAGGATTCAGGTTAGGTTATGTTTGAACTTAGTTTGAGGGCGTAAGTTTAGGGCTACTGTTAGTTTTCGGTTAACTGTTATGGTTGGATTAAGCGTCAGGGTCAGGTTAGGTTTGGGGTTGAGCTTAAGGTGTCCGCCTAGGGTTAGGGTTAGGTGTATGGTTTGATTTAGGCTTCAGGTTAGGTTAGGTTTGAAGTTAGTTTGAGGGAGTAAGTTTAGGGCTACTGTAAGTTTTCGGTTAACTGTTACAGTTGGAGTAAGCGTCAAGGTCAGGGTAGGGTGGGGTTTAAGCATGAGGTGTCCGCCTAGGGTTAGGGTTAGGTCTATGATTTGATTTAGGCTCCAGGTTAGGTTAGGTTTGAACTTAGTTTGAGGGAGTAAGTTTAGGGCTACTGTTAGTTTTCGGTTCAGTGTTACGGTTGGAGATAGCGTCAGGGTCAGGTTAGGGTTGTGATTGAGCTTCAGGTGTCCGCCTAGGGTTAGGGTTAGGTCTATGGTTTGAGTTAGGGTCCAGGTTAGGGTAGGTTTGAACTTAGTTTGAGGGAGTAAGTTTAGGGCTACTTTAGTTTTCGGTTCAGTGTTACGGTTGGAGATAGCGTCAGGGTCTGGTTAGGGTTGTGGTTGAGTTTCAGGTGTCCGTCTAGGGTTAGGGTTAGGTCTATGGTTCGAGTTAGGCTTCAAGTTAGGTTAGGTTTGAAGTTAGTTTGAGGGAGTAAGTTTAGGGCTACTGTTAGTTTTCGGGTAACTGTTACTGTTGGAGTTAGCGTCAGGGCCAGGTTAGGGTTGGGGTTGAGCTTAAGGTGTCCGCCTAGGGTTAGGGTTAGGTGTATGGTTTGATTTAGGCTTCAGGTTAGGTTAGGTTTGAAGTTAGTTTGAGGGAGTAAGTTTAGGGCTACTGTTAGTTTTCGGTTAACTGTTAAAGTTGGAGTACGCGTCAGGGTCAGGTTAGGGTAGGGGTTAAGCATAAGGTGTCCGCCTAGGGTTAGGGTTAGGTCTATGATTTGATTTAGGCTTCAGGTTAGGTTAGGTTTGAACTTAGTTTGAGGGAGTCAGTTTAGGGCTACTGTTAGTTTTCGGTTAACTGTTACGGTTGGAGTAAGCGTCAGGGTCAGGTTAGGTTTGGGGTTGAGCTTAAGGTGTCCGCCTAGGGTTAGGGTTAGGTGTATGGTTTGATTTAGGCTTCAGGTTAGGTTAGGTTTGAACTTAGTTTTTGGGAGTAAGTTTAGGGCTACTGTTAGTTTTCGTTTAACTGTTACGGTTGGAGTAAGCGTCAGGGTCAGGTTAGGGTGGGGGTTAAGCATAAGGTGTCCGCCTAGGGTTAGGGTTAGGTCTATTGTTTGAGTTAGTCTTCAGGTTAGGTTAGGTTTGAACTTAGTTTGAGGGAGTAAGTTTAGTGCTACTGTTAGTTTTCGGTTCAGTGTTACGGTTGGAGTTAGCGTGAGGGTCAGGTTAGGGTTGGGGTTGTGCTTAAGGTGTCCTCCTAGGGTTAGGGTTAGGTCTGTGGTTTGAGTTAGGCTTCAGGTTAGGTTAGGTTTGAACTTAGTTTGAGGGAGTAAGTTTAGGGCTACTGTTAGTTTTCGGGTAACTGTTACTGTTGGAGTTAGCTTCATGGCCAGGTTAGGGTTGGGGTTGAGTTTAAGGTGTCCGCCTAGGGTTAGGGTTAGGTGTATGGTTTCAATTAGCCTTCAGGTTAGGTTAGGTTGGAACTTAGTTTGAGGCAGTAAGTTTAGGGCTACTGTTAGTTTTCGGGTAACTGTTACGGTTGGAGTTAGCGTCAATGCCAGGTTAGGGTTGGGGTTGAGCTTAAGGTGTCCGCCTAGGGTTAGGGTTAGGTCTGTGGTTTGAGTTAGGCTTCAGGTTAGGTTAGGTTTGAACTTAGTTTGAGGGAGTAAGTTTAGGGCTACTGTTAGTTTTGGGTTCAGTGTTACGGTTGGAGATAGCGTCAGGTTCAGGTTAGGGTTGGGGTTGAGCTTCAGGTGTCCGCCTAGGGTTAGGGTTAGGTCTATGGTTTGAGTTAGGCTCCAGGTTAGGTTAGGTTTGAACTTAGTTTGAGGGAGTAAGTTTAGGGCTACTGTTAGTTTTCGGTTCAGTGTTACGGTTGGAGTTAGCGTGAGGGTCAGATTAGGGTTGGGGTTGAGCTTAAGGTGTCCTCCTAGGGTTAGGATTAGGTCTGTGGTTTGAGTTAGGCTCCAGGTTAGGTTAGGTTTGAACTTAGTTTGAGGGAGTAAGTTTAGGGCTACTGTTAGTTTTCGGTTCAGTGTTACGGTTGGAGATAGCGTCAGGGTCTGGTTAGGGTTGTGGTTGAGTTTCAGGTGTCCGTCTAGGGTTAGGGTTAGGTCTATGGTTCGAGTTAGGCTTCAAGTTAGGTTAGGTTTGAAGTTAGTTTGAGGGAGTAAATTTAGGGCTACTGTTAGTTTTCGGGTAACTGTTACTGTTGGAGTTAGCGTCAGGGCCAGGTTAGGGTTGGGGTTGAGCTTAAGGTGTCCGCATAGGGTTAGGGTTAGGTCTATGGTTCGAGTTAGGCTTCAAGTTAGGTTAGGTTTGAAGTTAGTTTGAGGGAGTAAGTTTAGGGCTACTGTTAGTTTTCGGTTAACTGTTACAGTTGGAGTACGCGTCAGGGTCAGCTTAGGGTGGGGGTTAAGCATAAGGTGTCCGCCTAGTGTTAGGGTTAGGTCTATGATTTGATTTAGGCTTCAGGTTAGGTTAGGTTTGAACTTAGTTTGAGGGAGTCAGTTTAGGGCTACTGTTAGTTTTCGGTTAACTGTTACGGTTGGAGTAAGCGTCAGGGTCAGGTTAGGTTTTGGGTTGAGCTTAAGGTGTCCGCCTAGGGTTAGGGTTAGGTGTATGGTTTGATTTAGGCTTCAGGTTAGGTTAGGTTTGAACTTAGTTTGAGGGAGTAAGTTTAGGGCTACTGTTAGTTTTCGTTTAACTGTTACGGTTGGAGTAAGCGTCAGGGTCAGGTTAGTGTGGGGGTTAAGCATATGGTGTCCGCCTAGGGTTAGTGTTAGGTCTATGGTTTCATTTAGGCTTCAGGTTAGGTTAGGATTGAACTTAGTTTGAGGGAGTAAGTTTAGGGCTACTGTTAGTTTTCGGTTCAATGTTACGTTTGGAGTTAGCGTGAGGGTCCGGTTAGGGTTGGGGTTGAGCTTAAGGTGTTCGCCTAGGGTTAGGCTTAGGTCTGTGGTTTGAGTTAGGATTCAGGTTAGGTTAGGTTTGAACTTAGTTTGAGGGAGTAAGTTTAGGGCTACTGTTAGTTTTCGTTTAACTGTTACGGTTGGAGTAAGCGTCAGGGTCAGGTTAGGGTTGGGGTCAAGCTTAAGGTGTCCGCCTAGGGTTAGGGTTAGGTCTATTGTTTGAGTTAGTCTTCAGGTTAGGTTAGGTTTGAACTTAGTTTGAGGGAGTAAGTTTAGTGCTACTGTTAGTTTTCGGTTCAGTGTTACGGTTGGAGTTAGCGTGAGGGTCAGGTTAGGGTTGGGGTTGTGCTTAAGGTGTCCTCCTAGGGTTAGGGTTAGGTCTGTGGTTTGAGTTAGGCTTCAGGTTAGGTTAGGTTTGAACTTAGTTTGAGGGAGTAAGTTTAGGGCTACTGTTAGTTTTCGGGTAACTGTTACTGTTGGAGTTAGCGTCATGGCCAGGTTAGGGTTGGGGTTGAGTTTAAGGTGTCCGCCTAGGGTTTGGGGTAGGTGTATGGTTTCATTTAGGCTTCAGGTTAGGTTAGGTTGGAACTTAGTTTGAGGCAGTAAGTTTAGGGCTACTGTTATTTTTCGGGTAACTGTTACGGTTGGAGTTAGCGTCAGGTCCAGGTTAGGGTTGGGGTTGAGCTTAAGGTGTCCGCCTAGGGTTAGGGTTAGGTCTGTGGTTTGAGTTAGGCTTCAGGTTAGGTTAGGTTTGAACTTAGTTTGAGGGAGTAAATTTAGGGCTATTGTTAGTTTTCGGTTCAGTGTTACGGTTGGAGATAGCGTCAGGGTCAGGTTAGTGTTGGGGTGGAGCTTCAGGTGTCCGCCTAGGGTTAGGGTTAGGTCTATGGTTTGAGTTACGCTCCAGGTTAGGTTAGGTTTGAACTTAGTTTGAGAGAGTAACTTTAGGGCAACTGTTAGTATTCGGTTCAGTGTTACAGTTGGAGTTAGCGTGAGGGTCAGGTTAGGGTTCGGGTTGAGCTTTAGGTGTCCGCCTAGGGTTAGGGTTAGGTTTATTGTTTGATTTAGGCTTCAGGTTAGGTTAGGTTTGAACTTAGATTGAGGGAATAAGTTTAGGGCTACTGTTAGTTTTCGGGTAACTGTTACGGTTGGAGTTAGCGTTAGGGCCAGGTTATGTTTGGGGTTGAGCTTAAGGTGTCCGCCTAGAGTTACGGTTAGGTGTATGGTTTTATTTAGGATTCAGGTTAGGTTATGTTTGAACTTAGTTTGAGGGCGTAAGTTTAGGGCTACTGTTAGTTTTCGGTTAACTGTTATGGTTGAATTAAGCGTCAGGGTCAGGTTAGGTTTGGGGTTGAGCTTAAGGTGTCCGCCTAGGGTTAGGGTTAGGTGTATGGTTTGATTTAGGCTTCAGGTTAGGTTAGGTTTGAAGTTAGTTTGAGGGAGTAAGTTTAGGGCTACTGTAAGTTTTCGGTTAACTGTTACAGTTGGAGTAAGCGTCAAGGTCAGGGTACGGTGGGGTTTAAGCATGTGGTGTCCGCCTAGGGTTAAGGTTAGGTCTATGATTTGATTTAGGCTTCAGGTTAGGTTAGGTTTGAACTTAGTTTGAGGGAGTAAGTTTAGGGCTACTGTTAGTTTTCGGTTCAGTGTTACGGTTGGAGATAGCGTCAGGGTCTGGTTAGGGATGTGGTTGAGTTTCAGGTGTCTGCCTAGGGTTAGGGTTAGGTCTATTGTTTGAGTTAGGCTTCAAGATAGGTTAGGTTTGAAGTTAGTTTGAGGGAGTAAGTTTAGGGCTACTGTTAGTTTTCGGGTAACTGTTACTGTTGGAGTTAGCGTCAGGGCCAGGTTAGGGTTGGGGTTGAGCTTAAGGTGTCCGCCTAGGGTTAGGGTTAGGTGTATGGTTTGATTTAGGCTTCAGGTTAGGTTAGGTTTGAAGTTAGTTTGAGGGAGTAAGTTTAGGGCTATTGTTAGTTTTCGGTTAACTGTTACAGTTGGAGTAAGCGTCAGGGTCAGGTTAGGGTGGGGGTTAAGCATAAGGTGTCCGCCTAGGGTTAGGGTTAGGTCTATGATTTGATTTAGGCTTCAGGTTAGGTTAGGTTTGAACTTAGTTTGAGGGAGTCAGTTTAGAGCTACTGTTAGTTTTCGGTTAACTTTTACGGTTGGAGTAAGCGTCAGGGTCAGGTTAGGTTTGGGGTTGAGCTTAAGGTGTCCGCCTAGGGTTAGGGTTAGGTGTATGGTTTGATTTAGGCTTCAGGTTAGGTTAGGTTTGAACTTAGTTTGAGGGAGTAAGTTTAGGGCTACTGTTAGTTTTCGTTTAACTGTTACGGTTGGAGTAAGCGTCAGGGTCAGGTTAGGGTGGGGGTTAAGCATAAGGTGTCCGCCTAGGGTTAGGGTTAGGTCTATGGTTTCATTTAGGCTTCAGTTTAGGTTAGGATTGAACTTAGTTTGAGGGAGTAAGTTTAGGGCCACTGTTAGTTTTCGGTTCTGTGTTACGGTTCGATTTAGCCTCAGGGTCAGGTTAGGTTTGGGGTTAAGCTTAAGGTGTCCGCCTAAGGTAAGGGTTAGGTCTATTGTTTGAGTTAGGCTTCAGGTTAGGTTAGGATTGAACTTAGTTTGAGGGAGTAAGTTTAGGGCTACTGTTAGTTTTCGGTTCAATGTTACGTTTGGAGTTAGCGTGAGGGTCCGGTTAGGGTTGGGGTTGAGCTTAAGGTGTTCGCCTAGGGTTAGGCTTAGGTCTGTGGTTTGAGTTAGGCTTAAGGTTAGGTTAGGTTTGAACTTAGTTTGAGGGAGTAAGTTTAGGGCTACTGTTAGTTTTCGGGTAACTGTTACTGTTGGAGTTAGCGTCATGGCCAGGTTAGGGTTGGGGTTGAGCTTAAGGTGTCCGCCTAGGGCTAGGGTTAGGTGTATGGTTTGATTTAGGCTTCAGGTTAGGTTAGGTTGGAACTTAGTTTGAGGCAGTAAGTTTAGGGTTACTGTTAGTTTTCGGGTAACTGTTACGGTTGGAGTTAGCGTCAGGTCCAGGTTAGGGTTGGGGTTGAGCTTAAGGTGTCCGCCTAGGGTTAGGGTTAGGTCTGTGGTTTGAGTTAGGCTTCAGGTTAGGTTAGGTTTGAACTTAGTTTGAGGGAGTAATTTCAGGGCTACTGTTAGTTTTGGGTTCAGTGTTACGGTTGGAGATAGCGTCAGGGTCAGGTTAGGGTTGGGGTTGAGCTTCAGGTGTCCGCCTAGGGTTAGGGTTAGGTCTATGGTTTGAGTTAGGCTCCAGGTTAGGTTAAGTTTGAACTTAGTTTGAGGGAGACAGTTTAGGGTTACTGTTAGTTTTCATTTAACTGTTACGGTTGGAGTAAGCTTCAGGGTCAGGTTAGGGTGGGGGTTAAGCATAAGGTGTCTGCCTAGGGTTAGGGTTAGGTCTGTGGTTTCATTTAGGCTTCAGGTTAGGTTAGGATTGAACGTAGTTTGAGGGAGTAAGTTTAGGGCTACTGTTAGTTTTCGGTTCAGTGTTACGGTTGGAGATAGCGTCAGGGTCTGGTTAGGGTTGTGGTTGAGTTTCAGGTGTCCGCCTAGGGTTAGGGTTAGGTCTATGGTTTGAGTTAGGCTTCAAATTAGGTTAGGTTTGAAGTTAGTTTGAGGGAGTAAGTTAGGGCTACTGTTAGTTTTCGGGTAACTGTTACTGTTGGACTTAGCGTCAGGGCCAGGTTAGGGTTGGGTTTGAGCTTAAGGTGTCCGCCTAGGGTTAGGGTTAGGTGAATGGTTTGATTTACGCTTCAGGTTAGGTTAGGTTTGAACTTAGCTTGAGGGAGTAAGTTTAGGGCTACTGTTAGTTTTCGTTTAACTGTTACGGTTGGAGTAAGCGTCAGGGTCAGGTTATGGTGGGGGTTAACCATAAGGTGTCCGCCTAGGGTTAGGGTTAGGTCTATGGTTTCATTTAGGCTTCAGGTTAGGTTAGGTTTGAACTTAGTTTGAGGGAGTAAGTTTAGGGCTACTGTTAGTTTTCGGGTAACTGTTACTGTTGGAGTTAGCGTCAGGGCCAGGTTAGGGTTGGGGTTGAGCTTAAGGTGTCCGCCTAGGGTTAGGGTTAGGTCTGTGGTTTGACTTAGGCTTCAGGTTAGGTTAGGTTTGAACTTAGTTTGAGGGAGTAAGTTTAGGCCTATTGTATTTTTTGGTTCAGTGTTACGGTTGAATTTAGCCTCAGGGTCAGGTTAGGGTTAGGGTTAAGCTTAAGGTGTCTGCCTAGGGTTAGGGTTAGGTCTATTGTTTGAGTTAGGCTTCAGGTTAGGTTAGGTTTGAACTTAGTTTGAGGGAGTAAGTTTAGGGCTACTGTTAGTTTTCGGTTCAGTGTTACGGTTGGAGTTAGCGTGAGGGTCAGGTTAGGGTTGGGGTTGAGCTTAAGGTGTCCTCCCAGGGTTAGGGTTAGGTCTGTGGTTTGAGTTAGGCTTCAGGTTATGTTAGGTTTGAACGTAGTTTGAGGGAGTAAGTTTAGGGCTACTGTTAGTTTTCGGTTCAGTGTTACGGTTGGAGATAGCGTCAGGGTCAGGTTAGAGTTGGGATTGAGCTTAAGGTGTCCTCCCAGGGTTAGGGTTAGGTCTGTGGTTTGAGTTAGGCTTCAGGTTAGGTTAGGTTTGAACTTAGTTTGAGGGAGTAAGTTTAGGGGTACTGTTAGTTTTTGGTTCAGTGTTACATTTGGAGTTAGCGTGAGTGTCTGGTTAGGGTTGGGGTTGAGCTAAAGGTGTCCACCTAGGGTTAGGGTTAGGTCTGTGGTTTGAGATAGGGTTCAGGTTAGGTTAGGTTTGAACTTAGTTTGAGGGAGTAAGTTTAGGGCTACTGTTAGTTTTCGGTTCAGTGTTACGGTTGGAGATAGCGTCAGGGTCAGGTTAGGGTTGGTGTTGAGCTTCAGGTGTCCGCCTATTGTTAGGGTTAGGTCTATGATTTGATTTAGGCTTCAGGTTAGGTTAGGTTTGAACTTAGTTTGAGCGAGTAAGTTTAGGGCTACTGTTAGTTTTCGGTTAACTGTTATGGTTGGAGTAAGCGTCAGGGTCAGGTTAGGGTTGGGGTCAAGCTTAAGGTGTCCGCCTAGGGTTAGGGTTAGGTCTATTGTTTGAGTTAGGCTTCAGGTTAGGTTAGGTTTGAACTTAGTTTGAGGGAGTAAGTTTAGGGCTACTGTTAGTTTTCGGTTCAGTGTTTAGGTTGGAGATAGCGTGAGGGTCAGGTTAGGGTTGGGGTTGAGCTTAAGGTGTCCTCCTATGGTTAGGGATAGGTCTGTGGTTTGAGTTAGGCTTCAGGTTAGGTTAGGTTTGAACTTAGTTTGAGGGACTAAGTTTAGGGCTACTGTTAGTTTTCAGTTCAGTGTTACGGTTGGAGATAACGTCAGGGTCAAGTTAGGTTTGTGATTGAGCTTCAGGTGTCCGCCTATGGTGAGGGTTAGGTCTATGGTTTGAGTAGGGTCCAGGTTAGGTTAGGTTTGAACTTAGTTTGAGGGAGTAAGTTTAGGGCTACTTTTAGTTTTCGGTTCAGTGTTACGGTTGGAGATAGCGTCAGGGTCTGCTTAGGGTTGTGGTTGAGTTTCAGGTGTTCCCCTAGGGTTAGGGTTAGGTCTATGGTTTGAGTTAGGCTTCAAGTTAGGTTAGGTTTGAAGTTAGTTTGAGGGAGTAAGTTTAGGGCTACTGTTAGTTTTCGGGTAACTGTTACTGTTGGAGTTAGCGTCAGGGCCAGGTTAGTGTTGGGGTTGAGCTTAAGGTGTCCGCCTAGGGTTAGGGTTAGGTGTATGGTTTGATTTAGGATTCACGTTAGGTTAGGTTTGAAGTTAGTTTGAGGGAGTAAGTTTAGGGCTACTGTTAGTTTTCGGTTAACTGTTACAGGTGGAGTAAGCGTCAGGGTCACGTTAGGGTGGGGGTTAAGCATAAGGTGTCCGCCTAGGGTTAGGGTTAGGTCTTTGATTTGATTTAGGCTTCAGGTTAGGTAAGGTTTGAACTTAGTATGAGGGAGTCAGTTTAGGGCTACTGTTAGTTTTCGGTTAACTGTTATGGTTGGAGTAAGCGTCAGGGTCAGGTTAGGTTTGGGGTTCAGCTTAAGGTGTCCGCCTAGGGTTAGGGTTATGTGTATGGTTTGATTTAGGCTTCAGGTTAGGTTAGGATTGAACTTAGTTTGAGGGAGTAAGTTTAGGACTACTCTTAGTTTTCGGTTCATTGATATGGTTGGAGTTAGCCTGGAGGTCAGGTTAGGGTTTGGGTCAAGCTTAAGGTGTCCGCCTAGGGTCAGGTTTAGGTCTATTGTTTGAGTTAGGCTTCACGTTAGGTTAGGTTTGAACTTAGTTTGAGGGAGTAAGTTTAGGGCTACTGTTAGTTTTCGGTTCAGTGTTACGGTTGGAGTTAGCGTGAGGGTCAGGTTAGGGTTGGGGTTGAGCTTAAGGTGTCCTCCTAGGGTTAGGGTTAGGTCTGTGGTTTTAGTTAGGCTCCAGGTTAGGTTAGGTTTGAACTTAGTTTGAGGGAGTAAGTTTAGGGCTACTGTTAGTTTTCGGTTCAATGTTACGTTTGGAGTTAGCTTGACGGTCCGGTTAGGGTTGGGGTTGAGCTTAAGGTGTCCTCCTAGGGTTAGGGTTAGGTCTGTGGTTTGAGTGAGGCTTCAGGTTAGGTTAGGTTTGAACTTAGTTTGAGGGAGTAAGTTTAGGGCTACTGTTAGTTTTCGGTTCAGTGTTACGGTTGGAGATAGCGTCAGGGTCAGGTTAGGGTTGTGATTGAGCTTTAGGTGTCCGCCTAGGGTTAGGGTTAGGTCTATGGTTTGAGTTAGGGTCCAGGTTAGGGTAGGTTTGAACTTAGTTTGAGGGAGTAAGTTTAGGGCTACTGTTAGTTTTCGGTTCAGTGTTACGGTTGGAGATAGCGTTAGGGTCTGGTTAGGGTTGCGGTTGACTTTCAGGTGTCCGCCTAGGGTTAGGGTTAGGTCTATGGTTTGAGTTAGGCTTCAAGTTAGGTTAGGTTTGAAGTTAGTTTGAGGGAGTAAGTTTAGGGCTACTGTTAGTTTTCGGTTAACTGTTACTGATGGAGTTAGCGTCAGGGCCAGGTTAGGGTTGGGGTTGAGCTTAAGGTGACCGCCTAGGGTTAGCGTTAGGTGTATGGTTTGATTTAGGCCTCAGGTTAGGTTAGGTTTGAACTTAGTTTGAGGGAGTAAGTTTAGGGCTACTGTTAGTTTTCGTTTAACTGTTACGGTTGGAGTAAGCGTCAGGGTAAGGTTAGGGTGGGGGTTAAGCATAAGATGTCCGCCTAGGGTCAGGGTTAGGTCTATGGTTTCATTTAGGCTTCAGGTTAGGTTAGGATTGAACTTAGTTTGAGGGAGTAAGTTTAGGGCCACTGTTAGTTTTCGGTTCAGTGTTACGGTTGGATTTAGCCTCAGGGTCAGGTTAGTGTTGGGGTTAAGCTTAAGGTGTCCGCCTAGGGTTAGGGTTAAGTCTATTGTTTGAGTTAGGCTTCAGGTTAGGTCAGGTTTGAACTTAGTTTGAGGGAGACAGTTTAGGGCTACTGTTAGTTTTCATTTAACTGTTATGGTTGGAGTAAGCGTCAGTGTCAGGTTAGTGTGGGGGTTAAGCATAAGGTGTCCGCCTAGGGTTAGGGTTAGGTCTATGGTTTCATTTAGGCTTCAGGTTAGGTTAGGATTGAACTTAGTTTGAGGGAGTAAGTTTAGGGCTACTGTTAGTTTTCGGTTCAATGTTACGTTTGGAGTTAGCTTGACGGTCCGGTTAGGGTTGGGGTTGAGCTTAAGGTGTCCTCCTAGGGTTAGGGTTAGGTCTGTGGATTGAGTGAGGCTTCAGGTTAGGTTAGGTTTGACCTTAGTTTGAGGGAGTAAGTTTAGGGCTACTGTTAGTTTTCGGTTCAGTGTTACGGTTGGAGATAGCGTCAGGGTCAGGTTAGGGTTGTGATTGAGCTTCAGGTGTCCGCCTAGGGTTAGGGTTAGGTCTATGGTTTGAGTTAGGGTCCAGGTTAGGGTAGGTTTGAACTTAGTTTGAGGGAGTAAGTTTAGGGCTACTGTTAGTTTTCGGTTCAGTGTTACGGTTGGAGATAGCGTTAGGGTCTGGTTAGGGTTGTGGTTGAGTTTCAGGTGTCCGCCTAGGGTTAGGGTTAGGTCTATGGTTTGAGTTAGGCTTCAAGTTAGGTTAGGTTTGAAGTTAGTTTGAGGGAGTAAGTTTAGGGCTACTGTTAGTTTTCGGGTAACTGTTACTGTTGGAGTTAGCGTCAGGGCCAGGTTAGGGTTGGGGTTGAGCTTAAGGTGTCCGCCTAGGGTTAGGGTTAGGTGTATGGTTTGATTTAGGATTCACGTTAGGTTAGGTTTGAAGTTAGTTTGAGGGAGTAAGTTTAGGGCTACTGTTAGTTTTCGGTTAACTGTTACAGGTGGAGTAAGCGTCAGGGTCACGTTAGGGTGGGGGTTAAGCATAAGGTGTCCGCCTAGGGTTAGGGTTAGGTCTTAGATTTGATTTAGGCTTCAGGTTAGGTAAGGTTTGAACTTAGTATGAGGGAGTCAGTTTAGGGCTACTGTTAGTTTTCGGTTAACTGTTATGGTTGGAGTAAGCGTCAGGGTCAGGTTAGGTTTGGGGTTCAGCTTAAGGTGTCCGCCTAGGGTTAGGGTTATGTGTATGGTTTGATTTAGGCTTCAGGTTAGGTTAGGATTGAACTTAGTTTGAGGGAGTAAGTTTAGGACTACTCTTAGTTTTCGGTTCATTGATATGGTTGGAGTTAGCCTGGAGGTCAGGTTAGGGTTGGGGTCAAGCTTAAGGTGTCCGCCTAGGGTCAGGTTTAGGTCTATTGTTTGAGTTAGGCTTCACGTTAGGTTAGGTTTGAACTTAGTTTGAGGGAGTAAGTTTAGGGCTACTCTTAGTTTTCGGTTCAGTGTTACGGTTGGAGTTAGCGTGAGGGTCAGGTTAGGGTTGGGGTTGAGCTTAAGGTGTCCTCCTAGGGTTAGGGTTAGGTCTGTGGTTTTAGTTAGGCTCCAGGTTAGGTTAGGTTTGAACTTAGTTTGAGGGAGTAAGTTTAGGGCTACTGTTAGTTTTCGGTTCAATGTTACGTTTGGAGTTAGCTTGACGGTCCGGTTAGGGTTGTGGTTGAGCTTAAGGTGTCCTCCTAGGGTTAGGGTTAGGTCTGTGGTTTGAGTGAGGCTTCAGGTTATGTTAGGTTTGAACTTAGTTTGAGGGAGTAAGTTTAGGGCTACTGTTAGTTTTCGGTTCAGTGTTACGGTTGGAGATAGCGTCAGGGTCAGGTTAGGGTTGTGATTGAGCTTCAGGTGTCCGCCTAGGGTTAGGGTTAGGTCTATGGTTTGAGTTAGGGTCCAGGTTAGGGTAGGTTTGAACTTAGTTTGAGGGAGTAAGTTTAGGGCTACTGTTAGTTTTCGGTTCAGTGTTACGGTTGGAGATAGCGTCAGGGTCTGGTTAGGGTTGTGGTTGAGTTTCAGGTGTTCGCCTAGGGTTAGGGTTAGGTCTATGGTTTGAGTTAGGCTTCAAGTTAGGTTAGGTTTGAAGTTAGTTTGAGGGAGTAAGTTTAGGGCTACTGTTAGTTTTCGGGTAACTGTTACTGTTGGAGTTAGCGTCAGGGCCAGGTTAGGGTTGGGGTTGAGCTTAAGGTGTCCGCCTAGGGTTAGGGTTAGATGTATGGTTTGATTTAGGATTCACGTTAGGTTAGGTTTGAAGATAGTTTGAGGGAGTAAGTTTAGGGCTACTGTTAGTTTTCGGTTAACTGTTACGGTTGGAGTAAGCGTCAGGGTCAGGTTAGGGTGGGGGTTAAGCATAAGGTGTCCGCCTAGGGTTAGGGTTAGGTCTATGATTTGATTTAGGCTTCAGGTTAGGTTAGGATTGAACTTAGTTTGAGGGAGTAAGTTTAGGGCTACTGTTAGTTTTCGGTTCAATGTTACGTTTGGAGTTAGCGTGACGGTCCGGTTAGGGTTGGGGTTGAGCTTATGGTTTCTGCCTAGGGTTAGGGTTAGGTCTGTGGTTTGAGTTAGGCTTCAGGTTAGGTTAGGTTTGAACTTAGTTTGAGGGAGTAAGTTTAGGGCTACTGTTAGTTTTCGGTTAACTGTTACGGTTGGAGTAAGCGTCAGGGTCAGGTTAGGGTTGGGGTCAAGCTTAAGGTGTCCGCCTAGGGTTAGGGTTACGTCTATTGTTTGAGTTAGGCTTCAGGTTAGGTTAGGTTTGAACTTAGGTTGAGCGAGTAAGTTTAGGGCTACTGTTAGTTTTCGGTACAGTGTTACGGTTGGAGTTAGCGTGAGGGTCAGGTTAGGGTTGGGGTTGAGCTTAAGGTGTCCTCCTAGGGTTAGGGATAGCTCTGTGGTTTCAGTGAGGCTTCAGGTTAGGTTAGGTTTGAACTTAGTTTGAGGGAGACAGTTTAGGGTTACTGTTAGTTTTCATTTAACTGTTACGTTTGGAGTAAGCTTCAGGGTCAGGTTAGGGTTGGGGTTAAGCATAAGGTGTCTGCCTAGGGTTAGGGTTAGGTCTATGGTTTCATTTAGGCTTCAGGTTAGGTTAGGATTGAACGTAGTTTGAGGAAGTAAGTTTAGGGCTACTGTTAGTTTTCGGTTCAGTGTTACGGTTGGAGATAGCGTCAGGGTCTGGTTAGGGTTGTCGTTGAGTTTCAGGTGTCCGCCTAGGGTTAGGGTTAGGTCTATGGTTTGAGTTAGGCTTCAAATTAGGTTAGGTTTGAAGTTAGTTTGAGGGAGTAAGTTTAGGGCTACTGTTAGTTTTCGGGTAACTGTTACTGTTGGACTTAGCGTCAGGGCCAGGTTAGGGTTGGGTTTGAGCTTAAGGTGTCCGCCTAGGGTTAGGGTTAGGTGAATGGTTTGATTTACGCTTCAGGTTAGGTTAGGTTTGAACTTAGCTTGAGGGAGTAAGTTTAGGGCTACTGTTAGTTTTCGTTTAACTGTTACGGTTGGAGTAAGCGTCAGGGTCAGGTTATGGTGGGGGTTAACCATAAGGTGTCCGCCTATGGTTAGGGTTAGGTCTATGGTTTCATTTAGGCTTCAGGTTAGGTTAGGTTTGAACTTAGTTTGAGGGAGTAAGTTTAGGGCTACTGTTAGTTTTCGGATAACTGTTACTGTTGGAGTTAGCGTCAGGGCCAGGTTAGGGTTGGGGTTGAGCTTAAGGTGTCCGCCTAGGGTTAGGGTTAGGTCTGTGGTTTGACTTAGGCTTCAGGTTAGGTTAGGTTTGAACTTAGTTTGAGGGAGTAAGTTTAGGCCTATTGTATTTTTTGGTTCAGTGTTACGGTTGAATTTAGCCTCAGGGTCAGGTTAGGGTTAGGGTTAAGCTTAAGGTGTCTGCCTAGGGTTAGGGTTAGGTCCATTGTTTGAGTTAGGCTTCAGGTTAGGTTAGGTTTGAACTTAGTTTGAGGGAGTAAGTTTAGAGCTACTGTTAGTTTTCGGTTCAGTGTTACGGTTGGAGTTAGCGTGAGGGTCAGGTTAGGGTTGGGGTTGAGCTTAAGGTGTCCTCCCAGGGTTAGGGTTAGGTCTGTGGTTTGAGTTAGGCTTCAGGTTAGGTTAGGTTTGAACTTAGTTTGAGGGAGTAAGTTTAGGGCTACTGTTAGTTTTTGGTTCAGTGTTACATTTGGAGTTAGCGTGAGTGTCTGGTTAGGGTTGGGGTTGAGCTAAAGGTGTCCACCTAGGGTTAGGGTTAGGTCTGTGGTTTGAGATAGGGTTCAGGTTAAGTTAGGTTTGAACTTAGTTTGAGGGAGTAAGTTTAGGGCTACTGTTAGTTTTCGGTTCAGTGTTACGGTTGGAGATAGCGTCAGGGTCAGGTTAGGGTTGGTGTTGAGCTTCAGGTGTCCGCCTATTGTTAGGGTTAGGTCTATGAATTGATTTAGGCTTCAGGTTAGGTTAGGTTTGAACTTAGTTTGAGCGAGTAAGTTTAGGGCTACTGTTAGTTTTTGGTTCAGTGTTATGGTTGGAGATAGTGTCATGGTCAAGTTAGGGTTGGGTATGAGATTCAGGTGTCCGCCTAGGGTTAGGGTTAGGTCTATGGTTTGAGTTAGGCTTCAGGTTAGGTTAGGTTTGAACTTGTTTGATGGAGTAAGTTTAGGCCAATTGTATTTCTTGGTTCAGTGTTACGGTTGAATTTAGCCTCAGGGTCAGGTTAGGGTTGGGGTCAAGCTTAAGGTGTCCGCCAAGGGTTAGGGTTAGGTCTATTGTTTGAGTTAGGCTTCAGGTTAGGTTAGGTTTGAACTTAGTTTGAGAGAGTAAGTTTAGGGCTACTGTTAGTTTTCGGTTAACTGTTATGGTTGTAGTAAGCGTCAGGGTCAGGTTAGGGTTAGGGTCAAGCTTAAGGTGTCCGCCTAGGGTTAGGGTTAGGTCTATTGTTTGAGTTAGGCTTCAGGTTAGGTTAGGTTTGAACTTAGTTTGAGGGAGTAAGTTTAGGGCTACTGTTAGTTTTCGGTTCAGTGTTTAGGTTGGAGATAGCGTGAGGGTCAGGTTAGGGTTGGGGTTGAGCTTAAGGTGTCCTTTTAGGGTTAGGGATAGGTCTGTGGTTTGAGTTAGGCTTCAGGTTAGGTTAGGTTTGAACTTAGTTTGATGGAGTAAGTTTAGGGCTACTGTTAGTTTTCAGTTCAGTGTTACGGTTGGAGATAACGTCAGGGTCAAGTTAGGTTTGTGATTGAGCTTCAGGTGTCCGCCTAGGGTGAGGGTTAGGTCTATGGTTTGAGTAGGGTCCAGGTTAGGTTAGGTTTGAACTTAGTTTGAGGGAGTAAGTTTAGGGCTACTTTTAGTTTTCGGTTCAGTGTTACGGTTGGAGATAGCGTCAGGGTCTGGTTAGGGTTGTGGTTGAGTTTCAGGTGTTCGCCTAGGGTTAGGGTTAGGTCTATGGTTTGAGTTAGGCTTCAAGTTAGGTTAGGTTTGAAGTTAGTTTGAGGGAGTAAGTTTAGGGCTACTGTTAGTTTTCGGGTAACTGTTACTGTTGGAGTTAGCGTCAGGGCCAGGTTAGGGTTGGGGTTGAGCTTAAGGTGTCCGCCTAGGGTTAGGGTTAGGTGTATGGTTTGATATAGGATTCACGTTAGGTTAGGTTTGAAGTTAGTTTGAGGGAGTAAGTTTAGGGCTACTGTTAGTTTTCGGTTAACTGTTACAGTTGGAGTAAGCGTCAGGGTCACGTTAGTGTGGGGGTTAAGCATAAGGTGTCCGCCTAGGGTTAGGGTTAGGTCTTTGATTTGATTTAGGCTTCAGGTTAGGTAAGGTTTGAACTTAGTTTGAGGGAGTCAGTTTAGGGCTACTGTTAGTTTTCGGTTAACTGTTACGGTTGGAGTAAGCGTCAGGGTCAGGTTAGGTTTGGGGTTCAGCTTAAGGTGTCCGCCTAGGGTTAGGGTTATGTGTATGGTTTGATTTAGGCTTCAGGTTAGGTTAGGATTGAACTTAGTTTGAGGGAGTAAGTTTAGGACTACTCTTAGTTTTCGGTTCATTGATATGGTTGGAGTTAGCCTGGAGGTCAGGTTAGGGTTGGGGTCAAGCTTAAGGTGTCCGCCTAGGGTCAGGTTTAGGTCTATTGTTTGAGTTAGGGTCCAGGTTAGGGTAGGTTTGAACTTAGTTTGAGGGAGTAAGTTTAGGGCTACTGTTAGTTTTCGGTTCAGTGTTACGGTTGGAGATAGCGTTAGGGTCTGGTTAGGGTTGTGGTTGAGTTTCAGGTGTCCTCCTAGGGTTAGGGTTAGGTCTGTGGTTTTAGTTAGGCTCCAGGTTAGGTTAGGTTTGAACTTAGTTTGAGGGAGTAAGTTTAGGGCTACTGTTAGTTTTCGGTTCAATGTTACGTTTGGAGTTAGCTTGACGGTCCGGTTAGGGTTGGGGTTGAGCTTAAGGTGTCCTCCTAGGGTTAGGGTTAGGTCTGTGGTTTGAGTGAGGCTTCAGGTTAGGTTAGGTTTGAACTTAGTTTGAGGGAGTAAGTTTAGGGCTACTGTTAGTTTTCGGTTCAGTGTTACGGTTGGAGATAGCGTCAGGGTCAGGTTAGGGTTGTGATTGAGCTTCAGGTGTCCGCCTAGGGTTAGGGTTAGGTCTATGGTTTGAGTTAGGGTCCAGGTTAGGGTAGGTTTGAACTTAGTTTGAGGGAGTAAGTTTAGGGCTACTGTTAGTTTTCGGTTCAGTGTTACGGTTGGAGATAGCGTTAGGGTCTGGTTAGGGTTGCGGTTGACTTTCAGGTGTCCGCCTAGGGTTAGGGTTAGGTCTATGGTTTGAGTTAGGCTTCAAGTTAGGTTAGGTTTGAAGTTAGTTTGAGGGAGTAAGTTTAGGGCTACTGTTAGTTTTCGGTTAACTGTTACTGATGGAGTTAGCGTCAGGGCCAGGTTAGGGTTGGGGTTGAGCTTAAGGTGACCGCCTAGGGTTAGCGTTAGGTGTATGGTTTGATTTAGGCTTCAGGTTAGGTTAGGTTTGAACTTAGTTTGAGGGAGTAAGTTTAGGGCTACTGTTAGTTTTCGTTTAACTGTTACGGTTGGAGTAAGCGTCAGGGTCAGGTTAGGGTGGGGGTTAAGCATAAGATGTCCGCCTAGGGTCAGGGTTAGGTCTATGGTTTCATTTAGGCTTCAGGTTAGGTTAGGATTGAACTTAGTTTGAGGGAGTAAGTTTAGGGCCACTGTTAGTTTTCAGTTCAGTGTTACGGTTGGATTTAGCCTCAGGGTCAGGTTAGTGTTGGGGTTAAGCTTAAGGTGTCCGCCTAGGGTTAGGGTTAAGTCTATTGTTTGAGTTAGGCTTCAGGTTAGGTCAGGTTTGAACTTAGTTTGAGGGAGACAGTTTAGGGCTACTGTTAGTTTTCATTTAACTGTTATGGTTGGAGTAAGCGTCAGGGTCAGGTTAGTGTGGGGGTTAAGCATAAGGTGTCCGCCTAGGGTTAGGGTTAGGTCTATGGTTTCATTTAGGCTTCAGGTTAGGTTAGGATTGAACTTAGTTTGAGGGAGTAAGTTTAGGGCTACTGTTAGTTTTCGGTTCAATGTTACGTTTGGAGTTAGCTTGACGGTCCGGTTAGGGTTGGAGTTGAGCTTAAGGTGTCCTCCTAGGGTTAGGGTTAGGTCTGTGGTTTGAGTGAGGCTTCAGGTTAGGTTAGGTTTGAACTTAGTTTGAGGGAGTAAGTTTAGGGCTACTGTTAGTTTTCGGTTCAGTGTTACGGTTGGAGATAGCGTCAGGGTCAGGTTAGGGTTGTGATTGAGCTTCAGGTGTCCGCCTAGGGTTAGGGTTAGGTCTATGGTTTGAGTTAGGGTCCAGGTTAGGGTAGGTTTGAACTTAGTTTGAGGGAGTAAGTTTAGGGCTACTGTTAGTTTTCGGTTCAGTGTTACGGTTGGAGATAGCGTTAGGGTCTGGTTAGGGTTGTGGTTGAGTTTCAGGTGTCCGCCTAGGGTTAGGGTTAGGTCTATGGTTTGAGTTAGGCTTCAAGTTAGGTTAGGTTTGAAGTTAGTTTGAGGGAGTAAGTTTAGGGCTACTGTTAGTTTTCGGGTAACTGTTACTGTTGGAGTTAGCGTCAGGGCCAGGTTAGGGTTGGGGTTGAGCTTAAGGTGTCCGCATAGGGTTAGGGTTAGGTGTATGGTTTGATTTAGGCTTCAGGTTAGGTTAGGTTTGAAGTTACTTTGAGGGAGTAAGTTTAGGGCTACTGTTAGTTTTCGGTTAACTGTTACAGTTGGAGTAAGCGTCAGGGTTATGTTAGGTTTGGGGTTGAAGTTAAGGTGTCCGCCTAGGGTTAGGGTTAGGTGTATGGTTTGATTTAGGCTTCAGGTTAGGTTAGGTGTGAACTTAGTTTGAGGGAGTAAGTTTAGGGCTATTGTTAGTTTTCGGTTCAGTATTATGGTTGGAGTTAGCGTCAGGGTCAGGTTAGGGTTGGGGTTAGCTTGAGGTGTCTGCCTAGGGTTAGGGTTAGGTCCATGGTTTGATTTAGGCTCCAGGTTAGGTTACGTTTGAATTTTGTTTGAGTGAGTAAGTTTAGGGCTACTGTTAGTTTTCGGTTCAGTGTTACGGTTGGAGATAGCGTCAGGGTCAGGTTAGGGTTGGAGTTGAGCTTAAGGTGTCCGCCTAGGGTGAGGGTTAGGTCTGTGGTTTGATTTAGGCTTCAGGTTAGGTTACGTTTGAACTTAGTTTGAGTGAGTAAGTTTAGGGCTACTGTTAGTTTTCGGTTCAGTGTTACGGTTGGAGATAGCGTCAGGGTCAGGTTACGGTTGGGGTTGAGCTTCAGGTGTCCGCCTATTGTTAGCTTTAGGTCTATGATTTGAGTTAGGCTTCAGGTTATGTTAGGTTTGAACTTAGTTTGAGGGAGTAAGTTTAGGCCTATTGTATTTTTTGGTTCAGTGTTACGGTTGAATTTAGCCTCAGGGTCAGGTAAGGGTTGGGGTCAAGCTTAAGGTGTCCGCCTAGGGTTAGGGTTAAGTCTATTGTTTGAGTTAGGCTTCAGGTTAGGTTAGGTTTGAACTTAGTTTGAGGGAGACAGTTTAGGGCTACTGTTAGTTTTCGGTTAACTGTTACGGTTGGAGTAAGCATCAGGGTCAGGTTAGGTTTGGGGTTGAGCTTAAGGTGTCCGCCTAGGGTTAGGGTTAGGTGTATGGTTTGATTTAGGCTTCAGGTTAGGTTAGGTTTGAACTTAGTTTGAGGGAGTAAGTTTAGGGCTACTGTTAGTTTTTGGTTCAGTGTTACATTTGGAGTTAGCGTGAGTGTCTGGTTAGGGTTGGGGTTGAGCTTAAGGTGTCCGCCTAGGGTTAGGTTTAGGTCTGTGGTTTGAGATAGGTTTCAGGTTAGGTTAGGTTTAAACTTAGTTTGAGGGAGTAAGTTTAGGGCTACTGTTAGTTTTCGTTTAACTGTTACGGTTGGAGTAAGCGTCAGGGTTAGGTTAGGGTGGGGCTTAAGCATAAGGTGTCCGCCTAGGGTTAGGGTTAGGTCTATGGTTTCATTTAGGCTTCAGGTTAGGTTAGGATTGAACTTAGTTTGAGGGAGTAAGTTTAGGACTACTCTTAGTTTTCGGTTCATTGATATGGTTGGAGTTAGCCTGGAGGTCAGGTTAGGGTTGGGGTCAAGCTTAAGGTGTCCGCCTAGGGTTAGGGTTAGGTCTATTGTTTGAGTTAGGCTTCAGGTTAGGTTAGGTTTGAACTTAGTTTGAGGGAGTAAGTTTAGGGCTACTGTTAGTTTTCGGTTCAGTGTTACGTTTGGAGTTAGCGTGAGGGTCAGGTTAGGGTTGGGGTTGAGCTTAAGGTTTCCTCCTAGGGTTAGGGTTAGGTCTATGGTTTGAGTTAGGGTCCAGGTTAGGGTAGGTTTGAACTTAGTTTGAGGGAGTAAGTTTAGGGCTACTGTTAGTTTTCGGTTCAGTGTTACGGTTGGAGATAGCGTTAGGGTCTAGTTAGGGTTGCGGTTGACTTTCAGGTGTCCGCCTAGGGTTAGGGTTAGGTCTATGGTTTGAGTTAGGCTTCAAGTTAGGTTAGGTTTGAAGTTAGTTTGAGGGAGTAAGTTTAGGGCTACTGTTAGTTTTCGGTTAACTGTTACTGATGGAGTTAGCGTCAGGGCCAGGTTAGGGTTGGGGTTGAGCTTAAGGTGACCGCCTAGGGTTAGCGTTAGGTGTATGGTTTGATTTAGGCTTCAGGTTAGGTTAGGTTTGAACTTAGTTTGAGGGAGTAAGTTTAGGGCTACTGTTAGTTTTCAGTACAGTGTTACGGTTGGAGATAGCGTCAGGGTCAGGTTAGGGTTGGGGTTGAGCTTCAGGTGTCCACCTATTGTTAGGTTTAGGTCTATGATTTGATTTAGGCTTCAGGTTACGTTAGGTTTGAACTTAGTTTGAGCGAGTAAGTTTAGGTCTACTGTTAGTTTTTGGTTCAGTGTTATGGTTGGAGATAGCGTCATGGTCAAGTTAGGGTTGGGTTTGAGATTCAGGTGTCCGCCTAGGGTTAGGGTTAGGTCTATGGTTTGAGTTAGGCTTCAGGTTAGGTTAGGTTTGAACTTAGTTTGAGGGAGTAAGTTTAGGCCTATTGTATTTATTGGTTCAGTGTTACGGTTGAATTAACCTCAGGGTCAGGTTAGGGTTGGGGTCAAGCTTAAGGTGTCCGCCTAGGGTTAGGGTTAGGTCTATTGTTTGAGTTAGACTTCAGGTTAGGTTAGGTTTGAACTTAGTTTGAGGGAGTAAGTTTAGGGCTACTGTTAGTTTTCGGTTCAGTGTTTCGGTTGGAGATAGCGTGAGGGTCAGGTTAGGGTTGGGGTTGAGCTTAAGGTGTCCTCCTAGGGTTAGGGTTAGGTCTGTGGTTTGAGTTAGGCTTCAGGTTAGGTTAGGTTTGAACTTAGTTTGAGGGAGTAAGTTTAGGGCTACTGTTAGTTTTCGGTTCAGTGTTACGGTTGGAGATAGCGTCAGGGTCAGGTTAGGGTTGTGATTGAGCTTCAGGTGTCCGCCTAGGGTTAGGGTTAGGACTATGGTTTGAGTTAGGGTCCAGGTTAGGTTAGGATTGAACTTAGTTTGAGGGAGTAAGTTTAGGTCTACTGTTAGTTTTCGGTTCAGTGTTACGGTTGGAGATAACGTCAGGGTCTGGTTAGGGTTGTGGTTGAGTTTCAGGTGTCCGCCTAGGGTTAGGGTTATGTCTGTGGTTTGAATTAGGCTTCAAGTTAGGTTAGGTTTGAAGTTAGTTTGAGGGAGTAAGTTTAGGGCTACTGTTAGTTTTCGGTTAACTGTTACAGTTGGAGTAAGCGTCAGGGTCACGTTAGGGTGGGGGTTAAGCATAAGGTGTCCGCCTAGGGTTAGGGTTAGGTCTATGATTTGATTTAGGCTTCAGGTTAGGTTAGGTTTGAACTTAGTTTGAGGGAGTCAGTTTAGGGCTACTGTCAGTTTTCGGTTAACTGTTACGGTTGGAGTAAGTGTCAGGGTCAGGTTAGGTTTGGGGTTGAGCTTAAGGTGTCCGACTAGGGTTAGGGTTAGGTGTATGGTTTGATTTAGTCTTCAGGTTAGGTTAGGTTTGAACTTAGTTTGAGGGAGTAAGTTTAGGGCTACTGTTAGTTTTCGTTTAACTGTTACGGTTGGAGTAAGCGTCACGGTTAGGTTAGGGTGGGGGTTAAGCATAAGGTGTCCGCCTAGGGTTAGGGTTAGGTCTATGGTTTCATTTAGGCTTCAGGTTAGGTTAGGATTGAACTTAGTTTGAGGGAGTAAGTTTAGGACTACTCTTAGTTTTTGGTTCATTGATATGGTTGGAGTTAGCCTGGAGGTCAGGTTAGGGTTGGGGTCAAGCTTAAGGTGTCCGCCTAGGGTTAGGGTTAGGTCTATTGTTTGAGTTAGGCTTCAGGTTAGGTTAGGTTTGTACTTAGTTTGAGGGAGTAAGTTTAGGGCTACTGTTAGTTTTCGGTTCAGTGTTACGGTTGGAGATAGCGTCAGGGTCTGGTTAGGGTTGTGGTTGAGTTTCAGGTGTCCACCTAGGGTTAGGGTTAGGTCTATGGTTTGAGTTAGGCTTCAAGTTAGGTTAGGTTTGAAGTTAATTTGAGGGAGTAAGTTTAGGGCTACTGTTAGTTTTCGGGTAACTGTTACTGATGGAGTTAGCGTCAGGGCCAGGTTAGGGTTGGGGTTGAGCTTAAGGTGTCCGCCTAGGGTTAGGTTTAGGTGTATGGTTTGATTTAGGCTTCAGGTTAGGTTAGGTTTGAACTTAGTTTGAGGGAGACAGTTTAGGGCTACTGTTAGTTTTCGTTTAACTGTTACGGTTGGAGTAAGCGTCAGGGTCAGGTTAGGTTTGGGGTTAAGCTTAAGGTGTCCGCCTAGGGTTAGGGTTAAGTCTATTGTTTGAGTTAGGCTTCAGGTTAGGTTAGGTTTGAACTTAGTTTGAGGGAGACAGTTTAGGGCTACTGTTAGTTTTCGTTTAACTGTTATGGTTGGAGTAGCGTCAGGGTCAGGTTAGTGTGGGGGTTAAGCATAAGGTGTTCGCCTAGGGTTAGGGTTAGGTCTATGGTTTCATTTAGGCTTCAGGTTAGGTTAGGATTGAACTTAGTTTGAGGGAGTAAGTTTAGGGCTACTGTTAGTTTTCGGTTCAATGTTACGTTTGGAGTTAGCTTGACGGTCCAGATAGGATTGGGGTTGAGCTTAAGGTGTCCGCCTAGGGTCAGGTTTAGGTCTATTGTTTGAGTTAGGGTCCAGGTTAGGGTAGGTTTGAACTTAGTTTGAGGGAGTAAGTTTAGGGCTACTGTTAGTTTTCGGTTCAGTGTTACGGTTGGAGATAGCGTTAGGGTCTGGTTAGGGTTGTGGTTGAGTTTCAGGTGTCCTCCTAGGGTTAGGGTTAGGTCTGTGGTTTTAGTTAGGCTCCAGGTTAGGTTAGGTTTGAACTTAGTTTGAGGGAGTAAGTTTAGGGCTACTGTTAGTTTTCGGTTCAATGTTACGTTTGGAGTTAGCTTGACGGTCCGGTTAGGGTTGGGGTTGAGCTTAAGGTGTCCTCCTAGGGTTAGGGTTAGGTCTGTGGTTTGAGTGAGGCTTCAGGTTAGGTTAGGTTTGAACTTAGTTTGAGGGAGTAAGTTTAGGGCTACTGTTAGTTTTCGGTTCAGTGTTACGGTTTGAGATAGCGTCAGGGTCAGGTTAGGGTTGTGATTGAGCTTCAGGTGTCCGCCTAGGGTTAGGGTTAGGTCTATGGTTTGAGTTAGGGTCCAGGTTAGGGTAGGTTTGAACTTAGTTTGAGGGAGTAAGTTTAGGGCTACTGTTAGTTTTCGGTTCAGTGTTACGGTTGGAGATAGCGTTAGGGTCTGGTTAGGGTTGCGGTTGACTTTCAGGTGTCCGCCTAGGGTTAGGGTTAGGTCTATGGTTTGAGTTAGGCTTCAAGTTAGGTTAGGTTTGAAGTTAGTTTGAGGGAGTAAGTTTAGGGCTACTGTTAGTTTTCGGTTAACTGTTACTGATGGAGTTAGCGTCAGGGCCAGGTTAGGGTTGGGGTTGAGCTTAAGGTGACCGCCTAGGGTTAGCGTTAGGTGTATGGTTTGATTTAGGCTTCAGGTTAGGTTAGGTTTGAACTTACTTTGAGGGAGTAAGTTTAGGGCTACTGTTAGTTTTCGTTTAACTGTTACGGTTGGAGTAAGCGTCAGGGTCAGGTTAGGGTGGGGGTTAAGCATAAGATGTCCGCCTAGGGTCAGGGTTAGGTCTATGGTTTCATTTAGGCTTCAGGTTAGGTTAGGATTGAACTTAGTTTGAGGGAGTAAGTTTAGGGCCACTGTTAGTTTTCAGTTCAGTGTTACGGTTGGATTTAGCCTCAGGGTCAGGTTAGTGTTGGGGTTAAGCTTAAGGTGTCCGCCTAGGGTTAGGGTTAAGTCTATTGTTTGAGTTAGGCTTCAGGTTAGGTCAGGTTTGAACTTAGTTTGAGGGAGACAGTTTAGGGCTACTGTTAGTTTTCATTTAACTGTTATGGTTGGAGTAAGCGTCAGGGTCAGGTTAGTGTGGGGGTTAAGCATAAGGTGTCCGCCTAGGGTTAGGGTTAGGTCTATGGTTTCATTTAGGCTTCAGGTTAGGTTAGGATTGAACTTAGTTTGAGGGAGTAAGTTTAGGGCTACTGTTAGTTTTCGGTTCAATGTTACGTTTGGAGTTAGCTTGACGGTCCGGTTAGGGTTGGAGTTGAGCTTAAGGTGTCCTCCTAGGGTTAGGGTTAGGTCTGTGGTTTGAGTGAGGCTTCAGGTTAGGTTAGGTTTGAACTTAGTTTGAGGGAGTAAGTTTAGGGCTACTGTTAGTTTTCGGTTCAGTGTTACGGTTGGAGATAGCGTCAGGGTCAGGTTAGGGTTGTGATTGAGCTTCAGGTGTCCGCCTAGGGTTAGGGTTAGGTCTATGGTTTGAGTTAGGGTCCAGGTTAGGGTAGGTTTGAACTTAGTTTGAGGGAGTAAGTTTAGGGCTACTGTTAGTTTTCGGTTCAGTGTTACGGTTGGAGATAGCGTTAGGGTCTGGTTAGGGTTGTGGTTGAGTTTCAGGTGTCCGCCTAGGGTTAGGGTTAGGTCTGTGGTTTGAGTTAGGCTTCAAGTTAGGTTAGGTTTGAAGTTAGTTTGAGGGAGTAAGTTTAGGGCTACTGTTAGTTTTCGGGTAACTGTTACTGTTGGAGTTAGCGTCAGGGCCAGGTTAGGGTTGGGGTTGAGCTTAAGGTGTCCGCATAGGGTTAGGGTTAGGTGTATGGTTTGATTTAGGCTTCAGGTTAGGTTAGGTTTGAAGTTACTTTGAGGGAGTAAGTTTAGGGCTACTGTTAGTTTTCGGTTAACTGTTACAGTTGGAGTAAGCGTCAGGGTTATGTTAGGTTTGGGGTTGAAGTTAAGGTGTCCGCCTAGGGTTAGGGTTAGGTGTATGGTTTGATTTAGGCTTCAGGTTAGGTTAGGTGTGAACTTAGTTTGAGGGAGTAAGTTTAGGGCTATTGTTAGTTTTCGGTTCAGTATTATGGTTGGAGTTAGCGTCAGGGTCAGGTTAGGGTTGGGGTTAGCTTGAGGTGTCTGCCTAGGGTTAGGGTTAGGTCCATGGTTTGATTTAGGCTCCAGGTTAGGTTACGTTTGAATTTTGTTTGAGTGAGTAAGTTTAGGGCTACTGTTAGTTTTCGGTTCAGTGTTACGGTTGGAGATAGCGTCAGGGTCAGGTTAGGGTTGGAGTTGAGCTTAAGGTGTCCGCCTAGGGTGAGGGTTAGGTCTGTGGTTTGATTTAGGCTTCAGGTTAGGTTACGTTTGAACTTAGTTTGAGTGAGTAAGTTTAGGGCTACTGTTAGTTTTCGGTTCAGTGTTACGGTTGGAGATAGCGTCAGGGTCAGGTTACGGTTGGGGTTGAGCTTCAGGTGTCCGCCTATTGTTAGCTTTAGGTCTATGATTTGAGTTAGGCTTCAGGTTATGTTAGGTTTGAACTTAGTTTGAGGGAGTAAGTTTAGGCCTATTGTATTTTTTGGTTCAGTGTTACGGTTGAATTTAGCCTCAGGGTCAGGTAAAGGTTGGGGTCAAGCTTAAGGTGTCCGCCTAGGGTTAGGGTTAAGTCTATTGTTTGAGTTAGGCTTCAGGTTAGGTTAGGTTTGAACTTAGTTTGAGGGAGACAGTTTAGGGCTACTGTTAGTTTTCGGTTAACTGTTACGGTTGGAGTAAGCATCAGGGTCAGGTTAGGTTTGGGGTTGAGCTTAAGGTGTCCGCCTAGGGTTAGGGTTAGGTGTATGGTTTGATTTAGGCTTCAGGTTAGGTTAGGTTTGAACTTAGTTTGAGGGAGTAAGTTTAGGGCTACTGTTAGTTTTTGGTTCAGTGTTACATTTGGAGTTAGCGTGAGTGTCTGGTTAGGGTTGGGGTTGAGCTTAAGGTGTCCGCCTAGGGTTAGGTTTAGGTCTGTGGTTTGAGATAGGTTTCAGGTTAGGTTAGGTTTAAACTTAGTTTGAGGGAGTAAGTTTAGGGCTACTGTTAGTTTTCGTTTAACTGTTACGGTTGGAGTAAGCGTCAGGGTTAGGTTAGGGTGGGGCTTAAGCATAAGGTGTCCGCCTAGGGTTAGGGTTAGGTCTATGGTTTCATTTAGGCTTCAGGTTAGGTTAGGATTGAACTTAGTTTGAGGGAGTAAGTTTAGGACTACTCTTAGTTTTCGGTTCATTGATATGGTTGGAGTTAGCCTGGAGGTCAGGTTAGGGTTGGGGTCAAGCTTAAGGTGTCCGCCTAGGGTTAGGGTTAGGTCTATTGTTTGAGTTAGGCTTCAGGTTAGGTTAGGTTTGAACTTAGTTTGAGGGAGTAAGTTTAGGGCTACTGTTAGTTTTCGGTTCAGTGTTACGTTTGGAGTTAGCGTGAGGGTCAGGTTAGGGTTGGGGTTGAGCTTAAGGTTTCCTCCTAGGGTTAGGGTTAGGTCTATTGTTTGAGTTAGGGTCCAGGTTAGGGTAGGTTTGAACTTAGTTTGAGGGAGTAAGTTTAGGGCTACTGTTAGTTTTCGGTTCAGTGTTACGGTTGGAGATAGCGTTAGGGTCTAGTTAGGGTTGCGGTTGACTTTCAGGTGTCCGCCTAGGGTTAGGGTTAGGTCTATGGTTTGAGTTAGGCTTCAAGTTAGGTTAGGTTTGAAGTTAGTTTGAGGGAGTAAGTTTAGGGCTACTGTTAGTTTTCGGTTAACTGTTACTGATGGAGTTAGCGTCAGGGCCAGGTTAGGGTTGGGGTTGAGCTTAAGGTGACCGCCTAGGGTTAGCGTTAGGTGTATGGTTTGATTTAGGCTTCAGGTTAGGTTAGGTTTGAACTTAGTTTGAGGGAGTAAGTTTAGGGCTACTGTTAGTTTTCAGTACAGTGTTACGGTTGGAGATAGCGTCAGGGTCAGGTTAGGGTTGGGGTTGAGCTTCAGGTGTCCACCTATTGTTAGGTTTAGGTCTATGATTTGATTTAGGCTTCAGGTTACGTTAGGTTTGAACTTAGTTTGAGCGAGTAAGTTTAGGTCTACTGTTAGTTTTTGGTTCAGTGTTATGGTTGGAGATAGCGTCATGGTCAAGTTAGGGTTGGGTTTGAGATTCAGGTGTCCGCCTAGGGTTAGGGTTAGGTCTATGGTTTGAGTTAGGCTTCAGGTTAGGTTAGGTTTGAACTTAGTTTGAGGGAGTAAGTTTAGGCCTATTGTATTTATTGGTTCAGTGTTACGGTTGAATTAACCTCAGGGTCAGGTTAGGGTTGGGGTCAAGCTTAAGGTGTCCGCCTAGGGTTAGGGTTAGGTCTATTGTTTGAGTTAGACTTCAGGTTAGGTTAGGTTTGAACTTAGTTTGAGGGAGTAAGTTTAGGGCTACTGTTAGTTTTCGGTTCAGTGTTTCGGTTGGAGATAGCGTGAGGGTCAGGTTAGGGTTGGGGTTGAGCTTAAGGTGTCCTCCTAGGGTTAGGGTTAGGTCTGTGGTTTGAGTTAGGCTTCAGGTTAGGTTAGGTTTGAACTTAGTTTGAGGGAGTAAGTTTAGGGCTACTGTTAGTTTTCGGTTCAGTGTTACGGTTGGAGATAGCGTCAGGGTCAGGTTAGGGTTGTGATTGAGCTTCAGGTGTCCGCCTAGGGTTAGGGTTAGGACTATGGTTTGAGTTAGGGTCCAGGTTAGGTTAGGATTGAACTTAGTTTGAGGGAGTAAGTTTAGGTCTACTGTTAGTTTTCGGTTCAGTGTTACGGTTGGAGATAACGTCAGGGTCTGGTTAGGGTTGTGGTTGAGTTTCAGGTGTCCGCCTAGGGTTAGGGTTATGTCTGTGGTTTGAATTAGGCTTCAAGTTAGGTTAGGTTTGAAGTTAGTTTGAGGGAGTAAGTTTAGGGCTACTGTTAGTTTTCGGTTAACTGTTACAGTTGGAGTAAGCGTCAGGGTCACGTTAGGGTGGGGGTTAAGCATAAGGTGTCCGCCTAGGGTTAGGGTTAGGTCTATGATTTGATTTAGGCTTCAGGTTAGGTTAGGTTTGAACTTAGTTTGAGGGAGTCAGTTTAGGGCTACTGTCAGTTTTCGGTTAACTGTTACGGTTGGAGTAAGTGTCAGGGTCAGGTTAGGTTTGGGGTTGAGCTTAAGGTGTCCGACTAGGGTTAGGGTTAGGTGTATGGTTTGATTTAGTCTTCAGGTTAGGTTAGGTTTGAACTTAGTTTGAGGGAGTAAGTTTAGGGCTACTGTTAGTTTTCGTTTAACTGTTACGGTTGGAGTAAGCGTCACGGTTAGGTTAGGGTGGGGGTTAAGCATAAGGTGTCCGCCTAGGGTTAGGGTTAGGTCTATGGTTTCATTTAGGCTTCAGGTTAGGTTAGGATTGAACTTAGTTTGAGGGAGTAAGTTTAGGACTACTCTTAGTTTTTGGTTCATTGATATGGTTGGAGTTAGCCTGGAGGTCAGGTTAGGGTTGGGGTCAAGCTTAAGGTGTCCGCCTAGGGTTAGGGTTAGGTCTATTGTTTGAGTTAGGCTTCAGGTTAGGTTAGGTTTGTACTTAGTTTGAGGGAGTAAGTTTAGGGCTACTGTTAGTTTTCGGTTCAGTGTTACGGTTGGAGATAGCGTCAGGGTCTGGTTAGGGTTGTGGTTGAGTTTCAGGTGTCCACCTAGGGTTAGGGTTAGGTCTATGGTTTGAGTTAGGCTTCAAGTTAGGTTAGGTTTGAAGTTAGTTTGAGGGAGTAAGTTTAGGGCTACTGTTAGTTTTCGGGTAACTGTTACTGATGGAGTTAGCGTCAGGGCCAGGTTAGGGTTGGGGTTGAGCTTAAGGTGTCCGCCTAGGGTTAGGTTTAGGTGTATGGTTTGATTTAGGCTTCAGGTTAGGTTAGGTTTGAACTTAGTTTGAGGGAGACAGTTTAGGGCTACTGTTAGTTTTCGTTTAACTGTTACGGTTGGAGTAAGCGTCAGGGTCAGGTTAGGTTTGGGGTTAAGCTTAAGGTGTCCGCCTAGGGTTAGGGTTAAGTCTATTGTTTGAGTTAGGCTTCAGGTTAGGTTAGGTTTGAACTTAGTTTGAGGGAGACAGTTTAGGGCTACTGTTAGTTTTCGTTTAACTGTTATGGTTGGAGTAGCGTCAGGGTCAGGTTAGTGTGGGGGTTAAGCATAAGGTGTCCGCCTAGGGTTAGGGTTAGGTCTATGGTTTCATTTAGGCTTCAGGTTAGGTTAGGAATGAACTTAGTTTGAGGGAGTAAGTTTAGGGCTACTGTTAGTTTTCGGTTCAATGTTACGTTTGGAGTTAGCTTGACGGTCCAGATAGGATTGGGGTTGAGCTTAAGGTGTCTGCCTAGGGTTAGGGTTAGGTCTGTGGTTTGAGTTAGGCTTCAGGTTAGGTTAGGTTTGAACTTAGTTTGAGGGAGTAAGTTTAGGGCTACTGTTAGTTTTCGGTTAACTGTTACGGTTGGAGATAGCGTCAGGGTCAGGTTAGGGTTGGGCTCAAGCTTAAGGTGTCCGCCTAGGGTTAGGGTTAGGTCTATTGTTTGAGTTAGGCTTCAGGTTAGGTTAGGTTTGAACTTAGTTTGAGGGAGTAAGTTTAGGGCTACTGTTAGTTTTCGGTACAGTGTTACGGTTGGAGTTAGCGTGAGGGTCAGGTTAGGGTTGGGGTTTAGCTTAAGGTGTCCTCCTAGGGTTAGGGTTAGGTCTGTGGTTTGAGTGAGGCTTCAGGTTAGGTTAGGTTTCAACTTAGTTTGAGGGAGTAAGTTTAGGGCTACTGTTAGTTTTCGGTTCAGTGTTACGGTTGGAGATAGCGTCAGGGTCAGGTTAGGGTTGTGATTGAGCTTCAGGTGTCCGCCTAGGGTTAGGGTTAGGTCTATGGTTTGAGTTAGGGTCCAGGTTAGGGTAGGTTTGAACTTAGTTTGAGGGAGTAAGTTTAGGGCTACTGTTAGTTTTCGGTTCAGTGTTACGGTTGGAGATAGCGTCAGGGTATGGTTAGGGTTGTGGTTGAGTTTCAGGTGTCCGCCTAGGGTTAGGGTTAGGTCTATGGTTTGAGTTAGGCTTCAAGTTAGGTTAGGTTTGAAGTTAGTTTGAGGGAGTAAGTTTAGGGCTACTGTTAGTTTTCGGGTAACTGTTACGGTTGGAGTTAGCGTCAGGGCCAGGTTAGGGTTGGGGTTGAGTTTAAGGTGTCCGCCTAGGGTTAGGGTTAGGTCTACTGTTTGACTTAGGCTTCAGGTTAGGTTAGGTTTGAACTTAGTTTGTGGGAGACAGTTTAGGGCTACTGTTAGTTTTCGTTTAACTGTTACGGTTGGAGTAAGCGTCAGGGTCAAGTTAGGGTGGGGGTTAAGCATAAGGTGTCCGCCTAGGGTTAGGGTTAGGTCTATGGTTTCATTTAGGCTTCATGTTAGGTTAGGATTGAACTTAGTTTGAGGGAGTAAGTTTAGGGCTACTGTTAGTTTTCGGTTCAATGTTACGTTTGGAGTTAGCGTGAGGGTCCGGTTACGGTTGGGGTTGAGCTTAAGGTGTACGCCTAGGGTTAGGATTAGGTCTGTGGTTTGAGTTAGGCTTCAGGTTAGGTTAGGCTTGAACTTAGTTTGCGGGAGTAAATTTAGGGCTACTTTTAGTTTTCGGTTCAGTGTTACGGTTTGAGATAGCGTCAGGGTCAGGTTAGGGTTGGGGTTTAGCTTCAGGTGTCCGCCTAGGGTTAGGGATAGGTCTATGGTTTGAGTTAGGCTTCAGGTTAGGTTAGGTTTGAACTTAGTTTGAGGGAGTAAGTTTAGGGCTACTGTTAGTTTTCGGTTCAATGTTACGTTTGGAGTTAGCGTGAGGGTCCGGTTACGGTTGGGGTTGAGCTTAAGGTGTCCGCCTAGGGTTAGTGTTAGGTGTATGGTTTGATTTAGGCTTCAGGTTAGGTTAGGTTGGAACTTAGTTTGAGGCAGTAAGTTTAGGGCTACTGTTAGTTTTCGGTTAACTGTTACGGTTGGAGTTAGCGTCAGGGCCAGGTTAGGGTTGGGGTTGAGCTTAAGGTGTCCTCCTAGGGTTAGGGTTAGGTCTGTGGTTTGAGTTAGGCTTCAGGTTAGGTTAGGTTTGAACTTAGTTTTAGGGAGTAAGTTTAGGGCTACTGTTAGTTTTCGGTTCAGTGTTACGGTTGGAGATAGCGTCAGGGTCAGATTAGGGTTGGGGTTGAGCTTCAGGTGTCCGCCTAGAGTTAGGGTTAGGTCTATTGTTTGAGTTAGGCTTCAGGTTAGGTTAGGTTTGAACTTAGTTTGAGGGAGTAAGTTTAGGGCTACTGTTAGTATTCGGTTCAGTGTTACAGTTGGAGTTATCGTGAGGGTCAGGTTAGGGTTCGGGTTGAGCTTAAGGTGTCCACCTAGGGTTAGGGTTAGGTTTATGGTTTTATTTAGGCTTCAGGTTAGGTTAGGTTTGAACTTAGTTAGAGGGCATAAGTTTAGGGCTACTGTTAGTTTTCGGTTAACTTTTATGGTTGGAGTAAGCGTCAGGGTCAGGTTAGGTTTGGGGTTGAGCTTAAGGTGTCCACCTAGGGTTAGGGTTAGGTGTATGGTTTGATTTAGGCTTCAGGTTAGGTTATGTTTGAAGTTAGTTTGAGGGAGAAAGTTTAGGGCTACTGTTAGTTTTTGGTTCAGTGTTACGTTTGGAGTTAGCGTGAGGGTCAGGTTAGGGTTGGGGTTGAGCTTAAGGTGTCCGCCTAGGGTTAGGGTTAGGTCTGTGGTTTGAGATAGGCTTCAGGTTAGGTTAGGTTTGAACTTAGTTTGAGGGAGTAAGTTTAGGGCTACTGTTAGTTTTCGGTTCAGTGTTACGGTTGGAGATAGCGTCAGGGTCTGGTTAGGGATGTGGTTGAGTTTCAGGTGTCCGCCTAGGGTTAGGGTTAGGTCTATGGTTTGAGTTAGGCTTCAAGTTAGGTTAGGTTTGAAGTTAGTTTGAGGGAGTAAGTTTAGGGCTACTGTTAGTTTTCGGGTTACTGTTACTGTTGGAGTTAGCGTCAGGGCCAGGTTAGGGTTGGGGTTGAGCTTAAGGTGTCCGCCTAGGGTTAGGGTTAGGTGTATGATTTGATTTAGGCTTCAGGTTAGGTTAGGTTTGAAGTTAGTTTGTGGGAGTAAGTTTAGGGCTACTGTTAGTTTTCGGTTAACTGTTACAGTTGGAGTACGCGTCAGGGTCAGGTTAGGGTGGGGGTTAAGCATAAGGTGTCCGCCTAGGGTTAGGGTTAGGTCTATGATTTGATTTAGGCTTCAGGTTAGGTTAGGTTTGAACTTAGTTTGAGGGAGTCAGTTTAGGGCTACTGTCAGTTTTCGGTTAACTGTTACGGTTGGAGTAAGTGTCACGGTCAGGTTAGGTTTGGGGTTGAGCTTAAGGTGTCCGCCTAGGGTTAGGGTTAGGTGTATGTTTGATTTAGGCTTCAGGTTAGGTTAGGTTTGAACTTAGTTTGAGGGAGTAAGTTTAGGGCTACTGTTAGTTTTCGTTTAACTGTTACGGTTGGAGTAAGCGTCACGGTTAGGTTAGGGTGGGGGTTAAGCATAAGGTGTCCGCCTAGGGTTAGGGTTAGGTCTATGGTTTCATTTAGGCTTCAGGTTAGGTTAGGATTGAACTTAGTTTGAGGGAGTTAGTTTAGGACTACTCTTAGTTTTCGGTTCATTGATATGGTTGGAGTTAGCCTGGAGGTCAGGTTAGCGTTGGGGTCAAGCTTAAGGTGTCCGCCTAGGGTTAGGGTTAGGTCTATTGTTTGAGTTAGGCTTCAGGTTAGGTTAGGTTTGAACTTAGTTTGAGGGAGTAAGTTTAGGGCTACTGTTAGTTTTCGGTTCAGTGTTACGTTTGGAGTTAGCGTGAGGGTCAGGTTAGGGTTGGGGTTGAGCTTAAGGTTTCCTCCTAGGGTTAGGGTTAGGTCTGTGGTTTGAGTTAGTCTCCAGGTTAGGTTAGGTTTGAACTTAGTTTGAGGGAGTAAGTTTAGGGCTACTGTTAGTTTTCGGTTCAGTGTTACGGTTGGAGATAGCGTCAGGGTCTGGTTAGCGTTGTGGTTGAGTTTCAGGTGTCCACCTAGGGTTAGGGTTAGGTCTATGGTTTGAGTTAGGCTTCAAGTTAGGTTAGGTTTGAAGTAAGTTTGAGGGAGTAAGTTTAGGGCTACTGTTAGTTTTCGGGTAACTGTTACTGATGGAGTTAGCGTCAGGGCCAGGTTAGGGTTGGGGTTGAGCTTAAGGTGTCCGCCTAGGGTTAGGGTTAGGTGTATGGTTTGATTTAGGCTTCAGGTTAGGTTAGGTTTGAACTTACTTTGAGGGAGACAGTTTAGGGCTACTGTTAGTTTTCGTTTAACTGTTACGGTTGGAGTAAGCGTCAGGGTCATGTTAGGGTGGGGGTTAAGCAAAGGTGTCCGCCTAGGGTTAGGGTTAGGTCTATGGTTACATTTAGGCTTCAGGTTAGGTTAGGATTGAACTTAGTTTGAGGGAGTAAGTTTAGGGCCACTGTTAGTTTTCGGTTCTGTGTTACGGTTGGATTTAGCCTCAGGGTCAGGTTAGGTTTGGGGTTAAGCTTAAGGTGTCCGCCTAGGGTTAGGGTTAAGTCTATTGTTTGAGTTAGGCTTCAGGTTAGGTTAGGTTTGAACTTAGTTTGAGGGAGACAGTTTAGGGCTACTGTTAGTTTTCGTTTAACTGTTATGGTTGGAGTAGCGTCAGGGTCAGGTTAGTGTGGGGGTTAAGCATAAGGTGTCCGCCTAGGCTTAGGGTTAGGTCTATGGTTTCATTTAGGCTTCAGGTTAGGTTAGGATTGAACTTAGTTTGAGGGAGTAAGTTTAGGGCTACTGTTAGTTTTCGGTTCAATGTTACGTTTGGAGTTAGCTTGACGGTCCAGTTAGGATTGGGGTTGAGCTTAAGGTGTCTGCCTAGGGTTAGGGTTAGGTCTGTGGTTTGAGTTAGGCTTCAGGTTAGGTTAGGTTTGAACTTAGTTTGAGGGAGTAAGTTTAGGGCTACTGTTAGTTTTCGGTTAACTGTTACGGTTGGAGTAAGCGTCAGGGTCAGGTTAGGGTTGGGGTCAAGCTTAAGGTGTCCGCCAAGGGTTAGGGTTAGGTCTATTGTTTGAGTTAGGCTTCAGGTTAGGTTAGGTTAGAACTTAGTTTGAGGGAGTAAGTTTAGGGCTACTGTTAGTTTTCGGTACAGTGTTACGGTTGGAGTTAGCGTGAGGGTCAGGTTAGGGTTGGGGTTGAGCTTAAGGTGTCCTCCTAGGGTTAGGGTTAGGTCTGTGGTTTGAGTGAGGCTTCAGGTTAGGTTAGGTTTCAACTTAGTTTGAGGGAGTAAGTTTAGGGCTACTGTTAGTATTCGGTTCAGTGTTACAGTTGGAGTTATCGTGAGGGTCAGGTTAGGGTTCGGGTTGAGCTTAAGGTGTCCGCCTAGGGTTAGGGTTAGGTTTATGGTTTTATTTAGGCTTCAGGTTAGGTTAGGTTTGAACTTAGTTAGAGGGCGTAAGTTTAGGGCTACTGTTAGTTTTCGGTTAACTTTTATGGTTGGAGTAAGCGTCAGGGTCAGGTTAGGATTGGGGTTGAGCTTAAGGTGTCCGCCTGGGGTTAGGGTTAGGTCTGTGGTTTGAGATAGGCTTCAGGTTAGGTTAGGTTTGAACTTAGTTTGAGGGAGTAAGTTTAGGGCTACTGTTAGTTTTCGGTTCAGTGTTACGGTTGGAGATAGCGTCAGGGTCTGGTTAGGGATGTGGTTGAGTTTCAGGTGTCCGCCTAGGGTTAGGGTTAGGTCTATGGTTTGAGTTAGGCTTCAAGTTAGGTTAGGTTTGAAGTTAGTTTGAGGGAGTAAGTTTAGGGCTACTGTTAGTTTTCGGGTTACTGTTACTGTTGGAGTTAGCGTCAGGGCCAGGTTAGGGTTGGGGTTGAGCTTAAGGTGTCCGCCTAGGGTTAGGGTTAGGTGTATGGTTTGATTTAGGCTTCAGGTTAGGTTAGGTTTGAAGTTAGTTTGAGGGAGTAAGTTTAGGGCTACTGTTAGTTTTCGGTTAACTGTTACAGTTGGAGTACGCGTCAGGGTCAGGGTAGGGTGGGGGTTAAGCATAAGGTGTCCGCCTAGGGTTAGGGTTAGGTCTATGATTTGATTTAGGCTTCAGGTTAGGTTAGGTTTGAACTTAGTTTGAGGGAGTAAGTTTAGGGCTACTGTTAGTTTTCGTTTAACTGTTACGGTTGGTGTAAGCGTCAGGGTCAGGTTAGGGTGGGGGTTAAGCATAAGGTGTCCGCCTAGGGTTAGGGTTAGGTCTATGGTTTCATTTAGGCTTTAGGTTAGGTTAGGATTGAACTTAGTTTGAGGGAGTAAGTTTAGGGCCACTGTTAGTTTTCGGTTCAGTGTTATGGTTGGACTTAGCCTCAGGGTCAGGTTAGGGTTGGGGTTAAGCTTAAGGTGTCCGCCTAGGGTTAGGGTTAGGTGTATGGTTTGATTTAGGCTTCAGGTTAGGTTAGGTTTGAACTTAGTTTGAGGGAGTAAGTTTAGGGCTACTGTTAGTTTTTGGTTCAGTGTTACATTTGGAGTTAGCCTGAGTGTCTGGTTAGGGTTGGGGTTGAGCTTAAGGTGTCCACCTAGGGTTAGGGTTAGGTCTGTGGTTTGAGATAGGGTTCAGGTTAGGTTAGGTTTAAACTTAGTTTGAGGGAGTAAGTTAAGGGCTACTGTTAGTTTTCGGTTCAGTGTTACGGTTGGAGATAGCGTCAGGGTCAGGTTAGGGTTGGGGTTGAGCTTCAGGTGTCCGCCTATTTTTAGGTTTAGGTCTATGATTTGATTTAGGCTTCAGGTTACGTTAGGTTTGAACTTAGTTTGAGCGAGTAAGTTTAGGTCTACTGTTAGTTTTTGGTTCAGTGTTATGGTTGGAGATAGCGTCATGGTCAAGTTAGGGTTGGGTTTGAGATTCAGGTGTCCGCCTAGGGTTAGGGTTAGGTCTATGGTTTGATTTAGGCTTCAGGTTAGGTTAGGTTTGAACTTAGTTTGAGGGAGTAAGTTTAGGGCTACTGTTAGTTTTCGTTTAACTGTTACGGTTGGAGTAAGCGTCAGGGTTAGGTTAGGGTGGGGGTTAAGCATAAGGTGTCCGCCTATGGTTAGGGTTAGGTCTATGGTTTCATTTAGGCTTCAGGTTAGGTTAGGATTGAACTTAGTTTGAGGGAGTAAGTTTAGGACTATTCTTAGTTTTCGGTTCATTGATATGGTTGGAGTTAGCCTGGAGGTCAGGTTAGGGTTGGGGTCAAGCTTAAGGTGTCCGCCTAGGGTTAGGGTTAGGTCTATTGTTTGAGTTAGGCTTCAGGTTAGGTTAGGTTTGAACTTAGTTTGAGGGAGTAAGTTTAGGGCTACTGTTAGTTTTCGGTTCAGTGTTACGTTTGGAGTTAGCGTGAGGGTCAGGTTAGGGTTGGGGTTGAGCTTAAGGTTTCCTCCTAGGGTTAGGGTTAGGTCTGTGGTTTGAGTTAGTCTCCAGGTTAGGTTAGGTTTGAACTTAGTTTGAGGGAGTAAGTTTAGGGCTACTGTTAGTTTTCGGTTCAGTGTTACGGTTGGAGATAGCGTCAGGGTCTGGTTAGCGTTGTGGTTGAGTTTCAGGTGTCCACCTAGGGTTAGAGTTAGGTCTATGGTTTGAGTTAGGCTTCAAGTTAGGTTAGGTTTGAAGTTAGTTTGAGGGAGTAAGTTTAGGGCTACTGTTAGTTTTCGGGTAACTGTTACTGATGGAGTTAGCGTCAGGGCCAGGTTAGGGTTGGGGTTGAGCTTAAGGTGTCCGCCTAGGGTTAGGGTTAGGTGTATGGTTTGATTTAGGCTTCAGGTTAGGTTAGGTTTGAACTTAGTTTGAGGGAGACAGTTTAGGGCTACTGTTAGTTTTCGTTTAACTGTTACGGTTGGAGTAAGCGTCAGGGTCATGTTAGGGTGGGGGTTAAGCATAAGGTGTCCGCCTAGGGTTAGGGTTAGGTCTATGGTTACATTTAGGCTTCAGGTTAGGTTAGGATTGAACTTAGTTTGAGGGAGTAAGTTTAGGGCCACTGTTAGTTTTCGGTTCTGTGTTACGGTTGGATTTAGCCTCAGGGTCAGGTTAGGTTTGGGGTTAAGCTTAAGGTGTCCGCCTAGGGTTAGGGTTAAGTCTATTGTTTGAGTTAGGCTTCAGGTTAGGTTAGGTTTGAACTTAGTTTGAGGGAGACAGTTTAGGGCTACTGTTAGTTTTCGTTTAACTGTTATGGTTGGAGTAGCGTCAGGGTCAGGTTAGTGTGGGGGTTAAGCATAAGGTGTCCGCCTAGGGTTAGGGTTAGGTCTATGGTTTCATTTAGGCTTCAGGTTAGGTTAGGATTGAACTTAGTTTGAGGGAGTAAGTTTAGGGCTACTGTTAGTTTTCGGTTCAATGTTACGTTTGGAGTTAGCTTGACGGTCCAGTTAGGATTGGGGTTGAGCTTAAGGTGTCTGCCTAGGGTTAGGGTTAGGTCTGTGGTTTGAGTTAGGCTTCAGGTTAGGTTAGGTTTGAACTTAGTTTGAGGGAGTAAGTTTAGGGCTACTGTTAGTTTTCGGTTAACTGTTACGGTTGGAGTAAGCGTCAGGGTCAGGTTAGGATTGGGGTTGAGCTTAAGGTGTCCGCCTGGGGTTAGGGTTAGGTCTGTGGTTTGAGATAGGCTTCAGGTTAGGTTAGGTTTGAACTTAGTTTGAGGGAGTAAGTTTAGGGCTACTGTTAGTTTTCGGTTCAGTGTTACGGTTGGAGTAAGCGTCAGGGTCAGGTTAGGATTGGGGTTGAGCTTAAGGTGTCCGCCTGGGGTTAGGGTTAGGTCTGTGGTTTGAGATAGGCTTCAGGTTAGGTTAGGTTTCAACTTAGTTTGAGGGAGTAAGTTTAGGGCTACTGTTAGTATTCGGTTCAGTGTTACAGTTGGAGTTATCGTGAGGGTCAGGTTAGGGTTCGGGTTGAGCTTAAGGTGTCCGCCTAGGGTTAGGGTTAGGTTTATGGTTTTATTTAGGCTTCAGGTTAGGTTAGGTTTGAACTTAGTTAGAGGGCGTAAGTCTAGGGCTACTGTTAGTTTTCGGTTAACTTTTATGGTTGGAGTAAGCGTCAGGGTCAGGTTAGGATTGGGGTTGAGCTTAAGGTGTCCGCCTGGGGTTAGGGTTAGGTCTGTGGTTTGAGATAGGCTTCAGGTTAGGTTAGGTTTGAACTTAGTTTGAGGGAGTAAGTTTAGGGCTACTGTTAGTTTTCGGTTCAGTGTTACGGTTGGAGATAGCGTCAGGGTCTGGTTAGGGATGTGGTTGAGTTTCAGGTGTGCGCCTAGGGTTAGGGTTAGGTCTATGGTTTGAGTTAGGCTTCAAGTTAGGTTAGGTTTGAAGTTAGTTTGAGGGAGTAAGTTTAGGGCTACTGTTAGTTTTCGGGTTACTGTTACTGTTGGAGTTAGCGTCAGGGCCAGGTTAGGGTTGGGGTTGAGCTTAAGGTGTCCGCCTAGGGTTAGGGTTAGGTGTATGGTTTGATTTAGGCTTCAGGTTAGGTTAGGTTTGAAGTTAGTTTGAGGGAGTAAGTTTAGGGCTACTGTTAGTTTTCGGTTAACTGTTACAGTTGGAGTACGCGTCAGGGTCAGGTTAGGGTGGGGGTTAAGCATAAGGTGTCCGCCTAGGGTTAGGGTTAGGTCTATGATTTGATTTAGGCTTCAGGTTAGGTTAGGTTTGAACTTAGTTTGAGGGAGTAAGTTTAGGGCTACTGTTAGTTTTCGTTTAACTGTTACGGTTGGTGTAAGCGTCAGGGTCAGGTTAGGGTGGGGGTTAAGCATAAGGTGTCCGCCTAGGGTTAGGGTTAGGTCTATGGTTTCATTTAGGCTTTAGGTTAGGTTAGGATTGAACTTAGTTTGAGGGAGTAAGTTTAGGGCCACTGTTAGTTTTCGGTTCAGTGTTATGGTTGGACTTAGCCTCAGGGTCAGGTTAGGGTTGGGGTTAAGCTTAAGGTGTCCGCCTAGGGTTAGGGTTAGGTGTATGGTTTGATTTAGGCTTCAGGTTAGGTTAGGTTTGAACTTAGTTTGAGGGAGTAAGTTTAGGGCTACTGTTAGTTTTTGGTTCAGTGTTACATTTGGAGTTAGCCTGAGTGTCTGGTTAGGGTTGGGGTTGAGCTTAAGGTGTCCACCTAGGGTTAGGGTTAGGTCTGTGGTTTGAGATAGGGTTCAGGTTAGGTTAGGTTTAAACTTAGTTTGAGGGAGTAAGTTAAGGGCTACTGTTAGTTTTCGGTTCAGTGTTACGGTTGGAGATAGCGTCAGGGTCAGGTTAGGGTTGGGGTTGAGCTTCAGGTGTCCGCCTATTTTTAGGTTTAGGTCTATGATTTGATTTAGGCTTCAGGTTACGTTAGGTTTGAACTTAGTTTGAGCGAGTAAGTTTAGGTCTACTGTTAGTTTTTGGTTCAGTGTTATGGTTGGAGATAGCGTCATGGTCAAGTTAGGGTTGGGTTTGAGATTCAGGTGTCCGCCTAGGGTTAGGGTTAGGTCTATGGTTTGATTTAGGCTTCAGGTTAGGTTAGGTTTGAACTTAGTTTGAGGGAGTAAGTTTAGGGCTACTGTTAGTTTTCGTTTAACTGTTACGGTTGGAGTAAGCGTCAGGGTTAGGTTAGGGTGGGGGTTAAGCATAAGGTGTCCGCCTATGGTTAGGGTTAGGTCTATGGTTTCATTTAGGCTTCAGGTTAGGTTAGGATTGAACTTAGTTTGAGGGAGTAAGTTTAGGACTATTCTTAGTTTTCGGTTCATTGATATGGTTGGAGTTAGCCTGGAGGTCAGGTTAGGGTTGGGGTCAAGCTTAAGGTGTCCGCCTAGGGTTAGGGTTAGGTCTATTGTTTGAGTTAGGCTTCAGGTTAGGTTAGGTTTGAACTTAGTTTGAGGGAGTAAGTTTAGGGCTACTGTTAGTTTTCGGTTCAGTGTTACGTTTGGAGTTAGCGTGAGGGTCAGGTTAGGGTTGGGGTTGAGCTTAAGGTTTCCTCCTAGGGTTAGGGTTAGGTCTGTGGTTTGAGTTAGTCTCCAGGTTAGGTTAGGTTTGAACTTAGTTTGAGGGAGTAAGTTTAGGGCTACTGTTAGTTTTCGGTTCAGTGTTACGGTTGGAGATAGCGTCAGGGTCTGGTTAGCGTTGTGGTTGAGTTTCAGGTGTCCACCTAGGGTTAGAGTTAGGTCTATGGTTTGAGTTAGGCTTCAAGTTAGGTTAGGTTTGAAGTTAGTTTTAGGGAGTAAGTTTAGGGCTACTGTTAGTTTTCGGGTAACTGTTACTGATGGAGTTAGCGTCAGGGCCAGGTTAGGGTTGGGGTTGAGCTTAAGGTGTCCGCCTAGGGTTAGGGTTAGGTGTATGGTTTGATTTAGGCTTCAGGTTAGGTTAGGTTTGAACTTAGTTTGAGGGAGACAGTTTAGGGCTACTGTTAGTTTTCGTTTAACTGTTACGGTTGGAGTAAGCGTCAGGGTCATGTTAGGGTGGGGGTTAAGCATAAGGTGTCCGCCTAGGGTTAGGGTTAGGTCTATGGTTACATTTAGGCTTCAGGTTAGGTTAGGATTGAACTTAGTTTGAGGGAGTAAGTTTAGGGCCACTGTTAGTTTTCGGTTCTGTGTTACGGTTGGATTTAGCCTCAGGGTCAGGTTAGGTTTGGGGTTAAGCTTAAGGTGTCCGCCTAGGGTTAGGGTTAAGTCTATTGTTTGAGTTAGGCTTCAGGTTAGGTTAGGTTTGAACTTAGTTTGAGGGAGACAGTTTAGGGCTACTGTTAGTTTTCGTTTAACTGTTATGGTTGGAGTAGCGTCAGGGTCAGGTTAGTGTGGGGGTTAAGCATAAGGTGTCCGCCTAGGGTTAGGGTTAGGTCTATGGTTTCATTTAGGCTTCAGGTTAGGTTAGGATTGAACTTAGTTTGAGGGAGTAAGTTTAGGGCTACTGTTAGTTTTCGGTTCAATGTTACGTTTGGAGTTAGCTTGACGGTCCAGTTAGGATTGGGGTTGAGCTTAAGGTGTCTGCCTAGGGTTAGGGTTAGGTCTGTGGTTTGAGTTAGGCTTCAGGTTAGGTTAGGTTTGAACTTAGTTTGAGGGAGTAAGTTTAGGGCTACTGTTAGTTTTCGGTTAACTGTTACGGTTGGAGTAAGCGTCAGGGTCAGGTTAGGATTGGGGTTGAGCTTAAGGTGTCCGCCTGGGGTTAGGGTTAGGTCTGTGGTTTGAGATAGGCTTCAGGTTAGGTTAGGTTTGAACTTAGTTTGAGGGAGTAAGTTTAGGGCTACTGTTAGTTTTCGGTTCAGTGTTACGGTTGGAGTAAGCGTCAGGGTCAGGTTAGGATTGGGGTTGAGCTTAAGGTGTCCGCCTGGGGTTAGGGTTAGGTCTGTGGTTTGAGATAGGCTTCAGGTTAGGTTAGGTTTCAACTTAGTTTGAGGGAGTAAGTTTAGGGCTACTGTTAGTATTCGGTTCAGTGTTACAGTTGGAGTTATCGTGAGGGTCAGGTTAGGGTTCGGGTTGAGCTTAAGGTGTCCGCCTAGGGTTAGGGTTAGGTTTATGGTTTTATTTAGGCTTCAGGTTAGGTTAGGTTTGAACTTAGTTAGAGGGCGTAAGTCTAGGGCTACTGTTAGTTTTCGGTTAACTTTTATGGTTGGAGTAAGCGTCAGGGTCAGGTTAGGATTGGGGTTGAGCTTAAGGTGTCCGCCTGGGGTTAGGGTTAGGTCTGTGGTTTGAGATAGGCTTCAGGTTAGGTTAGGTTTGAACTTAGTTTGAGGGAGTAAGTTTAGGGCTACTGTTAGTTTTCGGTTCAGTGTTACGGTTGGAGATAGCGTCAGGGTCTGGTTAGGGATGTGGTTGAGTTTCAGGTGTGCGCCTAGGGTTAGGGTTAGGTCTATGGTTTGAGTTAGGCTTCAAGTTAGGTTAGGTTTGAAGTTAGTTTGAGGGAGTAAGTTTAGGGCTACTGTTAGTTTTCGGGTTACTGTTACTGTTGGAGTTAGCGTCAGGGCCAGGTTAGGGTTGGGGTTGAGCTTAAGGTGTCCGCCTAGGGTTAGGGTTAGGTGTATGGTTTGATTTAGGCTTCAGGTTAGGTTAGGTTTGAAGTTAGTTTGAGGGAGTAAGTTTAGGGCTACTGTTAGTTTTCGGTTAACTGTTACAGTTGGAGTACGCGTCAGGGTCAGGTTAGGGTGGGGGTTAAGCATAAGGTGTCCGCCTAGGGTTAGGGTTAGGTCTATGATTTGATTTAGGCTTCAGGTTAGGTTAGGTTTGAACTTAGTTTGAGGGAGTAAGTTTAGGGCTACTGTTAGTTTTCGTTTAACTGTTACGGTTGGTGTAAGCGTCAGGGTCAGGTTAGGGTGGGGGTTAAGCATAAGGTGTCCGCCTAGGGTTAGGGTTAGGTCTATGGTTTCATTTAGGCTTTAGGTTAGGTTAGGATTGAACTTAGTTTGAGGGAGTAAGTTTAGGGCCACTGTTAGTTTTCGGTTCAGTGTTATGGTTGGACTTAGCCTCAGGGTCAGGTTAGGGTTGGGGTTAAGCTTAAGGTGTCCGCCTAGGGTTAGGGTTAGGTGTATGGTTTGATTTAGGCTTCAGGTTAGGTTAGGTTTGAACTTAGTTTGAGGGAGTAAGTTTAGGGCTACTGTTAGTTTTTGGTTCAGTGTTACATTTGGAGTTAGCCTGAGTGTCTGGTTAGGGTTGGGGTTGAGCTTAAGGTGTCCACCTAGGGTTAGGGTTAGGTCTGTGGTTTGAGATAGGGTTCAGGTTAGGTTAGGTTTAAACTTAGTTTGAGGGAGTAAGTTAAGGGCTACTGTTAGTTTTCGGTTCAGTGTTACGGTTGGAGATAGCGTCAGGGTCAGGTTAGGGTTGGGGTTGAGCTTCAGGTGTCCGCCTATTTTTAGGTTTAGGTCTATGATTTGATTTAGGCTTCAGGTTACGTTAGGTTTGAACTTAGTTTGAGCGAGTAAGTTTAGGTCTACTGTTAGTTTTTGGTTCAGTGTTATGGTTGGAGATAGCGTCATGGTCAAGTTAGGGTTGGGTTTGAGATTCAGGTGTCCGCCTAGGGTTAGGGTTAGGTCTATGGTTTGATTTAGGCTTCAGGTTAGGTTAGGTTTGAACTTAGTTTGAGGGAGTAAGTTTAGGGCTACTGTTAGTTTTCGTTTAACTGTTACGGTTGGAGTAAGCGTCAGGGTTAGGTTAGGGTGGGGGTTAAGCATAAGGTGTCCGCCTATGGTTAGGGTTAGGTCTATGGTTTCATTTAGGCTTCAGGTTAGGTTAGGATTGAACTTAGTTTGAGGGAGTAAGTATAGGACTACTCTTAGTTTTCGGTTCATTGATATGGTTGGAGTTAGCCTGGAGGTCAGGTTAGGGTTGGGGTCAAGCTTAAGGTGTCCGCCTAGGGTTAGGGTTAGGTCTATTGTTTGAGTTAGGCTTCAGGTTAGGTTAGGTTTGAACTTAGTTTGAGGGAGTAAGTTTAGGGCTACTGTTAGTTTTCGGTTCAGTGTTACGTTTGGAGTTAGCGTGAGGGTCAGGTTAGGGTTGGGGTTGAGCTTAAGGTTTCCTCCTAGGGTTAGGGTTAGGTCTGTGGTTTGAGTTAGTCTCCAGGTTAGGTTAGGTTTGAATTTAGTTTGAGGGAGTAAGTTTAGGGCTACTGTTAGTTTTCGGTTCAGTGTTATGGTTGGAGATAGCGTCAGGGTCTGGTTAGGGTTGTGGTTGAGTTTCAGGTGTCCACCTAGGGTTAGGGTTAGGTCTATGGTTTGAGTTAGGCTTCAAGTTAGGTTAGCTTTGAAGTTAGTTTGAGGGAGTAAGTTTAGGGCTACTGTTAGTTTTCGGGTAACTGTTACTGATGGAGTTAGCGTCAGGGCCAGGTTAGGGTTGGGGTTGAGCTTAAGGTGTCCGCCTAGGGTTAGGGTTAGGTGTATGGTTTGATTTAGGCTTCAGGTTAGGTTAGGTCTGAACTTAGTTTGAGGGAGACAGTTTAGGGCTACTGTTAGTTTTCGTTTAACTGTTACGGTTGGAGTAAGCGTCAGGGTCATGTTAGGGTGGGGGTTAAGCATAAGGTGTCCGCCTAGGGTTAGGGTTAGGTCTATGGTTTCATTTAGGCTTCAGGTTACGTTAGGATTGAACTTAGTTTGAGGGAGTAAGTTTAGGGCCACTGTTAGTTTTCGGTTCAGTGTTACGGTTGGATTTAGCCTCAGGGTCAGGTTAGGTTTGGGGTTAAGCTTAAGGTGTCCGCCTAGGGTTAGTGTTAAGTCTATTGTTTGAGTTAGGCTTCAGGTTAGGTTAGGTTTGAACTTAGTTTGAGGGAGACAGTTTAGGGCTACTGTTAGTTTTCGTTTAACTGTTATGGTTGGAGTAAGCGTCAGGGTCAGGTTAGTGTGGGGGTTAAGCATAAGGTGTCCGCCTAGGGTTAGGGTTAGGTCTATGGTTTCATTTAGGCTTCAGGTTAGGTTAGGATTGAACTTAGTTTGAGGGAGTAAGTTTAGGGCTACTGTTAGTTTTCGGTTCAATGTTACGTTTGGAGTTAGCTTGATGGTCCAGTTAGGATTGGGGTTGAGCTTAAGGTGTCTGCCTAGGGTTAGGGTTAGGTCTGTGGTTTGAGTTAGGCTTCAGGTTAGATTAGGTTTGAACTTAGTTTGAGGGAGTAAGTTTAGGGCTACTGTTAGTTTTCTGTTAACTGTTAGGGTTGGAGTAAGCGTCAGGGTCAGGTTAGGGTTGGGGTCAAGCTTAAGGTGTCCGCCAAGGGTTAGGGTTAGGTCTATTGTTTGAGTTAGGCTTCAGGTTAGGTTAGGTTTTAACTTAGTTTGAGGGAGTAAGTTTAGGGCTACTGTTAGTTTTCGGTACAGTGTTACGGTTGGAGTTAGCGTGAGGGTCAGGTTAGGGTTGGGGTCAAGCTTAAGGTGTCCGCCAAGGGTTAGGGTTAGGTCTGTGGTTTGAGTGAGGCTTCAGGTTAGGTTAGGTTTGAACTCAGTTTGAGGGAGTGAGTTTAGGGCTACTGTTAGTTTTCGGTTCAGTGTTACGGTTGGAGATAGCGTCAGGGTCAGGTTAGGGTTGTGATTGAGCTTCAGGTGTCCGCCTAGGGTTAGGGTTAGGTCTATGGTTTGAGTTAGGGTCCAGGTTAGGGTAGGTTTGAACTTAGTTTGAGGGAGTAAGTTTAGGGCTACTGTTAGTTTTCGGTTCAGTGTTACGGTTGGAGATAGCGTCAGGGTCTGGTTAGGGTTGTGGTTGAGTTTCAGGTGTCCGCCTAGGGTTAGGGTTAGGTCTATGGTTTGAGTTAGGCTTCAAGTTAGGTTAGGTTTGAAGTTAGTTTGAGGGAGTAAGTTTAGGGCTACTGTTAGTTTTCGGGTAACTGTTACGGTTGGAGTTAGCGTCAGGGCCAGGTTAGGGTTGGGGTTGAGTTTAAGGTGTCCGCCTAGGGTTAGGGTTAGGTCTACTGTTTGAGTTAGGCTTCAGGTTAGGTTAGGTTTGAACTTAGTTTGTGGGAGACAGTTTAGGGCTACTGTTAGTTTTCGTTTAACTGTTAGGGTTGGAGTAAGCATCAGGGTCAAGTTAGGGTGGGGGTTAAGCATAAGGTGTCCGCCTAGGGTTAGGGTTAGGTCTATGGTTTCATTTAGGCTTCAGGTTAGGTTAGGATTGAACTTAGTTTGAGGGAGTAAGTTTAGGGCTACTGTTAGTTTTCGGTTCAATGTTACGTTTGGAGTTAGCGTGAGGGTCCGGTTACGGTTGGGGTTGAGCTTAAGGTGTCCGCCTAGGGTTAGGGTTAGGTCTGTGGTTTGAGTTAGGCTTCAGGTTAGGTTAGGCTTGAACATAGTTTGAGGGAGTAAGTTTAGGGCTACTGTTAGTTTTCGGTTCAGTGTTACGGTTTGAGATAGCGTCAGGGTCAGGTTAGGGTTGGGGTTTAGCTTCAGGTGTCCGCCTAGGGTTAGGGTTAGGTCTATGGTTTGAGTTAGGCTTCAGGTTAGGTTAGGTTTTAACTTAGTTTGAGGGATTAAGTTTAGGGCTAATGTTAGTTTTCGGTTTAGTGTTACGGTTGAAGTTAGCGTGAGGGTCAGGTTAGGGTTGGGTTTGAACTTCAGGTGTCCGCCTAGGGTTAGTGTTAGGTGTATGGTTTGATTTAGGCTTCAGGTTAGCTTAGGTTGGAACTTAGTTTGAGGCAGTAAGTTTAGGGCTACTGTTAGTTTTCGGGTAACTGTTACGGTTGGAGTTAGCGTCAGGGCCAGGTTAGGGTTGGGGTTGAGCTTAAGGTGTCCTCCTAGGGTTAGGTTTAGGTCTGTGATTTGAGTTAGGGTTCAGGTTAGGTTAGGTTTGAACTTAGTTTGAGGGAGTAAGTTTAGGGCTACTGTTAGTTTTCGGTTCAGTGTTACGGTTGGAGATAGCGTTATGGTGAGGTTAGGGATGGGGTTGAGCTTCAGGTTTCCGCCTTGGGTTAAGGTTAGGTCTATGGTTTGAATTAGGCTTCAGGTTAGGTTAGGTTTGAACTTAGTTTGAGGGAGTAAGTTTAGGGCTACTGTTAGTTTTCGGTTCAGTGTTACGGTTGGAGATAGCGTCAGGGTCTGGTTAGGGTTGTGGTTGAGTTTCAGGTGTCCGCCTCGGGTTAGGGTTAGGTCTATGGTTTGAGTTAGGCTTCAAGTTAGGTTAGGTTTGAAGTTAGTTTGAGGGAGTAAATTTAGGGCTACTGTTAGTTTTCGGGTCACTGTTACTGTTGGAGTTATCGTCAGGGCCAGGTTAGGGTTGGGGTTGTGCTTAAGGTGTCCGCCTAGGGTTAGGGTTAGGTGTATGGTTTGATTTAGGCTTCAGGTTAGGTTAGGTTTGAAGTTAGTTTGAGGGAGTAAGTTTAGGGCTATTGTTTGTTTTCGGTTAACTGTTACAGTTGGAGTAAGCGTCAGGGTCAGGTTAGGGTGGGGGTTAAGCATAAGGTGTCCCCCTAGGGTTAGGGTTAGGTCTATGATTTGATTTAGGCTTCAGGTTAGGTTAGGTTTGAACTTAGTTTGAGGGAGTCAGTTTAGGGCTACTGTTAGTTTTCGGTTAAATGTTACGGTTGGAGTAAGCGTCAGGGTCAGGTTAGGGTTGGGGTCAAGCTTAAGGTGTCCGCCAAGGGTTAGGGTTAGGTCTATTGTTTGAGATAGGCTTCAGGTTAGGTTAGGTTTGAACTTAGTTTGAGGGAGTAAGTTTAGGGCTACTGTTAGTTTTCGGTACAGTGTTACGGTTGGAGTTAGCATCAGGGCCAGGTTAGGGTTGGGGTTGAGTTTAAGGTGTCCGCCTAGGGTTAGGGTTAGGTCTACTGTTTGAGTTAGGCTTCAGGTTAGGTTAGGTTTGAACTTAGTTTGTGGGAGACAGTTTAGGGCTACTGTTAGTTTTCGTTTAACTGTTACGGTTGGAGTAAGCGTCAGGGTCAAGTTAGGGTGGGGGTTAAGCATAAGGTGTCCGCCTAGGGTTAGGGTTAGGTCTATGGTTTCATTTAGGCTTCAGGTTAGGTTAGGATTGAACTTAGTTTGAGGGAGTAAGTTTAGGGCTACTGTTAGTTTTCGGTTCAATGTTACGTTTGGAGTTAGCGTGAGGGTCCGGTTACGGTTGGGGTTGAGCTTAAGGTGTCCGCCTAGGGTTAGGGTTAGGTCTGTGGTTTGAGTTAGGCTTCAGGTTAGGTTAGGCTTGAACTTAGTTTGAGGGAGTAAGTTTAGGGCTACTGTTAGTTTTCGGTTCAGTGTTACGGTTTGAGATAGCGTCAGGGTCAGGTTAGGGTTGGGGTTTAGCTTCAGGTGTCCGCCTAGGGTTAGGGTTAGGTCTATGGTTTGAGTTAGGCTTCAGGTTAGGTTAGGTTTGAAGTTAGTTTGAGGGAGTAAGTTTAGGGCTACTGTTAGTTTTCGGGTAACTGTTACTGTTGGACTTAGCGTCAGGGCCAGGTTAGGGTTGGGTTTGAGCTTAAGGTGTCCGCCTAGGGTTAGGGTTAGGTGAATGGTTTGATTTACGCTTCAGGTTAGGTTAGGTTTGAACTTAGCTTGAGGGAGTAAGTTTAGGGCTACTGTTAGTTTTCGTTTAACTGTTACGGTTGGAGTAAGCGTCAGGGTCAGGTTATGGTGGGGGTTAACCATAAGGTGTCCGCCTATGGTTAGGGTTAGGTCTATGGTTTCATTTAGGCTTCAGGTTAGGTTAGGTTTGAACTTAGTTTGAGGGAGTAAGTTTAGGGCTACTGTTAGTTTTCGGATAACTGTTACTGTTGGAGTTAGCGTCAGGGCCAGGTTAGGGTTGGGGTTGAGCTTAAGGTGTCCGCCTAGGGTTAGGGTTAGGTCTGTGGTTTGACTTAGGCTTCAGGTTAGGTTAGGTTTGAACTTAGTTTGAGGGAGTAAGTTTAGGCCTATTGTATTTTTTGGTTCAGTGTTACGGTTGAATTTAGCCTCAGGGTCAGGTTAGGGTTAGGGTTAAGCTTAAGGTGTCTGCCTAGGGTTAGGGTTAGGTCCATTGTTTGAGTTAGGCTTCAGGTTAGGTTAGGTTTGAACTTAGTTTGAGGGAGTAAGTTTAGAGCTACTGTTAGTTTTCGGTTCAGTGTTACGGTTGGAGTTAGCGTGAGGGTCAGGTTAGGGTTGGGGTTGAGCTTAAGGTGTCCTCCCAGGGTTAGGGTTAGGTCTGTGGTTTGAGTTAGGCTTCAGGTTAGGTTAGGTTTGAACTTAGTTTGAGGGAGTAAGTTTAGGGCTACTGTTAGTTTTCGGTTCAGTGTTACGGTTGGAGATAGCGTCAGGGTCAGGTTAGGGTTGGTGTTGAGCTTCAGGTGTCCGCCTATTGTTAGGGTTAGGTCTATGAATTGATTTAGGCTTCAGGTTAGGTTAGGTTTGAACTTAGTTTGAGCGAGTAAGTTTAGGGCTACTGTTAGTTTTTGGTTCAGTGTTATGGTTGGAGATAGTGTCATGGTCAAGTTAGGGTTGGGTATGAGATTCAGGTGTCCGCCTAGGGTTAGGGTTAGGTCTATGGTTTGAGTTAGGCTTCAGGTTAGGTTAGGTTTGAACTTGTTTGAGGGAGTAAGTTTAGGCCAATTGTATTTCTTGGTTCAGTGTTACGGTTGAATTTAGCCTCAGGGTCAGGTTAGGGTTGGGGTCAAGCTTAAGGTGTCCGCCAAGGGTTAGGGTTAGGTCTATTGTTTGAGTTAGGCTTCAGGTTAGGTTAGGTTTGAACTTAGTTTGAGAGAGTAAGTTTAGGGCTACTGTTAGTTTTCGGTTAACTGTTATGGTTGTAGTAAGCGTCAGGGTCAGGTTAGGGTTAGGGTCAAGCTTAAGGTGTCCGCCTAGGGTTAGGGTTAGGTCTATTGTTTGAGTTAGGCTTCAGGTTAGGTTAGGTTTGAACTTAGTTTGAGGGAGTAAGTTTAGGGCTACTGTTAGTTTTCGGTTCAGTGTTTAGGTTGGAGATAGCGTGAGGGTCAGGTTAGGGTTGGGGTTGAGCTTAAGGTGTCCTTTTAGGGTTAGGGATAGGTCTGTGGTTTGAGTTAGGCTTCAGGTTAGGTTAGGTTTGAACTTAGTTTGATGGAGTAAGTTTAGGGCTACTGTTAGTTTTCAGTTCAGTGTTACGGTTGGAGATAACGTCAGGGTCAAGTTAGGTTTGTGATTGAGCTTCAGGTGTCCGCCTAGGGTGAGGGTTAGGTCTATGGTTTGAGTAGGGTCCAGGTTAGGTTAGGTTTGAACTTAGTTTGAGGGAGTAAGTTTAGGGCTACTTTTAGTTTTCGGTTCAGTGTTACGGTTGGAGATAGCGTCAGGGTCTGGTTAGGGTTGTGGTTGAGTTTCAGGTGTTCGCCTAGGGTTAGGGTTAGGTCTATGGTTTGAGTTAGGCTTCAAGTTAGGTTAGGTTTGAAGTTAGTTTGAGGGAGTAAGTTTAGGGCTACTGTTAGTTTTCGGGTAACTGTTACTGTTGGAGTTAGCGTCAGGGCCAGGTTAGGGTTGGGGTTGAGCTTAAGGTGTCCGCCTAGGGTTAGGGTTAGGTGTATGGTTTGATATAGGATTCACGTTAGGTTAGGTTTGAAGTTAGTTTGAGGGAGTAAGTTTAGGGCTACTGTTAGTTTTCGGTTAACTGTTACAGTTGGAGTAAGCGTCAGGGTCACGTTAGTGTGGGGGTTAAGCATAAGGTGTCCGCCTAGGGTTAGGGTTAGGTCTTTGATTTGATTTAGGCTTCAGGTTAGGTAAGGTTTGAACTTAGTTTGAGGGAGTCAGTTTAGGGCTACTGTTAGTTTTCGGTTAACTGTTACGGTTGGAGTAAGCGTCAGGGTCAGGTTAGGTTTGGGGTTCAGCTTAAGGTGTCCGCCTAGGGTTAGGGTTATGTGTATGGTTTGATTTAGGCTTCAGGTTAGGTTAGGATTGAACTTAGTTTGAGGGAGTAAGTTTAGGACTACTCTTAGTTTTCGGTTCATTGATATGGTTGGAGTTAGCCTGGAGGTCAGGTTAGGGTTGGGGTCAAGCTTAAGGTGTCCGCCTAGGGTCAGGTTTAGGTCTATTGTTTGAGTTAGGGTCCAGGTTAGGGTAGGTTTGAACTTAGTTTGAGGGAGTAAGTTTAGGGCTACTGTTAGTTTTCGGTTCAGTGTTACGGTTGGAGATAGCGTTAGGGTCTGGTTAGGGTTGTGGTTGAGTTTCAGGTGTCCTCCTAGGGTTAGGGTTAGGTCTGTGGTTTTAGTTAGGCTCCAGGTTAGGTTAGGTTTGAACTTAGTTTGAGGGAGTAAGTTTAGGGCTACTGTTAGTTTTCGGTTCAATGTTACGTTTGGAGTTAGCTTGACGGTCCGGTTAGGGTTGGGGTTGAGCTTAAGGTGTCCTCCTAGGGTTAGGGTTAGGTCTGTGGTTTGAGTGAGGCTTCAGGTTAGGTTAGGTTTGAACTTAGTTTGAGGGAGTAAGTTTAGGGCTACTGTTAGTTTTCGGTTCAGTGTTACGGTTGGAGATAGCGTCAGGGTCAGGTTAGGGTTGTGATTGAGCTTCAGGTGTCCGCCTAGGGTTAGGGTTAGGTCTATGGTTTGAGTTAGGGTCCAGGTTAGGGTAGGTTTGAACTTAGTTTGAGGGAGTAAGTTTAGGGCTACTGTTAGTTTTCGGTTCAGTGTTACGGTTGGAGATAGCGTTAGGGTCTGGTTAGGGTTGCGGTTGACTTTCAGGTGTCCGCCTAGGGTTAGGGTTAGGTCTATGGTTTGAGTTAGGCTTCAAGTTAGGTTAGGTTTGAAGTTAGTTTGAGGGAGTAAGTTTAGGGCTACTGTTAGTTTTCGGTTAACTGTTACTGATGGAGTTAGCGTCAGGGCCAGGTTAGGGTTGGGGTTGAGCTTAAGGTGACCGCCTAGGGTTAGCGTTAGGTGTATGGTTTGATTTAGGCTTCAGGTTAGGTTAGGTTTGAACTTAGTTTGAGGGAGTAAGTTTAGGGCTACTGTTAGTTTTCGTTTAACTGTTACGGTTGGAGTAAGCGTCAGGGTCAGGTTAGGGTGGGGGTTAAGCATAAGATGTCCGCCTAGGGTCAGGGTTAGGTCTATGGTTTCATTTAGGCTTCAGGTTAGGTTAGGATTGAACTTAGTTTGAGGGAGTAAGTTTAGGGCCACTGTTAGTTTTCAGTTCAGTGTTACGGTTGGATTTAGCCTCAGGGTCAGGTTAGTGTTGGGGTTAAGCTTAAGGTGTCCGCCTAGGGTTAGGGTTAAGTCTATTGTTTGAGTTAGGCTTCAGGTTAGGTCAGGTTTGAACTTAGTTTGAGGGAGACAGTTTAGGGCTACTGTTAGTTTTCATTTAACTGTTATGGTTGGAGTAAGCGTCAGGGTCAGGTTAGTGTGGGGGTTAAGCATAAGGTGTCCGCCTAGGGTTAGGGTTAGGTCTATGGTTTCATTTAGGCTTCAGGTTAGGTTAGGATTGAACTTAGTTTGAGGGAGTAAGTTTAGGGCTACTGTTAGTTTTCGGTTCAATGTTACGTTTGGAGTTAGCTTGACGGTCCGGTTAGGGTTGGAGTTGAGCTTAAGGTGTCCTCCTAGGGTTAGGGTTAGGTCTGTGGTTTGAGTGAGGCTTCAGGTTAGGTTAGGTTTGAACTTAGTTTGAGGGAGTAAGTTTAGGGCTACTGTTAGTTTTCGGTTCAGTGTTACGGTTGGAGATAGCGTCAGGGTCAGGTTAGGGTTGTGATTGAGCTTCAGGTGTCCGCCTAGGGTTAGGGTTAGGTCTATGGTTTGAGTTTGGGTCCAGGTTAGGGTAGGTTTGAACTTAGTTTGAGGGAGTAAGTTTAGGGCTACTGTTAGTTTTCGGTTCAGTGTTACGGTTGGAGATAGCGTTAGGGTCTGGTTAGGGTTGTGGTTGAGTTTCAGGTGTCCGCCTAGGGTTAGGGTTAGGTCTATGGTTTGAGTTAGGCTTCAAGTTAGGTTAGGTTTGAAGTTAGTTTGAGGGAGTAAGTTTAGGGCTACTGTTAGTTTTCGGGTAACTGTTACTGTTGGAGTTAGCGTCAGGGCCAGGTTAGGGTTGGGGTTGAGCTTAAGGTGTCCGCATAGGGTTAGGGTTAGGTGTATGGTTTGATTTAGGCTTCAGGTTAGGTTAGGTTTGAAGTTACTTTGAGGGAGTAAGTTTAGGGCTACTGTTAGTTTTCGGTTAACTGTTACAGTTGGAGTAAGCGTCAGGGTTATGTTAGGTTTGGGGTTGAAGTTAAGGTGTCCGCCTAGGGTTAGGGTTAGGTGTATGGTTTGATTTAGGCTTCAGGTTAGGTTAGGTGTGAACTTAGTTTGAGGGAGTAAGTTTAGGGCTATTGTTAGTTTTCGGTTCAGTATTATGGTTGGAGTTAGCGTCAGGGTCAGGTTAGGGTTGGGGTTAGCTTGAGGTGTCTGCCTAGGGTTAGGGTTAGGTCCATGGTTTGATTTAGGCTCCAGGTTAGGTTACGTTTGAATTTTGTTTGAGTGAGTAAGTTTAGGGCTACTGTTAGTTTTCGGTTCAGTGTTACGATTGGAGATAGCGTCAGGGTCAGGTTAGGGTTGGAGTTGAGCTTAAGGTGTCCGCCTAGGGTGAGGGTTAGGTCTGTGGTTTGATTTAGGCTTCAGGTTAGGTTACGTTTGAACTTAGTTTGAGTGAGTAAGTTTAGGGCTACTGTTAGTTTTCGGTTCAGTGTTACGGTTGGAGATAGCGTCAGGGTCAGGTTACGGTTGGGGTTGAGCTTCAGGTGTCCGCCTATTGTTAGCTTTAGGTCTATGATTTGAGTTAGGCTTCAGGTTATGTTAGGTTTGAACTTAGTTTGAGGGAGTAAGTTTAGGCCTATTGTATTTTTTGGTTCAGTGTTACGGTTGAATTTAGCCTCAGGGTCAGGTAAGGGTTGGGGTCAAGCTTAAGGTGTCCGCCTAGGGTTAGGGTTAAGTCTATTGTTTGAGTTAGGCTTCAGGTTAGGTTAGGTTTGAACTTAGTTTGAGGGAGACAGTTTAGGGCTACTGTTAGTTTTCGGTTAACTGTTACGGTTGGAGTAAGCATCAGGGTCAGGTTAGGTTTGGGGTTGAGCTTAAGGTGTCCGCCTAGGGTTAGGGTTAGGTGTATGGTTTGATTTAGGCTTCAGGTTAGGTTAGGTTTGAACTTAGTTTGAGGGAGTAAGTTTAGGGCTACTGTTAGTTTTTGGTTCAGTGTTACATTTGGAGTTAGCGTGAGTGTCTGGTTAGGGTTGGGGTTGAGCTTAAGGTGTCCGCCTAGGGTTAGGTTTAGGTCTGTGGTTTGAGATAGGTTTCAGGTTAGGTTAGGTTTAAACTTAGTTTGAGGGAGTAAGTTTAGGGCTACTGTTAGTTTTCGTTTAACTGTTACGGTTGGAGTAAGCGTCAGGGTTAGGTTAGGGTGGGGCTTAAGCATAAGGTGTCCGCCTAGGGTTAGGGTTAGGTCTATGGTTTCATTTAGGCTTCAGGTTAGGTTAGGATTGAACTTAGTTTGAGGGAGTAAGTTTAGGACTACTCTTAGTTTTCGGTTCATTGATATGGTTGGAGTTAGCCTGGAGGTCAGGTTAGGGTTGGGGTCAAGCTTAAGGTGTCCGCCTAGGGTTAGGGTTAGGTCTATTGTTTGAGTTAGGCTTCAGGTTAGGTTAGGTTTGAACTTAGTTTGAGGGAGTAAGTTTAGGGCTACTGTTAGTTTTCGGTTCAGTGTTACGTTTGGAGTTAGCGTGAGGGTCAGGTTAGGGTTGGGGTTGAGCTTAAGGTTTCCTCCTAGGGTTAGGGTTAGGTCTATGGTTTGAGTTAGGGTCCAGGTTAGGGTAGGTTTGAACTTAGTTTGAGGGAGTAAGTTTAGGGCTACTGTTAGTTTTCGGTTCAGTGTTACGGTTGGAGATAGCGTTAGGGTCTAGTTAGGGTTGCGGTTGACTTTCAGGTGTCCGCCTAGGGTTAGGGTTAGGTCTATGGTTTGAGTTAGGCTTCAAGTTAGGTTAGGTTTGAAGTTAGTTTGAGGGAGTAAGTTTAGGGCTACTGTTAGTTTTCGGTTAACTGTTACTGATGGAGTTAGCGTCAGGGCCAGGTTAGGGTTGGGGTTGAGCTTAAGGTGACCGCCTAGGGTTAGCGTTAGGTGTATGGTTTGATTTAGGCTTCAGGTTAGGTTAGGTTTGAACTTAGTTTGAGGGAGTAAGTTTAGGGCTACTGTTAGTTTTCAGTACAGTGTTACGGTTGGAGATAGCGTCAGGGTCAGGTTAGGGTTGGGGTTGAGCTTCAGGTGTCCACCTATTGTTAGGTTTAGGTCTATGATTTGATTTAGGCTTCAGGTTACGTTAGGTTTGAACTTAGTTTGAGCGAGTAAGTTTAGGTCTACTGTTAGTTTTTGGTTCAGTGTTATGGTTGGAGATAGCGTCATGGTCAAGTTAGGGTTGGGTTTGAGATTCAGGTGTCCGCCTAGGGTTAGGGTTAGGTCTATGGTTTGAGTTAGGCTTCAGGTTAGGTTAGGTTTGAACTTAGTTTGAGGGAGTAAGTTTAGGCCTATTGTATTTATTGGTTCAGTGTTACGGTTGAATTAACCTCAGGGTCAGGTTAGGGTTGGGGTCAAGCTTAAGGTGTCCGCCTAGGGTTAGGGTTAGGTCTATTGTTTGAGTTAGACTTCAGGTTAGGTTAGGTTTGAACTTAGTTTGAGGGAGTAAGTTTAGGGCTACTGTTAGTTTTCGGTTCAGTGTTTCGGTTGGAGATAGCGTGAGGGTCAGGTTAGGGTTGGGGTTGAGCTTAAGGTGTCCTCCTAGGGTTAGGGTTAGGTCTGTGGTTTGAGTTAGGCTTCAGGTTAGGTTAGGTTTGAACTTAGTTTGAGGGAGTAAGTTTAGGGCTACTGTTAGTTTTCGGTTCAGTGTTACGGTTGGAGATAGCGTCAGGGTCAGGTTAGGGTTGTGATTGAGCTTCAGGTGTCCGCCTAGGGTTAGGGTTAGGACTATGGTTTGAGTTAGGGTCCAGGTTAGGTTAGGATTGAACTTAGTTTGAGGGAGTAAGTTTAGGTCTACTGTTAGTTTTCGGTTCAGTGTTACGGTTGGAGATAACGTCAGGGTCTGGTTAGGGTTGTGGTTGAGTTTCAGGTGTCCGCCTAGGGTTAGGGTTATGTCTGTGGTTTGAATTAGGCTTCAAGTTAGGTTAGGTTTGAAGTTAGTTTGAGGGAGTAAGTTTAGGGGTACTGTTAGTTTTCGGTTAACTGTTACAGTTGGAGTAAGCGTCAGGGTCACGTTAGGGTGGGGGTTAAGCATAAGGTGTCCGCCTAGGGTTAGGGTTAGGTCTATGATTTGATTTAGGCTTCAGGTTAGGTTAGGTTTGAACTTAGTTTGAGGGAGTCAGTTTAGGGCTACTGTCAGTTTTCGGTTAACTGTTACGGTTGGAGTAAGTGTCAGGGTCAGGTTAGGTTTGGGGTTGAGCTTAAGGTGTCCGACTAGGGTTAGGGTTAGGTGTATGGTTTGATTTAGTCTTCAGGTTAGGTTAGGTTTGAACTTAGTTTGAGGGAGTAAGTTTAGGGCTACTGTTAGTTTTCGTTTAACTGTTACGGTTGGAGTAAGCGTCACGGTTAGGTTAGGGTGGGGGTTAAGCATAAGGTGTCCGCCTAGGGTTAGGGTTAGGTCTATGGTTTCATTTAGGCTTCAGGTTAGGTTAGGATTGAACTTAGTTTGAGGGAGTAAGTTTAGGACTACTCTTAGTTTTTGGTTCATTGATATGGTTGGAGTTAGCCTGGAGGTCAGGTTAGGGTTGGGGTCAAGCTTAAGGTGTCCGCCTAGGGTTAGGGTTAGGTCTATTGTTTGAGTTAGGCTTCAGGTTAGGTTAGGTTTGTACTTAGTTTGAGGGAGTAAGTTTAGGGCTACTGTTAGTTTTCGGTTCAGTGTTACGGTTGGAGATAGCGTCAGGGTCTGGTTAGGGTTGTGGTTGAGTTTCAGGTGTCCACCTAGGGTTAGGGTTAGGTCTATGGTTTGAGTTAGGCTTCAAGTTAGGTTAGGTTTGAAGTTAGTTTGAGGGAGTAAGTTTAGGGCTACTGTTAGTTTTCGGGTAACTGTTACTGATGGAGTTAGCGTCAGGGCCAGGTTAGGGTTGGGGTTGAGCTTAAGGTGTCCGCCTAGGGTTAGGTTTAGGTGTATGGTTTGATTTAGGCTTCAGGTTAGGTTAGGTTTGAACTTAGTTTGAGGGAGACAGTTTAGGGCTACTGTTAGTTTTCGTTTAACTGTTACGGTTGGAGTAAGCGTCAGGGTCAGGTTAGGTTTGGGGTTAAGCTTAAGGTGTCCGCCTAGGGTTAGGGTTAAGTCTATTGTTTGAGTTAGGCTTCAGGTTAGGTTAGGTTTGAACTTAGTTTGAGGGAGACAGTTTAGGGCTACTGTTAGTTTTCGTTTAACTGTTATGGTTGGAGTAGCGTCAGGGTCAGGTTAGTGTGGGGGTTAAGCATAAGGTGTCCGCCTAGGGTTAGGGTTAGGTCTATGGTTTCATTTAGGCTTCAGGTTAGGTTAGGATTGAACTTAGTTTGAGGGAGTAAGTTTAGGGCTACTGTTAGTTTTCGGTTCAATGTTACGTTTGGAGTTAGCTTGACGGTCCAGATAGGATTGGGGTTGAGCTTAAGGTGTCTGCCTAGGGTTAGGGTTAGGTCTGTGGTTTGAGTTAGGCTTCAGGTTAGGTTAGGTTTGAACTTAGTTTGAGGGAGTAAGTTTAGGGCTACTGTTAGTTTTCGGTTAACTGTTACGGTTGGAGATAGCGTCAGGGTCAGGTTAGGGTTGGGCTCAAGCTTAAGGTGTCCGCCTAGGGTTAGGGTTAGGTCTATTGTTTGAGTTAGGCTTCAGGTTAGGTTAGGTTTGAACTTAGTTTGAGGGAGTAAGTTTAGGGCTACTGTTAGTTTTCGGTACAGTGTTACGGTTGGAGTTAGCGTGAGGGTCAGGTTAGGGTTGGGGTTTAGCTTAAGGTGTCCTCCTAGGGTTAGGGTTAGGTCTGTGGTTTGAGTGAGGCTTCAGGTTAGGTTAGGTTTCAACTTAGTTTGAGGGAGTAAGTTTAGGGCTACTGTTAGTTTTCGGTTCAGTGTTACGGTTGGAGATAGCGTCAGGGTCAGGTTAGGGTTGTGATTGAGCTTCAGGTGTCCGCCTAGGGTTAGGGTTAGGTCTATGGTTTGAGTTAGGGTCCAGGTTAGGGTAGGTTTGAACTTAGTTTGAGGGAGTAAGTTTAGGGCTACTGTTAGTTTTCGGTTCAGTGTTACGGTTGGAGATAGCGTTAGGGTCTGGTTAGGGTTGCGGTTGACTTTCAGGTGTCCGCCTAGGGTTAGGGTTAGGTCTATGGTTTGAGTTAGGCTTCAAGTTAGGTTAGGTTTGAAGTTAGTTTGAGGGAGTAAGTTTAGGGCTACTGTTAGTTTTCGGGTAACTGTTACGGTTGGAGTAAGCGTCAGGGTCAGGTTAGGTTTGGGGTTCAGCTTAAGGTGTCCGCCTAGGGTTAGGGTTATGTGTATGGTTTGATTTAGGCTTCAGGTTAGGTTAGGATTGAACTTAGTTTGAGGGAGTAAGTTTAGGACTACTCTTAGTTTTCGGTTCATTGATATGGTTGGAGTTAGCCTGGAGGTCAGGTTAGGGTTGGGGTCAAGCTTAAGGTGTCCGCCTAGGGTCAGGTTTAGGTCTATTGTTTGAGTTAGGGTCCAGGTTAGGGTAGGTTTGAACTTAGTTTGAGGGAGTAAGTTTAGGGCTACTGTTAGTTTTCGGTTCAGTGTTACGGTTGGAGATAGCGTTAGGGTCTGGTTAGGGTTGTGGTTGAGTTTCAGGTGTCCTCCTAGGGTTAGGGTTAGGTCTGTGGTTTTAGTTAGGCTCCAGGTTAGGTTAGGTTTGAACTTAGTTTGAGGGAGTAAGTTTAGGGCTACTGTTAGTTTTCGGTTCAATGTTACGTTTGGAGTTAGCTTGACGGTCCGGTTAGGGTTGGGGTTGAGCTTAAGGTGTCCTCCTAGGGTTAGGGTTAGGTCTGTGGTTTGAGTGAGGCTTCAGGTTAGGTTAGGTTTGAACTTAGTTTGAGGGAGTAAGTTTAGGGCTACTGTTAGTTTTCGGTTCAGTGTTACGGTTGGAGATAGCGTCAGGGTCAGGTTAGGGTTGTGATTGAGCTTCAGGTGTCCGCCTAGGGTTAGGGTTAGGTCTATGGTTTGAGTTAGGGTCCAGGTTAGGGTAGGTTTGAACTTAGTTTGAGGGAGTAAGTTTAGGGCTACTGTTAGTTTTCGGTTCAGTGTTACGGTTGGAGATAGCGTTAGGGTCTGGTTAGGGTTGCGGTTGACTTTCAGGTGTCCGCCTAGGGTTAGGGTTAGGTCTATGGTTTGAGTTAGGCTTCAAGTTAGGTTAGGTTTGAAGTTAGTTTGAGGGAGTAAGTTTAGGGCTACTGTTAGTTTTCGGTTAACTGTTACTGATGGAGTTAGCGTCAGGGCCAGGTTAGGGTTGGGGTTGAGCTTAAGGTGACCGCCTAGGGTTAGCGTTAGGTGTATGGTTTGATTTAGGCTTCAGGTTAGGTTAGGTTTGAACTTAGTTTGAGGGAGTAAGTTTAGGGCTACTGTTAGTTTTCGTTTAACTGTTACGGTTGGAGTAAGCGTCAGGGTCAGGTTAGGGTGGGGGTTAAGCATAAGATGTCCGCCTAGGGTCAGGGTTAGGTCTATGGTTTCATTTAGGCTTCAGGTTAGGTTAGGATTGAACTTAGTTTGAGGGAGTAAGTTTAGGGCCACTGTTAGTTTTCAGTTCAGTGTTACGGTTGGATTTAGCCTCAGGGTCAGGTTAGTGTTGGGGTTAAGCTTAAGGTGTCCGCCTAGGGTTAGGGTTAAGTCTATTGTTTGAGTTAGGCTTCAGGTTAGGTCAGGTTTGAACTTAGTTTGAGGGAGACAGTTTAGGGCTACTGTTAGTTTTCATTTAACTGTTATGGTTGGAGTAAGCGTCAGGGTCAGGTTAGTGTGGGGGTTAAGCATAAGGTGTCCGCCTAGGGTTAGGGTTAGGTCTATGGTTTCATTTAGGCTTCAGGTTAGGTTAGGATTGAACTTAGTTTGAGGGAGTAAGTTTAGGGCTACTGTTAGTTTTCGGTTCAATGTTACGTTTGGAGTTAGCTTGACGGTCCGGTTAGGGTTGGAGTTGAGCTTAAGGTGTCCTCCTAGGGTTAGGGTTAGGTCTGTGGTTTGAGTGAGGCTTCAGGTTAGGTTAGGTTTGAACTTAGTTTGAGGGAGTAAGTTTAGGGCTACTGTTAGTTTTCGGTTCAGTGTTACGGTTGGAGATAGCGTCAGGGTCAGGTTAGGGTTGTGATTGAGCTTCAGGTGTCCGCCTAGGGTTAGGGTTAGGTCTATGGTTTGAGTTAGGGTCCAGGTTAGGGTAGGTTTGAACTTAGTTTGAGGGAGTAAGTTTAGGGCTACTGTTAGTTTTCGGTTCAGTGTTACGGTTGGAGATAGCGTTAGGGTCTGGTTAGGGTTGTGGTTGAGTTTCAGGTGTCCGCCTAGGGTTAGGGTTAGGTCTGTGGTTTGAGTTAGGCTTCAAGTTAGGTTAGGTTTGAAGTTAGTTTGAGGGAGTAAGTTTAGGGCTACTGTTAGTTTTCGGGTAACTGTTACTGTTGGAGTTAGCGTCAGGGCCAGGTTAGGGTTGGGGTTGAGCTTAAGGTGTCCGCATAGGGTTAGGGTTAGGTGTATGGTTTGATTTAGGCTTCAGGTTAGGTTAGGTTTGAAGTTACTTTGAGGGAGTAAGTTTAGGGCTACTGTTAGTTTTCGGTTAACTGTTACAGTTGGAGTAAGCGTCAGGGTTATGTTAGGTTTGGGGTTGAAGTTAAGGTGTCCGCCTAGGGTTAGGGTTAGGTGTATGGTTTGATTTAGGCTTCAGGTTAGGTTAGGTGTGAACTTAGTTTGAGGGAGTAAGTTTAGGGCTATTGTTAGTTTTCGGTTCAGTATTATGGTTGGAGTTAGCGTCAGGGTCAGGTTAGGGTTGGGGTTAGCTTGAGGTGTCTGCCTAGGGTTAGGGTTAGGTCCATGGTTTGATTTAGGCTCCAGGTTAGGTTACGTTTGAATTTTGTTTGAGTGAGTAAGTTTAGGGCTACTGTTAGTTTTCGGTTCAGTGTTACGGTTGGAGATAGCGTCAGGGTCAGGTTAGGGTTGAGTTGAGCTTAAGGTGTCCGCCTAGGGTGAGGGTTAGGTCTGTGGTTTGATTTAGGCTTCAGGTTAGGTTACGTTTGAACTTAGTTTGAGTGAGTAAGTTTAGGGCTACTGTTAGTTTTCGGTTCAGTGTTACGGTTGGAGATAGCGTCAGGGTCAGGTTACGGTTGGGGTTGAGCTTCAGGTGTCCGCCTATTGTTAGCTTTAGGTCTATGATTTGAGTTAGGCCTTCAGGTTATGTTAGGTTTGAACTTAGTTTGAGGGAGTAAGTTTAGGCCTATTGTATTTTTTGGTTCAGTGTTACGGTTGAATTTAGCCTCAGGGTCAGGTAAGGGTTGGGGTCAAGCTTAAGGTGTCCGCCTAGGGTTAGGGTTAAGTCTATTGTTTGAGTTAGGCTTCAGGTTAGGTTAGGTTTGAACTTAGTTTGAGGGAGACAGTTTAGGGCTACTGTTAGTTTTCGGTTAACTGTTACGGTTGGAGTAAGCATCAGGGTCAGGTTAGGTTTGGGGTTGAGCTTAAGGTGTCCGCCTAGGGTTAGGGTTAGGTGTATGGTTTGATTTAGGCTTCAGGTTAGGTTAGGTTTGAACTTAGTTTGAGGGAGTAAGTTTAGGGCTACTGTTAGTTTTTGGTTCAGTGTTACATTTGGAGTTAGCGTGAGTGTCTGGTTAGGGTTGGGGTTGAGCTTAAGGTGTCCGCCTAGGGTTAGGTTTAGGTCTGTGGTTTGAGATAGGTTTCAGGTTAGGTTAGGTTTAAACTTAGTTTGAGGGAGTAAGTTTAGGGCTACTGTTAGTTTTCGTTTAACTGTTACGGTTGGAGTAAGCGTCAGGGTTAGGTTAGGGTGGGGCTTAAGCATAAGGTGTCCGCCTAGGGTTAGGGTTAGGTCTATGGTTTCATTTAGGCTTCAGGTTAGGTTAGGATTGAACTTAGTTTGAGGGAGTAAGTTTAGGACTACTCTTAGTTTTCGGTTCATTGATATGGTTGGAGTTAGCCTGGAGGTCAGGTTAGGGTTGGGGTCAAGCTTAAGGTGTCCGCCTAGGGTTAGGGTTAGGTCTATTGTTTGAGTTAGGCTTCAGGTTAGGTTAGGTTTGAACTTAGTTTGAGGGAGTAAGTTTAGGGCTACTGTTAGTTTTCGGTTCAGTGTTACGTTTGGAGTTAGCGTGAGGGTCAGGTTAGGGTTGGGGTTGAGCTTAAGGTTTCCTCCTAGGGTTAGGGTTAGGTCTATGGTTTGAGTTAGGGTCCAGGTTAGGGTAGGTTTGAACTTAGTTTGAGGGAGTAAGTTTAGGGCTACTGTTAGTTTTCGGTTCAGTGTTACGGTTGGAGATAGCGTTAGGGTCTAGTTAGGGTTGCGGTTGACTTTCAGGTGTCCGCCTAGGGTTAGGGTTAGGTCTATGGTTTGAGTTAGGCTTCAAGTTAGGTTAGGTTTGAAGTTAGTTTGAGGGAGTAAGTTTAGGGCTACTGTTAGTTTTCGGTTAACTGTTACTGATGGAGTTAGCGTCAGGGCCAGGTTAGGGTTGGGGTTGAGCTTAAGGTGACCGCCTAGGGTTAGCGTTAGGTGTATGGTTTGATTTAGGCTTCAGGTTAGGTTAGGTTTGAACTTAGTTTGAGGGAGTAAGTTTAGGGCTACTGTTAGTTTTCAGTACAGTGTTACGGTTGGAGATAGCGTCAGGGTCAGGTTAGGGTTGGGGTTGAGCTTCAGGTGTCCACCTATTGTTAGGTTTAGGTCTATGATTTGATTTAGGCTTCAGGTTACGTTAGGTTTGAACTTAGTTTGAGCGAGTAAGTTTAGGTCTACTGTTAGTTTTTGGTTCAGTGTTATGGTTGGAGATAGCGTCATGGTCAAGTTAGGGTTGGGTTTGAGATTCAGGTGTCCGCCTAGGGTTAGGGTTAGGTCTATGGTTTGAGTTAGGCTTCAGGTTAGGTTAGGTTTGAACTTAGTTTGAGGGAGTAAGTTTAGGCCTATTGTATTTATTGGTTCAGTGTTACGGGTTGAATTAACCTCAGGGTCAGGTTAGGGTTGGGGTCAAGCTTAAGGTGTCCGCCTAGGGTTAGGGTTAGGTCTATTGTTTGAGTTAGACTTCAGGTTAGGTTAGGTTTGAACTTAGTTTGAGGGAGTAAGTTTAGGGCTACTGTTAGTTTTCGGTTCAGTGTTTCGGTTGGAGATAGCGTGAGGGTCAGGTTAGGGTTGGGGTTGAGCTTAAGGTGTCCTCCTAGGGTTAGGGTTAGGTCTGTGGTTTGAGTTAGGCTTCAGGTTAGGTTAGGTTTGAACTTAGTTTGAGGGAGTAAGTTTAGGGCTACTGTTAGTTTTCGGTTCAGTGTTACGGTTGGAGATAGCGTCAGGGTCAGGTTAGGGTTGTGATTGAGCTTCAGGTGTCCGCCTAGGGTTAGGGTTAGGACTATGGTTTGAGTTAGGGTCCAGGTTAGGTTAGGATTGAACTTAGTTTGAGGGAGTAAGTTTAGGTCTACTGTTAGTTTTCGGTTCAGTGTTACGGTTGGAGATAACGTCAGGGTCTGGTTAGGGTTGTGGTTGAGTTTCAGGTGTCCGCCTAGGGTTAGGGTTATGTCTGTGGTTTGAATTAGGCTTCAAGTTAGGTTAGGTTTGAAGTTAGTTTGAGGGAGTAAGTTTAGGGCTACTGTTAGTTTTCGGTTAACTGTTACAGTTGGAGTAAGCGTCAGGGTCACGTTAGGGGTGGGGGTTAAGCATAAGGTGTCCGCCTAGGGTTAGGGTTAGGTCTATGATTTGATTTAGGCTTCAGGTTAGGTTAGGTTTGAACTTAGTTTGAGGGAGTCAGTTTAGGGCTACTGTCAGTTTTCGGTTAACTGTTACGGTTGGAGTAAGTGTCAGGGTCAGGTTAGGTTTGGGGTTGAGCTTAAGGTGTCCGACTAGGGTTAGGGTTAGGTGTATGGTTTGATTTAGTCTTCAGGTTAGGTTAGGTTTGAACTTAGTTTGAGGGAGTAAGTTTAGGGCTACTGTTAGTTTTCGTTTAACTGTTACGGTTGGAGTAAGCGTCACGGTTAGGTTAGGGTGGGGGTTAAGCATAAGGTGTCCGCCTAGGGTTAGGGTTAGGTCTATGGTTTCATTTAGGCTTCAGGTTAGGTTAGGATTGAACTTAGTTTGAGGGAGTAAGTTTAGGACTACTCTTAGTTTTTGGTTCATTGATATGGTTGGAGTTAGCCTGGAGGTCAGGTTAGGGTTGGGGTCAAGCTTAAGGTGTCCGCCTAGGGTTAGGGTTAGGTCTATTGTTTGAGTTAGGCTTCAGGTTAGGTTAGGTTTGTACTTAGTTTGAGGAGTAAGTTTAGGGCTACTGTTAGTTTTCGGTTCAGTGTTACGGTTGGAGATAGCGTCAGGGTCTGGTTAGGGTTGTGGTTGAGTTTCAGGTGTCCACCTAGGGTTAGGGTTAGGTCTATGGTTTGAGTTAGGCTTCAAGTTAGGTTAGGTTTGAAGTTAGTTTGAGGGAGTAAGTTTAGGGCTACTGTTAGTTTTCGGGTAACTGTTACTGATGGAGTTAGCGTCAGGGGCCAGGTTAGGGTTGGGGGTTGAGCTTAAGGTGTCCGCCTAGGGTTAGGTTTAGGTGTATGGTTTGATTTAGGCTTCAGGTTAGGTTAGGTTTGAACTTAGTTTGAGGGAGACAGTTTAGGGCTACTGTTAGTTTTCGTTTAACTGTTACGGTTGGAGTAAGCGTCAGGGTCAGGTTAGGTTTGGGGTTAAGCTTAAGGTGTCCGCCTAGGGTTAGGTTAAGTCTATTGTTTGAGTTAGGCTTCAGGTTAGGTTAGGTTTGAACTTAGTTTGAGGGAGACAGTTTAGGGCTACTGTTAGTTTTCGTTTAACTGTTATGGTTGGAGTAGCGTCAGGGTCAGGTTAGTGTGGGGGTTAAGCATAAGGTGTCCGCCTAGGGTTAGGGTTAGGTCTATGGTTTCATTTAGGCTTCAGGTTAGGTTAGGATTGAACTTAGTTTGAGGGAGTAAGTTTAGGGCTACTGTTAGTTTTCGGTTCAATGTTACGTTTGGAGTTAGCTTGACGGTCCAGATAGGATTGGGGTTGAGCTTAAGGTGTCTGCCTAGGGTTAGGGTTAGGTCTGTGGTTTGAGTTAGGCTTCAGGTTAGGTTAGGTTTGAACTTAGTTTGAGGGAGTAAGTTTAGGGCTACTGTTAGTTTTCGGTTAACTGTTACGGTTGGAGATAGCGTCAGGGTCAGGTTAGGGTTGGGCTCAAGCTTAAGGTGTCCGCCTAGGGTTAGGGTTAGGTCTATTGTTTGAGTTAGGCTTCAGGTTAGGTTAGGTTTGAACTTAGTTTGAGGGAGTAAGTTTAGGGCTACTGTTAGTTTTCGGTACAGTGTTACGGTTGGAGTTAGCGTGAGGGTCAGGTTAGGGTTGGGGTTTAGCTTAAGGTGTCCTCCTAGGGTTAGGGTTAGGTCTGTGGTTTGAGTGAGGCTTCAGGTTAGGTTAGGTTTCAACTTAGTTTGAGGGAGTAAGTTTAGGGCTACTGTTAGTTTTCGGTTCAGTGTTACGGTTGGAGATAGCGTCAGGGTCAGGTTAGGGTTGTGATTGAGCTTCAGGTGTCCGCCTAGGGTTAGGGTTAGGTCTATGGTTTGAGTTAGGGTCCAGGTTAGGGTAGGTTTTGAACTTAGTTTGAGGGAGTAAGTTTAGGGCTACTGTTAGTTTTCGGTTCAGTGTTACGGTTGGAGATAGCGTCAGGGTATGGTTAGGGTTGTGGTTGAGTTTCAGGTGTCCGCCTAGGGTTAGGGTTAGGTCTATGGTTTGAGTTAGGCTTCAAGTTAGGTTAGGTTTGAAGTTAGTTTGAGGGAGTAAGTTTAGGGCTACTGTTAGTTTTCGGGTAACTGTTACGGTTGGAGTTAGCGTCAGGGCCAGGTTAGGGTTGGGGTTGAGTTTAAGGTGTCCGCCTAGGGTTAGGGTTAGGTCTACTGTTTGACTTAGGCTTCAGGTTAGGTTAGGTTTGAACTTAGTTTGTGGAGACAGTTTAGGGCTACTGTTAGTTTTCGTTTAACTGTTACGGTTGGAGTAAGCGTCAGGGTCAAGTTAGGGTGGGGGTTAAGCATAAGGTGTCCGCCTAGGGTTAGGGTTAGGTCTATGGTTTCATTTAGGCTTCATGTTAGGTTAGGATTGAACTTAGTTTGAGGGAGTAAGTTTAGGGCTACTGTTAGTTTTCGGTTCAATGTTACGTTTGGAGTTAGCGTGAGGGTCCGGTTACGGTTGGGGTTGAGCTTAAGGTGTACGCCTAGGGTTAGGATTAGGTCTGTGGTTTGAGTTAGGCTTCAGGTTAGGTTAGGCTTGAACTTAGTTTGCGGGAGTAAATTTAGGGCTACTTTTAGTTTTCGGTTCAGTGTTACGGTTTGAGATAGCGTCAGGGTCAGGTTAGGGTTGGGGTTTAGCTTCAGGTGTCCGCCTAGGGTTAGGGATAGGTCTATGGTTTGAGTTAGGCTTCAGGTTAGGTTAGGTTTGAACTTAGTTTGAGGGAGTAAGTTTAGGGCTACTGTTAGTTTTCGGTTCAATGTTACGTTTGGAGTTAGCGTGAGGGTCCGGTTACGGTTGGGGTTGAGCTTAAGGTGTCCGCCTAGGGTTAGTGTTAGGTGTATGGTTTGATTTAGGCTTCAGGTTAGGTTAGGTTGGAACTTAGTTTGAGGCAGTAAGTTTAGGGCTACTGTTAGTTTTCGGTTAACTGTTACGGTTGGAGTTAGCGTCAGGGCCAGGTTAGGGTTGGGGTTGAGCTTAAGGTGTCCTCCTAGGGTTAGGGTTAGGTCTGTGGTTTGAGTTAGGCTTCAGGTTAGGTTAGGTTTGAACTTAGTTTGAGGGAGTAAGTTTAGGGCTACTGTTAGTATTCGGTTCAGTGTTACAGTTGGAGTTATCGTGAGGGTCAGGTTAGGGTTCGGGGTTGAGCTTAAGGTGTCCACCTAGGGTTAGGGTTAGGTTTATGGTTTTATTTAGGCTTCAGGTTAGGTTAGGTTTGAACTTAGTTAGAGGGCATAAGTTTAGGGCTACTGTTAGTTTTCGGTTAACTTTTATGGTTGGAGTAAGCGTCAGGGTCAGGTTAGGTTTGGGGTTGAGCTTAAGGTGTCCACCTAGGGTTAGGGTTAGGTGTATGGTTTGATTTAGGCTTCAGGTTAGGTTATGTTTGAAGTTAGTTTGAGGGAGAAAGTTTAGGGCTACTGTTAGTTTTTGGTTCAGTGTTACGTTTGGAGTTAGCGTGAGGGTCAGGTTAGGGTTGGGGTTGAGCTTAAGGTGTCCGCCTAGGGTTAGGGTTAGGTCTGTGGTTTGAGATAGGCTTCAGGTTAGGTTAGGTTTGAACTTAGTTTGAGGGAGTAAGTTTAGGGCTACTGTTAGTTTTTCGGTTCAGTGTTACGGTTGGAGATAGCGTCAGGGTCTGGTTAGGGATGTGGTTGAGTTTCAGGTGTCCGCCTAGGGTTAGGGTTAGGTCTATGGTTTGAGTTAGGCTTCAAGTTAGGTTAGGTTTGAAGTTAGTTTGAGGGAGTAAGTTTAGGGCTACTGTTAGTTTTCGGGTTACTGTTACTGTTGGAGTTAGCGTCAGGGCCAGGTTAGGGTTGGGGTTGAGCTTAAGGTGTCCGCCTAGGGTTAGGGTTAGGTGTATGATTTGATTTAGGCTTCAGGTTAGGTTAGGTTTGAAGTTAGTTTGTGGGAGTAAGTTTAGGGCTACTGTTAGTTTTCGGTTAACTGTTACAGTTGGAGTACGCGTCAGGGTCAGGTTAGGGTGGGGGTTAAGCATAAGGTGTCCGCCTAGGGTTAGGGTTAGGTCTATGATTTGATTTAGGCTTCAGGTTAGGTTAGGTTTGAACTTAGTTTGAGGGAGTCAGTTTAGGGCTACTGTCAGTTTTCGGTTAACTGTTACGGTTGGAGTAAGTGTCACGGTCAGGTTAGGTTTGGGGTTGAGCTTAAGGTGTCCGCCTAGGGTTAGGGTTAGGTGTATGTTTGATTTAGGCTTCAGGTTAGGTTAGGTTTGAACTTAGTTTGAGGGAGTAAGTTTAGGGCTACTGTTAGTTTTCGTTTAACTGTTACGGTTGGAGTAAGCGTCACGGTTAGGTTAGGGTGGGGGTTAAGCATAAGGTGTCCGCCTAGGGTTAGGGTTAGGTCTATGGTTTCATTTAGGCTTCAGGTTAGGTTAGGATTGAACTTAGTTTGAGGGAGTTAGTTTAGGACTACTCTTAGTTTTCGGTTCATTGATATGGTTGGAGTTAGCCTGGAGGTCAGGTTAGCGTTGGGGTCAAGCTTAAGGTGTCCGCCTAGGGTTAGGGTTAGGTCTATTGTTTGAGTTAGGCTTCAGGTTAGGTTAGGTTTGAACTTAGTTTGAGGGAGTAAGTTTAGGGCTACTGTTAGTTTTCGGTTCAGTGTTACGTTTGGAGTTAGCGTGAGGGTCAGGTTAGGGTTGGGGTTGAGCTTAAGGTTTCCTCCTAGGGTTAGGGTTAGGTCTGTGGTTTGAGTTAGTCTCCAGGTTAGGTTAGGTTTGAACTTAGTTTGAGGGAGTAAGTTTAGGGCTACTGTTAGTTTTCGGTTCAGTGTTACGGTTGGAGATAGCGTCAGGGTCTGGTTAGCGTTGTGGTTGAGTTTCAGGTGTCCACCTAGGGTTAGGGTTAGGTCTATGGTTTGAGTTAGGCTTCAAGTTAGGTTAGGTTTGAAGTAAGTTTGAGGGAGTAAGTTTAGGGCTACTGTTAGTTTTCGGGTAACTGTTACTGATGGAGTTAGCGTCAGGGCCAGGTTAGGGTTGGGGTTGAGCTTAAGGTGTCCGCCTAGGGTTAGGGTTAGGTGTATGGTTTGATTTAGGCTTCAGGTTAGGTTAGGTTTGAACTTACTTTGAGGGAGACAGTTTAGGGCTACTGTTAGTTTTCGTTTAACTGTTACGGTTGGAGTAAGCGTCAGGGTCATGTTAGGGTGGGGGTTAAGCATAAGGTGTCCCGCCTAGGGTTAGGGTTAGGTCTATGGTTACATTTAGGCTTCAGGTTAGGTTAGGATTGAACTTAGTTTGAGGGAGTAAGTTTAGGGCCACTGTTAGTTTTCGGTTCTGTGTTACGGTTGGATTTAGCCTCAGGGTCAGGTTAGGTTTGGGGTTAAGCTTAAGGTGTCCGCCTAGGGTTAGGGTTAAGTCTATTGTTTGAGTTAGGCTTCAGGTTAGGTTAGGTTTGAACTTAGTTTGAGGGAGACAGTTTAGGGCTACTGTTAGTTTTCGTTTAACTGTTATGGTTGGAGTAGCGTCAGGGTCAGGTTAGTGTGGGGGTTAAGCATAAGGTGTCCGCCTAGGCTTAGGGTTAGGTCTATGGTTTCATTTAGGCTTCAGGTTAGGTTAGGATTGAACTTAGTTTGAGGGGAGTAAGTTTAGGGCTACTGTTAGTTTTCGGTTCAATGTTACGTTTGGAGTTAGCTTGACGGTCCAGTTAGGATTGGGGTTGAGCTTAAGGTGTCTGCCTAGGGTTAGGGTTAGGTCTGTGGTTTGAGTTAGGCTTCAGGTTAGGTTAGGTTTGAACTTAGTTTGAGGGAGTAAGTTTAGGGCTACTGTTAGTTTTCGGTTAACTGTTACGGTTGGAGTAAGCGTCAGGGTCAGGTTAGGGTTGGGGTCAAGCTTAAGGTGTCCGCCAAGGGTTAGGGTTAGGTCTATTGTTTGAGTTAGGCTTCAGGTTAGGTTAGGTTAGAACTTAGTTTGAGGGAGTAAGTTTAGGGCTACTGTTAGTTTTCGGTACAGTGTTACGGTTGGAGTTAGCGTGAGGGTCAGGTTAGGGTTGGGGTTGAGCTTAAGGTGTCCTCCTAGGGTTAGGGTTAGGTCTGTGGTTTGAGTGAGGCTTCAGGTTAGGTTAGGTTTCAACTTAGTTTGAGGGAGTAAGTTTAGGGCTACTGTTAGTATTCGGTTCAGTGTTACAGTTGGAGTTATCGTGAGGGTCAGGTTAGGGTTCGGGTTGAGCTTAAGGTGTCCGCCTAGGGTTAGGGTTAGGTTTATGGTTTTATTTAGGCTTCAGGTTAGGTTAGGTTTGAACTTAGTTAGAGGGCGTAAGTCTAGGGCTACTGTTAGTTTTCGGTTAACTTTTATGGTTGGAGTAAGCGTCAGGGTCAGGTTAGGATTGGGGTTGAGCTTAAGGTGTCCGCCTGGGGTTAGGGTTAGGTCTGTGGTTTGAGATAGGCTTCAGGTTAGGTTAGGTTTGAACTTAGTTTGAGGGAGTAAGTTTAGGGCTACTGTTAGTTTTCGGTTCAGTGTTACGGTTGGAGATAGCGTCAGGGTCTGGTTAGGGATGTGGTTGAGTTTCAGGTGTCCGCCTAGGGCTAGGGTTAGGTCTATGGTTTGAGTTAGGCTTCAAGTTAGGTTAGGTTTGAAGTTAGTTTGAGGGAGTAAGTTTAGGGCTACTGTTAAGTTTTCGGGTTACTGTTACTGTTGGAGTTAGCGTCAGGGCCAGGTTAGGGTTGGGGTTGAGCTTAAGGTGTCCGCCTAGGGTTAGGGTTAGGTGTATGGTTTGATTTAGGCTTCAGGTTAGGTTAGGTTTGAAGTTAGTTTGAGGGAGTAAGTTTAGGGGCTACTGTTAGTTTTCGGTTAACTGTTACAGTTGGAGTACGCGTCAGGGTCAGGGTAGGGTGGGGGTTAAGCATAAGGTGTCCGCCTAGGGTTAGGGTTAGGTCTATGATTTGATTTAGGCTTCAGGTTAGGTTAGGTTTGAACTTAGTTTGAGGGAGTAAGTTTAGGGCTACTGTTAGTTTTCGTTTAACTGTTACGGTTGGTGTAAGCGTCAGGGTCAGGTTAGGGTGGGGGTTAAGCATAAGGTGTCCGCCTAGGGTTAGGGTTAGGGTCTATGGTTTCATTTAGGCTTTAGGTTAGGTTAGGATTGAACTTAGTTTGAGGGAGTAAGTTTAGGGCCACTGTTAGTTTTCGGTTCAGTGTTATGGTTGGACTTAGCCTCAGGGTCAGGTTAGGGTTGGGGTTAAGCTTAAGGTGTCCGCCTAGGGTTAGGGTTAGGTGTATGGTTTGATTTAGGCTTCAGGTTAGGTTAGGTTTGAACTTAGTTTGAGGGAGTAAGTTTAGGGCTACTGTTAGTTTTGGTTCAGTGTTACATTTGGAGTTAGCCTGAGTGTCTGGTTAGGGTTGGGGTTGAGCTTAAGGTGTCCACCTAGGGTTAGGGTTAGGTCTGTGGTTTGAGATAGGGTTCAGGTTAGGTTAGGTTTAAACTTAGTTTGAGGGAGTAAGTTAAGGGCTACTGTTAGTTTTCGGTTCAGTGTTACGGTTGGAGATAGCGTCAGGTCAGGTTAGGGTTGGGGTTGAGCTTCAGGTGTCCACCTATTTTTAGGTTTAGGTCTATGATTTGATTTAGGCTTCAGGTTACGTTAGGTTTGAACTTAGTTTGAGCGAGTAAGTTTAGGTCTACTGTTAGTTTTTGGTTCAGTGTTATGGTTGGAGATAGCGTCATGGTCAAGTTAGGGTTGGGTTTGAGATTCAGGTGTCCGCCTAGGGTTAGGGTTAGGTCTATGGTTTGATTTAGGCTTCAGGTTAGGTTAGGTTTGAACTTAGTTTGAGGAGTAAGTTTAGGGCTACTGTTAGTTTTCGTTTAACTGTTACGGTTGGAGTAAGCGTCAGGGTTAGGTTAGGGTGGGGGTTAAGCATAAGGTGTCCGCCTATGGTTAGGGTTAGGTCTATGGTTTCATTTAGGCTTCAGGTTAGGTTAGGATTGAACTTAGTTTGAGGGAGTAAGTTTAGGACTATTCTTAGTTTTCGGTTCATTGATATGGTTGGAGTTAGCCTGGAGGTCAGGTTAGGGTTGGGGTCAAGCTTAAGGTGTCCGCCTAGGGTTAGGGTTAGGTCTATTGTTTGAGTTAGGCTTCAGGTTAGGTTAGGTTTGAACTTAGTTTGAGGGAGTAAGTTTATGGCTACTGTTAGTTTTCGGTTCAGTGTTACGTTTGGAGTTAGCGTGAGGGTCAGGTTAGGGTTGGGGTTGAGCTTAAGGTTTCCTCCTAGGGTTAGGGTTAGGTCTGTGGTTTGAGTTAGTCTCCAGGTTAGGTTAGGTTTGAACTTAGTTTGAGGGAGTAAGTTTAGGGCTACTGTTAGTTTTCGGTTCAGTGTTACGGTTGGAGATAGCGTCAGGGTCTGGTTAGCGTTTGTGGTTGAGTTTCAGGTGTCCACCTAGGGTTAGAGTTAGGTCTATGGTTTGAGTTAGGCTTCAAGTTAGGTTAGGTTTGAAGTTAGTTTTGAGGGAGTAAGTTTAGGGCTACTGTTAGTTTTCGGGTAACTGTTACTGATGGAGTTAGCGTCAGGGCCAGGTTAGGGTTGGGGTTGAGCTTAAGGTGTCCGCCTAGGGTTAGGGTTAGGTGTATGGTTTGATTTAGGCTTCAGGTTAGGTTAGGTTTTGAACTTAGTTTGAGGGAGACAGTTTAGGGCTACTGTTAGTTTTCGTTTAACTGTTACGGTTGGAGTAAGCGTCAGGGTCATGTTAGGGTGGGGGGTTAAGCATAAGGTGTCCGCCTAGGGTTAGGGTTAGGTCTATGGTTACATTTAGGCTTCAGGTTAGGTTAGGATTGAACTTAGTTTGAGGGAGTAAGTTTAGGGCCACTGTTAGTTTTTCGGTTCTGTGTTACGGTTGGATTTAGCCTCAGGGTCAGGTTAGGTTTGGGGTTAAGCTTAAGGTGTCCGCCTAGGGTTAGGGGTTAAGTCTATTGTTTGAGTTAGGCTTCAGGTTAGGTTAGGTTTGAACTTAGTTTGAGGGAGACAGTTTAGGGCTACTGTTAGTTTTCGTTTAACCTGTTATGGTTGGAGAGTAGCGTCAGGGTCAGGTTAGTGTGGGGGTTAAGCATAAGGTGTCCGCCTAGGGTTAGGGTTAGGTCTATGGTTTCATTTAGGCTTCAGGTTAGGTTAGGATTGAACTTAGTTTGAGGGAGTAAGTTTAGGGCTACTGTTAGTTTTCGGTTCAATGTTACGTTTGGAGTTAGCTTGACGGTCCAGTTAGGATTGGGGTTGAGCTTAAGGTGTCTGCCTAGGGTTAGGGTTAGGTCTGTGGTTTGAGTTAGGCTTCAGGTTAGGTTAGGTTTGAACTTAGTTTGAGGGGAGTAAGTTTAGGGCTACTGTTAGGTTTTCGGTTAACTGTTACGGTTGGAGTAAGCGTCAGGGTCAGGTTAGGATTGGGGTTGAGCTTAAGGTGTCCGCCTGGGGTTAGGGTTAGGGTCTGTGGTTTGAGATAGGCTTCAGGTTAGGTTAGGTTTGAACTTAGTTTGAGGGAGTAAGTTTAGGGCTACTGTTAGTTTTCGGTTCAGTGTTACGGTTGGAGTAAGCGTCAGGGTCAGGTTAGGATTGGGGTTGAGCTTAAGGTGTCCGCCTGGGGTTAGGGTTAGGTCTGTGGTTTGAGATAGGCTTCAGGTTAGGTTAGGTTTCAACTTAGTTTGAGGGAGTAAGTTTAGGGCTACTGTTAGTATTCGGTTCAGTGTTACAGTTGGAGTTATCGTGAGGGTCAGGTTAGGGTTCGGGTTGAGCTTAAGGTGTCCGCCTAGGGTTAGGGTTAGGTTTATGGTTTTATTTAGGCTTCAGGTTAGGTTAGGTTTGAACTTAGTTAGAGGGCGTAAGTCTAGGGCTACTGTTAGTTTTCGGTTAACTTTTATGGTTGGAGTAAGCGTCAGGGTCAGGTTAGGATTGGGGTTGAGCTTAAGGTGTCCGCCTGGGGTTAGGGTTAGGTCTGTGGTTTGAGATAGGCTTCAGGTTAGGTTAGGTTTGAACTTAGTTTGAGGGAGTAAGTTTAGGGCTACTGTTAGTTTTCGGTTCAGTGTTACGGTTGGAGATAGCGTCAGGGTCTGGTTAGGGATGTGGTTGAGTTTCAGGTGTGCGCCTAGGGTTAGGGTTAGGTCTATGGTTTGAGTTAGGCTTCAAGTTAGGTTAGGTTTGAAGTTAGTTTGAGGGAGTAAGTTTAGGGCTACTGTTAGTTTTCGGGTTACTGTTACTGTTGGAGTTAGCGTCAGGGCCAGGTTAGGGTTGGGGTTGAGCTTAAGGTGTCCGCCTAGGGTTAGGGTTAGGTGTATGGTTTGATTTAGGCTTCAGGTTAGGTTAGGTTTGAAGTTAGTTTGAGGGAGTAAGTTTAGGGCTACTGTTAGTTTTCGGTTAACTGTTACAGTTGGAGTACGCGTCAGGGTCAGGTTAGGGTGGGGGGTTAAGCATAAGGTGTCCGCCTAGGGTTAGGGTTAGGTCTATGATTTGATTTAGGCTTCAGGTTAGGTTAGGTTTGAACTTAGTTTGAGGGAGTAAGTTTAGGGCTACTGTTAGTTTTCGTTTAACTGTTACGGTTGGTGTAAGCGTCAGGGTCAGGTTAGGGTGGGGGTTAAGCATAAGGTGTCCGCCTAGGGTTAGGGTTAGGTCTATGGTTTCATTTAGGCTTTAGGTTAGGTTAGGATTGAACTTAGTTTGAGGGAGTAAGTTTAGGGCCACTGTTAGTTTTCGGTTCAGTGTTATGGTTGGACTTAGCCTCAGGGTCAGGTTAGGGTTGGGGTTAAGCTTAAGGTGTCCGCCTAGGGTTAGGGTTAGGTGTATGGTTTGATTTAGGCTTCAGGTTAGGTTAGGTTTGAACTTAGTTTGAGGGAGTAAGTTTAGGGCTACTGTTAGTTTTTGGTTCAGTGTTACATTTGGAGTTAGCCTGAGTGTCTGGTTAGGGTTGGGGTTGAGCTTAAGGTGTCCACCTAGGGTTAGGGTTAGGTCTGTGGTTTGAGATAGGGTTCAGGTTAGGTTAGGTTTAAACTTAGTTTGAGGGAGTAAGTTAAGGGCTACTGTTAGTTTTCGGTTCAGTGTTACGGTTGGAGATAGCGTCAGGGTCAGGTTAGGGTTGGGGTTGAGCTTCAGGTGTCCGCCTATTTTTAGGTTTAGGTCTATGATTTGATTTAGGCTTCAGGTTACGTTAGGTTTGAACTTAGTTTGAGCGAGTAAGTTTAGGTCTACTGTTAGTTTTTGGTTCAGTGTTATGGTTGGAGATAGCGTCATGGTCAAGTTAGGGTTGGGTTTGAGATTCAGGTGTCCGCCTAGGGTTAGGGTTAGGTCTATGGTTTGATTTAGGCTTCAGGTTAGGTTAGGTTTGAACTTAGTTTGAGGGAGTAAGTTTAGGGCTACTGTTAGTTTTCGTTTAACTGTTACGGTTGGAGTAAGCGTCAGGGTTAGGTTAGGGTGGGGGTTAAGCATAAGCTGTCCGCCTATGGTTAGGGTTAGGTCTATGGTTTCATTTAGGCTTCAGGTTAGGTTAGGATTGAACTTAGTTTGAGGGAGTAAGTATAGGACTACTCTTAGTTTTCGGTTCATTGATATGGTTGGAGTTAGCCTGGAGGTCAGGTTAGGGTTGGGGTCAAGCTTAAGGTGTCCGCCTAGGGTTAGGGTTAGGTCTATTGTTTGAGTTAGGCTTCAGGTTAGGTTAGGTTTGAACTTAGTTTGAGGGAGTAAGTTTAGGGCTACTGTTAGTTTTCGGTTCAGTGTTACGTTTGGAGTTAGCGTGAGGGTCAGGTTAGGGTTGGGGTTGAGCTTAAGGTTTCCTCCTAGGGTTAGGGTTAGGTCTGTGGTTTGAGTTAGTCTCCAGGTTAGGTTAGGTTTGAATTTAGTTTGAGGGAGTAAGTTTAGGGCTACTGTTAGTTTTCGGTTCAGTGTTATGGTTGGAGATAGCGTCAGGGTCTGGTTAGGGTTGTGGTTGAGTTTCAGGTGTCCACCTAGGGTTAGGGTTAGGTCTATGGTTTGAGTTAGGCTTCAAGTTAGGTTAGCTTTGAAGTTAGTTTGAGGGAGTAAGTTTAGGGCTACTGTTAGTTTTCGGGTAACTGTTACTGATGGAGTTAGCGTCAGGGCCAGGTTAGGGTTGGGGTTGAGCTTAAGGTGTCCGCCTAGGGTTAGGGTTAGGTGTATGGTTTGATTTAGGCTTCAGGTTAGGTTAGGTCTGAACTTAGTTTGAGGGAGACAGTTTAGGGCTACTGTTAGTTTTCGTTTAACTGTTACGGTTGGAGTAAGCGTCAGGGTCATGTTAGGGTGGGGGTTAAGCATAAGGTGTCCGCCTAGGGTTCGGGTTAGGTCTATGGTTTCATTTAGGCTTCAGGTTACGTTAGGATTGAACTTAGTTTGAGGGAGTAAGTTTAGGGCCACTGTTAGTTTTCGGTTCAGTGTTACGGTTGGATTTAGCCTCAGGGTCAGGTTAGGTTTGGGGTTAAGCTTAAGGTGTCCGCCTAGGGTTAGTGTTAAGTCTATTGTTTGAGTTAGGCTTCAGGTTAGGTTAGGTTTGAACTTAGTTTGAGGGAGACAGTTTAGGGCTACTGTTAGTTTTCGTTTAACTGTTATGGTTGGAGTAAGCGTCAGGGTCAGGTTAGTGTGGGGGTTAAGCATAAGGTGTCCGCCTAGGGTTAGGGTTAGGTCTATGGTTTCATTTAGGCTTCAGGTTAGGTTAGGATTGAACTTAGTTTGAGGGAGTAAGTTTAGGGCTACTGTTAGTTTTCGGTTCAATGTTACGTTTGGAGTTAGCTTGATGGTCCAGTTAGGATTGGGGTTGAGCTTAAGGTGTCTGCCTAGGGTTAGGGTTAGGTCTGTGGTTTGAGTTAGGCTTCAGGTTAGATTAGGTTTGAACTTAGTTTGAGGGAGTAAGTTTAGGGCTACTGTTAGTTTTCTGTTAACTGTTAGGGTTGGAGTAAGCGTCAGGGTCAGGTTAGGGTTGGGGTCAAGCTTAAGGTGTCCGCCAAGGGTTAGGGTTAGGTCTATTGTTTGAGTTAGGCTTCAGGTTAGGTTAGGTTTTAACTTAGTTTGAGGGAGTAAGTTTAGGGCTACTGTTAGTTTTCGGTACAGTGTTACGGTTGGAGTTAGCGTGAGGGTCAGGTTAGGGTTGGGGTCAAGCTTAAGGTGTCCGCCAAGGGTTAGGGTTAGGTCTGTGGTTTGAGTGAGGCTTCAGGTTAGGTTAGGTTTGAACTCAGTTTGAGGGAGTGAGTTTAGGGCTACTGTTAGTTTTCGGTTCAGTGTTACGGTTGGAGATAGCGTCAGGGTCAGGTTAGGGTTGTGATTGAGCTTCAGGTGTCCGCCTAGGGTTAGGGTTAGGTCTATGGTTTGAGTTAGGGTCCAGGTTAGGGTAGGTTTGAACTTAGTTTGAGGGAGTAAGTTTAGGGCTACTGTTAGTTTTCGGTTCAGTGTTACGGTTGGAGATAGCGTCAGGGTCTGGTTAGGGTTGTGGTTGAGTTTCAGGTGTCCGCCTAGGGTTAGGGTTAGGTCTATGGTTTGAGTTAGGCTTCAAGTTAGGTTAGGTTTGAAGTTAGTTTGAGGGAGTAAGTTTAGGGCTACTGTTAGTTTTCGGGTAACTGTTACGGTTGGAGTTAGCGTCAGGGCCAGGTTAGGGTTGGGGTTGAGTTTAAGGTGTCCGCCTAGGGTTAGGGTTAGGTCTACTGTTTGAGTTAGGCTTCAGGTTAGGTTAGGTTTGAACTTAGTTTGTGGGAGACAGTTTAGGGCTACTGTTAGTTTTCGTTTAACTGTTAGGGTTGGAGTAAGCATCAGGGTCAAGTTAGGGTGGGGGTTAAGCATAAGGTGTCCGCCTAGGGTTAGGGTTAGGTCTATGGTTTCATTTAGGCTTCAGGTTAGGTTAGGATTGAACTTAGTTTGAGGGAGTAAGTTTAGGGCTACTGTTAGTTTTCGGTTCAATGTTACGTTTGGAGTTAGCGTGAGGGTCCGGTTACGGTTGGGGTTGAGCTTAAGGTGTCCGCCTAGGGTTAGGGTTAGGTCTGTGGTTTGAGTTAGGCTTCAGGTTAGGTTAGGCTTGAACATAGTTTGAGGGAGTAAGTTTAGGGCTACTGTTAGTTTTCGGTTCAGTGTTACGGTTTGAGATAGCGTCAGGGTCAGGTTAGGGTTGGGGTTTAGCTTCAGGTGTCCGCCTAGGGTTAGGGTTAGGTCTATGGTTTGAGTTAGGCTTCAGGTTAGGTTAGGTTTTAACTTAGTTTGAGGGATTAAGTTTAGGGCTAATGTTAGTTTTCGGTTTAGTGTTACGGTTGAAGTTAGCGTGAGGGTCAGGTTAGGGTTGGGTTTGAACTTCAGGTGTCCGCCTAGGGTTAGTGTTAGGTGTATGGTTTGATTTAGGCTTCAGGTTAGCTTAGGTTGGAACTTAGTTTGAGGCAGTAAGTTTAGGGCTACTGTTAGTTTTCGGGTAACTGTTACGGTTGGAGTTAGCGTCAGGGCCAGGTTAGGGTTGGGGTTGAGCTTAAGGTGTCCTCCTAGGGTTAGGTTTAGGTCTGTGATTTGAGTTAGGGTTCAGGTTAGGTTAGGTTTGAACTTAGTTTGAGGGAGTAAGTTTAGGGCTACTGTTAGTTTTCGGTTCAGTGTTACGGTTGGAGATAGCGTTATGGTGAGGTTAGGGATGGGGTTGAGCTTCAGGTTTCCGCCTTGGGTTAAGGTTAGGTCTATGGTTTGAATTAGGCTTCAGGTTAGGTTAGGTTTGAACTTAGTTTGAGGGAGTAAGTTTAGGGCTACTGTTAGTTTTCGGTTCAGTGTTACGGTTGGAGATAGCGTCAGGGTCTGGTTAGGGTTGTGGTTGAGTTTCAGGTGTCCGCCTCGGGTTAGGGTTAGGTCTATGGTTTGAGTTAGGCTTCAAGTTAGGTTAGGTTTGAAGTTAGTTTGAGGGAGTAAATTTAGGGCTACTGTTAGTTTTCGGGTCACTGTTACTGTTGGAGTTATCGTCAGGGCCAGGTTAGGGTTGGGGTTGTGCTTAAGGTGTCCGCCTAGGGTTAGGGTTAGGTGTATGGTTTGATTTAGGCTTCAGGTTAGGTTAGGTTTGAAGTTAGTTTGAGGGAGTAAGTTTAGGGCTATTGTTTGTTTTCGGTTAACTGTTACAGTTGGAGTAAGCGTCAGGGTCAGGTTAGGGTGGGGGTTAAGCATAAGGTGTCCCCCTAGGGTTAGGGTTAGGTCTATGATTTGATTTAGGCTTCAGGTTAGGTTAGGTTTGAACTTAGTTTGAGGGAGTCAGTTTAGGGCTACTGTTAGTTTTCGGTTAAATGTTACGGTTGGAGTAAGCGTCAGGGTCAGGTTAGGGTTGGGGTCAAGCTTAAGGTGTCCGCCAAGGGTTAGGGTTAGGTCTATTGTTTGAGATAGGCTTCAGGTTAGGTTAGGTTTGAACTTAGTTTGAGGGAGTAAGTTTAGGGCTACTGTTAGTTTTCGGTACAGTGTTACGGTTGGAGTTAGCATCAGGGCCAGGTTAGGGTTGGGGTTGAGTTTAAGGTGTCCGCCTAGGGTTAGGGTTAGGTCTACTGTTTGAGTTAGGCTTCAGGTTAGGTTAGGTTTGAACTTAGTTTGTGGGAGACAGTTTAGGGCTACTGTTAGTTTTCGTTTAACTGTTACGGTTGGAGTAAGCGTCAGGGTCAAGTTAGGGTGGGGGTTAAGCATAAGGTGTCCGCCTAGGGTTAGGGTTAGGTCTATGGTTTCATTTAGGCTTCAGGTTAGGTTAGGATTGAACTTAGTTTGAGGGAGTAAGTTTAGGGCTACTGTTAGTTTTCGGTTCAATGTTACGTTTGGAGTTAGCGTGAGGGTCCGGTTACGGTTGGGGTTGAGCTTAAGGTGTCCGCCTAGGGTTAGGGTTAGGTCTGTGGTTTGAGTTAGGCTTCAGGTTAGGTTAGGCTTGAACTTAGTTTGAGGGAGTAAGTTTAGGGCTACTGTTAGTTTTCGGTTCAGTGTTACGGTTTGAGATAGCGTCAGGGTCAGGTTAGGGTTGGGGTTTAGCTTCAGGTGTCCGCCTAGGGTTAGGGTTAGGTCTATGGTTTGAGTTAGGCTTCAGGTTAGGTTAGGTTTGAACTTAGTTTGAGGGATTAAGTTTAGGGCTAATGTTAGTTTTCGGTTTAGTGTTACGGTTGAAGTTAGCGTGAGGGTCAGGTTAGGGCTGGGTTTGAACTTCAGGTGTCCGCCTAGGGTTAGTGTTAGGTGTATGGTTTGATTTAGGCTTCAGGTTAGGTTAGGTTGGAACTTAGTTTGAGGCAGTAAGTTTAGGGCTACTGTTAGTTTTCGGGTAACTGTTACGGTTGGAGTTAGCGTCAGGGCCAGGTTAGGGTTGGGGTTGAGCTTAAGGTGTCCTCCTATGGTTAGGGTTAGGTCTATGATTTGATTTAGGCTTCAGGTTAGGTTAGGTTTGAACTTAGTTTGAGGGAGTCAGTTTAGGGCTACTGTTAGTTTTCGGTTAACTGTTAAGGTTGGAGTAAGCGTCAGGGTCAGGTTAGGTTTGGGGTAGAGCTTAAGTTGTCCGCCTAGGGTTAGGGTTATGTGTATGGTTTGATTTAGGCTTCAGGTTAGGTTAGGTTTGAACTTAGTTTGAGGGAGTAAGTTTAGGGCTACTGTTAGTTTTCGGTTAAATGTTACGGTTGGAGTAAGCGTCAGGGTCAGGTTAGGGTTGGGGTCAATCTTAAAGTGTCCGCCTAGGGTTAGGGTTAGGTCTATTGTTTGAGTTAGGCTTCAGGTTAGGTTAGGTTTTAACTTAGTTTGAGGGAGTAAGTTTAGGGCTACTGTTAGTTTTCGGTACAGTGTTACGGTTGGAGTTAGCGTGAGGGTCAGGTTAGGGTTGGGGTTGAGCTTAAGGTGTCCTCCTAGGGTTAGGGTTAGGTCTGTGGTTTGAGTGAGGCTTCAGGTTAGGTTAGGTTTGAACTTAGTTTGAGGGAGTAAGTTTAGGGCTACTGTTAGTTTTCGGTTCAGTGTTACGGTTGGAGATAGCGTCAGGGTCAGGTTAGGGTTGTGATTGAGCTTCAGGTGTCCGCCTATGGTTAGGGTTAGGTCTATGGTTTGAGTTAGGGTCCAGGTTAGGGTAGGTTTGAACTTAGTTTGAGGGAGTAAGTTTAGGGCTACTGTTAGTTTTCGGTTCAGTGTTACGTTTGGAGATAGCGTCAGGGTCTGGTTAGGGTTCTGGTTGAGCTTCAGGTGTCCGCCTAGGGTTAGGGTTAGGTCTATGGTTTGAGTTAGGCTTCAAGTTAGGTTAGGTTTGAAGTTAGTTTGAGGGAGTAAGTTTAGGGCTACTGTTAGTTTTCGGGAAACTGTTACTGTTGGAGTTAGCGTCAGGGCCAGGTTAGGGTTGGGGTTGAGCTTAAGGTGTCCGCCTAGGGTTAGGGTTAGGTGTATGGTTTGATTTAGGCTTCAGGTTAGGTTATGTTTGAACTTAGTTTGAGGGATTAAGTTTAGGGCTACTGTTAGTTTTCGGTTAACTGTTACAGTTGGAGTAAGCGTCAGGGTCAGGTTAGGTTTGGGGTTGAAGTTAAGGTGTCCGCCTAGGGTTAGGGTTAGGTGTATGGTTTGATTTAGGCTTCAGGTTAGGTTAGGTGTGAACTTAGTTTGAGGGAGTAAGTTTAGGGCTATTGTTAGTTTTCGGTTCAGTATTATGGTTAGAGTTAGCGTCAGGGTCAGGTTAGCGTTGGGGTTAGCTTGAGGTGTCTGCCTAGGGTTAGGGTTAGGTCCATGGTTTGATTTAGGCTCCAGGTTAGGTTACGTTTGAATTTAGTTTGAGTGAGTAAGTTTAGGGCTACTGTTAGTTTTCGGTTCAGTGTTACGGTTGGAGATAGCGTCAGGGTCAGGTTAGGTTTGGAGTTGAGCTTAAGGTGTCCGCCTAGGGTGAGGGTTAGGTCTGTGGTTTGATTTAGGCTTCAGGTTAGGTTACGTTTGAACTTAGTTTGAGTGAGTAAGTTTAGGGCTACTGTTAGTTTTCGGTTCAGTGTTACGGTTGGAGATAGCGTCAGGGTCAGGTTACGGTTGGGGTTGAGCTTCAGGTGTCCGCCTATTGTTAGCTTTAGGTCTATGATTTGAGTTAGGCTTCAGGTTATGTTAGGTTTGAACTTAGTTTGAGGGAGTACGTTTATGCCTATTGTATTTTTTGGTTCAGTGTTACGGTTGAATTTAGCCTCAGGGTCAGGTAAGGGTTGGGGTCAAGCTTAAGGTGTCCGCCTAGGGTTAGGGTTAGGTCTATTGTTTGAGTTAGGCTTCAGGTTAGGTTAGGTTTGAACTTAGTTTGAGGGAGTAAGTTTAGGGCTACTGATAGTTTCCGTTTCAGTGTTATGGTTGGAGTTAGCGTGACGGTCAGGTTAGGGTTGGGGTTGAGCTTAAGGTGTCCTCCTAGGGTTAGGGTTAGGTCTGTGGTTTGAGTTAGGCTTCAGGTTAGGTTAGGTTTGAACTTAGTTTTAGGGAGTAAGTATAGGGCTACTGTTAGTTTTCGGTTCAGTGTTACGGTTGGAGATAGCGTCAGGGTCAGATTAGGGTTGGGGTTGAGCTTCAGGTGTCCGCCTAGAGTTAGGGTTAGGTCTATGGTTTGAGTTAGGCTTCAGGTTAGGTTAGGTTTGAACTTAGTTTGAGGGAGTAAGTTTAGGGCTACTGTTAGTATTAGGTTCAGTGTTACAGTTGGAGTTATCGTGAGGGTCAGGTTAGGGTTCGGGTTGAGCTTAAAGTGTCCGCCTAGGGTTAGGGTTAGGTTTATAGTTTGATTTAGGCTTCAGGTTAGGTTAGGTTTGAACTTAGATTGAGGGAGTAAGTTTAGGGCTACTGTTAGTTTTCGGGTAACTGTTACAGTTGGAGTTAGCGTTAGGGCCAGGTTATGTTTGGCGTTGAGCTTAAGGTGTCCGCCTAGAGTTACGGTTAGGTGTATGGTTTTATTTAGGCTTCAGGTTAGGTTATGTTTGAACTTAGTTTGAGGGCGTAAGTTTAGGGCTACTGTTAGTTTTCGGTTAACTGTTATGTTTGGAGTAAGCGTCAGGGTCAGGTTAGGTTTGGGGTTGAGCTTAAGGTGTCCGCCTTGGGTTAGGGTTAGGTGTATGGTTTGATTTAGGCTTCAGGTTAGGTTAGGTTTGAAGTTAGTTTGAGGGAGTAAGTTTAGGGCTACTGTTAGTTTTCGGTTAACTGTTACAGTTGGAGTACGCGTCAGGGTCAGGTTAGGGTGGGGGTTAAGCATAAGGTGTCCGCCTAGGGTTAGGGTTAGGTCTATGATTTGATTTAGGCTTCAGTTTAGGTTAGGTTTGAACTTCGTTTGAGGGAGTAAGTTTAGGACTACTGTTAGTTTTCGTTTAACTGTTACGGTTGGAGTAAGCGTCAGGGTCAGGTTAGGGTGGGGGTTAAGCATAAGGTGTCCGCCTAGGGTTAGGGTTAGGTCTATGGTTTCATTTAGGCTTTAGGTTAGGTTAGGATTGAACTTAGTTTGAGGGAGTAAGTTTAGGGCCACTGTTAGTTTTCGGTTCAGTGTTACGGTTGGATTTAGCCTCAGGGTCAGGTTAGGGTTGGGGTTAAGCTTAAGGTGTCCGCCTAGGGTTAGGGTTAAGTCTATTGTTTGAGTTAGGCTTCAGGTTAGGTTAGGTTTGAACTTACTTTGAGGGAGACAGTTTAGGGCTACTGTTAGTTTTCGTTTAACTGTTACGGTTGGAGTAAGCGTCTGAGTCAGGTTAGGGTAGGGGTTAAGCATAAGGTGTCCGCCTAGGCTTAGGGTAAGGTCTATGGTTTCATTTAGGCTTCAGGTTAGTTTAGGATTGAACTTAGTTTGAGGGAGTAAGTTTAGGGCTACTGTTAGTTTTCGATTCAATGTTACGTTTGGAGTTAGCGTGACGGTCCGGTTAGGGTTGGGGTTGAGCTTAAGGTGTGTTCCTAGGGTTAGGGTTAGGTCTGTGGTTTGAGTTAGGCTTCAGGTTAGGTTAGGTTTGAACTTAGTTTGAGGGAGTAAGTTTAGGGCTACTGTTAGTTTTCGGTTAACTGTTACGGTTGGAGTAAGCATCAGGGTCAGGTTAGGTTTGGGGTTGATCTTAAGGTGTCCGCCTAGGGTTAGGGTTAGGTGTATGGTTTGATTTAGGCTTCAGGTTAGGTTAGGTTTGAACTTAGTTTGAGGGAGTAAGTTGAGGGCTACTGTTAGTTTTTGGTTCAGTGTTACATTTGGAGTTAGCGTGAGTGTCTGGTTAGGGTTGGGGTTGAGCTTAAGGTGTCCACCTAGGGTTAGGGTTAGGTCTGTGGTTTGAGATAGGGTTCAGGTTAGGTTACGTTTGAACTTAGTTTGAGGGAGTAAGTTTAGGGCTACTGTTAGTTTTCGGTTCAGTGTTACGGTTTTAGATAGCGTCAGGGTCAGGTTAGGGTTGGGGTTCAGCTTCAGGTGTCCGCCTATTGTTAGGGTTAGGTCTATGATTTGATTTAGGCTTCAGGTTACGTTAGGTTTGAACTTAGTTTGAGCGAGTAAGTTTAGGGCTACTGTTAGTTTTTGGTTCAGTGTTATGGTTGGAGATAGCGTCATGGTCAAGTTAGGGTTGGGTTTGAGATTCAGGTGTCCGCCTAGGGTTAGGGTTAGGTCTATGGTTTGAGTTAGGCTTCAGGTTAGGTTAGGTTTGAACTTAGTTTGAGGGAGTAAGTTTAGGCCTATTGTATTTTTTGGTTCAGTGTTACGGTTGAATTTAGCCTCAGGGTCAGGTTAGGGTTGGGGTCAAGCTTAAGGTGTCCGCCTAGGGTTAGGGTTAGGTCTATTGTTTGAGTTAGGCTTCAGGTTAGGTTAGGTTTGAACTTAGTTTGAGGGAGTAAGTTTAGGGCTACTGTTAGTTTTCGGTTAACTGTTACGGTTGGAGTAACCGTCAGGGTCAGGTTAGGGTTGGGGTCAAGCTTAAGGTGTCCGCCTAGGGTTAGGGTTAGGTCTATTGTTTGATTTAGGCTTCAGGTTAGGTTAGGTTTGAACTTAGTTTGAGGGAGTAAGTTTAGGGCTACTGTTAGTTTTCGGTTCAGTGTTTCGTTTGGAGATAGCGTGAGGGTCAGGTTAGGGTTGGGGTTGAGCTAAAGGTGTCCTCCTAGGGTTAGGGTTAGGTCTGTGGTTTGAGTTAGGCTTCAGGTTAGGTTAGGTTTGAACTTAGTTTGAGGGAGTAAGTTTAGGGCTACTGTTAGTTTTCGGTTCAGTGTTACTGTTGGAGATAGCGTCAGGGTCAGGTTAGGGTTGTGATTGAGCTTCAGGTGTCCGCCTAGGGTTAGGGTTAGGTCTATGGTTTGAGTTAGGTTCCAGGTTAGGTAAGGTTTGAACTTAGTTTGAGGGAGTAAGTTTAGGGCTACTGTTAGTTTTCGGTTCAGTGTTACGGTTGGAGATAGCGTCAGGGTCTGGTTAGGGTTGTGGTTGAGTTTCAGGTGTCCGCCTAGGGTTAGGGTTAGGTCTATGGTTTGAGTTAGTCTTCAAGTTAGGTTAGGTTTGAAGTTAGTTTGAGGGAGTAAATTTAGGGCTACTGTTAGTTTTCGGGTAACTGTTACTGTTGGAGTTAGCGTCAGGGCCAGGTTCGGGTTGGGGTTGAGCTTAAGGTGTCCTCCTAGGGTTAGGGTTAGGTGTATGGTTTGATTTAGGCTTCAGGTTAGGTTAGGTTTGAACTTACTTTGAGGGAGTAAGTTTAGGGCTACTGTTAGTTTTCGGTTAACTGTTACAGTTGGAGTAAGCGTCAGGGTCACGTTAGGGTGGGGGTTAAGCATAAGGTGTCCGCCTAGGGTTAGGGTTAGGTCTATGGTTTCATTTAGGCTTCAGGTTAGGTTAGGATTGAACTTAGTTTGAGGGAGTAAGTTTAGGGCCACTGTTAGTTTTTGGTTCAGTGTTACGGTTGGATTTAGCCTCAGGGTCAGGTTAGGGTTGGGGTTAAGCTTAAGGTGTCCGCCTAGGGTTAGGGTAAAGTCTATTGTTTGAGTTAGGCTTCAGGTTAGGTTAGGTTTGAACTTAGTTTGAGGGAGACAGTTTAGGGCTACTGTTAGTTTTCATTTAACTGTTATGGTTGGAGTAAGCGTCAGGGTCAGGTTAGTGTGGGGGTTAAGCATAAGGTGTCCGCCTAGGGTTAGCGTTAGGTCTATGGTTTCATTTAGGCTTCAGGTTAGGTTAGGATTGAACTTAGTTTGAGGGAGTAATTTTATGGCTACTGTTAGTTTTCGGTTCATTGATACGTTTGGAGTTAGCTTGACAGTCCGGTTAGGATTGGGGTTGAGCTTAAGGTGTCTGCCTAGGGTTAGGGTTAAGTCTGTGGTTTGAGTTAGGCTTCAGGTTAGGTTAGGTTTGAACTTAGTTTCAGGGAGTAAGTTTAGGGCTACTGTTAGTTTTCGGTTAACTGTTACGGTTGGAGTAAGCGTCAGGGTCAGGTTAGGGTTGGGGTCAATCTTAAGGTGTCTGCCAAGGGTTAGGGTTAGGTCTATTGTTTGAGTTAGGCTTCAGGTTAGGTTAGGTTTGAACTTAGTTTGAGGGAGTAAGTTTAGGGCTACTGTTAGTTTTCGGTACAGTGTTACAGTTGGAGTTAGCGTGAGGGTCAGGTTAGGGTTGGGGTTGAGCTTAAGGTGTCCTCCTAGGGTTAGGGTTAGGTCTGTGGTTTGAGTGAGGCTTCAGGTTAGGTTAGGTTTGAACTTAGTTTGAGGGAGTAAGTTTAGGGCTACTGTGAGTTTTCGGTTCAGTGTTACGGTTGGAGATAGCGTCAGGGTCAGGTTAAGGTTGTGATTGAGCTTCAGGTGTCCGCCTAGGGTTAGGTTAGGTCTATAGTTTGAGTTAGGGTCCAGGTTAGGGTAGGTTTGAACTTAGTTTGAGGGAGTAAGTTTAGGGCTACTGTTAGTTTTCGGTTCACTGTTACGGTTGGAGATAGCGTCAGGGACTGGTTAGGGTTGTGGTTGAGTTTCAGGTGTCCGCCTAGGGTTAGGTTTAGGTCTATGGTTTGAGTTAGGCTTCAAGTTAGGTTAGGTTTGAAGTTAGTTTGAGGGAGTAAGTTTAGGGCTACTGTTAGTTTTCGGGTAACTGTTACGGGTGGAGTTAACGTCAGGGCCAGGTTAGGGTTGGGGTTGAGCTTAAGGTGTCCGCCTAGGGTTAGGGTTAGGTCTAGTGTTTGAGTTAGGCTTCAGGTTAGGTTAGGATGGAACTTAGTTTGTGGGAGACAGTTTAGGGCTACTGTTAGTTTTCGTTTAACTGTTACGGTTGGAGTAAGCGTCAGGGTCAAGTTATGGTGGGGGTTAAGCATAAGGTGTCCGCCTAGGGTTAGGGTTAGGTCTATGGTTTTATTTAGGCTTCAGGTTAGGTTAGGATTGAACTTAGTTTGAGGGAGTAAGTTTAGGGCTACTGTTAGTTTTCGGTTAAATGTTACGTTTGGAGTTAGCGTGAGGGTCCGGTTACGGTTGGGTTTGAGCTTAAGGTGTCCGCCTAGGGTTAGGGTTAGGTCTGTGGTTCGAGTTAGGCTTCAGGTTAGTTTAGGTTTGAACTTAGTTTGAGGGAGTAAGTTTAGGGCTACTGTTAGTTTTCGGTTCACTGTTACGGTTGGAGTTAGCGTGAGGGTCAGGTTAGGGTTGGGGTTGAGCTTCAGGTTTCCGCCTTGGGTTAGGGTTAGGTCTATGGTTTGAGTTAGGCTTCTGGTTAGGTTAGGTTTGAACTTAGTTTGAGGGAGTAAGTTTAGGGCTACTGTTAGTTTTCGGTTCAGTGTTACGGTTGGAGATAGCGTCAGGGTCTGGTTAGGGTTGTCGTTGAGTTTCAAGTGTCCGCCTAGGGTTAGGGTTAGGTCTATGGTTTGAGTTAGGCTTCAAGTTAGGTTAGGTTTGAAGTTAGTTTGAGGGAGTAAGTTTAGGGCTATTGTTAGTTTTCGGTTAACTGTTACAGTTGGAGTAAGCGTCAGGGTCAGGTTAGGGTGGGGGTTAAGCATAAGGTGTCCGCCTAGGGTTAGGGTTAGGTCTATGATTTGATTTAGGCTTCAGGTTAGGTTAGGTTTGAACTTAGTTTGAGGGAGTCAGTTTAGGGCTACTGTTAGTTTTCGGTTAACTGTTAAGGTTGGAGTAAGCGTCAGGGTCAGGTTAGGTTTGGGGTTGAGCTTAAGGTGTCCGCCTTGGGTTAGGGTTATGTGTATGGTTTGATTTAGGCTTCAGGTTAGGTTAGGTTTGAACTTAGCTTGAGGGAGTAAGTTTAGGGCTACTGTTAGTTTTCGGTTAACTGTTACGGTTGGAGTAAGCGTCAGGGTCAGGTTAGGGTTGGGGTCAAGCTTAAGGTGTCCGCCTAGGCTTAGGGTTAGGTCTATTGTTTGAATTAAGCTTCAGGTTAGGTTAGGTTTGAACTTAGTTTGAGGGAGTAAGTTTAGGGCTACTGTTAGTTTTCGGTACAGTGTTACGGTTGGAGTTAGCGTGAGGGTCAGGTTAGGGTTGGGGTTGAGCTTAAGGTGTCCTCCTAGGGTTATAGTTAGGTCTGTGGTTTGAGTGAGGCTTCAGGTTAGGTTAGGTTTGAACTTAATTTGAGGGAGTAAGTTTAGGGCTACTGTTAGTTTTCGGTTCAGTGTTACGGTTGGAGATAGCGTCAGGGTCAGGTTAGGTTTGTGATTGAGCGTCAGGTGTCCGCCTAGGGTTAGGGTTAGGTCTATGGTTTGAGTTAGGGTCCAGGTTAGGTTATGTTTGAACTTAGTTTGAGGGAGTAAGTTTAGGGCTAGTGTTAGTTTTCGGTTAACTGTTATGGTTTGAGTAAGCGTCAGGGTCAGGTTAGGTTTGGGGTTGAGCTTAAGGTGTCCGCCTAGGGTTTGGGTTAGGTGTATGGTTTGATTTAGGCTTCAGGTTAGGTTAGGTTTGAACTTAGTTTGAGGGAGTCAGTTTAGGGCTACTGGTAGTTTTCGGTTAACTGTTACAGTTGGATTAAGCGTCAAGGTCAGGGTAGGGTGGGGTTTAAGCATGAGGTGTCCGCCCAGGGTTAGGGTTAGGTCTATGACTTGATTTAGGCTTCAGGTTAGGTTAGGTTTGAACTTAGTTTGAGGGAGTAAGTTTAGGTCTACTGTTAGTTTTTGGTTCAGTGTTACGGTTGGATTTAGCCACAGGGTCAGGTTAGGTTTGGGGTTAAGCTTAAGGTGTCCGCCTAGGGTTAGGGTTAGGTCTATTGTTTGAGTTAGGCTTCAGGTTAGGTTAGGTTTGAACTTAGTTTGAGGGAGTAAGTTTAGGGCTACTGTTAGTTTTTGGTTCAGTGTTACGTTTGGAGTTAGCGTGAGGGTCCGGTTAGGGTTGGGGTTGAGCTTAAGGTGTCCGCCTAGGGTTAGGGTTAGGTCTGTGGTTTGAGATAGGCTTCAGGTTAGGTTAGGTTTGAACTTAGTTTGAGGGAGTAAGTTTATGGCTACTGTTAGTTTTCGGTTCAGTGTTACGGTTGGAGATAGCGTCAGGTCAGGTTAGGGTTGGGGTTGAGCTTCAGGTGTCCGCCTTGGGTTAGGGTTAGGTCTATGGTTTGATTTAGGCTTCAGGTTAGGTTAGGTTTGAAGTTAGTTTGAGGGAGTAAGTTTAGGGCTATTGTTAGTTTTCGGTTAACTGTTACAGTTGGAGAAAGTGTCAGGGTCAGGTTAGGGTGGGGGTTAAGCATAAGGTGTCCGCCTAGGTTAGGGTTAGGTCTATGATTTGATATAGGCTTCAGGTTAGTTTAGGTTTGAACTTAGTTTGAGGGAGTGAGTTTAGGGCTACTGTTAGTTTTCGGTTAACTGTTACGGTTGGAGTAAGCGTCAGGTTCAGGTTAGGTTTGGGGTTGAGCTTAAGGTGTCTGCCTAGGGTTAGGGTTAGGTGTATGGTTTGATTTAGGCTTCAGGTTAGGTTAGGTTTGAACTTAGTTTGAGGGAGTAAGTTTAGGGCTACTGTTAGTTTTCGTTTAACTGTTACGGTTGGAGTAAGCGTCAGGGTCAGGTTAGGGTGGGGGTTAAGCATAAGGTGTCCGCCTAGGGTTAGGGTTATGTCTATGGTTTCATTTAGGCTTCAGATTAGGTTAGGATTGAACTTAGTTTGAGGGAGTAAGTATAGGACCACAGTTAGTTTTCGGTTCAGTGTTACGGTTCGATTTAGCCTCAGGGTCAGGTTAGGTTTGGGGTTAAGCTTAAGGTGTCCGCCTAGGGTTAGGGATAGGTCTATTGTTTGAGTTAGGCTTCAGGTTAGGTTACGTTTGAACTTAGTTTGAGGGAGACAGTTTAGGGCTACTGTTAGTTTTCATTTAACTGTTACGGTTGGAGTAAGCGTCAGGGTCAGGTTAGGGTGGGGGTTAAGCATAAGGTGTCCTCCTAGGGTTAGGGTTAGGTCTATGGTTTCATTTAGGCTTCAGGTTAGGTTAGGATTGAACTTAGTTTGAGGGAGTAAGTTTAGGGCTGCTGTTAGTTTTCGGTTCAATGTTACGTTTGGAGTTAGCGTGACGGTCCGGTTAGGGTTGGGGTTGAGCTTAAGGTGTTCGCCTAGGGTTAGGGTTAGGTCTGTGGTTTGAGTTAGGCTTCAGCTTAGGTTAGGTTTGAACTTAGTTTGAGGGAGTAAGTTTAGGGCTACTGTTAGTTTTCGGTTAACTGTTACGGTTGGAGTAAGCGTCAGGGTCAGGTTAGGGTTGGGGTCAAGCTTAAGGTGTCCGCCTAGGGTTAGGGTTAGGTCTATTGTTTGAGTTAGTCTTCAGGTTAGGTTAGGTTTGAACTTAGTTTGAGGGAGTAAGTTTAGGGCTACTGTTAGTTTTCGTTTAACTGTTACGGTTGGAGTAAGCGTCAGGGACAGGTTAGGGTGGGGGTTAAGCATAAGGTGTCCGCCTAGGTTTAGGGTTATATCTATGGTTTCATTTAGGCTTCAGGTTAGGTTAGGATTGAACTTAGTTTGAGGAAGTAAGTTTAGGGCCACTCTTAGTTTTCGGTTCAGTGTTACGGTTCGATTTAGCCTCAGGGTCAGGTTAGGTTTGGGGTTAAGCTTAAGGTGTCCGCCTATGGTTAGGGTTATGTCTATTGTTTGAGTTAGGCTTCAGGTTAGGTTAGGTTTGAACTTAGTTTGAGGGAGACAGTTTAGGGCTACTGTTAGTTTTCATTTAACTGTTACGGTTGGAGTAAGCGTCAGGGTCAGTTTAGGTTGGGGGTTAAGCATAAGGTGTCCGCCTAGGTTTAGGGTTAGGTCTATGGTTTCATTTAGGCTTCAGGTTAGGTTAGGATTGAACTTAGTTTGAGGGAGTAAGTTTAGGGCTACTGTTAGTTTTCGGTTCAATGTTACGATTGGAGTTAGCGTGACGGTCCGGTTAGGGTTGGCGTTGAACTTAACGTGTCTGCCTAGGGTTAGGTTTAGGTCTGTGGTTTGAGTTAGGCTTCAGGTTAGGTTAGGTTTGAACTTAGTTTGAGGGAGTAAGTTTAGGGCTACTGTTAGTTTTCGGTTCAGTGTTACAGTTGGAGTTAGCGTGAGGTTCAGGTTAGGGTTGGGGTTGTGCTTAAGGTGTCATCCTAGCGTTAGGGTTAGGTCTGTGGTTTGAGTTAGGCTTCAGGTTAGGTTAGGTTTGAACTTAGTTTGAGGGATTAAGTTTAGGGCTACTGTTAGTTTTCGGGTAACTGTTATTGTTGGAGTTAGCGTCAGGGCCAGGTTAGGGTTGGGGTTGAGCTTAAGGTGTCCGCCTAGGGTTAGGGTTAGGTGTATGGTTTCATTTAGGCTTCAGGTTAGGTTAGGTTGGAACTTAGTTTGAGGCAGTAAGTTTAGGGCTACTGTTAGTTTTCGGGTAACTGTTACGGTTGGAGTTAGCGTCAGGGCCAGGTTAGGGTTGGGGTTGAGCTTAAGGTGTCCGCCTAGGGTTAGGGTTAGGTCTGTGGTTTGAGTTAGGCTTCAGGTTAGGTTAGGTTTGAACTTAGTTTGAGGGAGTAAGTTTAGGGCTACTGTTAGTTTTCGGTTCAGTGTTACGGTTGGAGATAGCGTCAGGGTCAGGTTAGGGTTGGGGTTGAGCTTCAGGTGTCCGCCTAGGGTTAGGGTTAGGTCTATGGTGTGAGTTAGGCTCCAGGTTAGGTTAGGTTTGAACTTAGTTTGAGGGAGTAAGTTTAGGGCTACTGTTAGTTTTCGGTTCAGTGTTCCGGTTGAAGTTAGCGTGAGGGTCAGGTTAGGGTTTGGGTTGAGCTTAAGGTGTCCTCCTAGGGTTAGGGTTAGGTCTGTGGTTTGAGTTAGGCTCCAGGTTAGGTTAGGTTTGAACTTAGTTTGAGGGAGTAAGTTTAGGGCTACTGTTAGTTTTCGGTTCAGTGTTACGTTTGGAGATAGCGTCAGGGTCTGGTTAGGGTTGTGGTTGAGTTTCAGGTGTCCGCCTAGGGTTAGGGTTAGGTCTATGGTTTGAGTTAGGCTTCAAGTTAGGTTAGGTTTGAAGTTAGTTTGAGGGAGTAAGTTTAGGGCTACTGTTAGTTTTCTGGTAACTGTTATTGTTGGAGTTAGCGTCAGGGCCAGGTTAGGGTTGGGGTTGAGCTTAAGGTGTCCGCCTAGGGTTAGGGTTAGGTGTATGGTTTGATTTAGGCTTCAGGTTAGGTTAGGTTTGAAGTTAGTTTGAGGGAGTAAGTTTAGGGCTACTGTTAGTTTTCGGTTAACTGTTACAGTTGGAGTAAGCGTCAGGGTCAAGTTAGGGTGGGGGTTAAGCATAAGGTGTCCGCCTAGGGTTAGGATTAGGTCTATGGTTTCATTTAGGCTTCAGGTTAGGTTAGGATTGAACTTATTTTGAGGGAGTAAGTTTAGGGCCAATGTTAGTTTTCGGTTCAGTGTTACGGTTGGATTTAGCCTCAGGGTCAGGTTAGGGTTGGGGTTGAGCTTAAGGTGTCCTCCTAGGGTTAGGGTTAGGTCTGTGGTTTGAGTTAGGCTTCAGGTTAGGTTAGGTTTGAACTTAGTTTGAGGGAGTAAGTTTAGGGCTACTGATATTTTTCGGTTCAGTGTTACGGTTGGAGATAGCGTCAGGGTCAGGTTAGGGTTGGGGTTGAGCTTCAGGTGTCCGCCTAGAGTTAGGGTTAGGTTTATGGTTTGATTTAGGCTTCAGGTTAGCTTAGGTTTGAACTTAGATTGAGGGAGTAAGTTTAGGGCTACTGTTAGTTTTCGGGTAACTGTTACGGTTGGAGTTAGCGTTAGGGCCAGGTTATGTTTGGGGTTGAGCTTAAGGTGTACGCCTAGAATTACGGTTAGGTGTATGGTTTTATTTAGGCTTCAGGTTAGGTTATGTTTGAACTTAGGTTGAGGGCGTAAGTTAAGGGCTAGTGTTAGTTTTCGGTTAACTGTTATGGTTCGAGTAAGCGTCAGGGTCAGGTTAGGTTTGGGGTTGAGCTTAAGGTGTCCGCCTATGGTTTGGGTTAGGTGTATGGTTTGATTTTGGCTTCAGGTTAGGTTAGGTTTGAACTTAGTTTGAGGGAGTCAGTTTAGGGCTACTGTTAGTTTTCGGTTAACTGTTACAGTTGTAGTAAACGTCAAGGTCAGGGTAGGTTGGGGTTCAAGCATGAGGTGTCCGCCCAGGGTTAGGGTTAGTCTATGATTTGATTTAGGCTTCAGGTTAGGTTAGGTTGGAACTTAGTTTGAGGCAGTAAGTTTAGGGCTACTGTTAGTTTTCGGGTAACTGTTACGGTTGGAGTTAGCGTCAGGGCCAGGTTAGGGTTGGGGTTGAGGTTAAGGTGTCCGCCTAGGGTTAGGGTTAGGTCTTTGGTTTGAGTTAGGCTTCAGGTTAGGTTAGGTTTGAACTTAGTTTGAGGGAGACAGTTTAGGGCTACTGTTAGTTTTCATTTAACTGTTACGGTTGGAGTAAGCGTCAGGGTCAGGTTAGGGTGGGGGTTAAGCATAAGGTGTCCGCCTAGGGTTGGGGTTAGGTCTATGGTTTCATTTAGGCTTCAGGTTAGGTTAGGATTGAACTTAGTTTGAGGGAGTAAGTTTAGGCCTACTGTTAGTTTTCGGTTCAATGTTACGTTTTGAGTTAGCGTGAGGGTCTGGTTAGGTTTGGGGTTGAGCTTAAGATGTCCGCCTAGGGTTACGGTTAGGTCTGTGGTTTGAGTTATGCTTCAGGTTAGGTTAGGTTTGAACTTAGTTTGAGGGAGTAAGTTTAGGGCTACTGTTAGTTTTCGGTTCAGTTTTACGGTAGGAGATAGCATCAGGGTCAGGTTAGGGTTGGGGTTGAGCTTCAGGTGTCCACCTAGGGTTAGGGTTAGGTCTATGGTTTGAGTTAGGCTTCAAGTTAGGTTAGGTTTGAACTTAGTTTGAGGGAGTAAGTTTAGGGCTACTGTTAGTTTTCGGTTCAGTGTAACGGTGGGAGATAGCGTCAGGGTCAGGTTATGGTTGTGGTTGAGCTTCAGGTGTCCGCCTTGGGTTAGGGTTAGGTCTATGGTTTGAGTTAGGCTTCAGGTTAGGTTAGGTTTGAAGTTAGTTTGAGGGAGTAAGTTTAGGGCTACTGTTAGTTTTCGGGTAACTGTTACTGTTGGAGTTAGCGTCAGGGCCAGGTTAGGGTTGGGGTTGAGCTTAAGGTGTCCGCCTAGGGTTAGGGTTAGGTGTATGGTTTGATTTAGGCTTCAGGTTAGGTTAGGTTTGAACTTAGTTAGAGGGAGTCAGTTTAGGGCTACTGTTAGTTTTCGGTTAACTGTTAAGGTTGGAGTAAGCGTCAGGGTCAGGTTAGGTTTGGGGTTGAGCTTAAGGTGTCCGCCAGGCGTTAGGGTTAGTTGTATGGTATGATTTAGTCTTCAGGTTAGGATAGGTTTGAACTTAGTTTGAGGGAGTAAGTTTAGGGCTACTGTTAGTTTTCGTTTAACTATTACGGTTGGAGTAAGCGTCAGGGTCAGGTTATAGTGGGGGTTAACCATAAGGTATCCGCCTAGGGTTAGGGTTAGGTCTATGGTTTCATTTAGGCTTCAGGTTAGGTTAGGATTGAACTTAGTTTGAGGGAGTAAGTTTAGGGCTACTCTTAGTTTTTGGTTCAGTGATATGGTTGGAGTTAGCCTGGAGGTCAGGTTAGGGTTGGGGTCAAGCTTAAGGTGTCCGCCTAGGGTTAGGGTTAGGTCTATTGTTTGAGTTAGGCTTCAGGTTAGGTTAGGTTTGAACTTAGTTTGAGGGAGTAAGTTTAGGGCTACTGTTAGTTTTCGGGTAACTGTTACTGTTGGAGTTAGCGTCAGGGCCAAGTTAGGGTTGGGGTTGAGCTTAAGGTGTCCTCCTAGGGTTAGGGTTAAGTCTGTGGTTTGAGTGAGGCTTCAGGTTAGGTTAGGTTTGAACTTAGTTTGAGGGAGTAAGTTTAGGGCTACTGTTAGTTTTCGGTTAACTGTTACGGTTGGAGATAGCGTCAGGGTCAGGTTAGGGTTGTGATTGAGCTTCAGGTGTCCGCCTAGGGTTAGGGTTAGGTCTATGGTTTGAGTTAGGGTCCAGGTTATGATAGGTTTGAACTTAGTTTGAGGGAGTAAGTTTAGGGCTACTGTTAGTTTTCGGTTCAGTGTTAGGGTTGGAGTTAGCGTCAGGGTCTGGTTAGGGTTGTGGTTGAGTTTCAGGTGTCCACCTAGGGTTAGGGTTAGGTCTATGGTTTGAGTTAGGCTTCAAGTTAGGTTAGGTTTGAAGTTAGTTTGAGGGAGTAAGTTTAGGGTTACTGTTATTTTTCGGGTAACTGTTACTGATGGAGTTAGCGTCAGGGCCAGGTTAGGGTTGGGGTTAAGCATAAGGTGTCCGCCTAGGGTTAGGGTTAGGTATATGGTTTCATTTAGGCTTCAGGTTAGGTTAGGATTGAACTTAGTTTGAGGGAGTAAGTTTAGGGCCACTGTTAGTTTTGGGTTCAGTGTTACGGTTGGATATAGCCTCAGGGTCAGGTTAGGTTTGGGGTTAAGCTTAAGGTGTCCGCCTAGGGTTAGGGTTAAGTCTATTGTTTGAGTTAGGCTTCAGGTTAGGTTAGGTTTGAACTTAGTTTGAGGGAGACAGTTTAGGGCTACTCTTAGTTTTCGTTTAACTGTTACGGTTGGAGTAAGCATCAGGGTCCGGTTAGTGTGGGGGTTAAGCATAAGGTGTCCGCCTAGGGTTAGGGTTAGGTCTATGGTTTCATTTAGGCTTCAGGTTAGGTTAGGATTGAACTTAGTTTGAGGGAGTAAGTTTAGGGCTACTGTTAGTTTTCGGTTCAATGTTACGTTTGGAGTTAGCTTGACGGTCCGGTTAGGGTTGGGGTTGAGCTTAAGGTGTCTGCCTAGGGTTAGGGTTAGGTCTGTGGTTTGAGTTAGGCTTCAGGTTAGGTTAGGTTTGAACTTAGCTTGAGGGAGTAAGTTTAGGGCTACTGTTAGTTTTCGGTTAACTGTTACGGTTGGAGCAAGCGTCAGGGTCAGGATAGGGTTGGGGTCAAGCTTAAGGTGTTCGCTTAGGGTTAGGGTTCGGTATATTGTTTGAGTTAGGCTTCAGGTTAGGTTAGGTTTGATCTTAGTTTGAGGGAGTAAGTTTAGGGATACTGTTAGTTTTCGGTACAGTGTTACGGTTGGAGTTAGCGTGAGGGTCAGGTTAGTGTTGGGTTTGAGCTTAAGGTGTCCTCCTAGGTTTAGGGTTAGGTCTGTGGTTTGAGTGAGGCTTCAGGTTAGGTTAGGTTTGAACTTAGTTTGAGGGAGTAAGTTTAGGGCTACTGTTAGTTTTCGATTCAGTGTTACGGTTGGAGATAGCGTCAGGTTCAGGTTAGGGTTGTGATTGAGCTTCAGGTGTCCGCCTAGGGTTAGGGTTAGGTCTATGGTTTGAGTTAGGGTCCAGGTTAGGGTAGGTTTGAACTTAGTTTGAGGGAGTAAGTTTAGGGCTACTGTTAGTTTTCGGTTCAGTGTTACGGTTGGAGATAGCGTCAGGGTCTGGTTAGGGTTGTGGTTGAGTTTCAGGTGTCCGCCTAGGGTTAGGGATAGGTCTATGGTTTGAGTTAGGCTTCAAGTTAGGTTAGGTTTGAAGTTAGTTTGAGGGAGTAAGTTTAGGGCTACTGTTAGTTTTCGGGTAACTGTTACGGTTGGAGTTAGCGTCAGGGCCAGGTTAGGGTTGGGGTTGAGCTTAAGGTGTCCGCCTAGGGTTAGGGTTAGGTCTACTCTTTGATTTAGTCTTCAGGTTAGGATAGGTTTGAACTTAGTTTGTGGGAGACAGTTTAGGGCTACTGTTAGTTTTCGTTTAACTGTTACGGTTGGAGTAAGCGTCAGGGTCAAGTTAGGGTGGGGGTTAAGCATAAAGTGTCCGCCTAGGGTTAGGGTTAGGTCTATGGTTTCATTTAGGCTTCAGGTTAGGTTAGGATTGAACTTAGTTTGAGGGAGTAAGTTTAGGGCTACTGTTAGTTTTCGGTTCAATGTTACGTTTGGAGTTAGCGTGAGGGTCCGGTGAGGGTTGGGGTTGAGCTTAAGGTGTCCTCCTAGGGTTAGGGTTATGTCTGTGGTTTGAGTTAGGCTTCAGGTTAGGTTAGGTTTGAACTTAGTTTGAGGGAGTAAGTTTAGGGCTACTGTTATTTTTCGGTTCAGTGTTACGGTTGGAGATAGCGTCAGGGTCAGGTTAGGGTTGGGGTTGAGCTTCAGGTGTCCGCCTAGGGTTAGGGTTAGGTCTATGGTTTTAGTTAGGCTTCAGGTTACGTTAGGTTTGAACTTAGTTTGAGGGAGTAAGTTTAGGGCTACTGGTAGTTTTCGGTTCAGTGTTACGGTTGGAGTTAGCGTGAGGGTCAGGTTAGGGTTGGGTTTGAACTTCAGGTGTCCGCCTAGGGTTAGGGTTAGGTGTATGGTTTGATTTAGGCTTCAGGTTAGGTTAGGTTGGAACTTAGTTTGAGGCAGTAAGTTTAGGGCTACTGTTAGTTTTCGGTTCAGTGTTACGTTTGGAGATAGCGTCAGGGTCTGGTTAGGGTTGTGGTTGAGTTTCAGGTGTCCGCCTAGGGTTAGGGTTAGGTCTATGGTTTGAGTTAGGCTTCAAGTTAGGTTAGGTTTGAAGTTAGTTTGAGGGAGTAAGCTTAGGGCTACTGTTAGTTTTCGGGTAACTGTTACTGTTGGAGTTAGCATCAGGGCCAGGTTAGGGTTTGGGGTTGAGCTTAAGGTGTCCGCCTAGGGTTAGGGTTAGGTGTATGGTTTGATTTAGGCTTCAGGTTAGGTTAGGTTTGAAGTTAGTTTGAGGGAGTAAGTTTAGGTCTATTGTTAGTTTTCGGTTATTTGTTACAGTTGGAGTAAGCGTCAGGGTCAGGTTAGGGTGGGGGTTAAGCATAAGGTGTCCGCCTAGGGTTAGGGTTAGGTCTATGATTTGATTTAGGCTTCAGGTTAGGTTAGGTTTGAACTTAGTTTGAGGGAGTTAGTTTAGGGCTACTGTTAGTTTTCGGTACAGTGTTACGGTTGGAGTTAGCGTGAGGGTCAGGTTAGGGTTGGGGTTGAGCTTAAGGTGTCCTCCTAGGGTTAGGGTTAAGTCTGTGGTTTGAGTGAGGCTTCAGGTTAGGTTAGGTTTGAACTTAGTTTGAGGGAGTAAGTTTAGGGCTACTGTTAGTTTTCGGTTCAGTGTTACGGTTGGAGATAGCGTCAGGGTCAGGTTAGGGTTGTGATTGAGCTTCAGGTGTCCGCCTAGGGTTAGGGTTAGGTCTATGGTTTGAGTTAGGGTCCAGGTTATGGTAGGTTTGAACTTAGTTTGAGTGAGTAAGTTTAGGGCTACTGTTAGTTTTCGGTTCAGTGTTACGGATGGAGATAGCGTCAGGCTCTGGTTAGGGTTGTGGTTGAGTTTCAGGTGTCCGCCTAGGGTTAGGGTTAGGTCTATGGTTTGAGTTAGGCTTCAAGTTAGGTTAGGTTTGAAGTTAGTTTGAGGGAGTAAGTTTAGGGCTACTGTTAGTTTTCGGTTCAGTGTTACGGTTGGAGATAGCGTCAGGGCCAGGTTAGGGTTGAGGTTGAGCTTAAGGTGTCCGCCTAGGGTTAGGGTTAGGTCTACTGTTTGAGTTAGGCTTCAGGTTAGGTTAGGTTTGAACTTAGTTTGTGGGAGACAGTTTAGGGCTACTGTTAGTTTTCGTTTAACTGTTACGGTTGGAGTAAGCGTCAGGGTCAAGTTAGGGTGGGGGTTAAGCATGAGGTGTCCGCCTAGGGTTAGGGTTAGGTCAATGGTTTCATTTAGGCTTCAGGTTAGGTTAGGATTGAACTTAGTTTGAGGGAGTAAGTTTAGGGCTACTGTTAGTTTTCGGTTCAATGTTACGTTTGGAGTTAGCGTGAGGGTCAGGTTAGGGTTGGGTTTGAACTTCAGGTGTCCGCCTAGGGTTAGGGTTAGGTGTATGGTTTGATTTAGGCTTCAGGTTAGGTTAGGTTTGAACTTAGTTTGAGGGAGTCAGTTTAGGGCTACTGTTAGTTTTCGGTTAACTGTTCAGGTTGGAGTAAGCCTCAGGGTCAGGTTAGGTTTGGGGTAGAGCTTAAGGTGTCCACCTTGGGTTAGGGTTATGTGTATGGTTTGATTTAGGCTTCAGGTTAGGTTAGGTTTGAACTTAGTTTGAGGGAGTAAGTTTAGGGCTACTGTTATTTTTCGGTTAACTGTTACGGTTGGAGTAAGCGTCAGGGTCAGGTTAGGGTTGGGGTTGAGCTTAAGGTGTCCGCCTAGGGTTAGGGTTAGGTCTATTGTTTGAGTTAGGCTTCAGGTTAGGTTAGGTTTGAACTTAGTTTGAGGGAGTAAGTTTAGGGCTACTGTTAGTTTTTGGTTCAGTGTTACGTTTGGAGTTAGCGTGAGGGTCAGGTTAGGGTTGGGGTTGAGCTTAAGGTGTCCGCATAGGGTTAGGGTTAGGTCTGTGGTTTGAGATAGGCTTCAAGTTAGGTTAGGTTTGAACTTAGTTTGAGGGAGTAAGTTTAGGGCTACTGTTAGTTTTCGGTTCAGTGTAACGGTGGGAGATAGCGTCAGGGTCAGGTTATGGTTGTGGTTGAGCTTCAGGTGTCCGCCTTGGGTTAGGGTTAGGTCTATGGTTTGAGTTAGGCTTCAGGTTAGGTTAGGTTTGAAGTTAGTTTGAGGGAGTAAGTTTAGGGCTACTGTTAGTTTTCGGGTAACTGTTACTGTTGGAGTTAGCGTCAGGGCCAGGTTAGGGTTGGGGTTGAGCTTAAGGTGTCCGCCTAGGGTTAGGGTTAGGTGTATGGTTTGATTTAGGCTTCAGGTTAGGTTAGGTTTGAACTTAGTTAGAGGGAGTCAGTTTAGGGCTACTGTTAGTTTTCGGTTAACTGTTAAGGTTGGAGTAAGCGTCAGGGCCAGGTTAGGGTTGGGGTTGAGCTTAAGGTGTCCGCCTAGGGTTAGGGTTAGGTGTATGGTTTGATTTAGGCTTCAGGTTAGGTTAGGTTTGAACTTAGTTAGAGGGAGTCAGTTTAGGGCTACTGTTAGTTTTCGGTTAACTGTTAAGGTTGGAGTAAGCGTCAGGGTCAGGTTAGGTTTGGGGTTGAGCTTCAGGTGTCCGCCTATTGTTAGCTTTAGGTCTATGATTTGAGTTAGGCTTCAGGTTATGTTAGGTTTGAACTTAGTTTGAGGGAGTAAGTTTAGGCCTATTGTACTTTTTGGTTCAGTGTTACGGTTGAATTTAGCCTCAGGGTCAGGTAAGGGTTGGGGTCAAGCTTAAGGTGTCCGCCTAGGGTTAGGGTTAGGTCTACTGTTTGAGTTAGGGTTCAGGTTAGGTTAGGTTTGAACTTAGTTTGAGGGAGTAAGTTTAGGGCTACTGTTAGTTTTCGTTTCAGTGTTACGGTTGGAGTTAGCGTGAGGGTCAGGTTAGGGTTGGGGTTGAGCTTAAGGTGTCCTCCTAGGGTTAGGGTTAGGTCTGTGGTTTGAGTTAGGCTTCAGGTTAGGTTAGGTTTGAACTTAGTTTTAGGGAGTAAGTTTAGGGCTACTGTTAGTTTTCGGTTCAGTGTTACGGTTGGAGATAGCGTAAGGGTCAGATTAGGGTTGGGGTTGAGCTTCAGGTGTCCGCCTAGAGTTAGGGTTAGGTCTATGGTTTGAGTTAGGCTTCAGATTAGGTTAGGTTTGAACTTAGTTTGAGGGAATAAGTTTAGGGCTACTGTTAGTATTCGGTTCAGTGTTACAGTTGGAGTTAGCGTGAGGGTCAGGTTAGGGTTCGGGTTGAGCTTAAGGTGTCCGCCTAGGGTTAGGGTTAGGTTTATGGTTTGATTTAGGCTTCAGGTTAGGTTAGGTTTGAACTTAGATAGAGGGAGTAAGTGTAGGGCTACTGTTAGTTTTCGGGTAACTGTTACGGTTGGAGTTTGCGTTAGGGCCAGGTTATGTTTGGGGTTGAGCTTAAGGTGTCCGCCTAGAGTTACGGTTAGGTGTATGGTTTTATTTAGGCTTCAGGTTAGGTTATGTTTGAACTTAGTTTGAGGGCGTAAGTTTAGGGCTACTGTTAGTTTTCGGTTCAGTGTTACGGTTGGAGATAGCGTCAGGGTCTGGTTAGGGATGTGGTTGAGTTTCAGGTGTCTGCCTCGGGTTAGGGTTAGGTCTATGGTTTGAGTTAGGCTTCAAGTTTGGTTAGGTTTGAAGTTAGTTTGAGGGAGTAAGTTTAGGGCTACTGTTAGTTTTCGGGTAACTGTTAATGTTGGAGTTAGTGTCAGGGCCTGGTTAGGGTTGGGGTTGAGCTTAAGGTGTCCGCCTAGGGTTAGGGTTAGGTGTATGGTTTGATTTAGCCTTCAGGTTAGGTTAGGTTTGAAGTTAGTTTGAGGGAGTAAGTTTAGGGCTATTGTTAGTTTTCGGTTAACTGTTACAGTTGGAGTAAGCGTCAGAGTCAGGTTAGGATGGGGGTTAAGCATAAGGTGTCCGCCTAGGGTTAGGGTTAGGTCTATGATTTGATTTAGGCTTCAGGTTAGGTTAGGTTTGAACTTAGTTTGAGGGAGTCAGTTTAGGGCTATTGTTAGTTTTCGGTTAACTGTTACGGTTGGAGTAAGCGTAAGGGTCAGGTTAGGTTTGGGGTTGAGCTTAAGGTGTCCGCCTAGGGTTAGGGTTAGGTGTATGGTTTCATTTAGGCTTCAGGTTAGGATAGGATTGAACTTAGTTTGAGGGAGTAAGTTTAGGGCCACTGTTAGTTTTCGGTTCAGTGTTACGGTTCGATTTAGCCTCAGGGTCAGGTTAGGTTTGGGGTTAAGCTTAAGGCGTCCGCCTAAGGTTAGGGTTAGGTCTATTGTTTGAGTTAGGCTTCAGGTTAGGTTAGGTTTGAACTTAGTTTGGGGGAGACAGTTTAGGGCTACTGTTAGTTTTCATTTAACTGTTACGGTTGGAGTAAGCGTCAGGGTCAGGTTAGGGTGGGGGTTAAGCATAAGGTGTCCGCCTAGGGTTAGGGTTAGGTCTATGGTTTCATTTAGGCTTCAGGTTAGGTTAGGATTGAACTTAGTTTGAGGGAGTAAGTTTAGGGCTACTGTTAGTTTTCGGTTCAATGTTACGTTTGGAGTTAGCGTGAGGGTCTGGTTAGGGTTGGGGTTGAGCTTAAGGTGTTCGCCTAGGGTTAGGCTTAGGTCTGTGGTTTGAGTTAGGCTTCAGGTTAGGTTAGGTTTGAACTTAGTTTGAGGGAGTAAGTTTAGGGCTACTATTAGTTTTCGGTTAACTGTTACGGTTGGAGTAAGCGTCAGGGTCAGGTTAGGGTTGGGGTCAAGATTAAGGTGTCCGCTTAGGGTTAGGTTTAGGTCTATTGTTTGAGTTAGTCTTCAGGTTAGGTTAGGTTTGAACTTAGTTTGAGGGAGTAAGTTTAGGGCTACTGTTAGTTTTCGGTTCAGTGTTACGGTTGGAGTTAGCGTGAGTGTCAGGTTAGGGTTGGGGTTGTGCTTAAGGTGTCTTCCTAGGGTTAGGGTTAGGTCTGTGGTTTGAGTTAGGCTTCAGGTTAGGTTAGGTTTGAACTTAGTTTGAGGGAGTAAGTTTAGGGCTCCTGTTAGTTTTCGGGTAACTGTTACTGTTGGAGTTAGCGTCAGGGCCAGGTTCGGGTTGGGGTTGAGCTTAAGGTGTACGCCTAGGGTTAGGGTTAGGTGTATGGTTTCATTTAGGCTTCAGGTTAGGTTAGGTTGGAACTTACTTTGAGGCAGTAAGTTTAGGGCTACTGTTAGTTTTCGGGTAACTGTTACAGTTGGAGTTAGCGTCAGGGCCAGGTTAGGGTTGGGGTTGAGCTTAAGGTGTCCGCCTAGGGTTAGGGTTAGGTCTGTGGTTTGAGTTAGGCTTCAGGTTAGGTTAGGTTTAAACTTAGTTTGAGGGAGTAAGTTTAGGGCTACTCTTAGTTTTCGTTTCAGTGTTACGGTTGTAGATAGCGTCAGGGTCAGGTTATGGTTGGGGTTGAGCTTCTGGTGTCCGCCTAGGGTTAGGGTTAGGTCTATGGTTTGAGTTAGGCTCCAGGTTAGGTTAGGTTTGAACTTAGTTTGAGGGAGTAAGTTTAGGGCTACTGTTAGTTTTCGGTACAGTGTTACGGTTGGAGTTAGCGTGAGGGTCAGATTAGGGTTGGGGTTGAGCTTAAGGTGTCCTCCTAGGGTTAGGGTTAGGTCTGTGGTTTGAGTTAGGCTCCAGGTTAGGTTAGGTTTGAACTTAGTTTGAGGGAGTAAGTTTAGGGCTACTGTTAGTTTTCGGTTCAGTGTTACGGTTGGAGATAGCGTCAGGGTCTGGTTAGGGTTGTGGTTGAGTTTCAGGTGTCCGCCTAGGGTTAGGGTTAGGTCTATGGTTTGAGTTAGGCTTCAAGTTAGGTTAGGTTTGAAGTTAGTTTGAGGGAGTAAGTTTAGGGCTACTGTTAGTTTTCGGGTAACTGTTACTGTTGGAGTTAGCGTCAGGGCCAGGTTAGGGTTGGGGTTGAGCTTAAGGTGTCCGCCTAGGGTTAGGGTTAGGTCTATGATTTGATTTAGGCTTCAGGTTAGGTTAGGTTTGAACTTAGTTTGAGGGAGTCAGTTTAGGGCTACTGTTAGTTTTCGGTTCAGTGTTACGGTTGGAGATAGCGTAAGGGTCAGATTAGGGTTGGGGTTGAGCTTCAGGTGTCCGCCTAGAGTTAGGGTTAGGTCTATGGTTTGAGTTAGGCTTCAGGTTAGGTTAGGTTTGAACTTAGTTTGAGGGAGTAAGTTTAGGGCTACTGTTAGTATTCGGTTCAGTGTTACAGTTGGAGTTAGCGTGAGGGTCAGGTTAGGGTTCGGGTTGAGCTTAAGGTGTCCGCCTAGGGTTAGGGTTAGGTTTATGGTTTGATTTAGGCTTCAGGTTAGGTTAGGTTTGAACTTAGATTGAGGGAGTAAGTTTAGGGCTACTGTTAGTTTTCGGGTAACTGTTACGGTTGGAGTTAGCGTTAGGGCCAGGTTATGTTTGGGGTTGAGCTTAAGGTGTCCGCCTAGAGTTACGGTTAGGTGTATGGTTTTATTTAGGCTTCAGGTTAGGTTATGTTTGAACTTAGTTTGAGGGCGTAAGTTTAGGGCTACTGTTAGTTTTCGGTTAAATGTTATGGTTGGATTAAGCGTCAGGGTCACGTTAGGTTTGGGGTTGAGCTTATGGTGTCCGCCTAGGGTTAGGGTTAGGTGTATGGTTTGAATTAGGCTTCAGGTTAGGTTAGGTTTGAAGTTAGTTTGAGGGAGTAAGTTTAGGGCTACTGTTAGTTTTCGGTTTACTGTTACAGTTGGAGTAAGCGTCAAGGTCAGGGTAGGGTGGGGGTTAAAGCATGAGGTGTCCGCCTAGGTTTAGGGTTAGGTCTATGATTTGATTTAGGCTTCAGGTTAGGTTAGGTTTGAACTTAGTTTGAGGGAGTCAGTTTAGGGCTACTGTTAGTTTTCGGTTAACTGTTACGGTAGGAGTAAGCATCAGTGTCAGGTTAGGTTTGGGGTTGAGCTTAAGGTGTCCGCCTAGGGTTAGGGTTAGGTGTATGGTTTGATTTAGGCTTCAGGTTAGGTTAGGTTTGAACTTAGTTTGAGGGTGTAAGTTTAGGGCTACTGTTAGTTTTTGGTTCAGTGTTACATTTGGAGTTAGCGTGAGTGTCTGGTTAGGGTTGGGGTTGAGCTTAAGGTGTCCACCTAGGGTTAGGGTTAGGTCTGTGGTTTGAGATAGGGTTCAGGTTAGGTTAGGTTTGAACTTAGTTTGAGGGAGTAAGTTTAGGGCTACTGTTAGTTTTCGGTTCAGTGTTACTGTTGGAGATAGCGTCAGGGTCAGGTTAGGGTTGGGGTTGAGCTTCAGGTGTCCGCCTATTGTTAGGATTAGGTCTATGATTTGATTTAGGCTTCAGGTTACGTTAGGTTTGAACTTAGTTTGAGCGAGTAAGTTTAGGGCTACTGTTAGTTTTTGGTTCAGTGTTATGGTTGGAGATAGCGTCATGGTCAAGTTAGGGTTGGGTTTGAGATTCAGGTGTCTGCCTAGGGTTAGGGTTAGGTCTATGGTTTGTGTTAGGCTTCAGGTTAGGTTAGGATTGAACTTAGTTTGAGGGAGTAAGTTTAGGGCCACTGTTAGTTTTGGGTTCAGTGTTACGGTTGGATTTAGCCTCAGGGTCAGGTTAGGGTTGGGGTTAAGCTTAAGGTGTCCACCTAGGGTTAGGGTTAAGTCTATTGTTTGAGTTAGGCTTCAGGTTAGGTTAGGTTTGAACTTAGTTTGAGGGAGACAGTTTAGGGCTACTGTTAGTTTTCGTTTAACTGTTACGGTTGGAGTAAGCGTCAGGGTCAGGTTAGTGTGGGGGTTAAGCATAAGGTGTCCGCCTAGGGTTAGGGTTAGGTCTATGGTTTCATTTAGGCTTCAGGTTAGGTTAGGATTGAACTTAGTTTGAGGGAGTAAGTTTAGGGCTACTGTTAGTTTTCGGTTCAATGTTATGTTTGGAGTTAGCTTGACGGTCTGGTTAGGGTTGGGGTTGAGCTTAAGGTGTCTGCCTAGGGTTAGGGTTAGGTCTGTGGTTTGAGTTAGGCTTCAGGTTAGGTTAGGTTTGAACTTAGTTTGAGGGAGTAAGTTTAGGGCTACTGTTAGTTTTCGGTTCAGTGTTACGGTTGGAGATAGCGTCAGGGTCAGGTTAGGGTTGGGGTTGAGCTTCAGGTGTCCGCCTAGGGTTAGGGTTAGGTCTATGTTTTGGGTTAGGCTTCAGGTTAGGTTAGGTTTGAACCTAGTTTGAGGGATTAAGTTTAGGGCTACTGTTAGTTTTCGGTTTTGTGTTACGGTTGGAGTTAGCGTGAGGGTCAGGTTAGGGTTGGGTTTGAACTTCAGGTGTCCGCCTAGGGTTAGGGTTAGGTGTATGGTTTGATTTAGGTTTCAGGTTAGGTTAGGTTGGAACTTAGTTTGAGGGAGTAAGTTTAGGGCTACTGTTAGTTTTCGGTTAACTGTTACGGTTGGAGTAAGCGTCAGGGTCAGGTTAGGGTTGGGGTCAAGCTTAAGGTGTCCGCCTAGGGTTAGGGTTAGGTCTATTGTTTGAGTTAGGCTTCAGGTTAGGTTAGGATTGAACTTAGTTTGAGGGAGTAAGTTTAGGGCTACTGTTAGTTTTCGGTACAGTGTTACGGTTGGAGTTAGCGTGAGGGTCAGGTTAGGGTTGGGGTTGAGCTTAAGGTGTCCTCCTAGGGTTAGGGTTAGGTCTGTGGTTTGAGTGAGGCTTCAGGTTAGGTTAGGTTTGAACTTAGTTTGAGGGAGTAAGTTTAGGGCTACTGTTAGTTTTCGGTTCAGTGTTACGGTTGGAGATAGCGTCAGGGTCAGGTTAGGGTTGTGATTGAGCTTCAGGTGTCCGCCTAGGGTTAGGGTTAGGTCTATGGTTTGAGTTAGGGTCCAGGTTAGGTTAGGTTTGAACTTAGTTTGAGGGAGTAAGTTTAGGGCTACTGTTAGTTTTCGGTTCAGTGTTACGGTTGGAGATAGCGTCAGGGTCTGGTTAGGGTTGTGGTTGTGTTTCAGGTGTCCGCCTAGGGTTAGGGTTAGGTCTATGGTTTGAGTTAGGCTTCAAGTTAGGTTAGGTTTGAAGTTAGTTTGAGGGAGTAAGTTTAGGGCTACTGTTAGTTTTCGGGTAACTGTTACTGTTGGAGTTAGCGTCAGGGCCAGGTTAGGGTTGGGGTTGAGCTTAAGGTGTCCGCCTAGGGTTAGGGTTAGGTGTATGGTTTGATTTAGGCTTCAGGTTAGGTTAGGTTTGAAGTTAGTTTGAGGGAGTAAGTTTAGGCCTATTGTTGGTTTTCGGTTAACTGTTACAGTTGGAGTAAGCGTCAGGGTCAGGTTAGGGTGGGGTTAAGCATAAGGTGTCCGCCTAGGGTTAGGGTTAGGTCTATGATTTGATTTAGGCTTCAGGTTAGGTTAGGTTTGAACTTAGTTTGAGGGAGTTAGTTTAGGGCTACAGTTAGTTTTCGGTTAACTGTTAAGGTTGGAGTAAGGGTCAGGGTCAGGTTAGGTTTGGGGTAGAGCTTAAGGTGTCCGCCTTGGGTTAGGGTTATGCGTATGGTTTGATTTAGGCTTCAGGTTAGGTTAGGTTTGATCTTAGTTTGAGGGAATAAGTTTAGGGCTACTGTTAGTTTTCGGTTAACTGTTACGGTTGGAGTAAGCGTCAGGGTCAGGTTAGGGTGGGGGTTAAGCATAAGGTGTCCGCCTAGGGTTAGGGTTAGGTCTATGGTTTCATTTAGGCTTCAGGTTAGGTTAGGATTGAACTTAGTTTGAGGGAGTAAGTTTAGGGCCACTGTTAGTTTTGGGCTCAGTGTTACGGTTGGATTTAGCCTCAGGGTCAGGTTAGGGTTGGGGTTAAGCTTAAGGTGTCCGCCTAGGGTTAGGGTTAAGTCTATTGTTTGAGTTAGGCTTCAGGTTAGGTTAGGTTTGAACTTAGTTTGAGGGAGACAGTTTAGGGCTACTGTTAGTTTTCGTTTAACTGTTACGGTTGGAGTAAGCGTCAGGGTCAGGTTAGTGTGGGGGTTAAGCATAAGGTGTCCGCCTAGGGTTAGGGTTAGGTCTATGGTTTCATTTAGGCTTCAGGTTAGGTTAGGATTGAACTTAGTTTGAGGGAGTAAGTTTAGGGCTACTGTTAGTTTTCAGTTCAATGTTACGTTTGGAGTTAGCTTGACGGTCCGGTTAGGGTTGGGGTTGAGCGTAAGGTGTCTGCCTAGGGTTAGGGTTAGGTCTGTGGTTTGAGTTAGGCTTCAGGTTAGGTTAGGTTTGAACTTAGTTTGAGGGAGTAAGTTTAGGGCTACTGTTAGTTTTCTGTTAACTGTTACGGTTGGAGTAAGCGTCAGGGTCAGGTTAGGGTTGGGGTCAAGCTTAAGGTGTCCGCCAAGGGTTAGGGTTAGGTCTATTGTTTGAGATAGGCTTCAGGTTAGGTTAGGTTTGAACTTAGTTTGAGGGAGTAAGTTTAGGGCTACTGTTAGTTTTCGGTACAGTGTTACGGTTGGAGTTAGCGTGAGGGTCAGGTTAGGGTTGTGATTGAGCTTCAGGTGTCCGCCTAGGGTTAGGGTTAGGTCTATGGTTTGAGTTAGGGTCCAGGTTAGGGTAGGTTTGAACTTAGTTTGAGGGAGTAAGTTTAGGGCTACTGTTAGTTTTCGGTTCAGTGTTACGGTTGGAGATAGCGTCAGGGTCTGGTTAGGGTTGTGGTTGAGTTTCACGGGTCCTCCTAGGGTTAGGGTTAGGTCTATGGTTTGAGTTAGGCTTCAAGTTAGGTTAGGTTTGAAGTTAGTTTGAGGGAGTAAGTTTAGGGCTACTGTTCGTTTTCGGGTAACTGTTACGGTTGGAGTTAGCGTCAGGGCCAGGTTAGGGTTGGGGTTTAGCTTAAGGTGTCCGCCTAGGGTTAGGGTTAGGTCTACTGTTTGAGTTAGGCTTCAGGTTAGGTTAGGTTTGAACTTAGTTTGTGGGAGACACTTTAGGGCTACTGTTAGTTTTCGTTCAAGTTAGAGTGGGGGTTAAGCATAAGGTGTCCGCCTAGGGTTAGGGTTAGGTCAATGGTTTCATTTAGGCTTCAGGTTAGGTTAGGATTGAACTTAGTTTGAGGGAGTAAGTTTAGGACTACTGTTAGTTTTCGGTTCAATGTTACGTTTGGAGTTAGGGTGATGGTCCGGTTACGGTTGGGGTTGAGCTTAAGTTGTCCGCCTAGGGTTAGGGTTAGGTCTGTGGTTTGAGTTAGGACTCAGGTTAGGTTAGGTTTGAACTTAGTTTGAGGGAGTAAGTTTAGGGCTACTGTTAGTTTTCGGTTCAGTGTTACGGTTGGAGATAGCGTCAGGGTCAGGTTAGGGTTGGGGTTGAGCTTCAGGTGTCCGCCTAGGGTTAGGGTTAGGTCTATGGTTTGAGTTAGGCTTCAGGTTAGGTTAGGTTTGAACCTAGTTTGAGGGATTAAGTTTAGGGCTACTGTTAGTTTTCGGTTTTGTGTTATGGTTGGAGTTAGCGTGAGGGTCAGGTTAGGGTTGGGTTTGAACTTCAGGTGTCCGCCTAGGGTTAGGGTTAGGTGTATGGTTTGATTTAGGCTTCAGGTTAGGTTAGGTTGGAACTTAGTTTGAAGCATTAAGTTTAGGGCTACTGTTAGTTTTCGGGTAACTCTTACGGTTGGAGGTAGCATCAGGGCCAGGTTAGGGTTGGGGTTGAGCTTAAGGTGTCCGCCTAGGGTTAGGGTTAGGTCTGTGATTTGAGTTAGGGTTCAGGTTAGGTTAGGTTTGAACTTAGTTTGAGGGAGTAAGTTTAGGGCTACTGTTAGTTTTCGGTTCAGTGTTACGGTTGGAGATAGCGTCAGGGTCTGGTTAGGGTTGTGGTTGAGTTTCAGGTGTCCGCCTAGGGTTAGGGTTAGGTCTATGGTTTGAGTTAGGCTTCAAGTTAGGTTAGGTTTGAAGTTAGTTTGAGGGAGTAAGTTTAGGGCTACTGTTAGTTTTCGGGTAACTGTTACTGTTGGAGTTAGCGTCAGGGTCAGGTTAGGGTGTGGGTTAAGCATAAGGTGTCCGCCTAGGGTTAGGGTTAGGTCTATGATTTGATTTAGGCTTCAGGTTAGGTTAGGTTTGAACTTAGTTTGAGGGAGTCAGTTTAGGGCTACTGTTAGTTTTCGGTTAACTGTTAAGGTTGGAGTAAGGGTCAGGGTCAGGTTAGGTTTGGGGTAGAGCTTAAGGTGTCCGCCTTGGGTTAGGGTTATGTGTATGGTTTGATTTAGGCTTCAGGTTAGGTTAGGTTTGAACTTAGTTTGAGGGAGTAAGTTTAGGGCTACTGTTAGTTTTCGGTTAACTGTTACGGTTGGAGTAAGCGTCAGGGTCAGGTTAGGGTTGGGGTCAAGCTTAAGGTGTCCGCCTAGGGTTAGGGTTAGGTCTATTGTTTGAGTTACCCTTCAGGTTAGGTTAGGTTTGAACTTAGTTTGAGGGAGTAAGTTTAGGGCTACTGTTAGTTTTCAGTACAGTGTTACGGTTGGAGTTAGCGTGAGGGTCAGGTTAGGGTTGGGGTTGAGCTTAAGGTGTCCTCCTAGGGTTAGGGTTAGGTCTGTGGTTTGAGTGAGGATTCAGGTTAGGTTAGGTTTGAACTTAGTTTGAGGGAGTAAGTTTAGGGCTACTGTTAGTTTTCGGTTCAATGTTATGTTTGGAGTTAGCTTGACGGTCTGGTTAGGGTTGGGGTTGAGCTTAAGGTGTCTGCCTAGGGTTAGGGTTAGGTCTGTGGTTTGAGTTAGGCTTCAGGTTAGGTTAGGTTTGAACTTAGTTTGAGGGAGTAAGTTTAGGGCTACTGTTAGTTTTCGGTTAACTGTTACGGTTGGAGTAAGCGTCAGGGTCAGGTTAGGGTTGGGGTCAAGCTTAAGGTGTCCGCCTAGGGTTAGGGTTATGCGTATGGTTTGATTTAGGCTTCAGGTTAGGTTAGGTTTGATCTTAGTTTGAGGGAGTAAGTTTAGGGCTACTGTTAGTTTTCGGTTAACTGTTACGGTTGGAGTAAGCGTCAGGGTCAGGTTAGGGTTGGGGTCAAGCTTAAGGTTTCCGCCTAGGGTTAGGGTTAGGTCTATTGTTTGAGTTAGGCTTCAGGTTAGGTTAGGTTTGAACTTTGTTTGAGGGAGTAAATTTAGGGCTATTGTTAGTTTTCGGTACAGTGTTACGGTTGGAGTTAGCGTGAGGGTCAGGTTAGGGTTGGGGTTGAGCTTAAGGTGTCCTCCTAGGGTTAGGGTTAGGTCTGTGGTTTGAGTGAGGCTTCAGGTTAGGTTAGGTTTGAACTTAGTTTGAGGGAGTAAGTTTAGGGCTACTGTTAGTTTTCGGTTCAGTGTTACGGTTGGAGATAGCGTCAGGGTCAGGTTAGGGTTGTGATTGAGCTTCAGGTGTCCGCCTAGGGTTAGGGTTAGGTCTATGGTTTGAGTTAGGGTCCAGGTTAGGTTAGGTTTGAACTTAGTTTGAGGGAGTAAGTTTAGGGCTACTGTTAGTTTTCGGTTCAGTGTTACGGTTGGAGATAGCGTCAGGGTCTGGTTAGGGTTGTGGTTGTGTTTCAGGTGTCCGCCTAGGGTTAGGGTTAGGTCTATGGTTTGAGTTAGGCTTCAAGTTAGGTTAGGTTTGAAGTTAGTTTGAGGGAGTAAGTTTAGGGCTACTGTTAGTTTTCGGGTAACTGTTACTGTTGGAGTTAGCGTCAGGGCCAGGTTCGGGTTAGGGTTGAGCTTAAGGTGTCCGCCTAGGGTTAGGGTTAGGTGTATGGTTTGATTTAGGCTTCAGGTTAGGTTAGGTTTGAAGTTAGTTTGAGAGAGTAAGTTTAGGGCTACTGTTAGTTTTCGGTTAACTGTTACAGTTGCAGTAAGCGTCAGGGTCACGTTAGGGTGGGGGTTAAGCATAAGGTGTCCGCCTATGGTTAGGGTTAGGTCTATGATTTGATTTAGGATTCAGGTTAGGTTAGGTTTGAACTTAGTTTGAGGGAGTCAGTTTAGGGCTACTGTCAGTTTTTGGTTAACTTTTACGGTTGGAGTAAGCGTCAGGGTCAGGTTAGGTTTGGGGTTGAGCTTAAGGTGTCCGCCTAGGGTTAGGGTAAGATGTATGGTTTGATTTAGGCTTCAGGTTAGGTTAGGTTTGAACTTAGTTTGAGGGAGTAAGTTTAGGGCTACTGTTAGTTTTCGTTTAACTGTTACGGTTGGAGTAAGCGTCAGGGTCAGGTTAGGGTGGGGGTTAAGCATAAGGTGTCCGCCTAGGGTTAGGGTTAGGTCTATGGTTTCATTTAGGCTTCAGGTTAGGTTAGGATTGAACTTAGTTTGAGGGAGTAAGTTTAGGACTACTCTTAGTTTTCGGTTCATTGATATGGTTGGAGTTAGCTTGAGGGTCAGGTTAGGGTTGGGGTTGAGCTTAAGGTATCCTCCTAGGGTTAGGGTTAGGTCTGTGGTTTGAGTTAGTCTCCAGGTTAGGTTAGGTTTGAACTTAGTTTGAGGGAGTAAGTTTCGGGCTACTGTTAGTTTTCGGTTCAGTGTTACGGTTGGAGATAGCGTCAGGGTCTAGTTAGGGTTGTGGTTGAGTTTCAGGTGTCCACCTAGGGTTAGGGTTAGGTCTATGGTTTGAGTTAGGCTTCAAGTTAGGTTAGGTTTGAAGTTAGTTTAAGGGAGTAAGTTTAGGACTACTGTTAGTTTTCGGGTAACTGTTACTGATGGAGTTAGCGTCAGGGCCAGGTTAGGTTTGGGGTTGAGCTTAAGGTGTCCGCCTAGGGTTAGGGTTAGGTGTATGGTTTGATTTAGGCTTCATGTTAGGTTAGGTTTGAACTTAGTTTGAGGGAGTAAGTTTAGGGCTACTGTTAGTTTTCGTTTAACTGTTACGGTTGGAGTAAGCGTCAGGGTCAGGTTAGGGTGGGGGTTAAGCATAAGGTGTCCGCCTAGGGTTAGGGTTAGGTCTATGGTTTCATTTCGGCTTCAGGTTAGGTTAGGATTGAACTTAGTTTGAGGGAGTAAGTTTAGGGCCACTGTTAGTTTTCGGTTCAGTGTTACGGTTGGATTTAGCCTCAGGGTCAGGTTAGGGTTGGGGTTAAGCTTAAGGTGTCCGCCTAGGGTTAGGGTTAAGTCTATTGTTTGAGTTAGGCTTCAGGTTAGGTAGGTTTGAACTTAGTTTGAGGGAGTAAGTTTAGGGCTACTGTTAGTTTTCGGTACAGTGTTACGGTTGGAGTTAGCTTGAGGGTCAGGTTAGGGTTGGGGTTGAGCTTAAGGTATCCTCCTAGGGTTAGGGTTAGGTCTGTGGTTTGCGTGAGACTTCAGGTTAGGTTTAGGTTTGAACTTAGTTTGAGGGAGTAAGTTTAGGGCTACTGTTAGTTTTCGGTTCAGTGTTACGGTTGGAGATAGCGTCAGGTCAGGTTAGGGTTGTGATTGAGCTTCAGGTGTCCGTCCGCCTAGGGTTAGGGTTAGGTCTATGGTTTGAGTTAGTATCCAGGTTAGGTAGGTTTGAACTTAGTTTGAGGGAGTAAGTTTAGGGCTACTGTTAGTTTTCGGTTCAGTGTTAAGGTTGCACATAGCGTCAGGGTCTATTTAGGGTTGTGGTTGAGTTTCAGCTGTCCGCCTAGGGTTAGGGTTAGGTCTATGGTTTGAGTTAGGCTTCAAGTTAGGTTAGGTTTGAAGTTAGTTTGAGGGAGTAAGTTTAGGGCTACTGTTAGTTTTCGGGTAACTGTTACGGTTGGAGTTAGCGTCAGGGCCAGGTTAGGGTTGGGTTGAGCTTAAGTGTCCGCCTAGGGTTAGGGTTAGGTCTACTGTTTGAGTTAGGCTTCAGGTTAGGTTAGGTTTGAACTTAGTTTGTGGGAGACAATTTAGGGCTACTGTTAGTTTTCGTTTAACTGTTACGGTTGGAGTAAGCGTCAGGGTCAAGTTAGGGTGGGGGTTTAAGCATAAGGTGTCCGCCTAGGTTTAGGGTTAGGTCTATGGTTTCATTTAGGCTTCAGGTTAGGTTAGGATTGAACTTAGTTTGAGGAGTAAGTTTAGGGCTACTGTTAGTTTTCGGTTAAATGTTACGTTTGGAGTTAGCGTGAGGGTCCGGTTAGGATTGGGGTTGAGCTTAAGGTGTCCGCCTAGGGTTAGGGTTAGGTCTGTGGTTTGAGTTAGGCTTCAGGTTAGGTTAGGTTTGAACTTAGTTTGAGGGACTAAGTTTAGGGCTACTGTTAGATTTCGGTTAACTGTTACGGTTGGAGTAAGCGTCAGGGTCAGGTTAGGTTGGGGTCAAGCTTAAGGTGTCTGCCCAGGGTTAGGGTTAGGTCTATTGTTTGAGTTAGGCTTCAGGTTAGGTTAGGTTTGAACTTAGTTTGAGGGAGTAAGTTTAGGGCTACTGTTAGTTTTCGGTACAGTGTTACGGTTGGAGTTAGCGTGAGGGTCAGGTTAGGGTTGGGGTTGAGTTTAAGGTGTCCTCCTAGGGTTAGGGTTAGGTCTGTGTTTGAGTGAGGCTTCAGGTTAGGTTAGGTTTGAACTTAGTTTGAGGAGTAAGTTTAGGGCTACTGTTAGTTTTCGGTTCAGTGTTACGGTTGGAGATAGCATCAGGTCAGGTTAGGTTGTGATTGAGGTTCAGGTGTCTGCCTAGGGTTAGGGTTAGGTCTATGGTTTGAGTTAGGGTCCAGGTTAGGGTAGGTTTGAACTTAGTTTGAGGGAGTAAGTTTAGGGCTACTGTTAGTTTTCGGTTCAGTGTTACGGTTGGAGATAGCGTCAGGGTCTGGTTAGGGTTGTGGTTGAGTTTCAGGTGTCCGCCTAGGGTTAGGGTTAGTTCTATGGTTTGAGTTAGGCTTCAAGTTAGGTTAGGTTTGAAGTTAGTTTGAGGAGTAAGTTTAGGGCTACTGTTAGTTTTCGGGTAACTGTTACTGTTGGAGTTAGCGTCAGGGCCAGGTTAGGGTTGGGGTTGAGCTTAAGGTGTCCGCCTAGTGTTAGGGTTAGTTCTGTGGTTTGAGTTAGGCTTAAGGTTAGGTTAGGTTTGAACTTAGTTTTAGGGAGTAAGTTTAGGACTACTGTTAGTTTTTCGGTTCAGTGTTACGGTTGGAGATAGCGTCAGGGTCAGGTTAGCGTTGGGGTTGAGCTTCAGGTGTCCGCCTTGGGTTAGGGTTAGGTCTATGGTTTGAGATAGGTTCAGGTTAGGTTAGATTTTAACTTAGTTTTAGGGAGTAAGTTTAGGGGTACTGTTAATTTTAGGATCAGTGTTACGGTTGGAGTTAGCGTGAGCATCAGGTTAGGGTTGGGTTTGAGCTTCAGGTGTCCGCCTAGTGTTAGGGTTAGGTGTATGGTTTGATTTAGGCTTCAGGTTAGGTTAGGTTTGAAGTTAGTTTGAGGGAGTATGTTTAGGGCTACTGTTAGTTTTTGGGTAACTGTTACTGTTGGAGTTAGCGTCACGTCCAGGTTAGGGTTGGGGTTGAGCTTAAGGTGTCCACCTAGGGTTAGGGTTAGGTCTATTGTTTGAGTTAGGCTTCAGGTTAGGTTAGGTTTGAACTTAGTTGTGGGAGACAGTTTAGGGCTACTGTTAGTTTTCGTTTAACTGTTACGTTTGGAATAAGCGTCAGGGTCAAGTTAGGGTGGGGGTTATGCATAAGGTGTCCGCCTAGGGTTAGTGTAGGTCTATGGTTTCATTTAGGGTTCAGGTTAGGTTAGGATTGAACTTAGTTTGAGGGAGTAAGTTTAGGGCTACTGTTAGTTTTCGGTTCAATGTTACGTTTGGAGTTAGCGTGAGGGTCCGGTTAGGGTTGGGGTTGAGCTTAAGGTGTCCGCCTAGGGTTAGGGTTAGGTCTGTGGTTTGAGTTAGGCTTCAGGTTAGGTTAGGTTTGAACTTAGTTTGAGGGAGTAAGTTTAGGGCTACTGTTAGTTTTCGGTTCAGTGTTTCGTTTGGAGATAGCGTCAGGGTCAGGTTAGGGTTGGGGTTGAGCTTCAGGTGTCCGCCTAGGGTTAGGGTTAGGTCTATGGTTTGAGTTAGGCTTCAGGTTAGGTTAGGTTTGAACTTAGTTTGAGGGATTAATTTTAGGGGCTACTGTTAGATTTCGGTTCAGTGTTACGGTTGGAGTTAGCGTGAGGGTCAGGATAGGGGTTGGGTTTGAACTTCAGGTGTACGCCTAGCGTTAGGGTTAGGTGTATGGTTTTGATTTAGGCTTCAGGTTAGGTTAGGTTGGAACTTAATTTGAGGGAGTCAGTTTAGGGCTACTGTTAGTTTTCGGTTAACTGTTACGGTTGGAGTAAGCGTCAGGGTCAGGTTAGGTTTGGTGTTGAGCTTAAGGTGTCCGCCTAGGGTTAGGGTTAGGTGTATGGTTTGACTTTAGGCTTCAGGTTAGGTTAGGTTTGAACTTAGTTTGAGGGAGTAAGTTTAGGGCTACTGTTAGTTTTCGTTTAACTGTTACGGTTGGAGTAAGCGTCAGGGTCAGGTTAGGGTGGGGGTTAAGCATAAGGTGTCCGCCTAGGGTTAGGGTTAGGTCTATGGTTTCATTTAAGCTTCAGGTTAGTTTAGGATTGAACTTAGTTTGAGGGAGTAAGTTTAGGGCCACTGTTAGTTTTCGGTTCAGTGTTACGGTTCGATTTAGCCTCAGGGTCAGGTTAGGTTTGGGGTTAAGCTTAAGGTGTCCGCCTAAGGTTAGGGTTAGGTCTATTGTTTGAGTTAGGCTTCAGGATAGGTTAGGTTTGAACTTAGTTTGAGGGAGACAGTTTAGGGCTACTGTTAGTTTTCATTTAACTGTTACGGTTGGAGTAAGCGTCAGGGTCAGGTTAGGGTGGGGGTTAAGCCTAAGGTGTCCGCCTAGGGTTAGGGGTTAGGTCTATGGTTTCATTTTGGCTTCAGGTTAGGTTAGGATTGAACTTAGTTTGAGGGAGTAAGTTTAGGGCTACTGTTAGTTTTCGGTTCAGTGTTACGGTTGGAGATAGCGTCAGGGTCTGGTTAGGGTTGTGGTTGAGTTTCAGGTGTCCGCCTAGGGTTACGGTTAGGTCTATGGTTTGAGTTAGGCTTCAAATTAGGTTAGGTTGAAGTTAGTTGAGGGAGTAAGTTTAGGGCTACTGTTAGTTTCGGGTAACTGTTACTGTTGGAGTTAGCGTCAGGGCCAGGTTAGGGTTGGGGTTGAGCTTAAGGTGTCCGCCTAGGGTTAGGGTTAGGTGAATGGTTTGATTTACGCTTCAGGTTAGGTTAGCTTTGAATTTAGCTTGAGGGAGTAAGTTTAGGACTACTGTTAGTTTTCGTTTAACTGTTACGGTTGGAGTAAGCGTCAGGGTCAGGTTATGGTGGGGGTTAATCATAAGGTGTCCGCCTAGGGTTAGGGTTAGGTCTATGGTTTCATTTAGGCTTCAGGTTAGGTTAGGTTTGAACTTAGTTTGAGGGAGTAAGTTTAGGGCTACTGTTACTTTTCGGTTAAGTGTTACAGTTGGAGATAGCGTCAGGGTCTGGTTAGGGTTGTGGTTGAGTTTCAGGTGTCTGCCTAGGGTTAGGGTTAGGTCTATGGTTTGAGTTAGGCTTCAAGTTAGGTTAGGTTTCAAGTTAGTTTGAGGGAGTAAGTTTAGGGCTACTGTTAGTTTTCGGGTAACTGTTACTGTTGGAGTTAGCGTCAGGGCCAGGTTAGGGTTGGGGTTGAGCTTAAGGTGTCCGCCTAGGGTTAGGGTTAGGTGTATGGTTTGATTTAGGCTTCAGATTAGGTTAGGTGTGAACTTAGTTTGAGGGAGTAAGTTTAGGGCTATTGTTAGTTTTCGGTTCAGTATTATGGTTTGAGTTAGCGTCACGGTCAGGTTAGGGTTGGGGTTAGCTTGAGGTGTCTGCCTAGGGTTAGGGTTAGGTCCATGGTTTGATTTAGGCTCCAGGTTAGGTTACGTTTGAACTTAGTTTGAGTGAGTAAGTTTAGGGCTACAGTTAGTTTTCGGTTCAGTGTTACGTTTGGAGTTAGCATGAGGGTCCGGTTAGTGTTGGGGTTGAGCTTAAAGTGTCCGCCTAGGGTTAGGGTTAGGTCTGTGGTTTGAGTTAGGCTTCAGGTTAGGTTAGGTTTGAACTTAGTTTGAGGGAGTAAGTTTAGGGCTACTGTTAGTTTTCGGTTCAGTGTTACGGTTGGAGATAGCGTCAGGGTCAGGTTAGGGTTGGGGTTGAGCTTCAGGTGTCCGCCTATTGTTAGGGTTAGGTCTATGGTTTGAGATAGGCTTCAGGTTAGGTTAGATTTTAACTTAGTTTTAGGGAGTAAGTTTAGGGCTACTGTTAATTTTAGGATCAGTGTTAAAGTTGGAGTTAGCGTGAGGGTCAGGTTAGGGTTGGGTTTGAGCTTCAGGTGTCCGCCTAGGGTTAGGGTTAGGTGTATGGTTTGATTTAGGCTTCTGGTTAGGTTAGGTTTGAACTTAGTTTGAGGGAGTAAGTTTAGGGCTAATGGTAGTTTTCGGGTAACTGTTACTGTTGGAGTTAGCGTCAGGGCCAGGTTCGGGTTGGGGTTGAGCTTAAGGTGTCCGCCTAGGGTTAGGGTTAGGTGTATAGTTTGATTTAGGCTTCAGGTTAGGTTAGGTTTGAAGTTAGTTTGAGGGAGTAAGTTTAGGGCTACTGTTAGTTTTCGGTTAACTGATACAGTTGGAGTAAGCGTCAGGGTCACGTTAGGGTGGGGGTTAAGCATAAGGTGTCCGCCTAGGGTTAGGGTTAGGTCTATGATTTGATTTAGGCTTCAGGTTAGGTTAGGTTTGAACTTAGTTTGAGGGAGTCAGTTTAGGGCTACTGTTACTTTTCGGTTAACTGTTACGGTTGGAATAAGCGTCAGGGTCAGGTTAGGTTTGGGGTTGAGCTTAAGGTGTCCGCCTAGGGTTAGGGTTAGGTGTATGGTTTGATTTAGGCTTCAGGTTAGGTTAGGTTTGAACTTAGTTTGCGGAGTAAGTTTAGGGCTACTGTTAGTTTTCGTTTAACTGTTACGGTTGGAGTAAGCATCAGGGTCAGGTTAGGGTGGGGGTTAAGCATAAGGTGTCCGCCTAGGGTTAGGGTTAGGTCTATGGTTTCATTTAGGCTTCAGGTTAGGTTAGGATTGAACTTAGTTTGAGTGAGTAAGTTTAGGGCTACTGTTAGTTTTCGGTTCAATGTTACGTTTGGAGTTAGCGTGACGGTCCGCTTAGGGTTGGGGTTGAGCTTAAGGTGTCTGCCTATGGTTAGGGTTAGGTCTGTGGTTTGAGTTAGGCTTCAGGTTAGGCTAGGTTTGAACTTAGTTTGAGGGAGTAAGTTTAGGGCTACTGTTAGTTTTCGGTTAACTGTTACGGTTGGAGTAAGCGTCAGTGTCAGGTTAGTGGTGGGGTCAAGCTTAAGGTGTCCGCCTAGGGTTAGGGTTAGGTCTATTGTTTGAGTTAGGCTTCAGGTTAGGTTAGGTTTGAACTTAGTTTGAGGGAGTAAGTTTAGGGCTACTGTTAGTTTTCGGTTCAGTGTTACGGTTGGAGATAGCGTCAGGGTCAGGTTAGGGTTGTGATTGAGCTTCAGGTGTCCGCCTAGGGTTAGGGTTAGGTCTATTGTTTGAGTTAGGGTCCAGGTTAGGGTAGGTTTGAACTTAGTTTGAGGGAGTAAGTTTACGGCTACTCTTAGTTTTCGGTTCAGTGTTACGGTTGGAGATAGCGTCAGGGTCTGGTTAGGGTTGTGGTTGAGTTTCAGGTGTCCGCCTAGGGTTAGGGTTAGGTCTATGGTTTGAGTTAGGCTTCAAGTTAGGTTAGGTTTGAAGTTAGTTTGAGGGAGTAAGTTTAGGGCTACTGTTAGTTTTCGGGTAACTGTTACTGTTGGAGTTAGCGTCAGGGCCAGGTTAGGGTTGGGGTTGAGCTTAAGGTGTCCGCCTAGGGTTAAGGTTAGGTCTGTGATTTGAGTTAGGGTTCAGGTTAGGTTAGGTTTGAACTTAGTTTGAGGGAGTAAGTTTAGGGCTACTGTTAGTTTTCAGTTCAGTGTTACGGTTGGAGATAGCGTCAGGGTCAGGTTAGGGTTGGGGTTGAGCTTCAGGTTTCCGCCTTGGGTTAGGGTTAGGTCTATGGTTTCAGTTAGGCTTCAGGTCAGGTTAGGTTTGAACTTAGTTTGAGGGAGTAAGTTTAGGGCTACTGTTAGTTTTCGGTTCAGTGTTACGTTTGGAGTTAGCGTGAGGGTCCGGTTAGGGTTGGGGTTGAGCTTAAGGTGTCCGCCTAGGGTTAGGGTTAGGTCTATGGTTTGAGTTAGGCTTCAGGTTATGTTAGGTCTGAACTTAGTTTGAGGGATTAAGTTTAGGGCTACTGTTAGTTTTCGGTTAACTTTTAGGGTTGGAGTTAGCGTGAGGGTCAGGTTAGGGTTGGGTTTGAACTTCAGGTGTCCGCCTAGGGTTAGGGTTAGGTGTATGGTTTGATTTAGGCTTCAGGTTAGGTTAGGTTGGAACTTAGTTTGACGCAGTAAGTTTAGGGCTACTGGTAGTTTTCGGGTAACTGTTACGGTTTGAGTTAGCGTCAGGACCAGGTTAGGGTTGGGGTTGAGCTTAAGGTGTCCGCCTAGGGTTAGGGTTAGGTCTGTGATTTGAGTTAGGGTTCAGGTTAGGTTAGGTTTGAACTTAGTTTGAGGGAGTAAGTTTAGGGCTACTGTTAGTTTTCGGTTCAGTGTTACGGTTGGAGATAGCGTCAGGGTCAGGTTAGGGTTGGGGTTGAGCTTCTGGTTTCCGCCTTGGGTTAGGCTTAGGTTTATGGTTTGAGTTAGGAATCAGGTTAGGTTAGGTTTGAACTTAGTTTGAGGGAGTAAGTTTAGGGCTACTGTTATTTTTCGGTTCAGTGTTATGGTTGGAGATAGCGTCAGGGTCTGGTTAGGGTTGTGGTTGAGTTTCAGGTGTCCGCCTAGGGTTATGGTTAGGTCTGTGGTTTGAGTTAGGCTTCAAGTTAGGTTAGGTTTGAAGTTAGTTTGAGGGAGTAAGTTCAGGTCTACTGTTAGTTTTCGGTTCAGTGTTATGGTTGGAATTAGCGTGAGGGTCAGGTTAGGGTTGGTGATAAGCTTAAGGTGTCCGCCTAGGGTTAGGGTTAGGTCTGTGGTTTGAGTTAGGCTTCAGGTTAGGTTACTTTTGAACTTAGTTTGAGGGAATAAGTTTAGGGCTACTGTTAGTTTTCGGTTCAGTGTTACGGTTGGAGATAGCGTCAGGGTCAGGTTAGGGTTGGGGTTGAGCTTCAGGTGTCCGCCTAGGGTTAGGGTTAGGTCTATGGTTTGAGATAGGCTTCAGGTTAGATTAGGTTTTAACTTAGTTTTAGGGAGTAAGTTTAGGGCTACTGTTAATTTTAGGATCAGTGTTACGGTTGGAGTTAGCGTGAGGGTCAGGTTAGGGTTGGGTTTGAGCATCAGGTGTCCGCCAAGGGTGAGGGTTAGGTGTATGGTTTGATTTAGGCTTCAGGTTAGGTTAGGTTTGAACTTAGTTTGAGGGAGTAAGTTTAGGGCTATTGTTAGTTTTCGGGTAACTGTTACGGTTGGAGTTAGCGTCACGGCCAGGTTATGGTTGGGGTTGAGCTTAAGGTGTCCGCCTAGGGTTAGGGTTAGGTGTATGGTTTGATTAAGGCTTCAGGTTAGGTTATGTTTGAACTTAGTTTGAGGGAGTAAGTTTAGGGCTACTGTTAGTTTTTGGTTAACTGTTACAGTTGGAGTAAGCGTCAGGGTCAGGTTAGGTTTGGGGATGATGTTAAGGTGTCCGCCTAGGGTTAGGGTTAGGTGTATGGTTTGATTTAGGCTTCAGATTAGGTTAGGTGTGAACTTAGTTTGAGGGAGTAAGTTTAGGGCTACTGTTAGTTTTCGGTACAGTGTTACGGTTGGAGTTAGCGTGAGGGTCAGGTTAGGGTTGGGGTTGAGCTTAAGGTGTCCTCCTAGGGTTAGGGTTAGGTCTGTGGTTTGAGTGAGGCTTCAGGTTAGGTTAGGTTTGAACTTAGTTTGAGGGAGTAAGTTTAGGGCTACTGTTAGTTTTCGGTTCAGTGTTACGGTTGGAGATAGCGTCAGGGTCAGGTTAGGGTTGTGATTGAGCTTCAGGTGTCCGCCTAGGGTTAGGGTTAGGTCTATGGTTTAAGTTAGGGTCCAGGTTAGGTTAGGTTTGAACTTAGTTTGAGGGAGTAAGTTTAGGGCTACTGTTAGTTTTCGGTTCAGTGTTACGGTTGGAGATAGCGTCAGGGTCTGGTTAGGGTTGTGGTTGTGTTTCAGGTGTCCGCCTAGGGTTAGGGTTAGGTCTATGGTTTGAGTTAGGCTTCAAGTTAGGTTAGGTTTGAAGTTAGTTTGAGGGAGTAAGTTTAGGGCTACTGTTAGTTTTCGGGTAACTGTTACTGTTGGAGTTAGCGTCAGGGCCAGGTTAGGGTTGGGGTTGAGCTTAAGGTGTCCGCCTAGGGTTAGGGTTAGGTGTATGGTTTGATTTAGGCTTCAGGTTAGGTTAGGTTTGAAGTTAGTTTGAGGGAGTAAGTTTAGGCCTATTGTTGGTTTTCGGTTAACTGTTACAGTTGGAGTAAGTGTCAGGGTCAGGTTAGGGTGGGCGTTAAGCATAAGGTGTCCGCCTAGGGTTAGGGTTAGGTCTATGATTTGATTTAGGCTTCAGGTTAGGTTAGGTTTGAACTTAGTTTGAGGGAGTCAGTTTAGGGCTACTGTTAGTTTTCTGTTAACTGTTAAGGTTGGAGTAAGCGTCAGGGTCAGGTTAGGGTTGGGGTCAAGCTTAAGGTGTCCACCTAGGGTTAGGGTTAGGTCTATTGTTTGAGTTAGGCTTCAGGTTAGGTTAGGTTTGAACTTAGTTTGAGGGAGTAAGTTTAGGGCTACTGTTAGTTTTCGGTACAGTGTTACGGTTGGAGTTAGCGTGAGGGTCAGGTTAGGGTTGGGGTTGATCTTAAGTTGTCCTCCTAGGGTTAGGGTAAGGTCTGTTCTTTGAGTGAGGCTTCAGGTTAGGTTAGGTTTGAACTTAGTTTGAGGGAGTAAGTTTAGGGCTACTGTTAGTTTTCGGTTCAGTGTTACGGTTGGAGATAGCGTCAGGGTCAGGTTAGTGTTGTGATTGAGCTTCAGGTGTCCGCCTAGGGTTAGGGTTAGGTCTATGGTTTGAGTTAGGGTCCAGGTTAGGGTAGGTTTGAACTTAGTTTGAGGGAGTAAGTTTAGGGCTACTGTTAGTTTTCGGTTCAGTGTTACGGTTGGAGTTAGCGTCAGGGTCTGGTTAGGGTTGTAGTTGAGTTTCAGGTGTCCGCCTAGGGTTAGGGTTAGGTCTATTGTTTGAGTTAGGCTTCAAGTTAGGTTAGGTTTGAACTTAGTTTGTGGGAGACAGTTTAGGGCTACTGTAAGTTTTCGTTTAACTGTTACGGTTGGAGTAAGCGTCAGGTTCAAGTTAGGGTGGGGGTTAAGCATAAGGTGTCCGCCTAGGGTTAGGGTTAGGTCTATGGTTTCATTTAGGCTTCAGGTTAGGTTAGGATTGAACTTAGTTTGAGGGAGTAAGTTTAGGGCTACTGTTAGTTTTCGGTTCAATATTACGTTTGGAGTTAGCGTGAGGATCCGGTTAGGGTTGGGGTTGAGCTTAAGGTGTCCGCCTAGGGTTAGGGTTAGGTCTGTGGTTTGAGTTAGACTTCAGGTTAGGTTATGTTTGAACTTAGTTTGAGGGAGTAAGTTTAGGGCTACTGTTAGTTTTCGGTTCAGGGTTACGGTTGGAGTTAGCGTGAGGGTCAGGTTAGGGTTGGGTTTGAACTTCAGGTGTCCGCCTAGGGTTAGGGTTAGGTGTATGGTTTGATTTAGGCTTCAGGTTAGGTTAGGTTGGAACTTAGTTTGAGGCAGTAAGTTTAGGGCTACTGTTAGTTTTCGGGTAACTTTTACGGTTGGAGTTAGCGTCAGGGCCAGGTTAGGGTTGGGGGTGAGCTTAAGGTGTCCGCCTAGGGTTAGGATTAGGTCTGTGATTTGAGTTAGGGTTCAGGTTACGTTAGGTTTGAACTTAGTTTGAGGGAGTAAGTTTAGGGCTACTGTTAGTTTTCGGTTCAGTGTTACGGTTGGAGATAGCGTCAGGGTCAGGTTAGGGTTGGGGTTGAGCTTCAGGTTTCCGCCTTGGGTTAGGGTTAGGTCTATGGTTTGAGTTAGGCTTCAGGTTAGGTTAGGTTTGAACTTAGTTTGAGGGAGTAAGTTTAGGGCTACTGTTAGTTTTCGGTTCAGTGTTACGGTTGGAGATAGCGTCAGGGTCTGGTTAGGGTTGTGGTTGCGTTTCAGGTGTCCGCCTAGGGTTAGGGTTAGGTCTATGGTTTGAGTTAGGGTCCAGGTTAGGGTAGGTTTGAACTTAGTTTGAGGGAGTAAGTTTAGGGCTACTGTTAGTTTTCGGTTCAGTGTTACGGTTGGAGATAGCGTCAGGGTCAGGTTAGGGTTGGGGTTGAGCTTCAGGTTTCCGCCTTGGGTTAGGCTTAGGTCTATGGTTTGAGTTAGGAATCAGGTTAGGTTAGGTTTGAACTTAGTTTGAGGGAGTAAGTTTAGGGCTACTGTTATTTTTCGGTTCAGTGTTATGGTTGGAGTTAGCGTCAGGGTCTGGTTAGGGTTGTGGTTGAGTTTCAGGTGTCCGCCTAGGGTTAGGGTTAGGTCTGTGGTTTGAGTTAGGCTTCAAGTTAGGTTAGGTTTGAAGTTAGTTTGAGGGAGTAAGTTTAGGGCTACTGTTAGTTTTCGGGTAACTGTTACTGTTGGAGTTAGCGTCAGGGCCAGGTTAGGGTTGTGGTTGAGCTTAAGGTGTCCGCCTAGGGTTAGGGTTAGGTGTATGGTTTGATTTAGGCTTCAGGTTAGGTTAGGTTTGAAGTTAGTTTGAGGGAGTAAGTTTAGGGCTATTGTTAGTTTTCGGTTAACTGTTACAGTTGGAGGAAGCGTCAGGGTCAGGTTAGGGTGGGGGTTAAGCATAAGGTGTCCGCCTAGGGTTAGGGTTAGGTCTATGATTTGATTTAGGCTTCAGGTTAGGTTAGGTTTGAACTTAGTTTGAGGGAGTCAGTTTAGGGCTACTGTTAGTTTTCGGTTAACTGTTAAGGTTGGAGTAAGCGTCAGGGTCAGGTTAGGTTTGGGGTTGAGCTTAAGTGTCCGCCTAGGGTTAGGGTTATGTGTATGGTTTGATTTAGGCTTCAGGTTAGGTTAGGTTTGAACTTAGTTTGAGGGAGTAAGTTTAGGGCTACTGTTAGTTTTCGGTTAACTGTTACGGTTGGAGTAAGCGTCAGGGTCAGGTTAGGGTGGGCGTTAAGCATAAGGTGTCCGCCTAGGGTTAGGGTTAGGTCTATGATTTGATTTAGGCTTCAGGTTAGGTTAGGTTTGAACTTAGTTTGAGGGAGTCAGTTTAGGGCTACTGTTAGTTTTCTGTTAACTGTTAAGGTTGGAGTAAGCGTCAGGGTCAGGTTAGGGTTGGGGTCAAGCTTAAGGTGTCCACCTAGGGTTAGGGTTAGGTCTATTGTTTGAGTTAGGCTTCAGGTTAGGTTAGGTTTGAACTTAGTTTGAGGGAGTAAGTTTAGGGCTACTGTTAGTTTTCGGTACAGTGTTACGGTTGGAGTTAGCGTGAGGGTCAGGTTAGGGTTGGGGTTGATCTTAAGTTGTCCTCCTAGGGTTAGGGTAAGGTCTGTTCTTTGAGTGAGGCTTCAGGTTAGGTTAGGTTTGAACTTAGTTTGAGGGAGTAAGTTTAGGGCTACTGTTAGTTTTCGGTTCAGTGTTACGGTTGGAGATAGCGTCAGGGTCAGGTTAGTGTTGTGATTGAGCTTCAGGTGTCCGCCTAGGGTTAGGGTTAGGTCTATCGTTTGAGTTAGAGTCCAGGTTAGGGTAGGTTTGAACTTAGTTTGAGGGAGTAAGTTTAGGGCTACTGTTAGTTTTCGGTTCAGTGTTACGGTTGGAGTTAGCGTCAGGGTCTGGTTAGGGTTGTAGTTGAGTTTCAGGTGTCCGCCTAGGGTTAGGGTTAGGTCTATTGTTTGAGTTAGGCTTCAAGTTAGGTTAGGTTTGAACTTAGTTTGTGGGAGACTGTTTAGGGCTACTGTAAGTTTTCGTTTAACTGTTACGGTTGGAGTAAGCGTCAGGTTCAAGTTAGGGTGGGGGTTAAGCATAAGGTGTCCGCCTAGGGTTAGGGTTAGGTCTATGGTTTCATTTAGGCTTCAGGTTAGGTTAGGATTGAACTTAGTTTGAGGGAGTAAGTTTAGGGCTACTGTTAGTTTTCGGTTCAATATTACGTTTGGAGTTAGCGTGAGGATCCGGTTAGGGTTGGGGTTGAGCTTAAGGTGTCCGCCTAGGGTTAGGGTTAGGTCTGTGGTTTGAGTTAGACTTCAGGTTAGGTTATGTTTGAACTTAGTTTGAGGGAGTAAGTTTAGGGCTACTGTTAGTTTTCGGTTCAGGGTTACGGTTGGAGTTAGCGTGAGGGTCAGGTTAGGGTTGGGTTTGAACTTCAGGTGTCCGCCTAGGGTTAGGGTTAGGTGTATGGTTTGATTTAGGCTTCAGGTTAGGTTAGGTTGGAACTTAGTTTGAGGCAGTAAGTTTAGGGCTACTGTTAGTTTTCGGGTAACTTTTACGGTTGGAGTTAGCGTCAGGGCCAGGTTAGGGTTGGGGGTGAGCTTAAGGTGTCCGCCTAGGGTTAGGATTAGGTCTGTGATTTGAGTTAGGGTTCAGGTTAGGTTAGGTTTGAACTTAGTTTGAGGGAGTAAGTTTAGGGCTACTGTTAGTTTTCGGTTCAGTGTTACGGTTGGAGATAGCGTCAGGGTCAGGTTAGGGTTGGGGTTGAGCTTCAGGTTTCCGCCTTGGGTTAGGGTTAGGTCTATGGTTTGAGTTAGGCTTCAGGTTAGGTTAGGTTTGAACTTAGTTTGAGGGAGTAAGTTTAGGGCTACTGTTATTTTTCGGTTCAGTGTTACGGTTGGAGATAGCGTCAGGGTCTGGTTAGGGTTGTGGTTGAGTTTCAGGTGTCCGCCTAGGGTTAGGGTTAGGTCTATGGTTTGAGTTAGGGTTCAAGTTAGGTTAGGTTTGAAGTTAGTTTGAGGGAGTAAGTTTAGGGCTACTGTTAGTTTTCGGGTAACTGTTACTGTTGGAGTTAGCGTCAGGTCCAGGTTAGGGTTGGGGTTGAGCTTAAGGTGTCCGCCTAGGGTTAGGGTTAGGTGTATGGTTTGATTTAGGCTTCAGGTTAGATTAGGTTTGAAGTTAGTTTGAGGGTGTAAGTTCAGGGCTACTGTTAGTTTTCGGTTAACTGTTACAGTTGGAGTAAGCGTCAGGGTCAGGTTAGGGTGGGGGTTAAGCATAAGTTGTCCGCCTAGGGTTAGGGTTAGGTCTATGATTTGATTTAGGCTTCAGGTTAGGTTAGGTTTGAGCTTAGTTTGATGGAGTCAGTTTAGGGCTATTGTTAGTTTTCGGTTAACTGTTACGGTTGGAGTAAGCGTCAGGGTCAGGTTAGTTTTGGGGTTGAGCTTAAGTTGTCCGCCTAGGGTTAGCGTTAGGTGTATGGTTTGATTTAGGCTTCAGGTTAGGTTAGGTTTGAACTTAGTTTGAGGGAGTAAGTTTAGGGCTACTGTTAGTTTTTGGTTCAGTGTTACGTTTGGAGTTAGCATGAGGGTCCGGTTAGGGTTGGGGTTGAGCTTAAGTTGTCCGCCTAGGGTTAGGGTTAGGTCTGCGGTTTGAGTTAGGCTTCAGGTCAGGTTAGGTTTGAACTTAGTTTGAGGGAGTAAGTTTAGGGCTACTGTTAGTTTTCGGTTCAGTGTTACGGTTGGAGATAGCGTCAGGGTCAGGTTAGGTTTGGAGTTGAGCTTAAAGTGTCTGCCTAGGGTGAGGGTTAGGTCTGTGGTTTGATTTAGGCTTCAGGTTAGGTTAGGTTTGAACTTAGTTTGAGAGAGTAAGTTTAGGGCTACTGTTAGTTCTCGGTTCAGTGTTACGGTTGGAGATAGCGTCAGGGTCAGGTAAGGGTAGGGGTTGAGCTTCAGGTGTCCGCCTATTGTTACCGTTATGTCTATGATTTGAGTTAGGCTTCAGGTTATGTTAGGTTTGAACTTAGTTTGAGGGAGTAAGTTTAGGCCTATTGTATTTTTTGGTTCAGTGTTACAGTTGAATTTAGCCTCAGGGTTAGGTAAGGGTTGGGGTCAAGCTTAAGGTGTCCGCCTAGGGTTAGGGTTAGGTCTATTGTTTGAGTTAGGCTTCAGGTTAGGTTAGGTTTGAACTTAGTTTGAGGGAGTAAGTTTAGGGCTACTGTTAGTTTTCGTTTCAGTGTTACGGTTGGAGTTAGCGTGAGGGTCAGGTTAGGGTTGGGGTTGAGCTTAACGTGTCCTCCTAGGGTTAGGGTTAGGTCTGTGGTTTGAGTTAGGCTTCAGGTTAGGTTAGGTTTGAACTTACTTTGAGGGAGTAAGTTTAGGGCTACTGTTAGTTTTCGGTTCAGTGTTACGGTTGGAGATAGCGTTAGGGTCAGGTTAGGTTTGGGGTTGAGCTTCAGGTGTCCGCCTAGAGTTAGGGTTAGGTCTATGGTTTGAGTTAGGCTTCAAGTTAGGTTAGGTTTAAAGTTAGTTTGAGGGAGTAAGTTTAGGGCTACTGTTAGTTTTCGGGTAACTGTTACTGTTGGCGTTAGCGTCAGGGCCAGGTTAGCGTTGGGGTTGAGCTTAAGGTGTCCGCCTAGGGTTAGGGTTAGGTGTATGGTTTGATTTAGGCTTCAGGTTAGGTTAGGTTTGAAGTTAGTTTGAGGCAGTAAGTTTAGGGCTATTGTTAGTTTTCGGTTAACTGTTACAGTTGGAGTAAGCGTCAGGGTCAGGTTAGGGTGGGGGTTAAGCATAAGGTGTCCGCCTAGGGTTAGGGTTAGGTCTATGATTTGATTTAGGCTTCAGGTTAGGTTAGGTTTGAACTTAGTTTGAGGGAGTGAGTTTAGGGCTACTGTTTGTTTTCGGTTAACTGTTATGGTTGGAGTAAGCGTCAGGGTCAGGTTAGGTTTGGGGTTGAGCTTAAGGTGTCCGCCTAGGGTTAGGTTTAGGTGTATGGTTTGATTTAGGCTTCAGGTTAGGTTAGGTTTGAACTTAGTTTGAGGGAGTAAGTTTAGGGCTACTGTTAGTTTTCGTTTAACTGTTACGGTTGGAGTAAGCGTCAGGGTCAGGTTAGGGTGGGGGTTAAGTATAAGGTGTCCGCCTAGGGTTAGGGTTAGGTCTATGGTTTCATTTAGGCTTCAGGTTAGGTTAGGATTGAACTTAGTTTGAGGGAGTAAGTTTAGGGCCACTGTTAGTTTTCGGTTCAGTGTTACGGTTCGATTTAGCTTCAGGGTCAGGTTAGGTTTGGGGTTAAGCTTAAGGTGTCCTCCTAGGGTTAGGGTTAGTTCTATTGTTTGAGTTAGGCTTCAGGTTAGGTTACGTTTGAACTTAGTTTGGGGGAGACAGTTTAGGGCTACTATTAGTTTTCATTTAACTGTTACGGTTGGAGTAAGCGTCAGGGTCAGGTTAGGGTGGGGGTTAAGCATAAGGTGTCCGCCTTGGGTTAGGGTTAGGTCTATGGTTTCATTTAGGCTTCAGGTTAGGTTAGGATTGAACTTAGTTTGAGGGAGTAAGTTTAGGGCTACTGTTAGTTTTCGGTTCAATGTTACGTTTGGATTTAGTGTGAGGGTCCGGTTAGGGTTGGGGTTGAGCTTAAGGTGTTCGCCTAGGGTTAGGGTTAGGTCTGTGGTTTGAGTTAGGCGTCAGGTTAGGTTAGGTTTGAACCTAGTTTGAGGGAGTAAGTTTAGGGCTACTGTTAGTTTTCGGCTAACTGTTACGGTTGGAGTAAGCGTCAGGGTCAGGTTAGGTTTGGGGTCAAGCTTAAGGTGTCCGCCTAGGGTTAGGGTTAGGACTATTGTTTGAGTTAGTCTTCAGGTTAGGTTAGGTTTGAACTTAGTTTTAGGGAGTAAGTTTAGGGCTACTGTTAGTTTTCGGTTCAGTGTTACGGTTGGAGTTAGCGTGAGGGTCAGGTTATGGTTGGGGTTGTGCTTAAGGTGTCCTCGTAGGGTTAGGGTTAGGTCTGTGGTTTGAGTTAGGCTTCAGGTTAGGTTAGGTTTGAACTTAGTTTGAGGGAGTAAGTTTAGGGCTACTGTTAGTTTTCGGGTAACTGTTAATGTTGGTGTTAGCGTCAGGGACAGGTTAGGGTTGGGGTTGAGCTTAAGGTGTCCGCCTAGGGTTAGGGTTAGGTGTATGGTTTCATTTAGGCTTCAGGTTAGGTTAGGTTGGAACTTAGTTTGAGGCAGGAAGTTTAGGGCTACTATTAGTTTTCGGGTAACTGTTACGGTTGGAGTTAGCGTCAAGGCCAGGTTAGGGTTGGGGTTGAGCTTAAGGTGTCCGCCTAGGTTTAGGGTTAGGTCTGTGGTTTGAGTTAGGCTTCAGGTTAGGTTAGGTTTAAACTTAGTTTGAGGGAGTAAGTTTAGGGCTACTCTTAGTTTTCGTTTCAGTGTTACGGTTGTAGATAGCGTCAGGGTCAGGTTATGGTTGGGGTTGAGCTTCTGGTGTCCGCCTAGGGTTAGGGTTAGGTCTATGGTTTGAGTTAGGCTCCAGGTTAGGTTAGGTTTGAACTTAGTTTGAGGGAGTAAGTTTAGGGCTACTGTTAGTTTTCGGTACAGTGTTACGGTTGGAGTTAGCGTGAGGGTCAGATTAGGGTTGGGGTTGAGCTTAAGGTGTCCTCCTAGGGTTAGGGTTAGGTCTGTGGTTTGAGTTAGGCTCCAGGTTAGGTTAGGTTTGAACTTAGTTTGAGGGAGTAAGTTTAGGGCTACTGTTAGTTTTCGGTTCAGTGTTACGGTTGGAGATAGCGTCAGGGTCTGGTTAGGGTTGTGGTTGAGTTTCAGGTGTCCGCCTAGGGTTAGGGTTAGGTCTATGGTTTGAGTTAGGCTTCAAGTTAGGTTAGGTTTGAAGTTAGTTTGAGGGAGTAAGTTTAGGGCTACTGTTAGTTTTCGGGTAACTGTTACTGTTGGAGTTAGCGTCAGGGCCAGGTTAGGGTTGGGGTTGAGCTTAAGGTGTCCGCCTAGGGTTAGGGTTAGGTCTATGATTTGATTTAGGCTTCAGGTTAGGTTAGGTTTGAACTTAGTTTGAGGGAGTCAGTTTAGGGCTACTGTTAGTTTTCGGTTCAGTGTTACGGTTGGAGATAGCGTAAGGGTCAGATTAGGGTTGGGGTTGAGCTTCAGGTGTCCGCCTAGAGTTAGGGTTAGGTCTATGGTTTGAGTTAGGCTTCAGGTTAGGTTAGGTTTGAACTTAGTTTGAGGGAGTAAGTTTAGGGCTACTGTTAGTATTCGGTTCAGTGTTACAGTTGGAGTTAGCGTGAGGGTCAGGTTAGGGTTCGGGTTGAGCTTAAGGTGTCCGCCTAGGGTTAGGGTTAGGTTTATGGTTTGATTTAGGCTTCAGGTTAGGTTAGGTTTGAACTTAGATTGAGGGAGTAAGTTTAGGGCTACTGTTAGTTTTCGGGTAACTGTTACGGTTGGAGTTAGCGTTAGGGCCAGGTTATGTTTGGGGTTGAGCTTAAGGTGTCCGCCTAGAGTTACGGTTAGGTGTATGGTTTTATTTAGGCTTCAGGTTAGGTTATGTTTGAACTTAGTTTGAGGGCGTAAGTTTAGGGCTACTGTTAGTTTTCGGTTAAATGTTATGGTTGGATTAAGCGTCAGGGTCACGTTAGGTTTGGGGTTGAGCTTATGGTGTCCGCCTAGGGTTAGGGTTAGGTGTATGGTTTGAATTAGGCTTCAGGTTAGGTTAGGTTTGAAGTTAGTTTGAGGGAGTAAGTTTAGGGCTACTGTTAGTTTTCGGTTTACTGTTACAGTTGGAGTAAGCGTCAAGGTCAGGGTAGGGTGGGGTTAAAGCATGAGGTGTCCGCCTAGGTTTAGGGTTAGGTCTATGATTTGATTTAGGCTTCAGGTTAGGTTAGGTTTGAACTTAGTTTGAGGGAGTCAGTTTAGGGCTACTGTTAGTTTTCGGTTAACTGTTACGGTAGGAGTAAGCATCAGTGTCAGGTTAGGTTTGGGGTTGAGCTTAAGGTGTCCGCCTAGGGTTAGGGTTAGGTGTATGGTTTGATTTAGGCTTCAGGTTAGGTTAGGTTTGAACTTAGTTTGAGGGTGTAAGTTTAGGGCTACTGTTAGTTTTTGGTTCAGTGTTACATTTGGAGTTAGCGTGAGTGTCTGGTTAGGGTTGGGGTTGAGCTTAAGGTGTCCACCTAGGGTTAGGGTTAGGTCTGTGGTTTGAGATAGGGTTCAGGTTAGGTTAGGTTTGAACTTAGTTTGAGGGAGTAAGTTTAGGGCTACTGTTAGTTTTCGGTTCAGTGTTACTGTTGGAGATAGCGTCAGGGTCAGGTTAGGGTTGGGGTTGAGCTTCAGGTGTCCGCCTATTGTTAGGATTAGGTCTATGATTTGATTTAGGCTTCAGGTTACGTTAGGTTTGAACTTAGTTTGAGCGAGTAAGTTTAGGGCTACTGTTAGTTTTTGGTTCAGTGTTATGGTTGGAGATAGCGTCATGGTCAAGTTAGGGTTGGGTTTGAGATTCAGGTGTCTGCCTAGGGTTAGGGTTAGGTCTATGGTTTGTGTTAGGCTTCAGGTTAGGTTAGGATTGAACTTAGTTTGAGGGAGTAAGTTTAGGGCCACTGTTAGTTTTGGGTTCAGTGTTACGGTTGGATTTAGCCTCAGGGTCAGGTTAGGGTTGGGGTTAAGCTTAAGGTGTCCACCTAGGGTTAGGGTTAAGTCTATTGTTTGAGTTAGGCTTCAGGTTAGGTTAGGTTTGAACTTAGTTTGAGGGAGACAGTTTAGGGCTACTGTTAGTTTTCGTTTAACTGTTACGGTTGGAGTAAGCGTCAGGGTCAGGTTAGTGTGGGGGTTAAGCATAAGGTGTCCGCCTAGGGTTAGGGTTAGGTCTATGGTTTCATTTAGGCTTCAGGTTAGGTTAGGATTGAACTTAGTTTGAGGGAGTAAGTTTAGGGCTACTGTTAGTTTTCGGTTCAATGTTATGTTTGGAGTTAGCTTGACGGTCTGGTTAGGGTTGGGGTTGAGCTTAAGGTGTCTGCCTAGGGTTAGGGTTAGGTCTGTGGTTTGAGTTAGGCTTCAGGTTAGGTTAGGTTTGAACTTAGTTTGAGGGAGTAAGTTTAGGGCTACTGTTAGTTTTCGGTTCAGTGTTACGGTTGGAGATAGCGTCAGGGTCAGGTTAGGGTTGGGGTTGAGCTTCAGGTGTCCGCCTAGGGTTAGGGTTAGGTCTATGTTTTGGGTTAGGCTTCAGGTTAGGTTAGGTTTGAACCTAGTTTGAGGGATTAAGTTTAGGGCTACTGTTAGTTTTCGGTTTTGTGTTACGGTTGGAGTTAGCGTGAGGGTCAGGTTAGGGTTGGGTTTGAACTTCAGGTGTCCGCCTAGGGTTAGGGTTAGGTGTATGGTTTGATTTAGGTTTCAGGTTAGGTTAGGTTGGAACTTAGTTTGAGGGAGTAAGTTTAGGGCTACTGTTAGTTTTCGGTTAACTGTTACGGTTGGAGTAAGCGTCAGGGTCAGGTTAGGGTTGGGGTCAAGCTTAAGGTGTCCGCCTAGGGTTAGGGTTAGGTCTATTGTTTGAGTTAGGCTTCAGGTTAGGTTAGGATTGAACTTAGTTTGAGGGAGTAAGTTTAGGGCTACTGTTAGTTTTCGGTACAGTGTTACGGTTGGAGTTAGCGTGAGGGTCAGGTTAGGGTTGGGGTTGAGCTTAAGGTGTCCTCCTAGGGTTAGGGTTAGGTCTGTGGTTTGAGTGAGGCTTCAGGTTAGGTTAGGTTTGAACTTAGTTTGAGGGAGTAAGTTTAGGGCTACTGTTAGTTTTCGGTTCAGTGTTACGGTTGGAGATAGCGTCAGGGTCAGGTTAGGGTTGTGATTGAGCTTCAGGTGTCCGCCTAGGGTTAGGGTTAGGTCTATGGTTTGAGTTAGGGTCCAGGTTAGGTTAGGTTTGAACTTAGTTTGAGGGAGTAAGTTTAGGGCTACTGTTAGTTTTCGGTTCAGTGTTACGGTTGGAGATAGCGTCAGGGTCTGGTTAGGGTTGTGGTTGTGTTTCAGGTGTCCGCCTAGGGTTAGGGTTAGGTCTATGGTTTGAGTTAGGCTTCAAGTTAGGTTAGGTTTGAAGTTAGTTTGAGGGAGTAAGTTTAGGGCTACTGTTAGTTTTCGGGTAACTGTTACTGTTGGAGTTAGCGTCAGGGCCAGGTTAGGGTTGGGGTTGAGCTTAAGGTGTCCGCCTAGGGTTAGGGTTAGGTGTATGGTTTGATTTAGGCTTCAGGTTAGGTTAGGTTTGAAGTTAGTTTGAGGGAGTAAGTTTAGGCCTATTGTTGGTTTTCGGTTAACTGTTACAGTTGGAGTAAGCGTCAGGGTCAGGTTAGGGTGGGGTTAAGCATAAGGTGTCCGCCTAGGGTTAGGGTTAGGTCTATGATTTGATTTAGGCTTCAGGTTAGGTTAGGTTTGAACTTAGTTTGAGGGAGTTAGTTTAGGGCTACAGTTAGTTTTCGGTTAACTGTTAAGGTTGGAGTAAGGGTCAGGGTCAGGTTAGGTTTGGGGTAGAGCTTAAGGTGTCCGCCTTGGGTTAGGGTTATGCGTATGGTTTGATTTAGGCTTCAGGTTAGGTTAGGTTTGATCTTAGTTTGAGGGAATAAGTTTAGGGCTACTGTTAGTTTTCGGTTAACTGTTACGGTTGGAGTAAGCGTCAGGGTCAGGTTAGGGTGGGGGTTAAGCATAAGGTGTCCGCCTAGGGTTAGGGTTAGGTCTATGGTTTCATTTAGGCTTCAGGTTAGGTTAGGATTGAACTTAGTTTGAGGGAGTAAGTTTAGGGCCACTGTTAGTTTTGGGCTCAGTGTTACGGTTGGATTTAGCCTCAGGGTCAGGTTAGGGTTGGGGTTAAGCTTAAGGTGTCCGCCTAGGGTTAGGGTTAAGTCTATTGTTTGAGTTAGGCTTCAGGTTAGGTTAGGTTTGAACTTAGTTTGAGGGAGACAGTTTAGGGCTACTGTTAGTTTTCGTTTAACTGTTACGGTTGGAGTAAGCGTCAGGGTCAGGTTAGTGTGGGGGTTAAGCATAAGGTGTCCGCCTAGGGTTAGGGTTAGGTCTATGGTTTCATTTAGGCTTCAGGTTAGGTTAGGATTGAACTTAGTTTGAGGGAGTAAGTTTAGGGCTACTGTTAGTTTTCAGTTCAATGTTACGTTTGGAGTTAGCTTGACGGTCCGGTTAGGGTTGGGGTTGAGCGTAAGGTGTCTGCCTAGGGTTAGGGTTAGGTCTGTGGTTTGAGTTAGGCTTCAGGTTAGGTTAGGTTTGAACTTAGTTTGAGGGAGTAAGTTTAGGGCTACTGTTAGTTTTCTGTTAACTGTTACGGTTGGAGTAAGCGTCAGGGTCAGGTTAGGGTTGGGGTCAAGCTTAAGGTGTCCGCCAAGGGTTAGGGTTAGGTCTATTGTTTGAGATAGGCTTCAGGTTAGGTTAGGTTTGAACTTAGTTTGAGGGAGTAAGTTTAGGGCTACTGTTAGTTTTCGGTACAGTGTTACGGTTGGAGTTAGCGTGAGGGTCAGGTTAGGGTTGTGATTGAGCTTCAGGTGTCCGCCTAGGGTTAGGGTTAGGTCTATGGTTTGAGTTAGGGTCCAGGTTAGGGTAGGTTTGAACTTAGTTTGAGGGAGTAAGTTTAGGGCTACTGTTAGTTTTCGGTTCAGTGTTACGGTTGGAGATAGCGTCAGGGTCTGGTTAGGGTTGTGGTTGAGTTTCACGGGTCCTCCTAGGGTTAGGGTTAGGTCTATGGTTTGAGTTAGGCTTCAAGTTAGGTTAGGTTTGAAGTTAGTTTGAGGGAGTAAGTTTAGGGCTACTGTTCGTTTTCGGGTAACTGTTACGGTTGGAGTTAGCGTCAGGGCCAGGTTAGGGTTGGGGTTTAGCTTAAGGTGTCCGCCTAGGGTTAGGGTTAGGTCTACTGTTTGAGTTAGGCTTCAGGTTAGGTTAGGTTTGAACTTAGTTTGTGGGAGACACTTTAGGGCTACTGTTAGTTTTCGTTCAAGTTAGAGTGGGGGTTAAGCATAAGGTGTCCGCCTAGGGTTAGGGTTAGGTCAATGGTTTCATTTAGGCTTCAGGTTAGGTTAGGATTGAACTTAGTTTGAGGGAGTAAGTTTAGGACTACTGTTAGTTTTCGGTTCAATGTTACGTTTGGAGTTAGGGTGATGGTCCGGTTACGGTTGGGGTTGAGCTTAAGTTGTCCGCCTAGGGTTAGGGTTAGGTCTGTGGTTTGAGTTAGGACTCAGGTTAGGTTAGGTTTGAACTTAGTTTGAGGGAGTAAGTTTAGGGCTACTGTTAGTTTTCGGTTCAGTGTTACGGTTGGAGATAGCGTCAGGGTCAGGTTAGGGTTGGGGTTGAGCTTCAGGTGTCCGCCTAGGGTTAGGGTTAGGTCTATGGTTTGAGTTAGGCTTCAGGTTAGGTTAGGTTTGAACCTAGTTTGAGGGATTAAGTTTAGGGCTACTGTTAGTTTTCGGTTTTGTGTTATGGTTGGAGTTAGCGTGAGGGTCAGGTTAGGGTTGGGTTTGAACTTCAGGTGTCCGCCTAGGGTTAGGGTTAGGTGTATGGTTTGATTTAGGCTTCAGGTTAGGTTAGGTTGGAACTTAGTTTGAAGCATTAAGTTTAGGGCTACTGTTAGTTTTCGGGTAACTCTTACGGTTGGAGGTAGCATCAGGGCCAGGTTAGGGTTGGGGTTGAGCTTAAGGTGTCCGCCTAGGGTTAGGGTTAGGTCTGTGATTTGAGTTAGGGTTCAGGTTAGGTTAGGTTTGAACTTAGTTTGAGGGAGTAAGTTTAGGGCTACTGTTAGTTTTCGGTTCAGTGTTACGGTTGGAGATAGCGTCAGGGTCTGGTTAGGGTTGTGGTTGAGTTTCAGGTGTCCGCCTAGGGTTAGGGTTAGGTCTATGGTTTGAGTTAGGCTTCAAGTTAGGTTAGGTTTGAAGTTAGTTTGAGGGAGTAAGTTTAGGGCTACTGTTAGTTTTCGGGTAACTGTTACTGTTGGAGTTAGCGTCAGGGTCAGGTTAGGGTGTGGGTTAAGCATAAGGTGTCCGCCTAGGGTTAGGGTTAGGTCTATGATTTGATTTAGGCTTCAGGTTAGGTTAGGTTTGAACTTAGTTTGAGGGAGTCAGTTTAGGGCTACTGTTAGTTTTCGGTTAACTGTTAAGGTTGGAGTAAGGGTCAGGGTCAGGTTAGGTTTGGGGTAGAGCTTAAGGTGTCCGCCTTGGGTTAGGGTTATGTGTATGGTTTGATTTAGGCTTCAGGTTAGGTTAGGTTTGAACTTAGTTTGAGGGAGTAAGTTTAGGGCTACTGTTAGTTTTCGGTTAACTGTTACGGTTGGAGTAAGCGTCAGGGTCAGGTTAGGGTTGGGGTCAAGCTTAAGGTGTCCGCCTAGGGTTAGGGTTAGGTCTATTGTTTGAGTTACCCTTCAGGTTAGGTTAGGTTTGAACTTAGTTTGAGGGAGTAAGTTTAGGGCTACTGTTAGTTTTCAGTACAGTGTTACGGTTGGAGTTAGCGTGAGGGTCAGGTTAGGGTTGGGGTTGAGCTTAAGGTGTCCTCCTAGGGTTAGGGTTAGGTCTGTGGTTTGAGTGAGGATTCAGGTTAGGTTAGGTTTGAACTTAGTTTGAGGGAGTAAGTTTAGGGCTACTGTTAGTTTTCGGTTCAATGTTATGTTTGGAGTTAGCTTGACGGTCTGGTTAGGGTTGGGGTTGAGCTTAAGGTGTCTGCCTAGGGTTAGGGTTAGGTCTGTGGTTTGAGTTAGGCTTCAGGTTAGGTTAGGTTTGAACTTAGTTTGAGGGAGTAAGTTTAGGGCTACTGTTAGTTTTCGGTTAACTGTTACGGTTGGAGTAAGCGTCAGGGTCAGGTTAGGGTTGGGGTCAAGCTTAAGGTGTCCGCCTAGGGTTAGGGTTATGCGTATGGTTTGATTTAGGCTTCAGGTTAGGTTAGGTTTGATCTTAGTTTGAGGGAGTAAGTTTAGGGCTACTGTTAGTTTTCGGTTAACTGTTACGGTTGGAGTAAGCGTCAGGGTCAGGTTAGGGTTGGGGTCAAGCTTAAGGTTTCCGCCTAGGGTTCGGGTTAGGTCTATTGTTTGAGTTAGGCTTCAGGTTAGGTTAGGTTTGAACTTTGTTTGAGGGAGTAAATTTAGGGCTATTGTTAGTTTTCGGTACAGTGTTACGGTTGGAGTTAGCGTGAGGGTCAGGTTAGGGTTGGGGTTGAGCTTAAGGTGTCCTCCTAGGGTTAGGGTTAGGTCTGTGGTTTGAGTGAGGCTTCAGGTTAGGTTAGGTTTGAACTTAGTTTGAGGGAGTAAGTTTAGGGCTACTGTTAGTTTTCGGTTCAGTGTTACGGTTGGAGATAGCGTCAGGGTCAGGTTAGGGTTGTGATTGAGCTTCAGGTGTCCGCCTAGGGTTAGGGTTAGGTCTATGGTTTGAGTTAGGGTCCAGGTTAGGTTAGGTTTGAACTTAGTTTGAGGGAGTAAGTTTAGGGCTACTGTTAGTTTTCGGTTCAGTGTTACGGTTGGAGATAGCGTCAGGGTCTGGTTAGGGTTGTGGTTGTGTTTCAGGTGTCCGCCTAGGGTTAGGGTTAGGTCTATGGTTTGAGTTAGGCTTCAAGTTAGGTTAGGTTTGAAGTTAGTTTGAGGGAGTAAGTTTAGGGCTACTGTTAGTTTTCGGGTAACTGTTACTGTTGGAGTTAGCGTCAGGGCCAGGTTCGGGTTAGGGTTGAGCTTAAGGTGTCCGCCTAGGGTTAGGGTTAGGTGTATGGTTTGATTTAGGCTTCAGGTTAGGTTAGGTTTGAAGTTAGTTTGAGAGAGTAAGTTTAGGGCTACTGTTAGTTTTCGGTTAACTGTTACAGTTGCAGTAAGCGTCAGGGTCACGTTAGGGTGGGGGTTAAGCATAAGGTGTCCGCCTATGGTTAGGGTTAGGTCTATGATTTGATTTAGGATTCAGGTTAGGTTAGGTTTGAACTTAGTTTGAGGGAGTCAGTTTAGGGCTACTGTCAGTTTTTGGTTAACTTTTACGGTTGGAGTAAGCGTCAGGGTCAGGTTAGGTTTGGGGTTGAGCTTAAGGTGTCCGCCTAGGGTTAGGGTAAGATGTATGGTTTGATTTAGGCTTCAGGTTAGGTTAGGTTTGAACTTAGTTTGAGGGAGTAAGTTTAGGGCTACTGTTAGTTTTCGTTTAACTGTTACGGTTGGAGTAAGCGTCAGGGTCAGGTTAGGGTGGGGGTTAAGCATAAGGTGTCCGCCTAGGGTTAGGGTTAGGTCTATGGTTTCATTTAGGCTTCAGGTTAGGTTAGGATTGAACTTAGTTTGAGGGAGTAAGTTTAGGACTACTCTTAGTTTTCGGTTCATTGATATGGTTGGAGTTAGCTTGAGGGTCAGGTTAGGGTTGGGGTTGAGCTTAAGGTATCCTCCTAGGGTTAGGGTTAGGTCTGTGGTTTGAGTTAGTCTCCAGGTTAGGTTAGGTTTGAACTTAGTTTGAGGGAGTAAGTTTCGGGCTACTGTTAGTTTTCGGTTCAGTGTTACGGTTGGAGATAGCGTCAGGGTCTAGTTAGGGTTGTGGTTGAGTTTCAGGTGTCCACCTAGGGTTAGGGTTAGGTCTATGGTTTGAGTTAGGCTTCAAGTTAGGTTAGGTTTGAAGTTAGTTTAAGGGAGTAAGTTTAGGACTACTGTTAGTTTTCGGGTAACTGTTACTGATGGAGTTAGCGTCAGGGCCAGGTTAGGTTTGGGGTTGAGCTTAAGGTGTCCGCCTAGGGTTAGGGTTAGGTGTATGGTTTGATTTAGGCTTCATGTTAGGTTAGGTTTGAACTTAGTTTGAGGGAGTAAGTTTAGGGCTACTGTTAGTTTTCGTTTAACTGTTACGGTTGGAGTAAGCGTCAGGGTCAGGTTAGGGTGGGGGTTAAGCATAAGGTGTCCGCCTAGGGTTAGGGTTAGGTCTATGGTTTCATTTCGGCTTCAGGTTAGGTTAGGATTGAACTTAGTTTGAGGGAGTAAGTTTAGGGCCACTGTTAGTTTTCGGTTCAGTGTTACGGTTGGATTTAGCCTCAGGGTCAGGTTAGGGTTGGGGTTAAGCTTAAGGTGTCCGCCTAGGGTTAGGGTTAAGTCTATTGTTTGAGTTAGGCTTCAGGTTAGGTTAGGTTTGAACTTAGTTTGAGGGAGTAAGTTTAGGGCTACTGTTAGTTTTCGGTACAGTGTTACGGTTGGAGTTAGCTTGAGGGTCAGGTTAGGGTTGGGGTTGAGCTTAAGGTATCCTCCTAGGGTTAGGGTTAGGTCTGTGGTTTGCGTGAGACTTCAGGTTAGGTTAGGTTTGAACTTAGTTTGAGGGAGTAAGTTTAGGGCTACTGTTAGTTTTCGGTTCAGTGTTACGGTTGGAGATAGCGTCAGGGTCAGGTTAGGGTTGTGATTGAGCTTCAGGTGTCCGTCCGCCTAGGGTTAGGGTTAGGTCTATGGTTTGAGTTAGTATCCAGGTTAGGGTAGGTTTGAACTTAGTTTGAGGGAGTAAGTTTAGGGCTACTGTTAGTTTTCGGTTCAGTGTTAAGGTTGCACATAGCGTCAGGGTCTATTTAGGGTTGTGGTTGAGTTTCAGCTGTCCGCCTAGGGTTAGGGTTAGGTCTATGGTTTGAGTTAGGCTTCAAGTTAGGTTAGGTTTGAAGTTAGTTTGAGGGAGTAAGTTTAGGGCTACTGTTAGTTTTCGGGTAACTGTTACGGTTGGAGTTAGCGTCAGGGCCAGGTTAGGGTTGGGGTTGAGCTTAAGGTGTCCGCCTAGGGTTAGGGTTAGGTCTACTGTTTGAGTTAGGCTTCAGGTTAGGTTAGGTTTGAACTTAGTTTGTGGGAGACAATTTAGGGCTACTGTTAGTTTTCGTTTAACTGTTACGGTTGGAGTAAGCGTCAGGGTCAAGTTAGGGTGGGGGTTAAGCATAAGGTGTCCGCCTAGGTTTAGGGTTAGGTCTATGGTTTCATTTAGGCTTCAGGTTAGGTTAGGATTGAACTTAGTTTGAGGGAGTAAGTTTAGGGCTACTGTTAGTTTTCGGTTAAATGTTACGTTTGGAGTTAGCGTGAGGGTCCGGTTAGGATTGGGGTTGAGCTTAAGGTGTCCGCCTAGGGTTAGGGTTAGGTCTGTGGTTTGAGTTAGGCTTCAGGTTAGGTTAGGTTTGAACTTAGTTTGAGGGACTAAGTTTAGGGCTACTGTTAGATTTCGGTTAACTGTTACGGTTGGAGTAAGCGTCAGGGTCAGGTTAGGGTTGGGGTCAAGCTTAAGGTGTCTGCCCAGGGTTAGGGTTAGGTCTATTGTTTGAGTTAGGCTTCAGGTTAGGTTAGGTTTGAACTTAGTTTGAGGGAGTAAGTTTAGGGCTACTGTTAGTTTTCGGTACAGTGTTACGGTTGGAGTTAGCGTGAGGGTCAGGTTAGGGTTGGGGTTGAGTTTAAGGTGTCCTCCTAGGGTTAGGGTTAGGTCTGTGGTTTGAGTGAGGCTTCAGGTTAGGTTAGGTTTGAACTTAGTTTGAGGGAGTAAGTTTAGGGCTACTGTTAGTTTTCGGTTCAGTGTTACGGTTGGAGATAGCATCAGGGTCAGGTTAGGGTTGTGATTGAGGTTCAGGTGTCTGCCTAGGGTTAGGGTTAGGTCTATGGTTTGAGTTAGGGTCCAGGTTAGGGTAGGTTTGAACTTAGTTTGAGGGAGTAAGTTTAGGGCTACTGTTAGTTTTCGGTTCAGTGTTACGGTTGGAGATAGCGTCAGGGTCTGGTTAGGGTTGTGGTTGAGTTTCAGGTGTCCGCCTAGGGTTAGGGTTAGTTCTATGGTTTGAGTTAGGCTTCAAGTTAGGTTAGGTTTGAAGTTAGTTTGAGGGAGTAAGTTTAGGGCTACTGTTAGTTTTCGGGTAACTGTTACTGTTGGAGTTAGCGTCAGGCCAGGTTAGGGTTGGGGTTGAGCTTAAGGTGTCCGCCTAGTGTTAGGGTTAGTTCTGTGGTTTGAGTTAGGCTTAAGGTTAGGTTAGGTTTGAACTTAGTTTTAGGGAGTAAGTTAGGACTACTGTTAGTTTTCGGTTCAGTGTTACGGTTGGAGATAGCGTCAGGGTCAGGTTAGCGTTGGGGTTGAGCTTCAGGTGTCCGCCTTGGGTTAGGGTTAGGTCTATGGTTTGAGATAGGTTCAGGTTAGGTTAGATTTTAACTTAGTTTTAGGGAGTAAGTTTAGGGGTACTGTTAATTTTAGGATCAGTGTTACGTTGGAGTTAGCGTGAGCATCAGGTTAGGGTTGGGTTTGAGCTTCAGGTGTCCGCCTAGTGTTAGGGTTAGGTGTATGGTTTGATTTAGGCTTCAGGTTAGGTTAGGTTTGAAGTTAGTTTGAGGGAGTATGTTTAGGGCTACTGTTAGTTTTCGGGTAACTGTTACTGTTGGAGTTAGCGTCACGTCCAGGTTAGGGTTGGGGTGAGCTTAAGGTGTCCACCTAGGGTTAGGGTTAGGTCTATTGTTTGAGTTAGGCTTCAGGTTAGGTTAGGTTTGAACTTAGTTTGTGGGAGACAGTTTAGGGCTACTGTTAGTTTTCGTTTAACTGTTACGTTTGGAATAAGCGACAGGGTCAAGTTAGGGTGGGGGTTATGCATAAGGTGTCCGCCTAGGGTTAGTGTTAGGTCTATGGTTTCATTTAGGGTTCAGGTTAGGTTAGGATTGAACTTAGTTTGAGGGAGTAAGTTTAGGGCTACTGTTAGTTTTCGGTTCAATGTTACGTTTGGAGTTAGCGTGAGGGTCCGGTTAGGGTTGGGGTTGAGCTTAAGGTGTCCGCCTAGGGTTAGGGTTAGGTCTGTGGTTTGAGTTAGGCTTCAGGTTAGGTTAGGTTTGAACTTAGTTTGAGGGAGTAAGTTTAGGGCTACTGTTAGTTTTCGGTTCAGTGTTTCGTTTGGAGATAGCGTCAGGGTCAGGTTAGGGTTGGGGTTGAGCTTCAGGTGTCCGCCTAGGGTTAGGGTTAGGTCTATGGTTTGAGTTAGGCTTCAGGTTAGGTTAGGTTTGAACTTAGTTTGAGGGATTAATTTTAGGGCTACTGTTAGATTTCGGTCAGTGTTACGGTTGGAGTTAGCGTGAGGGTCAGGATAGGGTTGGGTTTGTAACTTCAGGTGTACGCCTAGCGTTAGGGTTAGGTGTATGGTTTGATTTAGGCTTCAGGTTAGGTTAGGTTGGAACTTAATTTGAGGGAGTCAGTTTAGGGCTACTGTTAGTTTTTCGGTTAACTGTTACGGTTGGAGTAAGCGTCAGGGTCAGGTTAGGTTTGGTGTTGAGCTTAAGGTGTCCGCCTAGGGTTAGGGTAGGTGTATGGTTTGATTTAGGCTTCAGGTTAGGTTAGGTTTGAACTTAGTTTGAGGGAGTAAGTTTAGGGCTACTGTTAGTTTTCGTTTAACTGTTACGGTTGGAGTAAGCGTCAGGGTCAGGTTAGGGTGGGGGTTAAGCATAAGGTGTCCGCCTAGGGTTAGGGTTAGGTCTATGGTTTCATTTAAGCTTCAGGTTAGTTTAGGATTGAACTTAGTTTGAGGGAGTAAGTTTAGGGCCACTGTTAGTTTTCGGTTCAGTGTTACGGTTCGATTTAGCCTCAGGGTCAGGTTAGGTTTGGGGTTAAGCTTAAGGTGTCCGCCTAAGGTTAGGGTTAGGTCTATTGTTTTGAGTTAGGCTTCAGGATAGGTTAGGTTTGAACTTAGTTTGAGGGAGACAGTTTAGGGCTACTGTTAGTTTTCATTTAACTGTTACGGTTGGAGTAAGCGTCAGGGTCAGGTTAGGGGTGGGGGTTAAGCCTAAGGTGTCCGCCTAGGGTTAGGGTTAGGTCTATGGTTTCATTTTGGCTTCAGGTTAGGTTAGGATTGAACTTAGTTTGAGGGAGTAAGTTTAGGGCTACTGTTAGTTTTCGGTTCAGTGTTACGGTTGGAGATAGCGTCAGGGTCTGGTTAGGGTGTGGTTGAGTTTCAGGTGTCCGCCTAGGTTACGGTTAGGTCTATGGTTTGAGTTAGGCTTCAAATTAGGTTAGGTTTGAAGTTAGTTTGAGGGAGTAAGTTTAGGGCTACTGTTAGTTTTCGGGTAACTGTTACTGTTGGAGTTAGCGTCAGGGCCAGGTTAGGGTTGGGGTTGAGCTTAAGGTGTCCGCCTAGGGTTAGGGTTAGGTGAATGGTTTGATTTACGCTTCAGGTTAGGTTAGCTTTGAATTTAGCTTGAGGGAGTAAGTTTTAGGACTACTGTTAGTTTTCGTTTAACTGTTACGGTTGGAGTAAGCGTCAGGGTCAGGTTATGGTGGGGGTTAATCATAAGGTGTCCGCCTAGGGGTTAGGGTTAGGTCTATGGTTTCATTTAGGCTTCAGGTTAGGTTAGGTTTGAACTTAGTTTGAGGGAGTAAGTTTTAGGGCTACTGTTACTTTTCGGTTAAGTGTTACAGTTGGAGATAGCGTCAGGGTCTGGTTAGGGTTGTGGTTGAGTTTCAGGTGTCTGCCTAGGGTTAGGGTTAGGTCTATGGTTTGAGTTAGGCTTCAAGTTAGGTTAGGTTTCAAGTTAGTTTGAGGGAGTAAGTTTAGGGCTACTGTTAGTTTTCGGGTAACTGTTACTGTTGGAGTTAGCGTCAGGGCCAGGTTAGGGTTGGGGTTGAGCTTAAGGTGTCCGCCTAGGGTTAGGGTTAGGTGTATGGTTTGATTTAGGCTTCAGATTAGGTTAGGTGTGAACTTAGTTTGAGGGAGTAAGTTTAGGGCTATTGTTAGTTTTCGGTTCAGTATTATGGTTTGAGTTAGCGTCACGGTCAGGTTAGGGTTGGGGTTAGCTTGAGGTGTCTGCCTAGGGTTAGGGTTAGGTCCATGGTTTGATTTAGGCTCCAGGTTAGGTTACGTTTGAACTTAGTTTGAGTGAGTAAGTTTAGGGCTACAGTTAGTTTTCGGTTCAGTGTTACGTTTGGAGTTAGCATGAGGGTCCGGTTAGTGTTGGGGTTGAGCTTAAAGTGTCCGCCTAGGGTTAGGGTTAGGTCTGTGGTTTGAGTTAGGCTTCAGGTTAGGTTAGGTTTGAACTTAGTTTGAGGGAGTAAGTTTAGGGCTACTGTTAGTTTTCGGTTCAGTGTTACGGTTGGAGATAGCGTCAGGGTCAGGTTAGGGTTGGGGTTGAGCTTCAGGTGTCCGCCTATTGTTAGGGTTAGGTCTATGGTTTGAGATAGGCTTCAGGTTAGGTTAGATTTTAACTTAGTTTTAGGGAGTAAGTTTAGGGCTACTGTTAATTTTAGGATCAGTGTTAAAGTTGGAGTTAGCGTGAGGGTCAGGTTAGGGTTGGGTTTGAGCTTCAGGTGTCCGCCTAGGGTTAGGGTTAGGTGTATGGTTTGATTTAGGCTTCTGGTTAGGTTAGGTTTGAACTTAGTTTGAGGGAGTAAGTTTAGGGCTAATGGTAGTTTTCGGGTAACTGTTACTGTTGGAGTTAGCGTCAGGGCCAGGTTCGGGTTGGGGTTGAGCTTAAGGTGTCCGCCTAGGGTTAGGGTTAGGTGTATAGTTTGATTTAGGCTTCAGGTTAGGTTAGGTTTGAAGTTAGTTTGAGGGAGTAAGTTTAGGGCTACTGTTAGTTTTCGGTTAACTGATACAGTTGGAGTAAGCGTCAGGGTCACGTTAGGGTGGGGGTTAAGCATAAGGTGTCCGCCTAGGGTTAGGGTTAGGTCTATGATTTGATTTAGGCTTCAGGTTAGGTTAGGTTTGAACTTAGTTTGAGGGAGTCAGTTTAGGGCTACTGTTACTTTTCGGTTAACTGTTACGGTTGGAATAAGCGTCAGGGTCAGGTTAGGTTTGGGGTTGAGCTTAAGGTGTCCGCCTAGGGTTAGGGTTAGGTGTATGGTTTGATTTAGGCTTCAGGTTAGGTTAGGTTTGAACTTAGTTTGCGGAGTAAGTTTAGGGCTACTGTTAGTTTTCGTTTAACTGTTACGGTTGGAGTAAGCATCAGGGTCAGGTTAGGGTGGGGGTTAAGCATAAGGTGTCCGCCTAGGGTTAGGGTTAGGTCTATGGTTTCATTTAGGCTTCAGGTTAGGTTAGGATTGAACTTAGTTTGAGTGAGTAAGTTTAGGGCTACTGTTAGTTTTCGGTTCAATGTTACGTTTGGAGTTAGCGTGACGGTCCGCTTAGGGTTGGGGTTGAGCTTAAGGTGTCTGCCTATGGTTAGGGTTAGGTCTGTGGTTTGAGTTAGGCTTCAGGTTAGGCTAGGTTTGAACTTAGTTTGAGGGAGTAAGTTTAGGGCTACTGTTAGTTTTCGGTTAACTGTTACGGTTGGAGTAAGCGTCAGTGTCAGGTTAGTGGTGGGGTCAAGCTTAAGGTGTCCGCCTAGGGTTAGGGTTAGGTCTATTGTTTGAGTTAGGCTTCAGGTTAGGTTAGGTTTGAACTTAGTTTGAGGGAGTAAGTTTAGGGCTACTGTTAGTTTTCGGTTCAGTGTTACGGTTGGAGATAGCGTCAGGGTCAGGTTAGGGTTGTGATTGAGCTTCAGGTGTCCGCCTAGGGTTAGGGTTAGGTCTATTGTTTGAGTTAGGGTCCAGGTTAGGGTAGGTTTGAACTTAGTTTGAGGGAGTAAGTTTACGGCTACTCTTAGTTTTCGGTTCAGTGTTACGGTTGGAGATAGCGTCAGGGTCTGGTTAGGGTTGTGGTTGAGTTTCAGGTGTCCGCCTAGGGTTAGGGTTAGGTCTATGGTTTGAGTTAGGCTTCAAGTTAGGTTAGGTTTGAAGTTAGTTTGAGGGAGTAAGTTTAGGGCTACTGTTAGTTTTCGGGTAACTGTTACTGTTGGAGTTAGCGTCAGGGCCAGGTTAGGGTTGGGGTTGAGCTTAAGGTGTCCGCCTAGGGTTAAGGTTAGGTCTGTGATTTGAGTTAGGGTTCAGGTTAGGTTAGGTTTGAACTTAGTTTGAGGGAGTAAGTTTAGGGCTACTGTTAGTTTTCAGTTCAGTGTTACGGTTGGAGATAGCGTCAGGGTCAGGTTAGGGTTGTGGTTGAGCTTCAGGTTTCCGCCTTGGGTTAGGGTTAGGTCTATGGTTTCAGTTAGGCTTCAGGTCAGGTTAGGTTTGAACTTAGTTTGAGGGAGTAAGTTTAGGGCTACTGTTAGTTTTCGGTTCAGTGTTACGTTTGGAGTTAGCGTGAGGGTCCGGTTAGGGTTGGGGTTGAGCTTAAGGTGTCCGCCTAGGGTTAGGGTTAGGTCTATGGTTTGAGTTAGGCTTCAGGTTATGTTAGGTCTGAACTTAGTTTGAGGGATTAAGTTTAGGGCTACTGTTAGTTTTCGGTTAACTTTTAGGGTTGGAGTTAGCGTGAGGGTCAGGTTAGGGTTGGGTTTGAACTTCAGGTGTCCGCCTAGGGTTAGGGTTAGGTGTATGGTTTGATTTAGGCTTCAGGTTAGGTTAGGTTGGAACTTAGTTTGACGCAGTAAGTTTAGGGCTACTGGTAGTTTTCGGGTAACTGTTACGGTTTGAGTTAGCGTCAGGACCAGGTTAGGGTTGGGGTTGAGCTTAAGGTGTCCGCCTAGGGTTAGGGTTAGGTCTGTGATTTGAGTTAGGGTTCAGGTTAGGTTAGGTTTGAACTTAGTTTGAGGGAGTAAGTTTAGGGCTACTGTTAGTTTTCGGTTCAGTGTTACGGTTGGAGATAGCGTCAGGGTCAGGTTAGGGTTGGGGTTGAGCTTCTGGTTTCCGCCTTGGGTTAGGCTTAGGTTTATGGTTTGAGTTAGGAATCAGGTTAGGTTAGGTTTGAACTTAGTTTGAGGGAGTAAGTTTAGGGCTACTGTTATTTTTCGGTTCAGTGTTATGGTTGGAGATAGCGTCAGGGTCTGGTTAGGGTTGTGGTTGAGTTTCAGGTGTCCGCCTAGGGTTATGGTTAGGTCTGTGGTTTGAGTTAGGCTTCAAGTTAGGTTAGGTTTGAAGTTAGTTTGAGGGAGTAAGTTCAGGTCTACTGTTAGTTTTCGGTTCAGTGTTATGGTTGGAATTAGCGTGAGGGTCAGGTTAGGGTTGGTGATAAGCTTAAGGTGTCCGCCTAGGGTTAGGGTTAGGTCTGTGGTTTGAGTTAGGCTTCAGGTTAGGTTACTTTTGAACTTAGTTTGAGGGAATAAGTTTAGGGCTACTGTTAGTTTTCGGTTCAGTGTTACGGTTGGAGATAGCGTCAGGGTCAGGTTAGGGTTGGGGTTGAGCTTCAGGTGTCCGCCTAGGGTTAGGGTTAGGTCTATGGTTTGAGATAGGCTTCAGGTTAGATTAGGTTTTAACTTAGTTTTAGGGAGTAAGTTTAGGGCTACTGTTAATTTTAGGATCAGTGTTACGGTTGGAGTTAGCGTGAGGGTCAGGTTAGGGTTGGGTTTGAGCATCAGGTGTCCGCCAAGGGTGAGGGTTAGGTGTATGGTTTGATTTAGGCTTCAGGTTAGGTTAGGTTTGAACTTAGTTTGAGGGAGTAAGTTTAGGGCTATTGTTAGTTTTCGGGGTAACTGTTACGGTTGGAGTTAGCGTCACGGCCAGGTTATGGTTGGGGTTGAGCTTAAGGTGTCCGCCTAGGGTTAGGGTTAGGTGTATGGTTTGATTAAGGCTTCAGGTTAGGTTATGTTTGAACTTAGTTTGAGGGAGTAAGTTTAGGGCTACTGTTAGTTTTTGGTTAACTGTTACAGTTGGAGTAAGCGTCAGGGTCAGGTTAGGTTTGGGGATGATGTTAAGGTGTCCGCCTAGGGTTAGGGTTAGGTGTATGGTTTGATTTAGGCTTCAGATTAGGTTAGGTGTGAACTTAGTTTGAGGGAGTAAGTTTAGGGCTACTGTTAGTTTTCGGTACAGTGTTACGGTTGGAGTTAGCGTGAGGGTCAGGTTAGGGTTGGGGTTGAGCTTAAGGTGTCCTCCTAGGGTTAGGGTTAGGTCTGTGGTTTGAGTGAGGCTTCAGGTTAGGTTAGGTTTGAACTTAGTTTGAGGGAGTAAGTTTAGGGCTACTGTTAGTTTTCGGTTCAGTGTTACGGTTGGAGATAGCGTCAGGGTCAGGTTAGGGTTGTGATTGAGCTTCAGGTGTCCGCCTAGGGTTAGGGTTAGGTCTATGGTTTAAGTTAGGGTCCAGGTTAGGTTAGGTTTGAACTTAGTTTGAGGGAGTAAGTTTAGGGCTACTGTTAGTTTTCGGTTCAGTGTTACGGTTGGAGATAGCGTCAGGGTCTGGTTAGGGTTGTGGTTGTGTTTCAGGTGTCCGCCTAGGGTTAGGGTTAGGTCTATGGTTTGAGTTAGGCTTCAAGTTAGGTTAGGTTTGAAGTTAGTTTGAGGGAGTAAGTTTAGGGCTACTGTTAGTTTTCGGGTAACTGTTACTGTTGGAGTTAGCGTCAGGGCCAGGTTAGGGTTGGGGTTGAGCTTAAGGTGTCCGCCTAGGGTTAGGGTTAGGTGTATGGTTTGATTTAGGCTTCAGGTTAGGTTAGGTTTGAAGTTAGTTTGAGGGAGTAAGTTTAGGCCTATTGTTGGTTTTCGGTTAACTGTTACAGTTGGAGTAAGTGTCAGGGTCAGGTTAGGGTGGGCGTTAAGCATAAGGTGTCCGCCTAGGGTTAGGGTTAGGTCTATGATTTGATTTAGGCTTCAGGTTAGGTTAGGTTTGAACTTAGTTTGAGGGAGTCAGTTTAGGGCTACTGTTAGTTTTCTGTTAACTGTTAAGGTTGGAGTAAGCGTCAGGGTCAGGTTAGGGTTGGGGTCAAGCTTAAGGTGTCCACCTAGGGTTAGGGTTAGGTCTATTGTTTGAGTTAGGCTTCAGGTTAGGTTAGGTTTGAACTTAGTTTGAGGGAGTAAGTTTAGGGCTACTGTTAGTTTTCGGTACAGTGTTACGGTTGGAGTTAGCGTGAGGGTCAGGTTAGGGTTGGGGTTGATCTTAAGTTGTCCTCCTAGGGTTAGGGTAAGGTCTGTTCTTTGAGTGAGGCTTCAGGTTAGGTTAGGTTTGAACTTAGTTTGAGGGAGTAAGTTTAGGGCTACTGTTAGTTTTCGGTTCAGTGTTACGGTTGGAGATAGCGTCAGGGTCAGGTTAGTGTTGTGATTGAGCTTCAGGTGTCCGCCTAGGGTTAGGGTTAGGTCTATGGTTTGAGTTAGGGTCCAGGTTAGGGTAGGTTTGAACTTAGTTTGAGGGAGTAAGTTTAGGGCTACTGTTAGTTTTCGGTTCAGTGTTACGGTTGGAGTTAGCGTCAGGGTCTGGTTAGGGTTGTAGTTGAGTTTCAGGTGTCCGCCTAGGGTTAGGGTTAGGTCTATTGTTTGAGTTAGGCTTCAAGTTAGGTTAGGTTTGAACTTAGTTTGTGGGAGACAGTTTAGGGCTACTGTAAGTTTTCGTTTAACTGTTACGGTTGGAGTAAGCGTCAGGTTCAAGTTAGGGTGGGGGTTAAGCATAAGGTGTCCGCCTAGGGTTAGGGTTAGGTCTATGGTTTCATTTAGGCTTCAGGTTAGGTTAGGATTGAACTTAGTTTGAGGGAGTAAGTTTAGGGCTACTGTTAGTTTTCGGTTCAATATTACGTTTGGAGTTAGCGTGAGGATCCGGTTAGGGTTGGGGTTGAGCTTAAGGTGTCCGCCTAGGGTTAGGGTTAGGTCTGTGGTTTGAGTTAGACTTCAGGTTAGGTTATGTTTGAACTTAGTTTGAGGGAGTAAGTTTAGGGCTACTGTTAGTTTTCGGTTCAGGGTTACGGTTGGAGTTAGCGTGAGGGTCAGGTTAGGGTTGGGTTTGAACTTCAGGTGTCCGCCTAGGGTTAGGGTTAGGTGTATGGTTTGATTTAGGCTTCAGGTTAGGTTAGGTTGGAACTTAGTTTGAGGCAGTAAGTTTAGGGCTACTGTTAGTTTTCGGGTAACTTTTACGGTTGGAGTTAGCGTCAGGGCCAGGTTAGGGTTGGGGGTGAGCTTAAGGTGTCCGCCTAGGGTTAGGATTAGGTCTGTGATTTGAGTTAGGGTTCAGGTTACGTTAGGTTTGAACTTAGTTTGAGGGAGTAAGTTTAGGGCTACTGTTAGTTTTCGGTTCAGTGTTACGGTTGGAGATAGCGTCAGGGTCAGGTTAGGGTTGGGGTTGAGCTTCAGGTTTCCGCCTTGGGTTAGGGTTAGGTCTATGGTTTGAGTTAGGCTTCAGGTTAGGTTAGGTTTGAACTTAGTTTGAGGGAGTAAGTTTAGGGCTACTGTTAGTTTTCGGTTCAGTGTTACGGTTGGAGATAGCGTCAGGGTCTGGTTAGGGTTGTGGTTGCGTTTCAGGTGTCCGCCTAGGGTTAGGGTTAGGTCTATGGTTTGAGTTAGGGTCCAGGTTAGGGTAGGTTTGAACTTAGTTTGAGGGAGTAAGTTTAGGGCTACTGTTAGTTTTCGGTTCAGTGTTACGGTTGGAGATAGCGTCAGGGTCAGGTTAGGGTTGGGGTTGAGCTTCAGGTTTCCGCCTTGGGTTAGGCTTAGGTCTATGGTTTGAGTTAGGAATCAGGTTAGGTTAGGTTTGAACTTAGTTTGAGGGAGTAAGTTTAGGGCTACTGTTATTTTTCGGTTCAGTGTTATGGTTGGAGTTAGCGTCAGGGTCTGGTTAGGGTTGTGGTTGAGTTTCAGGTGTCCGCCTAGGGTTAGGGTTAGGTCTGTGGTTTGAGTTAGGCTTCAAGTTAGGTTAGGTTTGAAGTTAGTTTGAGGGAGTAAGTTTAGGGCTACTGTTAGTTTTCGGGTAACTGTTACTGTTGGAGTTAGCGTCAGGGCCAGGTTAGGGTTGTGGTTGAGCTTAAGGTGTCCGCCTAGGGTTAGGGTTAGGTGTATGGTTTGATTTAGGCTTCAGGTTAGGTTAGGTTTGAAGTTAGTTTGAGGGAGTAAGTTTAGGGCTATTGTTAGTTTTCGGTTAACTGTTACAGTTGGAGGAAGCGTCAGGGTCAGGTTAGGGTGGGGGTTAAGCATAAGGTGTCCGCCTAGGGTTAGGGTTAGGTCTATGATTTGATTTAGGCTTCAGGTTAGGTTAGGTTTGAACTTAGTTTGAGGGAGTCAGTTTAGGGCTACTGTTAGTTTTCGGTTAACTGTTAAGGTTGGAGTAAGCGTCAGGGTCAGGTTAGGTTTGGGGTTGAGCTTAAGTGTCCGCCTAGGGTTAGGGTTATGTGTATGGTTTGATTTAGGCTTCAGGTTAGGTTAGGTTTGAACTTAGTTTGAGGGAGTAAGTTTAGGGCTACTGTTAGTTTTCGGTTAACTGTTACGGTTGGAGTAAGCGTCAGGGTCAGGTTAGGGTGGGCGTTAAGCATAAGGTGTCCGCCTAGGGTTAGGGTTAGGTCTATGATTTGATTTAGGCTTCAGGTTAGGTTAGGTTTGAACTTAGTTTGAGGGAGTCAGTTTAGGGCTACTGTTAGTTTTCTGTTAACTGTTAAGGTTGGAGTAAGCGTCAGGGTCAGGTTAGGGTTGGGGTCAAGCTTAAGGTGTCCACCTAGGGTTAGGGTTAGGTCTATTGTTTGAGTTAGGCTTCAGGTTAGGTTAGGTTTGAACTTAGTTTGAGGGAGTAAGTTTAGGGCTACTGTTAGTTTTCGGTACAGTGTTACGGTTGGAGTTAGCGTGAGGGTCAGGTTAGGGTTGGGGTTGATCTTAAGTTGTCCTCCTAGGGTTAGGGTAAGGTCTGTTCTTTGAGTGAGGCTTCAGGTTAGGTTAGGTTTGAACTTAGTTTGAGGGAGTAAGTTTAGGGCTACTGTTAGTTTTCGGTTCAGTGTTACGGTTGGAGATAGCGTCAGGGTCAGGTTAGTGTTGTGATTGAGCTTCAGGTGTCCGCCTAGGGTTAGGGTTAGGTCTATCGTTTGAGTTAGAGTCCAGGTTAGGGTAGGTTTGAACTTAGTTTGAGGGAGTAAGTTTAGGGCTACTGTTAGTTTTCGGTTCAGTGTTACGGTTGGAGTTAGCGTCAGGGTCTGGTTAGGGTTGTAGTTGAGTTTCAGGTGTCCGCCTAGGGTTAGGGTTAGGTCTATTGTTTGAGTTAGGCTTCAAGTTAGGTTAGGTTTGAACTTAGTTTGTGGGAGACTGTTTAGGGCTACTGTAAGTTTTCGTTTAACTGTTACGGTTGGAGTAAGCGTCAGGTTCAAGTTAGGGTGGGGGTTAAGCATAAGGTGTCCGCCTAGGGTTAGGGTTAGGTCTATGGTTTCATTTAGGCTTCAGGTTAGGTTAGGATTGAACTTAGTTTGAGGGAGTAAGTTTAGGGCTACTGTTAGTTTTCGGTTCAATATTACGTTTGGAGTTAGCGTGAGGATCCGGTTAGGGTTGGGGTTGAGCTTAAGGTGTCCGCCTAGGGTTAGGGTTAGGTCTGTGGTTTGAGTTAGACTTCAGGTTAGGTTATGTTTGAACTTAGTTTGAGGGAGTAAGTTTAGGGCTACTGTTAGTTTTCGGTTCAGGGTTACGGTTGGAGTTAGCGTGAGGGTCAGGTTAGGGTTGGGTTTGAACTTCAGGTGTCCGCCTAGGGTTAGGGTTAGGTGTATGGTTTGATTTAGGCTTCAGGTTAGGTTAGGTTGGAACTTAGTTTGAGGCAGTAAGTTTAGGGCTACTGTTAGTTTTCGGGTAACTTTTACGGTTGGAGTTAGCGTCAGGGCCAGGTTAGGGTTGGGGGTGAGCTTAAGGTGTCCGCCTAGGGTTAGGATTAGGTCTGTGATTTGAGTTAGGGTTCAGGTTAGGTTAGGTTTGAACTTAGTTTGAGGGAGTAAGTTTAGGGCTACTGTTAGTTTTCGGTTCAGTGTTACGGTTGGAGATAGCGTCAGGGTCAGGTTAGGGTTGGGGTTGAGCTTCAGGTTTCCGCCTTGGGTTAGGGTTAGGTCTATGGTTTGAGTTAGGCTTCAGGTTAGGTTAGGTTTGAACTTAGTTTGAGGGAGTAAGTTTAGGGCTACTGTTATTTTTCGGTTCAGTGTTACGGTTGGAGATAGCGTCAGGGTCTGGTTAGGGTTGTGGTTGAGTTTCAGGTGTCCGCCTAGGGTTAGGGTTAGGTCTATGGTTTGAGTTAGGGTTCAAGTTAGGTTAGGTTTGAAGTTAGTTTGAGGGAGTAAGTTTAGGGCTACTGTTAGTTTTCGGGTAACTGTTACTGTTGGAGTTAGCGTCAGGTCCAGGTTAGGGTTGGGGTTGAGCTTAAGGTGTCCGCCTAGGGTTAGGGTTAGGTGTATGGTTTGATTTAGGCTTCAGGTTAGATTAGGTTTGAAGTTAGTTTGAGGGTGTAAGTTCAGGGCTACTGTTAGTTTTCGGTTAACTGTTACAGTTGGAGTAAGCGTCAGGGTCAGGTTAGGGTGGGGGTTAAGCATAAGTTGTCCGCCTAGGGTTAGGGTTAGGTCTATGATTTGATTTAGGCTTCAGGTTAGGTTAGGTTTGAGCTTAGTTTGATGGAGTCAGTTTAGGGCTATTGTTAGTTTTCGGTTAACTGTTACGGTTGGAGTAAGCGTCAGGGTCAGGTTAGTTTTGGGGTTGAGCTTAAGTTGTCCGCCTAGGGTTAGCGTTAGGTGTATGGTTTGATTTAGGCTTCAGGTTAGGTTAGGTTTGAACTTAGTTTGAGGGAGTAAGTTTAGGGCTACTGTTAGTTTTTGGTTCAGTGTTACGTTTGGAGTTAGCATGAGGGTCCGGTTAGGGTTGGGGTTGAGCTTAAGTTGTCCGCCTAGGGTTAGGGTTAGGTCTGCGGTTTGAGTTAGGCTTCAGGTCAGGTTAGGTTTGAACTTAGTTTGAGGGAGTAAGTTTAGGGCTACTGTTAGTTTTCGGTTCAGTGTTACGGTTGGAGATAGCGTCAGGGTCAGGTTAGGTTTGGAGTTGAGCTTAAAGTGTCTGCCTAGGGTGAGGGTTAGGTCTGTGGTTTGATTTAGGCTTCAGGTTAGGTTAGGTTTGAACTTAGTTTGAGAGAGTAAGTTTAGGGCTACTGTTAGTTCTCGGTTCAGTGTTACGGTTGGAGATAGCGTCAGGGTCAGGTAAGGGTAGGGGTTGAGCTTCAGGTGTCCGCCTATTGTTACCGTTATGTCTATGATTTGAGTTAGGCTTCAGGTTATGTTAGGTTTGAACTTAGTTTGAGGGAGTAAGTTTAGGCCTATTGTATTTTTTGGTTCAGTGTTACAGTTGAATTTAGCCTCAGGGTTAGGTAAGGGTTGGGGTCAAGCTTAAGGTGTCCGCCTAGGGTTAGGGTTAGGTCTATTGTTTGAGTTAGGCTTCAGGTTAGGTTAGGTTTGAACTTAGTTTGAGGGAGTAAGTTTAGGGCTACTGTTAGTTTTCGTTTCAGTGTTACGGTTGGAGTTAGCGTGAGGGTCAGGTTAGGGTTGGGGTTGAGCTTAACGTGTCCTCCTAGGGTTAGGGTTAGGTCTGTGGTTTGAGTTAGGCTTCAGGTTAGGTTAGGTTTGAACTTACTTTGAGGGAGTAAGTTTAGGGCTACTGTTAGTTTTCGGTTCAGTGTTACGGTTGGAGATAGCGTTAGGGTCAGGTTAGGTTTGGGGTTGAGCTTCAGGTGTCCGCCTAGAGTTAGGGTTAGGTCTATGGTTTGAGTTAGGCTTCAAGTTAGGTTAGGTTTAAAGTTAGTTTGAGGGAGTAAGTTTAGGGCTACTGTTAGTTTTCGGGTAACTGTTACTGTTGGCGTTAGCGTCAGGGCCAGGTTAGCGTTGGGGTTGAGCTTAAGGTGTCCGCCTAGGGTTAGGGTTAGGTGTATGGTTTGATTTAGGCTTCAGGTTAGGTTAGGTTTGAAGTTAGTTTGAGGCAGTAAGTTTAGGGCTATTGTTAGTTTTCGGTTAACTGTTACAGTTGGAGTAAGCGTCAGGGTCAGGTTAGGGTGGGGGTTAAGCATAAGGTGTCCGCCTAGGGTTAGGGTTAGGTCTATGATTTGATTTAGGCTTCAGGTTAGGTTAGGTTTGAACTTAGTTTGAGGGAGTGAGTTTAGGGCTACTGTTTGTTTTCGGTTAACTGTTATGGTTGGAGTAAGCGTCAGGGTCAGGTTAGGTTTGGGGTTGAGCTTAAGGTGTCCGCCTAGGGTTAGGTTTAGGTGTATGGTTTGATTTAGGCTTCAGGTTAGGTTAGGTTTGAACTTAGTTTGAGGGAGTAAGTTTAGGGCTACTGTTAGTTTTCGTTTAACTGTTACGGTTGGAGTAAGCGTCAGGGTCAGGTTAGGGTGGGGGTTAAGTATAAGGTGTCCGCCTAGGGTTAGGGTTAGGTCTATGGTTTCATTTAGGCTTCAGGTTAGGTTAGGATTGAACTTAGTTTGAGGGAGTAAGTTTAGGGCCACTGTTAGTTTTCGGTTCAGTGTTACGGTTCGATTTAGCTTCAGGGTCAGGTTAGGTTTGGGGTTAAGCTTAAGGTGTCCTCCTAGGGTTAGGGTTAGTTCTATTGTTTGAGTTAGGCTTCAGGTTAGGTTACGTTTGAACTTAGTTTGGGGGAGACAGTTTAGGGCTACTATTAGTTTTCATTTAACTGTTACGGTTGGAGTAAGCGTCAGGGTCAGGTTAGGGTGGGGGTTAAGCATAAGGTGTCCGCCTTGGGTTAGGGTTAGGTCTATGGTTTCATTTAGGCTTCAGGTTAGGTTAGGATTGAACTTAGTTTGAGGGAGTAAGTTTAGGGCTACTGTTAGTTTTCGGTTCAATGTTACGTTTGGATTTAGTGTGAGGGTCCGGTTAGGGTTGGGGTTGAGCTTAAGGTGTTCGCCTAGGGTTAGGGTTAGGTCTGTGGTTTGAGTTAGGCGTCAGGTTAGGTTAGGTTTGAACCTAGTTTGAGGGAGTAAGTTTAGGGCTACTGTTAGTTTTCGGCTAACTGTTACGGTTGGAGTAAGCGTCAGGGTCAGGTTAGGTTTGGGGTCAAGCTTAAGGTGTCCGCCTAGGGTTAGGGTTAGGACTATTGTTTGAGTTAGTCTTCAGGTTAGGTTAGGTTTGAACTTAGTTTTAGGGAGTAAGTTTAGGGCTACTGTTAGTTTTCGGTTCAGTGTTACGGTTGGAGTTAGCGTGAGGGTCAGGTTATGGTTGGGGTTGTGCTTAAGGTGTCCTCATAGGGTTAGGGTTAGGTCTGTGGTTTGAGTTAGGCTTCAGGTTAGGTTAGGTTTGAACTTAGTTTGAGGGAGTAAGTTTAGGGCTACTGTTAGTTTTCGGGTAACTGTTAATGTTGGTGTTAGCGTCAGGGACAGGTTAGGGTTGGGGTTGAGCTTAAGGTGTCCGCCTAGGGTTAGGGTTAGGTGTATGGTTTCATTTAGGCTTCAGGTTAGGTTAGGTTGGAACTTAGTTTGAGGCAGGAAGTTTAGGGCTACTATTAGTTTTCGGGTAACTGTTACGGTTGGAGTTAGCGTCAAGGCCAGGTTAGGGTTGGGGTTGAGCTTAAGGTGTCCGCCTAGGTTTAGGGTTAGGTCTGTGGTTTGAGTTAGGCTTCAGGTTAGGTTAGGTATGAACTTAGTTTGAGGGAGTAAGTTTAGGGCTACTGTTAGTTTTCGGTTCAGTGTTACGGTTGGAGATAGCGTCAGGGTCAGGTTAGGGTAGGGGTTGAGCTTCAGGTGTCCGCCTAGGGTTAGGGTTAGGGCTATTGTTTGAGTTAGGCTTCAGGTTAGGTTAGGTTTGAACTTAGTTTGAGGTAGTAAGTTTAGGGCTACTGTTAGTTTTCGGTTCAGTGTTACGGTTGGAGTTAGCGTGAGGGTCAGGTTAGGGTTGGGGTTGAGCTTAAGGTGTCCTTCTAGGGTTAGGGTTAGGTCTGTGGTTTGAGTTAGGCTCCAGGTTAGGTTAGGTTTGAACTTAGTTTGAGGGAGTAAGTTTAGGGCTACTGTTAGTTTTCGGTTCAGTGTTACGGTTGGAGATAGCATCAGGGTCTGGTTAGGTTTGTGGTTGAGTTTCAGGTGTCCGCCTAGGGTTAGGGTTAGGTCTATGGTTTGAGTTAGGCTTCAAGTTAGGTTAGGTTTGAAGTTAGTTTGAGGGAGTAAGTTTAGGGCTACTGTTAGTTTTCGGGTAACTGTTACTGTTGGAGTTAGCGTCAGGGCCAGGTTAGGGTTGGGGTTGAGCTTAAGGTGTCCGCCTAGGGTTAGTGTTAGGTGTATGGTTGATTTAGGCTTCAGGTTAGGTTAGGTTTGAAGTTAGTTTGAGGGAGTAAGTTTAGGGCTACTGTTAGTTTTTGGTTAACTGTTACAGTTGGAGTACGCGGCAATGTCAGGTTAGGGTGGGGGTTAAGCATAAGGTGTCCGCCTAGGGTTAGGGTTAGGTCTATGGTTTCATTTAGGCTTCAGGTTAGGTTAGGTTTGAACTTAGTTTCAGGGAGTCAGTTTAGGGCTACTGTTAGTTTTCGGTTAACTGTTACGGTTGGAGTAAGCGTCAGGGTCAGGTTAGGTTTGGGGTTGAGCTTAAGGTGTCCGCCTAGGGTTAGGGTTAGGTGTATGGTTTGATTTAGGCTTCAGGTTAGGTTAGGTTTGAACTTAGTTTGAGGAAGTAAGTTTAGGGCGACTGTTAGTTTTCGTTTAACTGTTACAGTTGGAGTAAGCGTCAGGGTCAGGTTAGGGTGGGGGTTAAGCATAAGGTGTCCGCCTAGGGTTAGGGTTAGGTCTATGGTTTCATTTAGGCTTCAGGTTAGGTTAGGATTGAACTTAGTTTGAGGGAGTAAGTTTAGGGCCACTGTTAGTTTTCGGTTCAGTGTTACGGTTGGATTTAGCCTCAGGGTCAGGTTAGGGTTGGGGTTAAGCTTAAGGTGTCCGCCTAGGGTTAGGGTTAAGTCTATTGTTTGAGTTAGGCTTCAGGTTAGGTTAGGTTTGAACTTAGTTTGAGGGAGACAGTTTAGGGCTACTGTTAGTTTTCGTTTAACTGTTACGGTTGGAGTAAGCGTCAGGGTCAGGTTAGGGTGGGGGTTAAGCATAAGGTGTCCGCCTAGGGTTAGGGTTAGCTCTATGGTTTCATTTAGGCTTCAGGGTAGGTTAGGATTGAACTTAGTTTGAGGGAATAAGTTTAGGGCTACTGTTAGTTTTCGGTTCAATGTTACGTTTGGAGTTAGCGTGACGGTCCGGTTAGGGTTGGGTTTGAGCTTAAGGTGTCTTTAGGGTTAGGTCTGTGGTTTGAGTTAGGCTTCAGGTTAGGTTAGGTTTGAACTTAGTTTGAGGGAGTAAGTTTAGGGCTACTGTTAGTTTTCGGTTAACTGTTACGGTTGGAGTAAGCGTCAGGGTCAGGTTAGGGTTGGGGTCAAGCTTAAGGTGTCAGCCAAGGGTTAGGGTTAGGTCTATTGTTTGAGTTAGGCTTCAGGTTAGGTTAGGTTTGAACTTAGTTTGAGCGAGTATGTTTAGGGCTACTGTTAGTTTTCGGTACAGTGTTACGGTTGGAGTTAGCGTGAGGGTCAGGTTAGGGTTGGGGTTGAGCTTAAGGTGTCCTCCTAGGGTTAGGGTTAGGTCTGTGGTTTGAGTGAGGCTTCAGGTTAGGTTAGGTTTGAACTTAGTTTGAGGCAGTAAGTTTAGGGCTACTGTTAGTTTTCGGTTCAGTGTTACGGTTGGAGATAGCGTCAGGGTCAGGTTAGGGTTGTGATTGAGCTTCAGGTGTCCGCCTAGGGTTAGGGTTAGGTCTATGGTTTGAGTTAGGGTCCAGGTTTGGGTAGGTTTGAACTTAGTTTGAGGGAGTAAGTTTAGGGCTACTGTTAGTTTTCGGTTCAGTGTTACGGTTGGAGATAGCGTCAGGGTCTGGTTAGGGTTGTGGTTGAGTTTCAGGTGTCCGCCTAGGGTTAGGGTTAGGTCTATGGTTTGAGTTAGGCTTCAAGTTAGGTTAGGTTTGAAGTTAGTTTGAGGGAGTAAGTTTAGGACTACTGTTAGTTTGCGGGTAACTGTTACTGTTGGAGTTAGCGTCAGGGCCAGGTTAGGGTTGGGATTGAGCTTAAGGTGTCCGCCTAGGGTTAGGGTTAGGTCTATTGTTTGAGTTAGGCTTCAGGTTAGGTTAGGTTTGAACTTAGTTTGAGGGAGTAAGTTTAGGGCTACTGATAGTTTTCGTTTAACTGTTACGGTTGGAGTAAGCGTCACGGTCAAGTTAGGGTGGGGGTTAAGCATAAGGTGTCCGCCTAGGATTAGGGTTATGTCTTTGGTTTCATTTAGGCTTCAGGTTAGGTTAGGGTTGAATTTAGTTTGAGGGAGTAAGTTTAGGGCTACTGTTAGTTTTCGGTTCAATGTTACGTTTGGAGTTAGCGTGAGGGTCCGGTTAGGGTTGGGGTTGAGCTTAAGGTGTCGGCCTAGGGTTAGGGTTAGGTGTATGGTTTGATTTAGGCTTCAGGTTAGGTTAGGTTTGAACTTAGTTTGAGGAAGTAAGTTTAGGGCTACTGTTAGTTTTCGTTTAACTGTTACAGTTGGAGTAAGCGTCAGGGTCAGGTTAGGGTGGGGGTTAAGCATAAGGTGTCTGCCTAGGGTTAGGGTTAGGTCTATGGTTTCATTTAGGCTTCAGGTTAGGTTAGGATTGAACTTAGTTTGAGGGAGTAAGTTTAGGGCCACTGTTAGTTTTCGGTTCAGTGTTTCGGTTGGATTTAGCCTCAGGGTCAGGTTAGGGTTGGGGTTAAGCTTAAGGTGCCCGCCTAGGGTTAGGGTTAAGTCTATTGTTTGAGTTAGGCTTCAGGTTAGGTTAGGTTTGAACTTAGTTTGAGGGAGACAGTTTAGGGCTACTGTTAGTTTTCGTTTAACTGTTACGGTTGGAGTAAGCGTCAGGGTCTGGTTAGGGTGGGGGTTAAGCATAAGGTGTCCGCCTAGGGTTAGGGTTAGCTCTATGGTTTCATTTAGGCTTCAGGGTAGGTTAGGATTGAACTTAGTTTGAGGGAGTAAGTTTAGGGCTACTGTTAGTTTTCGGTTCAATGTTACGTTTGGAGTTAGCGTGACGGTCCGGTTAGGGTTGGGGTTGAGCTTAAGGTGTCTGCCTAGGGTTAGGGTTAGGTCTGTTGTTTGAGTTAGGCTTCAGGATAGGTTAGGTTTGAACTTAGTTTGAGGGAGTCAGTTTAGGGCTACTGTTAGTTTTCGGTTAACTGTTACGGTTGGAGTAAGCGTCAGGGTCAGGTTAGGGTTGGGGTCAAGCTTAAGGTGTCAGCCAAGGGTGAGGGTTAGGTCTATTGTTTGAATTAGGCTTCAGGTTAGGTTAGGTTTTAACTTAGTTTGAGCGAGTATGTTTAGGGCTTCTGTTAGTTTTCGGTACAGTGTTACGGTTGGAGTTAGCGTGAGGGTCAGGTTAGGGTTGGGGTTGAGCTTAAGGTGTCCTCCTAGGGTTAGGGTTAGGTCTGTGGTTTGAGTGAGACTTCAGGTTAGGTTAGGTTTGAACTTAGTTTGAGGCAGTAAGTTTAGGGCTACTGTTAGTTTTCGGTTCAGTGTTACGGTTGGAGATAGCGTCAGGGTCAGGTTAGGCTTGTGATTGAGCTTCAGGTGTCCGCCTAGGGTTAGGGTTAGGTCTATGGTTTGAGTTAGGGTCCAGGTTAGGGTAGGTTTGAACTTAGTTTGAGGGAGTAAGTTTAGGGCTATTGTTAGTTTTCGGTTCAGTGTTACGGTTGGAGATAGCGTCAGGGTCTGGTTAGGGTTGTGGTTGAGTTTCAGGTGTCTGCCTAGGGTTAGGGTTAGGTCTATGGTTTGAGTTAGGCTTCAAGTTAGGTTAGGTTTGAAGTTAGTTTGAGGGAGTAAGTTTAGGGCTACTGTTAGTTTTCGGGTAACTGTTACTGTTGGAATTAGCGTCAGGGCCAGGTTAGGGTTGGGGTTGAGCTTAAGGTGTCCGCCTAGGGTTAGGGTTAGCTCTATTGTTTGAGTTAGGCTTCAGGTTAGGTTAGGTTTGAACTTAGTTTGAGGGAGTAAGTTTAGGGCTTCTGATAGTTTTCGTTTAACTGTTACGGTTGGAGTAAGCGTCAGGGTCAAGTTAGGGTGGGGGTTAAGCATAAGGTATCCGCCTAGGATTAGGGTTAGGTCTTTGGTTTCATTTAGGCTTCAGGTTAGGTTAGGATTGAATTTAGTTTGAGGGAGTAAGTTTAGGGCTACTGTTAGTTTTCGGTTCAATGTTACGTTTGGAGTTAGCGTGAGGGTCCGGTTAGGGTTGGGGTTGAGCTTAAGGTGTCCGCCTAGGGTTAGGGTTAGGTCTGTGGTTTGAGTTAGGCTTCAGGTTAGGTTAGGTTTGAACTTAGTTTGAGGGAGTAAGTTTAGGGCTACTGTTAGTTTTCGGTTCAGTGTTACGGTTGGAGATAGCGTCAGGGTCAGGTTAGGGTTGGGGTTGAGCTTCAGGTTTCCGCCTTGGGTTATGGTTAGGTCTATGGTTTGAGTTAGGCTTCAGGTCAGGTTAGATTTGAACTTAGTTTGAGGGAGTAAGTTTAGGGCTACTGTTAGTTTTCGGTTCAGTGTTACGTTTGGAGTTAGCGTGAGGGTCCGGTTAGGGTTGGGGTTTAGCTTAAGGTGTCCGCCTAGGGTTAGGGTTAGGTCTATGGTTTGAGTTAGGCTTCAGGTTAGGTTAGGTCTGAACTTAGTTTGAGGGATTAAGTTTAGGGCTACTGTTAGTTTTCGGTTAACTTTTACGGTTGGAGTTAGCGTGAGGGTCAGGTTAGGGTTGGGTTTGAACTTCAGCTATCCGCCTAGGGTTAGGGTTAGGTGTATGGTTTGATTTAGGCTTCAGGTTAGGTTAGGTTGGAACTTAGTTTGAGGCAGTTAGTTTAGGGCTACTGGTAGTTTTCGGGTAACTGTTACGGTTGGAGTTAGTGTCAGGGACAGGTTAGGGTTGGGGTTGAGCTTAAGGTGTCCGCCTAGGGTTAGGGTTAGGTCTGTGATTTGAGTTAGGGTTCAGGTTAGGTTAGGTTTGAACTTAGTTTGAGGGAGTAAGTTTAGGGCTACTGTTAGTTTTCGGTTCAGTGTTACGGTTGGAGATAGCGTCAGGGTAAGGTTAGGGTTGGGGTTGAGCTTCAGGTTTCCGCCTTGGGTTAGGGTTAGGTCTATGGTTTGATTTAGGCTTCAGGTTAGGTTAGGTTTGAACTTAGTTTGAGGGAGTAAGTTTAGGGCTACTGTTAGTTTTCGGTTCAGTGTTATGGTTGGAGATAGCGTCAGGGTCTGGTTAGGGTTGTGGTTGAGTTTCAGGTGTCCGCCTAGGGTTAGGGTTAGTTCTATGGTTTGAGTTAGGCTTCAAGTTAGGTTAGGTTTGAAGTTAGTTTGAGGGAGTAAGTTTAGGGCTACTGTTAGTTTTCGGGTAACTGTTACTGTTGGAGTTAGCGTCAGGGCCATGTTAGGGTTGGGGTTGAGCTTAAGGTGTCCGCCTAGGGTTAGGGTTAAGTGTATGGTTTGATTTAGGCTTCAGGTTAGGTTAGGTTTGAAGTTAGTTTGAGGGAGTAAGTTTAGGGCTATTGTTAGTTTTCGGTTAACTGTTACAGTTGGAGTAAGCCTCAGGGTCAGGTTAGGGTGGGGGTTAAGCATAAGGTGTCCGCCTAGGGTTAGGGTTAGGTCTATGATTTGATTTAGGCTTCAGGTTAGGTTAGGTTTGAACTTAGTTTGAGGGAGTCAGTTTAGGGCTACTGTTAGTTTTCGGTTAACTGTTAAGGTTGGAGTAAGCGTCAGGGTCAGGTTAGGTTTGGGGTTGAGCTTAAGGTGTCCGCCTAGGGTTAGGGTTATGTGTATGGTTTGATTTAGGCTTCAGGTTAGGTTAGGTTTGAACTTAGTTTGAGTGAGTAAGTTTGGGGCTACTGTTAGTTTTCGGTTAACTGTTACGGTTGGAGTAAGCGTCAGGGTCCGGTTAGGGTGGGCGTTAAGCATAAGGTGTCCGCCTAGGGTTAGGGTTAGGTCTATGATTTGATTTAGGCTTCAGGTTAGGTTAGGTTTGAACTTAGTTTGAGGGAGTCACTTTCGGGCTACTGTTAGTTTTCGGTTAACTGTTAAGGTTGGAGTAAGCGTCAGGGTCAGGTTAGGGTTGGGGCCAAGCTTAAGCTGTCCACCTATGGCTAGGGTTAGGTCCATTGTTTGAGTTAGGCTTCAGGTTAGGTTAGGTTTGAACTTAGTTTGAGGGAGTAAGTTTAGGGCTACTGTTAGTTTTCGGTACAGTGTTACGGTTGGAGTTAGCGTGAGGGTCAGGTTAGGGTTGGGGTTGAGCTTAAGGTGTGCTCCTAGGGTTAGGGTTAGGTCTGTTCTTTGAGTGAGGCGTCAGGTTAGGTTAGGTTTGAACTTAGTTTGAGGGAGTAAGTTTAGGGCTACTGTTAGTTTTCGGTTCAGTGTTACGGTTGGAGATAGCGTCAGGGTCAGGTTAGGGTTGTGATTGAGCTTCAGGTGTCCGCCTAGGGTTAGGCTTAGGTCTATGGTTTGAATTAGGGTCCAGGTTAGGGTAGGTTTGAACTTAGTTTGAGGGAGTAAGTTTAGGGTTACTGTTAGTTTTCGGTTCAGTGTTACGGTTGGAGATAGCGTCAGGGTCTGGTTAGGGTTAGAGTTGAGTTTCAGGTGTCCGCCTAGGGTTAGGGTTAGGTCTATTGTTTGAGTTAGGCTTCAAGTTAGGTTAGGTTTGAACTTAGTTTGTGGGAGACAGTTTAGGGCTACTGTTAGTTTTCGTTTAACTGTTACGGTTGGAGTAAGCGTCAGGTTCAAGTTAGGTTGGGAGTTAAGCATAAGGTGTCCGCCTAGGGTTAGGGTTAGGTCTATGGTTTCATTTAGGCTTCAGGTTAGGTTACGATTGAACTTAGTTTGAGGGAGTAAGTTTAGGGCTACTGTTAGTTTTCGGTTCAATATTACGTTTGGATTTAGCGTGAGGGTCCGGTTAGGGTTGGGGTTGAGCTTAAGGTGTCCGCCTAGGGTTAGGGTTAGGTCTGTGGTTTGAGTTAGATTTCAGGTTAGGTTATGTTTGAACTTAGTTTGAGGGAGTAAGTTTAGGGCTACTGTTAGTTTTCGGTACAGTGTTACGGTTGGAGTTAGCGTGAGGGTCAGGTTAGGGTTGGGTTTGAACTTCAGGTGTCCGCCTAGGGTTAGGGTTAGGTGTATGGTTTGATTTAGGCTTCAGGTTAGGTTAGGTTGGAACTTAGTTTGAGGCAGTAAGTTTAGGGCTACTGTTAGTTTTCGGGTAACTGTTACGGTTGGAGTTAGCGTCAGGGCCGGGTTAGGGTTGGGGGTGAGCTTAAGGTGTCCGCCTAGGGTTAGGATTAGGTCTGTGATTTGAGTTAGGGTTCAGGTTAGGTTAGGTTTGAACTTAGTTTGAGGGAGTACGTTTAGGGCTAATGTTAGTTTTCGGTTCAGTGTTACGGTTGGAGATACCGTCAGGGTCAGGTTAGGGTTGGGGTTGAGCTTCAGGTTTCCGCCTTGGGTTAGGGTTAGGTCTATGGTTTGAGTTAGGCTTCAGGTTAGGTTAGGTTTGAACTTAGTTTGAGGGAGTAAGTTTAGGGCTACTGTTAGTTTTCGGTTCAGTGTTACGGTTGGAGATAGCGTCAGGGTCTGGTTAGGGTTGTGGTTGAGTTTCAGGTGTCCGCCTAGGGTTAGGGTTAGGTCTATGGTTTGAGGTAGGCTTCAAGTTAGGTTAGGTTTGAAGTTAGTTTGAGGGAGTAAGTTTAGGGCTACTGTTAGTTTTCGGGTAACTGTTACTGTTGGAGTTAGCGTCAGGTCCAGGATAGGGTTAGTGTTGAGCTTAAGGTGTCCGCCTAGGGTTAGGGTTAGGTGTATGGTTTGATTTAGGCTTCAGGTTAGGTTAGGTTTGAAGTTAGTTTGAGGGAGTAAGTTTAGGGCTACTGTTAGTTTTCGGTTCAGTGTTACGGTTGGAGTTAGCGTCAGGTCCAGGTTAGGGTTGGGGTTGAGCTTAAGGTGTCCGCCTAGGGTTAGGGTTAGGTGTATGGTTTGATTTAGCCTTCAGGTTAGATTAGGTTTGAAGTTAGTTTGAGGGTGTAAGTTCAGGGCTACTGTTAGTTTTCGGTTAACTGTTACAGTTGGAGTAAGCGTCAGGGTCAGGTTAGGGTGGGGGTTAAGCATAAGTTGTCCGCCTAGGGTTAGGGTTAGGTCTATGATTTGATTTAGGCTTCAGGTTAGGTTAGGTTTGAACTTAGTTTGATGGAGTCAGTTTAGGGCTATTGTTAGTTTTCGGTTAACTGTTACGGTTGGAGTAATCGTCAGGGTCAGGTTAGGTTTGGGGTTGAGCTTAAGGTGTCCGCCTAGGGTTAGCGTTAGGTGTATGGTTTGATTTAGGCTTCAGGTTGGGTTAGGTTTGAACTTAGTTTGAGGGAGTAAGTTTAGGGCTACTGTTAGTTTTTGGTTCAGTGTTACGTTTGGAGTTAGCATGAGGGTCCGGTTAGGGTTGGGGTTGAGCTTAAGGTGTCCGCCAAGGGTTAGAGTTAGGTCTGCGGTTTGAGTTAGGCTTCAGGTCAGGTTAGGTTTGAACTTAGTTTGAGGGAGTAAGTTTAGGGCTACTGTTAGTTTTCGGTTCAGTGTTACGGTTGGAGATAGCGTCAGGGTCAGGTTAGGGTTGGGGTTGAGCTTCAGGTGTCCGCCTAGGGTTAGGGTTAGGTCTATGGTTTGAGATAGGCATCAGGTTAGATTAGGTTTTAACTTAGTTTGAGGGAGTAAGTTTAGGGCTACTGTTAGTTTTCGGGTAACTGTTACGGTTGGAGTTAGCGTCACGGCCAGGTTATGGTTGGGGTTGAGCTTAAGGTGTCCGCCTAGGGTTAGGGTTAGGTGTATGGTTTGATTAAGGCTTCAGGTTAGGTTATGTTTGAACGTAGTTTGAGGGAGTAAGTTTAGGGCTACTGTTAGTTTTCGGTTAACTGTTACAGTTGGAGTAAGCGTCAGGGTCAGGTTAGGTTTGGGGTTGATGTTAAGGTGTCTGCCTAGGGTTAGGGTTAGGTGTATGGTTTGATTTAGGCTTCAGATTAGGTTAGGTGTGAACTTAGTTTGAGGGAGTAAGTTTAGGGGTATTGTTAGTTTTCGGTTCAGTATTATGGTTTGAGTTAGCGTCAGGGTCAGGTTAGGGTTGGGGTTAGCTTGAGGTGTCTGCCTAGGGTTAGGGTTAGGTCCATGGTTTGATTTAGGCTCCAGGTTAGGTTACGTTTGAACTTAGTTTGAGTGAGTAAGTTTAGGGCTACTGTTAGTTTTCGGTTCAGTGTTACGGTTGGAGATAGCGTCAGGGTCAGGTTAGGGTTGGAGTTGAGCTTAAGGTGTCCGTCTAGGGTGAGGGTTAGGTCTGTGGTTTGATTTAGGCTTCAGGTTAGGTTACATTTGAACTTAGTTTGAGTGAGTAAGTTTAGGGCTACTGTTAGTTCTCGGTTCAGTGTTACGGTTGGAGATAGCGTCAGGGTCAGGTTAGGGTTGGGGTTGAGCTTCAGGTGTCCGCCTATTGTTAGCGTTAGGTCTATGGTTTGAGATAGGCTTCAGGTTAGGTTAGATTTTATCTTAGTTTTAGGGAGTAAGTTTAAGGCTACTGTTAATTTTAGGATCAGTGTTACAGTTGGAGTTAGCGTGAGGGTTAGGTTAGGGTTGGGTTTGAGCTTCAGGTGTCCGCCTAGTGTTAGGGGTAGGTGTATGGTTTGATTTAGGCTTCAGGTTAGGTTAGGTTTGAACTTAGTTTGAGGGAGTAAGTTTAGGGCTACTGGTAGTTTTCGGGTAACTGTTACGGTTGGAGTTAGCGTCACGGCCAGGTTAGGGTTGGGGTTGAGCTTAAGGTATCCACCTAGGGGTAGGGTTACGTTATGGTTTGATTTAGGGTTCAGGTTAGGTTATGCTTGAAGTTAGTTTGAGGGAATAAGTTTAGGGCTACTGTAAGTTTTCGGTTAACTGTTACAGTTGGAGTAAGCGTCAGGGTCAGGTTAGGTTTGGGGTTGAAGTTAAGGTGTCCGCCTAGGTTAGGGTTAGGTGTATGGTTTGATTTAGGCTTCAGGTTAGGTTAGGTGTGAACTTAGTTTGAGGGAGTAAGTTTAGGGCTATTGTTAGTTTTCGGTTCAGTATTATGGTTGGAGTTAGCGTCTGGGTCAGGTTAGGTTTGGGGTTAGCTTGAGGTGTCTGCCTAGGGTTAGGGTTAGGTCCATGGTTTGATTTAGGCTCCAGGTTAGGTTACGTTTGAACTTAGTTTGAGTGAGTAAGTTTAGGGCTACTGTTAGTTTTCGGTTCAGTGTTACGGTTGGAGATAGCGTCAGGGTCAGGTTAGGGTTGGAGTTGAGCTTAAGGTGTCTGCCTAGGGTGAGGGTTAGGTCTGTGGTTTGATTTAGGCTTCAGGTTAGGTTAGGTTTGAACTTAGTTTGAGTGAGTAAGTTTAGGGCTACTGTTAGTTCTCGGTTCAGTGTTACGGTTGGAGATAGCGTCAGGGTCAGGTTAGGGTTGGGGTTGAGCTTCAGGTGTCCGCCTATTGTTAGCGTTATCTCTATGATTTGAGTTAGGCTTCAGGTTATGTTAGGTTTGAACTTAGTTTGAGGGAGTAAGTTTAGGCCTATTGTATTTTTTGGTTCAGTGTTACGGTTGAATTTAGCCTCAGGGTTAGGTAAGGGTTGGGGTCAAGCTTAAGGTGTCCGCCTAGGGTTAGGGTTAGGTCTATTGTTTGAGTTAGGCTTCAGGTTAGGTTAGGTTTGAACTTAGTTTGAGGGAGTAAGTTTAGGGCTACTGTTAGTTTTCGTTTCAGTGTTACGGTTGGAGTTAGCGTGAGGGTCAGGTTAGGGTTGGGGTTGAGCTTAACGTGTCCTCCTAGGGTTAGGGTTAGGTCTATTGTTTGAGTTAGGCTTCAGGTTAGGTTAGGTTTGAACTTACTTTGAGGGAGTAAGTTTAGGGCTACTGTTAGTTTTCGGTTCAGTGTTACGGTTGGAGATAGCGTCAGGGTCAGGTTAGGCTTGTGGTTGAGCTTCAGGTGTCCGCCTAGAGTTATGGTTAGGTCTATGGTTTGATTTAGGCTTCAGGTTAGGTTAGGATTGAACTTAGTTTGAGGGAGTAAGTTTAGGGCCACTGTTAGTTTTCGGTTCAGTGTTACGGTTCGATTTAGCCTCAGGGTCAGGTTAGGTTTGGGGTTAAGCTTAAGGTGTCCTCCTAGGGTTAGGGTTAGGTCTATTGTTTGAGTTAGGCTTCAGGTTAGGTTAGGTTTGAACTTAGTTTGAGGGAGACAGTTTAGGGCTACTGTTAGTTTTCATTTAACTGTTACGGTTGGAGTAAGCGTCAGGGTCAGGTTAGGGTGGGGGTTAAGCATAAGGTGTCCGCCTAGGGTTAGGTTTAGGTCTATGGTTTCATTTAGGCTTCAGGTTAGGTTAGGATTGAACTTAGTTTGAGGGAGTAAGTTTAGGGCTACTGTTAGTTTTCGGTTCAGTGTTACGGTTGGAGTTAGCGTGAGGGTCAGGTTAGGGTTGGGGTTGTGCTTAAGGTGTCCTTGTAGGGTTAGGGTTAGGTCTGTGGTTTGAGTTAGGCTTCAGGTTATGTTAGGTTTGAACTTAGTTTGAGGGAGTAAGTTTAGGGCTACTGTTAGTTTTCGGGTAACTGTTAATGTTGGAGTTAGCGTCAGCGTCAGGTTAGGGTTGGGGTTGAGCTTAAGGTGTCCGCCTAGGGTTAGGGTTAGGTGTATGGTTTCATTTAGGCTTCAGGTTAGGTTAGGTTGGAACTTAGTTTGAGGCAGTAAGTTTAGGGCTACTGTTAGTTTTCGGGTAACTGTTACGGTTGGAGTTAGCGTCAAGGCCAGGTTAGGGTTGGTGTTGAGCTTAAGGTGTCCGCCTAGGTTTAGGGTTAGGTCTGTGGTTTGAGTTAGGCTTCAGGTTAGGTTAGGTTTGAACTTAGTTTGAGGGAGTAAGTTTAGGGCTACTGTTAGTTTTCGGTTCAGTGTTACGGTTGGAGATAGCGTCAGGGTCAAGTTAGGGTAGGGGTTGAGCTTCAGGTGTCCGCCTAGGGTTAGGGTTAGGGCTATTGTTTGAGTTAGGCTTCAGGTTAGGTTAGGTTTGAACTTAGTTTGAGGGAGTAAGTTTAGGGCTACTGTTAGTTTTCGGTTCAGTGTTACGGTTGGAGTTAGCGTGAGGGTCAGGTTAGGGTTGGGGTTGAGCTTAAGGTTTCCTTCTAGGGTTAGGGTTAGGTCTGTGGTTTGAGTTAGGCTCCAGGTTAGGTTAGGTTTGAACTTAGTTTGAGGGAGTAAGTTTAGGGCTACTGTTAGTTTTCGGTTCAGTGTTACGGTTGGAGATAGCGTCAGGGTCTGGTTAGGGTTGTGGTTGAGTTTCAGGTGTCCGCCTAGGGTTAGGGTTAGGTCTATGGTTTGAGTTAGGCTTCAAGTTAGGTTAGGTTTGAAGTTAGTTTGAGGGAGTAAGTTTAGGGCTACTGTTAGTTTTTGGTTAACTGTTACAGTTGGAGTACGCGGCAGGGTCAGGTTAGGGTGGGGGTTAAGCATAAGGTGTCCGCCTAGGGTTAGGGTTAGGTCTATGGTTTCATTTAGGCTTCAGGTTAGGTTAGGTTTGAACTTAGTTTCAGGGAGTCAGTTTAGGGCTACTGTTAGTTTTCGGTTAACTGTTACGGTTGGAGTAAGCGTCAGGGTCAGGTTAGGTTTGGGGTTGAGCTTAAGGTGTCCGCCTAGGGTTAGGGTTAGGTGTATGGTTTGATTTAGGCTTCAGGTTAGGTTAGGTTTGAACTTAGTTTGGGGGAGTAAGTTTAGGGCTATTGTTACTTTTCGTTTAACTGTTACAGTTGGAGTAAGCTTCAGGGTCAGGTTAGGGTGGGGGTTAAGCATAAGGTGTCTGCCTAGGGTTAGGGTTAGGTCAATGGTTTCATTTAGGCTTCAGGTTAGGTTAGGATTGAACTTAGTTTGAGGGAGTAAGTTTAGGGCCACTGTTAGTTTTCGGTTCAGTGTTACGGTTGGATTTAGCCTCAGGGTCAGGTTAGGTTTGGGGTTGAGCTTAAGGTGTCCGCCTAGGGTTAGCGTTAGGTGTATGGTTTGATTTAGGCTTCAGGTTAGGTTAGGTTTGAACTTAGTTTGAGGGAGTAAGTTTAGGGCTACTGTTAGTTTTTGGTTCAGTGTTACGTTTGGAGTTAGCATGAGGGTCCGGTTAGGGTTGGGGTTGAGCTTAAGGTGTCCGCCTAGGGTTAGGGTTAGGTCTGCGGTTTGAGTTAGGCTTCAGGTCAGGTTAGGTTTGAACTTAGTTTGAGGGAGTAAGTTTAGGACTACTGTTAGTTTTCGGTTCAGTGTTACGGTTGGAGATAGCGTCAGGGTCAGGTTAGGGTTGGGGTTGAGCTTCAGGTGTCCGCCTAGGGTTAGGGTTAGGTCTATGGTTTGAGATAGGCTTCAGGTTAGATTAGGTTTTAACTTAGTTTTAGGGAGTAAGTTTAGGGCTACTGTTAATTTTAGGATCAGTGTTACGGTTGGAGTTAGCGTGAGGGTCAGGTTAGGGTTGGGTTTGAGCATCAGGTGTCCGCCTAGGGTTAGGGTTAGGTGTATGGTTTGATTTAGGCTTCAGGTTAGGTTAGGTTTGAACTTAGTTTGAGGGAGTAAGTTTAGGGCTACTGTTAGTTTTCGGGTAACTGTTACGGTTGGAGTTAGCGTCACGGCCAGGTTATGGTTGGGGTTGAGCTTAAGGTGTCCGCCTAGGGTTAGGGTTAGGTGTATGGTTTGATTAAGGCTTCAGGTTAGGTTATGTTTGAAGTTAGTTTGAGGGAGTAAGTTTAGGGCTACTGTTAGTTTTCGGTTAACTGTTACAGTTGGAGTAAGCGTCAGGGTCAGGTTAGGTTTGGGGTTGATGTTAAGGTGTCCGCCTAGGGTTAGGGTTAGGTGTATGGTTTGATTTAGGCTTCAGATTAGGTTAGGTGTGAACTTAGTTTGAGGGAGTAAGTTTAGGGCTATTGTTAGTTTTCGGTTCAGTATTATGGTTTGAGTTAGCGTCAGGGTCAGGTTAGGGTTGGGGTTAGCTTGAGGTGTCTGCCTAGGGTTAGGGTTAGGTCCATGGTTTGATTTAGGCTCCAGGTTAGGTTACGTTTGAACTTAGTTTGAGTGAGTAAGTTTAGGGCTACTGTTAGTTTTCGGTTCAGTGTTACGGTTGGAGATAGCGTCAGGGTCCGGTTAGGGTTGGAGTTGAGCTTAAGGTGTCCGTCTAGGGTGACGGTTAGGTCTGTGGTTTGATTTAGGCTTCAGGTTAGGTTACATTTGAACTTAGTTTGAGTGAGTAAGTTTAGGGCTACTGTAAGTTCTCGGTTCAGTGTTACGGTTGGAGATAGCGTCAGGGTCAGGTTAGGGTTGGGGTTGAGCTTCAGGTGTCCGCCTATTGTTAGCGTTATGTCTATGATTTGAGTTAGGCTTCAGGTTATGTTAGGTTTGAACTTAGTTTGAGGGAGTAAGTTTAGGCCTATTGTATTTTTTGGTTCAGTGTTACGGTTGAATTTAGCCTCAGGGTTAGGTAAGGGTTGGGGTCAAGCTTAAGGTGTCCGCCTAGGGTTAGGGTTAGGTCTATTGTTTGAGTTAGGCTTCAGGTTAGGTTAGGTTTGAACTTAGTTTGAGGGAGTAAGTTTAGGGCTATTGTTAGTTTTCGTTTCAGTGTTACGGTTGGAGTTAGCGTGAGGGTCAGGTTAGGGTTGGGGTTGAGCTTAACGTGTCCTCCTAGGGTTAGGGTTAGGTCTGTGGTTTGAGTTAGGCTTCAGGTTAGGTTAGGTTTGAACTTACTTTGAGGGAGTAAGTTTAGGGCTACTGTTAGTTTTCGGTTCAGTGTTACGGTTGGAGATAGCGTCAGGGTCAGGTTAGGGTTGGGGTTGAGTTTCAGGTGTCCGCCTAGGGTTAGGGTTAGGTGTATGGTTTGATTTAGGCTTCAGGATAGGTTAGGTTGGAACTTAGTTTGAGGCAGTAAGTTTAGGGCTACTGTTAGTTTTCGGGTAACTGTTACGGTTGGAGTTAGCGTCAGGGCCAGGTTAGGGTTGGGGGTGAGCTTAAGGTGTCCGCCTAGGGTTAGGATTAGGTCTGTGATTTGAGTTAGGGTTCAGGTTAGGTTAGGTTTGAACTTAGTTTGAGGGAGTAAGTTTAGGGCTACTGTTAGTTTTCGGTTCAGTGTTACGGTTGGAGATAGCGTCAGGGTCAGGTTAGGGTTGGTGTTGAGCTTCAGGTTTCCGCCTTGGGTTAGGTTTAGGTCTATGGTTTGAGTTAGGATTCAGGTTAGGTTAGGTTTGAACTTAGTTTGAGGGAGTAAGTTTAGGGCTACTGTTAGTTTTCGGTTCAGTGTTATGGTTGGAGATAGCGTCAGGGTCTGGTTAGGGTTGTGGTTGAGTTTCAGGTGTCCGCCTAGGGTTAGGGTTAGGTCTATGGTTTGAGTTAGGCTTCAAGTTAGGTTAGGTTTGAAGTTAGTTTGAGGGAGTAAGTTTAGGGCTACTGTTAGTTTTTGGGTAACTGTTACTGTTGGAGTTAGCGTCAGGTCCAGGTTAGGGTTGTGGTTGAGCTTAAGGTGTCCGCCTAGGGTTAGGGTTAGGTGTATGGTTTGATTTAGGCTTCAGGTTAGATTAGGTTTGAAGTTAGTTTGAGGGAGTAAGTTTAGGGCTATTGTTAGTTTTCGGTTAACTGTTACAGTTGGAGTAAGCGTCAGGGTCAGGTTAGGGTGGGGGTTAAGCATAAGGTGTCCGCCTAGGGTTAGGGTTAGGTCTATGATTTGATTTAGGCTTCAGGTTAGGTTAGGTTTGAACTTAGTTTGAGGGAGTCAGTTTAGGGCTACTGTTAGTTTTCGGTTAACTGTTAAGGTTGGAGTAAGCGTCAGGGTCAGGTTAGGTTTGGGGTTGAGCTTAAGGTGTCCGCCTAGGGTTAGGGTTATATGTATGGTTTGATTTAGGCTTCAGGTTAGGTTAGGTTTGAACTTAGTTTGAGGGAGTAAGTTTAGGGCTACTGTTAGTTTTCGGTTAACTGTTACGGTTGGAGTAAGCGTCCGGGTCAGGTTAGGGTGGGCGTTAAGCATAAGGTGTCCGCCTAGGGTTAGGGTTAGGTCTATGATTTGATTTAGGCTTCAGGTTAGGTTAGGTTTGAACTTAGTTTGAGGGAGTCAGTTTAGGGCTACTGTTAGTTTTCGGTTAACTGTTAAGGTTGGAGTAAGCGTCAGAGTCAGGTTAGGGTTGGGGTCAAGCTTAAGGTGTCCACCTAGGGTTAGGGTTAGGTCTATTGTTTGAGTTAGGCTTCAGGTTAGGTTAGGTTTGAACTTAGTTTGAGGGAGTAAGTTTAGGCCTATTGTATTTTTTGGTTCAGTGTTACGGTTGAATTTAGCCTCAGGGTCAGGTAAGGGTTGGGGTCAAGCTTAAGGTGTCCGCCTAGGGTTAGGGTTAGGTCTATTGTTTGAGTTAGGCTTCAGGTTAGGTTAGGTTTGAACTTAGTTTGAGGGAGTAAGTTTAGGGCTACTGTTAGTTTTCGTTTCAGTGTTACGGTTGGAGTTAGCGTGAGGGTCAGGTTAGGGTTGGGGTTGAGCTTAACGTGTCCTCCTAGGGTTAGGGTTAGGTCTGTGGTTTGAGTTAGGCTTCAGGTTAGGTTAGGTTTGAACTTACTTTGAGGGAGTAAGTTTAGGGCTACTGTTAGTTTTCGGTTCAGTGTTACGGTTGGAGATAGCGTCAGGGTCAGGTTAGGGTTGGGGTTGAGCTTCAGGTGTCCGCCTAGAGTTAGGGTTAGGTCTATGGTTTGAGTTAGGCTTCAGGTTAGGTTAGGATTGAACTTAGTTTGAGGGAGTAAGTTTAGGGCTACTGTTAGTATTCGGTTCAGTGTTACAGTTGGAGTTAGTGTGAGGGTCAGGTTAGGGTTCGGGTTGAGCTTAAGGTGTCCGCCTAGGGTTAGGGTTAGGTTTATGGTTTGATTTAGGCTTCAGGTTAGGTTAGGTTTGAACTTAGATTGAGGGAGTAAGTTTAGGGCTACTGTTAGTTTTCGGGTAACTGTTACGGTTGGAGTTAGCGTTAGGGCCAGGTTATGTTTGGGGTTGAGCTTAAGGTGTCTGCCTAGGGTTAGGGTTAGGTGTATGGTTTGATTTAGGCTTCAGGTTAGGTTAGGTTTGAAGTTAGTTTGAGGGAGTAAGTTTAGGGCTACTGTTAGTTTTCGGTTAACTGTTACAGTTGGAGTAAGCGTCAAGGTCTGGGTAAGTTGGGGTTTAAGCATGAGATGTCCGCCTAGGGTTAGGGTTAGGTCTATGATTTGATTTAGGCTTCAGGTGAGGTTAGGTTTGAACTTAGTTTGAGGGAGTCAGTTTAGGTCTACTGTTAGTTTTCGGTTCAGTGTTACGGTTGGATTTAGCCTCAGGGTCAGGTTAGGGTTGGGGTTAAGCTTAAGGTGTCCGCCTAGGGTTAGGGTTAGGTCTGTGGTTTGAGATAGGCTTCAGGTTAGGTTAGGTTTGAACTTAGTTTGAGGGAGTAAGTTTAGGGCTACTGTTAGTTTTCGGTTCAGTGTTATGTTTGGAGATAGCGTCAGGGTCAGGTTAGGGTTGGGGTTGAGCTTCAGGTGTCCGCCTTGGGTTAGGGTTAGGTCTATGGTTTGAGTTAGGCTTCAGGTTAGGTTAGGTTTGAACTTAGTTTGAGGGAGTAAGTTTAGGGCTACTGTTAGTTTTCGGTTCAGTGTTACGGTTGGACATAGCGTCAGGGTCTGGTTAGGGATGTGGTTGAGTTTCAGGTGTCCGCCTAGGGTTAGGGTTAGGTCTATGGTTTGAGTTAGGCTTCAAGTTAGGTTAGGTTTAAAGTTAGTTTGAGGGAGTATGTTTAGGGCTACTGTTAGTTTTCGGGTAACTGTTACTGTTGGAGTTAGCGTCAGGGCCAGGTTAGGGTTGGGGTTGAGCTTAAGGTGTCCGCCTAGGGTTAGGGTTAGGTGTATGGTTTGATTTAGGCTTCAGGTTAGGTTAGGTTTGAAGTTAGTTTGAGGGAGTAAGTTTAGGGCTACTGTTAGTTTTCGGGTAACTGTTACTGTTGGAGTTAGCGTCAGGTCCAGGTTAGGGTTGGGGTTGAGCTTAAGGTGTCCGCCTAGGGTTAGGGTTAGGTGTATGGTTTGATTTAGGCTTCAGGTTAGATTAGGTTTGAAGTTAGTTTGAGGGTGTAAGTTCAGGGCTACTGTTAGTTTTTGGTTAACTGTTACAGTTGGAGTAAGCGTCAGGGTCAGGTTAGGGTGGGGGTTAAGCATAAGTTGTCCGCCTAGGGTTAGGGTTAGGTCTATGATTTGATATAGGCTTCAGGTTAGGTTAGGTTTGAACTTAGTTTGATGGAGTCAGTTTAGGGCTATTGTTAGTTTTCGGTTAACTGTTACAGTTGGAGTAAGCGTCAGGGTCAGGTTAGGTTTGGGGTTGAGCTTAAGGTGTCCGCCTAGGGTTAGCGTTAGGTGTATGGTTTGATTTAGGCTTAAGGTTAGGTTAGGTTTGAACTTAGTTTGAGGGAGTAATTTTAGGGCTACTGTTAGTTTTTGGTTCAGTGTTATGTTTGGAGTTAGCATGAGGGTCCGGTTAGGGTTGGGGTTGAGCTTAAGGTGTCCGCCTAGGGTTAGGGTTAGGTCTGCGGTTTGAGTTAGGCTTCAGGTCAGGTTAGGTTTGAACTTAGTTTGAGGGAGTAAGTTTAGGGCTACTGTTAGTTTTCGGTTCAGTGTTACGGTTGGAGATAGCGTCAGGGTCAGGTTAGGGTTGGGGTTGAGTTTCAGGTGTCCGCCTAGGGTTAGGGTTAGGTCTATGGTTTGAGATAGGCTTCAGGTTAGATTAGGTTTTAACTTAGTTTTAGGGAGTAAGTTTAGGGCTACTGTTAATTTTAGGATCAGTGTTACGGTTGGAGTTAGCGTGAGGGTCAGGATAGGGTTGGGTTTGAGCATCAGGTGTCCGCCTAGGGTTAGGGTTAGGTGTATGGTTTGATTTAGGCTTCAGGTTAGGTTAGGTTGGAACTTAGTTTGAGGCAGTAAGTTTAGGGCTACTGTTAGTTTTCGGGTAACTGTTACGGTTGGAGTTAGCGTCACGGCCAGGTTATGGTTGGGGTTGAGCTTAAGGTGTCCGCCTAGGGTTAGGGTTAGGTGTATGGTTTGATTAAGGCTTCAGGTTAGGTTATGTTTGAAGTTAGTTTGAGGGAGTAAGTTTAGGGCTACTGTTAGTTTTCGGTTAACTGTTACAGTTGGAGTAAGCGTCAGGGTCAGGTTAGGTTTGGGGTTGATGTTAAGGTGTCCGCCTAGGGTTAGGGTTAGGTGTATGGTTTGATTTAGGCTTCAGATTAGGTTAGGTGTGAACTTAGTTTGAGGGAGTAAATTTAGAGCTACTGGTAGTTTTCGGTTCAGTATTATGGTTTGAGTTAGCGTCTGGGTCAGGTTAGGGTTGGGGTTAGCTTGAGGTGTCTGCCTAGGGTTAGGGTTAGGTCCATGGTTTGATTTAGACTCCAGGTTAGGTTACGTTTGAACTTAGTTTGAGTGAGTAAGTTTAGGGGTACTGTTAGTTTTCGGTTCAGTGTTACGGTTGGAGATAGCGTCAGGGTCAGGTTAGGGTTGGAGTTGAGCTTAAGGTGTCTGCCTAGGGTGAGGGTTAGGTCTGTGGTTTGATTTAGGCTTCAGGTTAGGTTAGGTTTGAACTTAGTTTGAGTGAGTAAGTTTAGGGCTACTGTTAGTTCTCGGTTCAGTGTTACGGTTGGAGATAGCGTCAGGGTCAGGTTAGGGTTGGGGTTGAGCTTCAGGTGTCCGCCTATTGTTAGCGTTATGTCTATGATTTGAGTTAGGCTTCAGGTTATGTTAGGTTTGAACTTAGTTTGAGGGAGTAAGTTTAGGCCTATTGTATTTTTTGGTTCAGTGTTACGGTTGAATTTAGCCTCAGGGTTAGGTAAGGGTTGGGGTCAAGCTTAAGGTGTCCGCCTTGGGTTAGGGTTAGGTCTATGGTTTGAGTTAGGCTTCAGGTCAGGTTAGGTTTGAACTTAGTTTGAGGGAGTAAGTTTAGGGCTACTGTTAGTTTTCGGTTCAGTGTTACGTTTGGAGTTAGCGTGAGGGTCCGGTTAGGGTTGGGGTTGAGCTTAAGGTGTCCGCCTAGGGTTAGGGTTATGTCTATGGTTTGAGTTAGGCTTCAGGTTAGGTTAGGTCTGAACTTAATTTGAGGGATTAAGTTTAGGGCTACTGTTAGTTTTCGGTTAACTTTTACGGTTGGAGTTAGCGTGAGGGTCAGGTTAGGGTTGGGTTTGAACTTCAGGTGTCTGCCTAGGGTTAGGGTTAGGTGTATGGTTTGATTTAGGCTTCAGGTTAGGTTAGGTTGGAACTTAGTTTGAGGCAGTAAGTTTAGGGCTACTGTTAGTTTTTGGGTAACTGTTACGGTTGGAGTTAGCGTCAGGGCCAGGTTAGGGTTGGGGGTGAGCTTAAGGTGTCCGCCTAGGGTTAGGATTAGGTCTGTGATTTGAGTTAGGGTTCAGGTTAGGTTAGGTTTGAACTTAGTTTGAGGGAGTAAGTTTAGGGCTACTGTTAGTTTTCGGTTCAGTGTTACGGTTGGAGATAGCGTCAGGGTCAGGTTAGGGTTGGTGTTGAGCTTCAGGTTTCCGCCTTGGGTTAGGTTTAGGTCTATGGTTTGAGTTAGGATTCAGGTTAGGTTAGGTTTGAACTTAGTTTGAGGGAGTAAGTTTAGGGCTACTGTTAGTTTTCGGTTCAGTGTTATGGTTGGAGATAGCGTCAGGGTCTGGTTAGGGTTGTGGTTGAGTTTCAGGTGTCCGCCTAGGGTTAGGGTTAGGTCTATGGTTTGAGTTAGGCTTCAAGTTAGGTTAGGTTTGAAGTTAGTTTGAGGGAGTAAGTTTAGGGCTACTGTTAGTTTTTGTGTAACTGTTACTGTTGGAGTTAGCGTCAGGTCCAGGTTAGGGTTGTGGTTGAGCTTAAGGTGTCCGCCTAGGGTTAGGGTTAGGTGTATGGTTTGATTTAGGCTTCAGGTTAGATTAGGTTTGAAGTTAGTTTGAGGGAGTAAGTTTAGGGCTATTGTTAGTTTTCGGTTAACTGTTACAGTTGGAGTAAGCGTCAGGGTCAGGTTAGGGTGGGGGTTAAGCATAAGGTGTCCGCCTAGGGTTAGGGTTAGGTCTATGATTTGATTTAGGCTTCAGGTTAGGTTAGGTTTGAACTTAGTTTGAGGGAGTCAGTTTAGGGCTACTGTTAGTTTTCGGTTAACTGTTAAGGTTGGAGTAAGCGTCAGGGTCAGGTTAGGTTTGGGGTTGAGCTTAAGGTGTCCGCCTAGGGTTAGGGTTATATGTATGGTTTGATTTAGGCTTCAGGTTAGGTTAGGTTTGAACTTAGTTTCAGGGAGTAAGTTTAGGGCTACTGTTAGTTTTCGGTTAACTGTTACGGTTGGAGTAAGCGTCCGGGTCAGGTTAGGGTGGGCGTTAAGCATAAGGTGTCCGCCTAGGGTTAGGGTTAGGTCTATGATTTGATTTAGGCTTCAGGTTAGGTTAGGTTTGAACTTAGTTTGAGGGAGTCAGTTTAGGGCTACTGTTAGTTTTCGGTTAACTGTTAAGGTTGGAGTAAGCGTCAGAGTCAGGTTAGGGTTGGGGTCAAGCTTAAGGTGTCCACCTAGGGTTAGGGTTAGGTCTATTGTTTGAGTTAGGCTTCAGGTTAGGTTAGGTTTGAAATTAGTTTGAGGGAGTAAGTTTAGGGCTACTGTTAGTTTTCGGTACAGTGTTACGGTTGGAGTTAGCGTGAGGGTCAGGTTAGGGTTGGGGTTGAGCTTAAGGTGTCCTCCTAGGGTTAGGGTTAGGTCTGTTCTTTGAGTGAGGCTTCAGGTTAGGTTAGGTTTGAACTTAGTTTGAGGGAGTAACTTTAGGGCTGCTGTTAGTTTTCGGTTCAGTGTTACGGTTGGAGATAGCGTCAGGGTCAGGTTAGGGTTGTGATTGAGCTTCAGGTGTCCGCCTAGGGTTAGGGTTAGGTCTATGGTTTGAGTTAGGGTCCAGGTTAGGGTAGGTTTGAACTTAGTTTGAGGGAGTAAGTTTAGGGCTACTGTTAGTTTTCGGTTCAGTGTTACAGTTGGAGATAACGTCAGGGTCTGGTTAGGGTTGTGCTTGAGTTTCAGGTGTCCGCCTAGGGTTAGGGTTAGGTCTATGGTTTGAGTTAGGCTTCAAGTTAGGTTAGGTTTGAAGTTAGTTTGAGGGAGTAAGTTTAGGGCTACTGTTAGTTTTCGGGTAACTGTTACTGTTGGAGTTAGCGTCAGGTCCAGGTTAGGGTTGGGGTTGAGCTTAAGGTGTCCGCCTAGGGTTAGGGTTAGGTGTATGATTTGATTTAGGCTTCAGGATAGGTTAGGTTTGAAGTTAGTTTGAGGGAGTAAGTTTAGGGCTACTGTTAGTTTTCGGGTAACTGTTACTGTTGGAGTTAGCGTCAGGTCCAGGTTAGGGTTGGGGTTGAGCTTAAGGTGTCCGCCTAGGGTTAGGGTTAGGTGTATGGTTTGATTTAGGCTTCAGGTTAGGTTAGGTTGGAACTTAGTTTGAGGCAGTAAGTTTAGGGCTACTGTTAGTTTTCGGGTAACTGTTACGGTTGGAGTTAGCGTCACGGCCAGGTTATGGTTGGGGTTGAGCTTAAGGTGTCCGCCTAGGGTTAGGGTTAGGTGTATGGTTTGATTAAGGCTTCAGGTTAGGTTATGTTTGAAGTTAGTTTGAGGGAGTAAGTTTAGGGCTACTGTTAGTTTTCGGTTAACTGTTACAGTTGGAGTAAGCGTCAGGGTCAGGTTAGGTTTGGGGTTGATGTTAAGGTGTCCGCCTAGGGTTAGGGTTAGGTGTATGGTTTGATTTAGGCTTCAGGTGAGGTTAGGTTTGAACTTAGTTTGAGGGAGTCAGTTTAGGTCTACTGTTAGTTTTCGGTTCAGTGTTACGGTTGGATTTAGCCTCAGGGTCAGGTTAGGGTTGGGGTTAAGCTTAAGGTGTCCGCCTAGGGTTAGGGTTAGGTCTGTGGTTTGAGATAGGCTTCAGGTTAGGTTAGGTTTGAACTTAGTTTGAGGGAGTAAGTTTAGGGCTACTGTTAGTTTTCGGTTCAGTGTTATGTTTGGAGATAGCGTCAGGGTCAGGTTAGGGTTGGGGTTGAGCTTCAGGTGTCCGCCTTGGGTTAGGGTTAGGTCTATGGTTTGAGTTAGGCTTCAGGTTAGGTTAGGTTTGAACTTAGTTTGAGGGAGTAAGTTTAGGGCTACTGTTAGTTTTCGGTTCAGTGTTACGGTTGGACATAGCGTCAGGGTCTGGTTAGGGATGTGGTTGAGTTTCAGGTGTCCGCCTAGGGTTAGGGTTAGGTCTATGGTTTGAGTTAGGCTTCAAGTTAGGTTAGGTTTAAAGTTAGTTTGAGGGAGTATGTTTAGGGCTACTGTTAGTTTTCGGGTAACTGTTACTGTTGGAGTTAGCGTCAGGGCCAGGTTAGGGTTGGGGTTGAGCTTAAGGTGTCCGCCTAGGGTTAGGGTTAGGTGTATGGTTTGATTTAGGCTTCAGGTTAGGTTAGGTTTGAAGTTAGTTTGAGGGAGTAAGTTTAGGGCTACTGTTAGTTTTCGGGTAACTGTTACTGTTGGAGTTAGCATCAGGTCCAGGTTAGGGTTGGGGTTGAGCTTAAGGTGTCCGCCTAGGGTTAGGGTTAGGTGTATGGTTTGATTTAGGCTTCAGGTTAGATTAGGTTTGAAGTTAGTTTGAGGGTGTAACTTCAGGGCTACTGTTAGTTTTCGGTTAACTGTTACAGTTGGAGTAAGCGTCAGGGTCAGGTTAGGGTGGGGGTTAAGCATAAGTTGTCCGCCTAGGGTTAGGGTTAGGTCTATGATTTGATTTAGGCTTCAGGTTAGGTTAGGTTTGAACTTAGTTTGATGGAGTCAGTTTAGGGCTATTGTTAGTTTTCGGTTAACTGTTACAGTTGGAGTAAGCGTCAGGGTCAGGTTAGGTTTGGGGTTGAGCTTAAGGTGTCCGCCTAGGGTTAGCGTTAGGTGTATGGTTTGATTTAGGCTTAAGGTTAGGTTAGGTTTGAACTTAGTTTGAGGGAGTAAGTTTAGGGCTACTGTTAGTTTTTGGTTCAGTGTTATGTTTGGAGTTAGCATGAGGGTCCGGTTAGGGTTGGGGTTGAGCTTAAGGTGTCCGCCTAGGGTTAGGGTTAGGTCTGCGGTTTGAGTTAGGCTTCAGGTCAGGTTAGGTTTGAACTTAGTTTCAGGGAGTAAGTTTAGGGCTACTGTTAGTTTTCGGTTCAGTGTTACGGTTGGAGATAGCGTCAGGGTCAGGTTTGGGTTGGGGTTGAGTTTCAGGTGTCCGCCTAGGGTTAGGGTTAGGTCTATGGTTTGAGATAGGCTTCAGGTTAGATTAGGTTTTAACTTAGTTTTAGGGAGTAAGTTTAGGGCTACTGTTAATTTTAGGATCAGTGTTACGGTTGGAGTTAGCGTGAGGGTCAGGATAGGGTTGGGTTTGAGCATCAGGTGTCCGCCTAGGGTTAGGGTTAGGTGTATGGTTTGATTTAGGCTTCAGGTTAGGTTAGGTTGGAACTTAGTTTGAGGCAGTAAGTTTAGGGCTACTGTTAGTTTTCGGGTAACTGTTACGGTTGGAGTTAGCGTCACGGCCAGGTTATGGTTGGGGTTGAGCTTAAGGTGTCCGCCTAGGGTTAGGGTTAGGTGTATGGTTTGATTAAGGCTTCAGGTTAGGTTATGTTTGAAGTTAGTTTGAGGGAGTAAGTTTAGGGCTACTGTTAGTTTTCGGTTAACTGTTACAGTTGGAGTAAGCGTCAGGGTCAGGTTAGGTTTGGGGTTGATGTTAAGGTGTCCGCCTAGGGTTAGGGTTAGGTGTATGGTTTGATTTAGGCTTCAGATTAGGTTAGGTGTGAACTTAGTTTGAGGGAGTAAGTTTAGGGCTACTGGTAGTTTTCGGTTCAGTATTATGGTTTGAGTTAGCGTCTGGGTCAGGTTAGGGTTGGGGTTAGCTTGAGGTGTCTGCCTAGGGTTAGGGTTAGGTCCATGGTTTGATTTAGGCTCCAGGTTAGGTTACGTTTGAACTTAGTTTGAGTGAGTAAGTTTAGGGGTACTGTTAGTTTTCGGTTCAGTGTTACGGTTGGAGATAGCGTCAGGGTCAGGTTAGGGTTGGAGTTGAGCTTAAGGTGTCTGCCTAGGGTGAGGGTTAGGTCTGTGGTTTGATTTAGGCTTCAGGTTAGGTTAGGTTTGAACTTAGTTTGAGTGAGTAAGTTTAGGGCTACTGTTAGTTCTCGGTTCAGTGTTACGGTTGGAGATAGCGTCAGGGTCAGGTTAGGGTTGGGGTTGAGCTTCAGGTGTCCGCCTATTGTTAGCGTTATGTCTATGATTTGAGTTAGGCTTCAGGTTATGTTAGGTTTGAACTTAGTTTGAGGGAGTAAGTTTAGGCCTATTGTATTTTTTGGTTCAGTGTTACGGTTGAATTTAGCCTCAGGGTTAGGTAAGGGTTGGGGTCAAGCTTAAGGTGTCCGCCTTGGGTTAGGGTTAGGTCTATGGTTTGAGTTAGGCTTCAGGTCAGGTTAGGTTTGAACTTAGTTTGAGGGAGTAAGTTTAGGGCTACTGTTAGTTTTCGGTTCAGTGTTACGTTTGGAGTTAGCGTGAGGGTCCGGTTAGGGTTGGGGTTGAGCTTAAGGTGTCCGCCTAGGGTTAGGGTTATGTCTATGGTTTGAGTTAGGCTTCAGGTTAGGTTAGGTCTGAACTTAATTTGAGGTATTAAGTTTAGGGCTACTGTTAGTTTTCGGTTAACTTTTACGGTTGGAGTTAGCGTGAGGGTCAGGTTAGGGTTGGGTTTGAACTTCAGGTGTCCGCCTAGGGTTAGGGTTAGGTGTATGGTTTGATTTAGGCTTCAGGTTAGGTTAGGTTGGAACTTAGTTTGAGGCAGTAAGTTTAGGGCTACTGTTAGTTTTCGGGTAACTGTTACGGTTGGAGTTAGCGTCAGGGCCAGGTTAGGGTTGGGGGTGAGCTTAAGGTGTCCGCCTAGGGTTAGGATTAGGTCTGTGATTTGAGTTAGGGTTCAGGTTAGGTTAGGTTTGAACTTAGTTTGAGGGAGTAAGTTTAGGGCTACTGTTAGTTTTCGGTTCAGTGTTACGGTTGGAGATAGCGTCAGGGTCAGGTTAGGGTTGGTGTTGAGCTTCAGGTTTCCGCCTTGGGTTAGGTTTAGGTCTATGGTTTGAGTTAGGATTCAGGTTAGGTTAGGTTTGAACTTAGTTTGAGGGAGTAAGTTTAGGGCTACTGTTAGTTTTCGGTTCAGTGTTACGGTTGGAGATAGCGTCAGGGTCTGGTTAGGGTTGTGGTTGAGTTTCAGGTGTCCGCCTAGGGTTAGGGTTAGGTCTATGGTTTGAGTTAGGCTTCAAGTTAGGTTAGGTTTGAAGTTAGTTTGAGGGAGTAAGTTTAGGGCTACTGTTAGTTTTTGTGTAACTGTTACTGTTGGAGTTAGCGTCAGGTCCAGGTTAGGGTTGTGGTTGAGCTTAAGGTGTCCGCCTAGGGTTAGGGTTAGGTGTATGGTTTGATTTAGGCTTCAGGTTAGATTAGGTTTGAAGTTAGTTTGAGGGAGTAAGTTTAGGGCTATTGTTAGTTTTCGGTTAACTGTTACAGTTGGAGTAAGCGTCAGGGTCAGGTTAGGGTGGGGGTTAAGCATAAGGTGTCCGCCTAGGGTTAGGGTTAGGTCTATGATTTGATTTAGGCTTCAGGTTAGTTTAGGTTTGAACTTAGTTTGAGGGAGTCAGTTTAGGGCTACTGTTAGTTTTCGGTTAACTGTTAAGGTTGGAGTAAGCGTCAGGGTCAGGTTAGGTTTGGGGTTGAGCTTAAGGTGTCCGCCTAGGGTTAGGGTTATATGTATGGTTTGATTTAGGCTTCAGGTTAGGTTAGGTTTGAACTTAGTTTGAGGGAGTAAGTTTAGGGCTACTGTTAGTTTTCGGTTAACTGTTACGGTTGGAGTAAGCGTCAGGGTCAGGTTAGGGTGGGCGTTAAGCATAAGGTGTCCGCCTAGGGTTAGGGTTAGGTCTATGATTTGATTTAGGCTTCAGGTTAGGTTAGGTTTGAACTTAGTTTGAGGGAGTCAGTTTAGGGCTACTGTTAGTTTTCGGTTAACTGTTAAGGTTGGAGTAAGCGTCAGAGTCAGGTTAGGGTTGGGGTCAAGCTTAAGGTGTCCACCTAGGGTTAGGGTTAGGTCTATTGTTTGAGTTAGGCTTCAGGTTAGGTTAGGTTTGAAATTAGTTTGAGGGAGTAAGTTTAGGGCTACTGTTAGTTTTCGGTACAGTGTTACGGTTGGAGTTAGCGTGAGGGTCAGGTTAGGGTTGGGGTTGAGCTTAAGGTGTCCTCCTAGGGTTAGGGTTAGGTCTGTTCTTTGAGTGAGGCTTCAGGTTAGGTTAGGTTTGAACTTAGTTTGAGGGAGTAACTTTAGGGCTACTGTTAGTTTTCGGTTCAGTGTTACGGTTGGAGATAGCGTCAGGGTCAGGTTAGGGTTGTGATTGAGCTTCAGGTGTCCGCCTAGGGTTAGGGTTAGGTCTATGGTTTGAGTTAGGGTCCAGGTTAGGGTAGGTTTGAACTTAGTTTGAGGGAGCAAGTTTAGGGCTACTGTTAGTTTTCGGTTCAGTGTTACGGTTGGAGATAGCGTCAGGGTCTGGTTAGGGTTGTAGTTGAGTTTCAGGTGTCCGCCTAGGGTTAGGGTTAGGTCTATTGTTTGAGTTAGGCTTCAAGTTAGGTTAGGTTTGAACTTAGTTTGTGGGAGACAGTTTAGGGCTACTGTTAGTTTTCGTTTAACTGTTACGGTTGGAGTAAGCGTCAGGTTCAAGTTAGGGTGGGGGTTAAGCATAAGGTGTCCGCCTAGGGTTAGGGTTAGGTCTATGGTTTCATTTAGGCTTCAGGTTAGGTTACGATTGAACTTAGTTTGAGGGAGTAAGTTTAGGGCTACTGTTAGTTTTCGGTTCAATATTACATTTGGAGTTAGCGTGAGGGTCCGGTTAGGGTTGGGGTTGAGCTTAAGGTGTCCGCCTAGGGTTAGGGTTAGGTCTGTGGTTTGAGTTAGACTTCAGGTTAGGTTATGTTTGAACTTAGTTTGAGGGAGTAAGTTTAGGGCTACTGTTAGTTTTCGGTTCAGTGTTACGGTTGGAGTTAGCGTGAGGGTCAGGTTAGGGTTGGGTTTGAACTTCAGGTGTCCGCCTAGGGTTAGGGTTAGGTGTATGGTTTGATTTAGGCTTCAGGTTAGGTTAGGTTGGAACTTAGTTTGAGGCAGTAAGTTTAGGGCTACTGTTAGTTTTCGGGTAACTGTTACGGTTGGAGTTAGCGTCAGGGCCAGGTTAGGGTTGGGGGTGAGCTTAAGGTGTCCGCCTAGGGTTAGGATTAGGTCTGTGATTTGAGTTAGGGTTCAGGTTAGGTTAGGTTTGAACTTAGTTTGAGGGAGTAAGTTTAGGGCTACTGTTAGTTTTCGGTTCAGTGTTAGGGTTGGAGATAGCGTCAGGGTCAGGTTAGGGTTGGGGTTGAGCTTCAGGTTTCCGCCTTGGGTTAGGGTTAGGTCTATGGTTTGAGTTAGGCTTCAGGTTAGGTTAGGTTTGAACTTAGTTTGAGGGAGTAAGTTTAGGGCTACTGTTAGTTTTCGGTTCACTGTTACGGTTGGAGATAGCGTCAGGGTCTGGTTAGGGTTGTGGTTGAGTTTCAGGTGTCCGCCTAGGGTTAGGGTTAGGTCTATGGTTTGAGTTAGGCTTCAAGTTAGGTTAGGTTTGAAGTTAGTTTGAGGGAGTAAGTTTAGGGCTACTGTTAATTTTCGGGTAACTGTTACTGTTGGAGTTAGCGTCAGGTCCAGGTTAGGGTTGGGGTTGAGCTTAAGGTGTCCGCCTAGGGTTAGGGTTAGGTGTATGATTTGATTTAGGCTTCAGGATAGGTTAGGTTTGAAGTTAGTTTGAGGGAGTAAGTTTAGGGCTACTGTTAGTTTTCGGGTAACTGTTACTGTTGGAGTTAGCGTCAGGTCCAGGTTAGGGTTGGGGTTGAGCTTAAGGTGTCCGCCTAGGGTTAGGGTTAGGTGTATGGTTTGATTTAGGCTTCAGGTTAGGTTAGGTTGGAACTTAGTTTGAGGCAGTAAGTTTAGGGCTACTGTTAGTTTTCGGGTAACTGTTACGGTTGGAGTTAGCGTCACGGCCAGGTTATGGTTGGGGTTGAGCTTAAGGTGTCCGCCTAGGGTTAGGGTTAGGTGTATGGTTTGATTAAGGCTTCAGGTTAGGTTATGTTTGAAGTTAGTTTGAGGGAGTAAGTTTAGGGCTACTGTTAGTTTTCGGTTAACTGTTACAGTTGGAGTAAGCGTCAGGGTCAGGTTAGGTTTGGGGTTGATGTTAAGGTGTCCGCCTAGGGTTAGGGTTAGGTGTATGGTTTGATTTAGGCTTCAGATTAGGTTAGGTGTGAACTTAGTTTGAGGGAGTAAGTTTAGGGCTACTGGTAGTTTTCGGTTCAGTATTATGGTTTGAGTTAGCGTCTGGGTCAGGTTAGGGTTGGGGTTAGCTTGAGGTGTCTGCCTAGGGTTAGGGTTAGGTCCATGGTTTGATTTAGACTCCAGGTTAGGTTACGTTTGAACTTAGTTTGAGTGAGTAAGTTTAGGGGTACTGTTAGTTTTCGGTTCAGTGTTACGGTTGGAGATAGCGTCAGGGTCAGGTTAGGGTTGGAGTTGAGCTTAAGGTGTCTGCCTAGGGTGAGGGTTAGGTCTGTGGTTTGATTTAGGCTTCAGGTTAGGTTAGGTTTGAACTTAGTTTGAGTGAGTAAGTTTAGGGCTACTGTTAGTTCTCGGTTCAGTGTTACGGTTGGAGATAGCGTCAGGGTCAGGTTAGGGTTGGGGTTGAGCTTCAGGTGTCCGCCTATTGTTAGCGTTATGTCTATGATTTGAGTTAGGCTTCAGGTTATGTTAGGTTTGAACTTAGTTTGAGGGAGTAAGTTTAGGCCTATTGTATTTTTTGGTTCAGTGTTACGGTTGAATTTAGCCTCAGGGTTAGGTAAGGGTTGGGGTCAAGCTTAAGGTGTCCGCCTTGGGTTAGGGTTAGGTCTATGGTTTGAGTTAGGCTTCAGGTCAGGTTAGGTTTGAACTTAATTTGAGAGAGTAAGTTTAGGGCTACTGTTAGTTTTCGGTTCAGTGTTACGTTTGGAGTTAGCGTGAGGGTCCGGTTAGGGTTGGGGTTGAGCTTAAGGTGTCCGCCTAGGGTTAGGGTTAGGTCTATGGTTTGAGTTAGGGTCCAGGTTAGGGTAGGTTTGAACTTAGTTTGAGGGAGTAAGTTTAGGGCTACTGTTAGTTTTCGGTTCAGTGTTACGGTTGGAGATAGCGTCAGGGTCTGGTTAGGGTTGTAGTTGAGTTTCAGGTGTCCGCCTAGGGTTAGGGTTAGGTCTATTGTTTGAGTTAGGCTTCAAGTTAGGTTAGGTTTGAACTTAGTTTGTGGGAGACAGTTTAGGGCTACTGTTAGTTTTCGTTTAACTGTTACGGTTGGAGTAAGCGTCAGGTTCAAGTTAGGGTGGGGGTTAAGCATAAGGTGTCCGCCTAGGGTTAGGGTTAGGTCTATGGTTTCATTTAGGCTTCAGGTTAGGTTACGATTGAACTTAGTTTGAGGGAGTAAGTTTAGGGCTACTGTTAGTTTTCGGTTCAATATTACATTTGGAGTTAGCGTGAGGGTCCGGTTAGGGTTGGGGTTGAGCTTAAGGTGTCCGCCTAGGGTTAGGGTTAGGTCTGTGGTTTGAGTTAGACTTCAGGTTAGGTTATGTTTGAACTTAGTTTGAGGGAGTAAGTTTAGGGCTACTGTTAGTTTTCGGTTCAGTGTTACGGTTGGAGTTAGCGTGAGGGTCAGGTTAGGGTTGGGTTTGAACTTCAGGTGTCCGCCTAGGGTTAGGGTTAGGTGTATGGTTTGATTTAGGCTTCAGGTTAGGTTAGGTTGGAACTTAGTTTGAGGCAGTAAGTTTAGGGCTACTGTTAGTTTTCGGGTAACTGTTACGGTTGGAGTTAGCGTCAGGGCCAGGTTAGGGTTGGGGGTGAGCTTAAGGTGTCCGCCTAGGGTTAGGATTAGGTCTGTGATTTGAGTTAGGGTTCAGGTTAGGTTAGGTTTGAACTTAGTTTGAGGGAGTAAGTTTAGGGCTACTGTTAGTTTTCGGTTCAGTGTTAGGGTTGGAGATAGCGTCAGGGTCAGGTTAGGGTTGGGGTTGAGCTTCAGGTTTCCGCCTTGGGTTAGGGTTAGGTCTATGGTTTGAGTTAGGCTTCAGGTTAGGTTAGGTTTGAACTTAGTTTGAGGGAGTAAGTTTAGGGCTACTGTTAGTTTTCGGTTCACTGTTACGGTTGGAGATAGCGTCAGGGTCTGGTTAGGGTTGTGGTTGAGTTTCAGGTGTCCGCCTAGGGTTAGGGTTAGGTCTATGGTTTGAGTTAGGCTTCAAGTTAGGTTAGGTTTGAAGTTAGTTTGAGGGAGTAAGTTTAGGGCTACTGTTAGTTTTCGGGTAACTGTTACTGTTGGAGTTAGCGTCAGGTCCAGGTTAGGGTTGGGGTTGAGCTTAAGGTGTCCGCCTAGGGTTAGGGTTAGGTGTATGATTTGATTTAGGCTTCAGGATAGGTTAGGTTTGAAGTTAGTTTGAGGGAGTAAGTTTAGGGCTACTGTTAGTTTTCGGGTAACTGTTACTGTTGGAGTTAGCGTCAGGTCCAGGTTAGGGTTGGGGTTGAGCTTAAGGTGTCCGCCTAGGGTTAGGGTTAGGTGTATGGTTTGATTTAGGCTTCAGGTTAGGTTAGGTTGGAACTTAGTTTGAGGCAGTAAGTTTAGGGCTACTGTTAGTTTTCGGGTAACTGTTACGGTTGGAGTTAGCGTCACGGCCAGGTTATGGTTGGGGTTGAGCTTAAGGTGTCCGCCTAGGGTTAGGGTTAGGTGTATGGTTTGATTAAGGCTTCAGGTTAGGTTATGTTTGAAGTTAGTTTGAGGGAGTAAGTTTAGGGCTACTGTTAGTTTTCGGTTAACTGTTACAGTTGGAGTAAGCGTCAGGGTCAGGTTAGGTTTGGGGTTGATGTTAAGGTGTCCGCCTAGGGTTAGGGTTAGGTGTATGGTTTGATTTAGGCTTCAGATTAGGTTAGGTGTGAACTTAGTTTGAGGGAGTAAGTTTAGGGCTACTGGTAGTTTTCGGTTCAGTATTATGGTTTGAGTTAGCGTCTGGGTCAGGTTAGGGTTGGGGTTAGCTTGAGGTGTCTGCCTAGGGTTAGGGTTAGGTCCATGGTTTGATTTAGACTCCAGGTTAGGTTACGTTTGAACTTAGTTTGAGTGAGTAAGTTTAGGGGTACTGTTAGTTTTCGGTTCAGTGTTACGGTTGGAGATAGCGTCAGGGTCAGGTTAGGGTTGGAGTTGAGCTTAAGGTGTCTGCCTAGGGTGAGGGTTAGGTCTGTGGTTTTATTTAGGCTTCAGGTTAGGTTAGGTTTGAACTTAGTTTGAGTGAGTAAGTTTAGGGCTACTGTTAGTTCTCGGTTCAGTGTTACGGTTGGAGATAGCGTCAGGGTCAGGTTAGGGTTGGGGTTGAGCTTCAGGTGTCCGCCTATTGTTACCGTTATGTCTATGATTTGAGTTAGGCTTCAGGTTATGTTAGGTTTGAACTTAGTTTGAGGGAGTAAGTTTAGGCCTATTGTATTTTTTGGTTCAGTGTTACGGTTGAATTTAGCCTCAGGGTTAGGTAAGGGTTGGGGTCAAGCTTAAGGTGTCCGCCTTGGGTTAGGGTTAGGTCTATGGTTTGAGTTAGGCTTCAGGTCAGGTTAGGTTTGAACTTAGTTTGAGGGAGTAAGTTTAGGGCTACTGTTAGTTTTCGGTTCAGTGTTACGTTTGGAGTTAGCGTGAGGGTCCGGTTAGGGTTGGGGTTGAGCTTAAGGTGTCCGCCTAGGGTTAGGGTTATGTCTATGGTTTGAGTTAGGCTTCAGGTTAGGTTAGGTCTGAACTTAATTTGAGGGATTAAGTTTAGGGCTACTGTTAGTTTTCGGTTAACTTTTACGGTTGGAGTTAGCGTGAGGGTCAGGTTAGGGTTGGGTTTGAACTTCAGGTGTCCACCTATGGTTAGGGTTAGGTGTATGGTTTGATTTAGGCTTCAGGTTAGGTTAGGTTGGAACTTAGTTTGAGGCAGTAAGTTTAGGGCTACTGTTAGTTTTCGGGTAACTGTTACGGTTGGAGTTAGCGTCAGGGCCACGTTAGGGTTGGGGGTGAGCTTAAGGTGTCCGCCTAGGGTTAGGATTAGGTCTGTGATTTGAGTTAGGGTTCAGGTTAGGTTAGGTTTGAACTTAGTTTGAGGGAGTAAGTTTAGGGCTACTGTTAGTTTTCGGTTCAGTGTTACGGTTGGAGATAGCATCAGGGTCAGGTTAGGGTTGGTGTTGAGCTTCAGGTTTCCGCCTTGGGTTAGGTTTAGGTCTATGGTTTGAGTTAGGATTCAGGTTAGGTTAGGTTTGAACTTAGTTTGAGGGAGTAAGTTTAGGGCTACTGTTAGTTTTCGGTTCAGTGTTATGGTTGGAGATAGCGTCAGGGTCTGGTTAGGGTTGTGGTTGAGTTTCAGGTGTCCGCCTAGGGTTAGGGTTAGGTCTATGGTTTGAGTTAGGCTTCAAGTTAGGTTAGGTTTGAAGTTAGTTTGAGGGAGTAAGTTTAGGGCTACTGTTAGTTTTCGGGTAACTGTTACTGTTGGAGTTAGCGTCAGGGCCAGGTTAGGGTTGTGGTTGAGCTTAAGGTGTCCGCCTAGGGTTAGGGTTATATGTATGGTTTGATTTAGGCTTCAGGTTAGGTTAGGTTTGAACTTAGTTTGAGGGAGTAAGTTTAGGGCTACTGTTAGTTTTCGGTTAACTGTTACGGTTGGAGTAAGCGTCCGGGTCAGGTTAGGGTGGGCGTTAAGCATAAGGTGTCCGCCTAGGGTTAGGGTTAGGTCTATGATGTGATTTAGGCTTCAGGTTAGGTTACGTTTGAACTTAGTTTGAGGGAGTCAGTTTAGGGCTACTGTTAGTTTTCGGTTAACTGTTAAGGTTGGAGTAAGCGTCAGAGTCAGGTTAGGGTTGGGGTCAAGCTTAAGGTGTCCACCTAGGGTTAGGGTTAGGTCTATTGTTTGAGTTAGGCTTCAGGTTAGGTTAGGTTTGAAATTAGTTTGAGGGAGTAAGTTTAGGGCTACTGTTAGTTTTCGGTACAGTGTTACGGTTGGAGTTAGCGTGAGGGTCAGTTTAGGGTTGGGGTTGAGCTTAAGGTGTCCTCCTAGGGTTAGGGTTAGGTCTGTTCTTTGAGTGAGGCTTCAGGTTAGGTTAGGTTTGAACTTAGTTTGAGGGAGTAACTTTAGGGCTACTGTTAGTTTTCGGTTCAGTGTTACGGTTGGAGATAGCGTCAGGGTCAGGTTAGGGTTGTGATTGAGCTTCAGGTGTCCGCCTAGGGTTAGGGTTAGGTCTATGGTTTGAGTTAGGGTCCAGGTTAGGGTAGGTTTGAACTTAGTTTGAGGGAGTAAGTTTAGGGCTACTGTTAGTTTTCGGTTCAGTGTTACGGTTGGAGATAGCGTCAGGGTCTGGTTAGGGTTGTAGTTGAGTTTCAGGTGTCCGCCTAGGGTTAGGGTTAGGTCTATTGTTTGAGTTAGGCTTCAAGTTAGGTTAGGTTTGAACTTAATTTGTGGGAGACAGTTTAGGGCTACTGTTAGTTTTCGTTTAACTGTTACGGTTGGAGTAAGCGTCAGGTTCAAGTTAGGGTGGGGGTTAAGCATAAGGTGTCCGCCTAGGGTTAGGGTTAGGTCTATGGTTTCATTTAGGCTTCAGGTTAGGTTACGATTGAACTTAGTTTGAGGGAGTAAGTTTAGGGCTACTGTTAGTTTTCGGTTCAATATTACATTTGGAGTTAGCGTGAGGGTCCGGTTAGGGTTGGGGTTGAGCTTAAGGTGTCCGCCTAGGGTTAGGGTTAGGTCTGTGGTTTGAGTTAGACTTCAGGTTAGGTTATGTTTGAACTTAGTTTGAGGGAGTAAGTTTAGGGCTACTGTTAGTTTTCGGTTCAGTGTTACGGTTGGAGTTAGCGTGAGGGTCAGGTTAGGGTTGGGTTTGAACTTCAGGTGTCCGCCTAGGGTTAGGGTTAGGTGTATGGTTTGATTTAGGCTTCAGGTTAGGTTAGGTTGGAACTTAGTTTGAGGCAGTAAGTTTAAGGCTACTGTTAGTTTTCGGGTAACTGTTACGGTTGGAGTTAGCGTCAGGGCCAGGTTAGGGTTGGGGGTGAGCTTAAGGTGTCCGCCTAGGGTTAGGATTAGGTCTGTGATTTGAGTTAGGGTTCAGGTTAGGTTAGGTTTGAACTTAGTTTGAGGGAGTAAGTTTAGGGCTACTGTTAGTTTTCGGTTCAGTGTTAGGGTTGGAGATAGCGTCAGGGTCAGGTTAGGGTTGGGGTTGAGCTTCAGGTTTCCGCCTTGGGTTAGGGTTAGGTCTATGGTTTGAGTTAGGCTTCAGGTTAGGTTAGGTTTGAACTTAGTTTGAGGGAGTAAGTTTAGGGCTACTGTTAGTTTTCGGTTCACTGTTACGGTTGGAGATAGCGTCAGGGTCTGGTTAGGGTTGTGGTTGAGTTTCAGGTGTCCGCCTAGGGTTAGGGTTAGGTCTATGGTTTGAGTTAGGCTTCAAGTTAGGTTAGGTTTGAAGTTAGTTTGAGGGAGTAAGTTTAGGGCTACTGTTAGTTTTCGGGTAACTGTTACTGTTGGAGTTAGCGTCAGGTCCAGGTTAGGGTTGGGGTTGACCTTAAGGTGTCCGCCTAGGGTTAGGGTTAGGTGTATGATTTGATTTAGGCTTCAGGATAGGTTAGGTTTGAAGTTAGTTTGAGGGAGTAAGTTTAGGGCTACTGTTAGTTTTCGGGTAACTGTTACTGTTGGAGTTAGCGTCAGGTCCAGGTTAGGGTTGGGGTTGAGCTTAAGGTGTCCGCCTAGGGTTATGGTTAGGTGTATGGTTTGATTTAGGCTTCAGGTTAGATTAGGTTGGAAGTTAGTTTGAGGGTGTAAGTTCAGGGCTACTGTTAGTTTTCGGTTAACTGTTACAGTTGGAGTAAGCGTCAGGGTCAGGTTAGGGTGGGGGTTAAGCATAAGTTGTCCGCCTAGGGTTAGGGTTAGGTCTATGATTTGATTTAGGCTTCAGGTTAGCTTAGGTTTGAACTTAGTTTGATGGAGTCAGTTTAGGGCTATTGTTAGTTTTCGGTTAACTGTTACGGTTGGAGTAAGCGTCAGGGTCAGGTTAGGTTTGGGGTTGAGCTTAAGGTGTCCGCCTAGGGTTAGCGTTAGGTGTATGGTTTGATTTAGGCTTCAGGTTAGGTTAGGTTTGAACTTAGTTTGAGGGAGTAAGTTTAGGGCTACTGTTAGTTTTTGGTTCAGTGTTACGTTTGGAGTTAGCATGAGGGTCCGGTTAGGGTTGGGGTTGAGCTTAAGGTGTCCGCCTAGGGTTAGGGTTAGGTCTGCGGTTTGAGTTAGGCTTCAGGTCAGGTTAGGTTTGAACTTAGTTTGAGGGAGTAAGTTTAGGGCTACTGTTAGTTTTCGGTTCAGTGTTACGGTTGGAGATAGCGTCAGGGTCAGGTTAGGGATGGGGTTGAGCTTCAGGTGTCCGCCTAGGGTTAGGGTTAGGTCTATGGTTTGAGATAGGCTTCAGGTTAGATTAGGTTTTAACTTAGTTTTAGGGAGTAAGTTTAGGGCTACTGTTAATTTTAGGATCAGTGTTACGGTTGGAGTTAGCGTGAGGGTCAGGTTAGGGTTGGGTTTGAGCATCAGGTGTCCGCCTAGGGTTAGGGTTAGGTGTATGGTTTGATTTAGGCTTCAGGTTAGGTTAGGTTTGAACTAAGTTTGAGGGAGTAAGTTTAGGGCTACTGTTAGTTTTCGGGTAACTGTTACGGTTGGAGTTAGCGTCACGGCCAGGTTATGGTTGGGGTTGAGCTTAAGGTGTCCGCCTATTGTTACCGTTATGTCTATGATTTGAGTTAGGCTTCAGGTTATGTTAGGTTTGAACTTAGTTTGAGGGAGTAAGTTTAGGCCTATTGTATTTTTTGGTTCAGTGTTACGGTTGAATTTAGCCTCAGGGTTAGGTAAGGGTTGGGGTCAAGCTTAAGGTGTCCGCCTAGGGTTAGGGTTAGGTCTATTGTTTGAGTTAGGCTTCAGGTTAGGTTAGGTTTGAACTTAGTTTGAGGGAGTAAGTTTAGGGCTACTGTTAGTTTTTCTTTCAGTGTTACGGTTGGAGTTAGCGTGAGGGTCAGGTTAGGGTTGGGGTTGAGCTTAACGTGTCCTCCTAGGGTTAGGGTTAGGTCTGTGGTTTGAGTTAGGCTTCAGGTTAGGTTAGGTTTGAACTTACTTTGAGGGAGTAAGTTTAGGGCTACTGTTAGTTTTCGGTTCAGTGTTACGGTTGGAGATAGCGTCAGGGACAGGTTAGGGTTGGGGTTGAGCTTAAGGTGTCCGCCTAGGGTTAGGGTTAGGTGTATGGTTTCATTTAGGCTTCAGATTAGGTTAGGTTGGAACTTAGTTTGAGGCAGGAAGTTTAGGGCTACTGTTAGTTTTCGGGTAACTGTTACGGTTGGAGTTAGCGTCAAGGCCAGGTTAGGTTTGGGGTTGAGCTTAAGGTGTCCGCCTAGGTTTAGGGTTAGGTCTGTGGTTTGAGTTAGGCTTCAGGTTAGGTTAGGTTTGAACTTAGTTTGAGGGAGTAAGTTTAGGGCTACTGTTAGTTTTCGGTTCAGTGTTACGGTTGGAGATAGCGTCAGGGTCAGGTTAGGGTAGGGGTTGAGCTTCAGGTGTCCACCTAGGGTTAGGGTTAGGGCTATTGTTTGAGTTAGGCTTCAGGTTAGGTTAGGTTTGAACTTAGTTTGAGGTAGTAAGTTTAGGGCTACTGTTAGTTTTCGGTTCAGTGTTACGGTTGGAGTTAGCGTGAGGGTCAGGTTAGGGTTGGGGTTGAGCTTAAGGTGATCGCCTAGGGTTAGGGTTAGGTCTGTGGTTTGAGTTAGGCTCCAGGTTAGGTTAGGTTTGAACTTAGTTTGAGGGAGTAAGTTTAGGGCTACTGTTAGTTTTCGGTTCAGTGTTACGGTTGGAGATAGCGTCAGGGTCTGGTTAGGTTTGTGGTTGAGTTTCAGGTGTCCGCCTAGGGTTAGGGTTAGGTCTATGGTTTGAGTTAGGCTTCAAGTTAGGTTAGGTTTGAAGTTAGTTTGAGGGAGTAAGTTTAGGGCTACTGTTAGTTTTCGGGTAACTGTTACTGTTGGAGTTAGCGTCAGGGCCAGGTTAGGGTTGGGGTTGAGCTTAAGGTGTCCGCCTAGGGTTAGGGTTAGGTGTATGGTTGATTTAGGCTTCAGGTTAGGTTAGGTTTGAAGTTAGTTTGAGGGAGTAAGTTTAGGGCTACTGTTAGTTTTTGGTTAACTGTTACAGTTGGAGTACGCGGCAATGTCAGGTTAGGGTGGGGGTTAAGCATAAGGTGTCCGCCTAGGGTTAGGGTTAGGTCTATGGTTTCATTTAGGCTTCAGGTTAGGTTAGGTTTGAACTTAGTTTCAGGGAGTCAGTTTAGGGCTACTGTTAGTTTTCGGTTAACTGTTACGGTTGGAGTAAGCGTCAGGGTCAGGTTAGGTTTGGGGTTGAGCTTAAGGTGTCCGCCTAGGGTTAGGGTTAGGTGTATGGTTTGATTTAGGCTTCAGGTTAGGTTAGGTTTGAACTTAGTTTGAGGAAGTAAGTTTAGGGCGACTGTTAGTTTTCGTTTAACTGTTACAGTTGGAGTAAGCGTCAGGGTCAGGTTAGGGTGGGGGTTAAGCATAAGGTGTCCGCCTAGGGTTAGGGTTAGGTCTATGGTTTCATTTAGGCTTCAGGTTAGGTTAGGATTGAACTTAGTTTGAGGGAGTAAGTTTAGGGCCACTGTTAGTTTTCGGTTCAGTGTTACGGTTGGATTTAGCCTCAGGGTCAGGTTAGGGTTGGGGTTAAGCTTAAGGTGTCCGCCTAGGGTTAGGGTTAAGTCTATTGTTTGAGTTAGGCTTCAGGTTAGGTTAGGTTTGAACTTAGTTTGAGGGAGACAGTTTAGGGCTACTGTTAGTTTTCGTTTAACTGTTACGGTTGGAGTAAGCGTCAGGGTCAGGTTAGGGTGGGGGTTAAGCATAAGGTGTCCGCCTAGGGTTAGGGTTAGCTCTATGGTTTCATTTAGGCTTCAGGGTAGGTTAGGATTGAACTTAGTTTGAGGGAGTAAGTTTAGGGCTACTGTTAGTTTTCGGTTCAATGTTACGTTTGGAGTTAGCGTGACGGTCCGGTTAGGGTTGGGTTTGAGCTTAAGGTGTCTTTAGGGTTAGGTCTGTGGTTTGAGTTAGGCTTCAGGTTAGGTTAGGTTTGAACTTAGTTTGAGGGAGTAAGTTTAGGGCTACTGTTAGTTTTCGGTTAACTGTTACGGTTGGAGTAAGCGTCAGGGTCAGGTTAGGGTTGGGGTCAAGCTTAAGGTGTCAGCCAAGGGTTATGGTTAGGTCTATTGTTTGAGTTAGGCTTCAGGTTAGGTTAGGTTTGAACTTAGTTTGAGCGAGTATGTTTAGGGCTACTGTTAGTTTTCGGTACAGTGTTACGGTTGGAGTTAGCGTGAGGGTCAGGTTAGGGTTGGGGTTGAGCTTAAGGTGTCCTCCTAGGGTTAGGGTTAGGTCTGTGGTTTGAGTGAGGCTTCAGGTTAGGTTAGGTTTGAACTTAGTTTGAGGCAGTAAGTTTAGGGCTACTGTTAGTTTTCGGTTCAGTGTTACGGTTGGAGATAGCGTCAGGGTCAGGTTAGGGTTGTGATTGGGCTTCAGGTGTCCGCCTAGGGTTAGGGTTAGGTCTATGGTTTGAGTTAGGGTCCAGGTTTGGGTAGGTTTGAACTTAGTTTGAGGGAGTAAGTTTAGGGCTACTGTTAGTTTTCGGTTCAGTGTTACGGTTGGAGATAGCGTCAGGGTCTGGTTAGGGTTGTGGTTGAGTTTCAGGTGTCCGCCTAGGGTTAGGGTTAGGTCTATGGTTTGAGTTAGGCTTCAAGTTAGGTTAGGTTTGAAGTTAGTTTGAGGGAGTAAGTTTAGGGCTACTGTTAGTTTGCGGGTAACTGTTACTGTTGGAGTTAGCGTCAGGGCCAGGTTAGGGTTGGGATTGAGCTTAAGGTGTCCGCCTAGGGTTAGGTTTAGGTCTATTGTTTGAGTTAGGCTTCAGGTTAGGTTAGGTTTGAACTTAGTTTGAGGGAGTAAGTTTAGGGCTACTGATAGTTTTCCTTTAACTGTTACGGTTGGAGTAAGCGTCAGGGTCAAGTTAGGGTGGGGGTTAAGCATAAGGTGTCCGCCTAGGATTAGGGTTAGGTCTTTGGTTTCATTTAGGCTTCAGGTTAGGTTAGGGTTGAATTTAGTTTGAGGGAGTAAGTTTAGGGCTACTGTTAGTTTTCGGTTCAATGTTACGTTTGGAGATAGTGTGAGGGTCCGGTTAGGGTTGGGGTTGAGCTTAAGGTGTCCGCCTAGGGTTAGGGTTAGGTCTGTGGTTTGAGTTAGGCTACAGGTTAGGTTAGGTTTGAACTTAGTTTGAGGGAGTAAGTTTAGGGCTACTGTTAGTTTTCGGTTCAGTGTTACGGTTGGAGATAGCGTCAGGGTCAGGTTAGGGTTGGGGTTGAGCTTCAGGTTTCCGCCTTGGGTTAGGGTTAGGTCTATGGTTTGAGTTAGGCTTCAGGTCAGGTTAGATTTGAACTTAGTTTGAGGGAGTAAGTTTAGGGCTACTGTTAGTTTTCGGTTCAGTGTTATGTTTGGAGTTAGCGTGAGGGTCCGGTTAGGGTTGGGGTTGAGCTTAAGGTGTCCGCCTAGGGTTAGGGTTAGGTCTATGGTTTGAGTTAGGCTTCAGGTTAGGTTAGGTCTGAACTTAGTTTGAGGGATTAAGTTTAGGGCTACTGTTAGTTTTCTGTTAACTTTTACGTTTGGAGTTAGCGTGAGGGTCAGGTTAGGGTTGGGTTTGAACTTCAGGTGTCCGCCTAGGGTTAGGGTTAGGTGTATGGTTTGATTTAGGCTTCAGGTTAGGTAAGGTTGGAACTTAGTTTGAGGCAGTAAGTTTAGGGCTACTGGTAGTTTTCGGGTAACTGTTACGGTTGGAGTTAGCGTCAGGGCCAGGTTAGGGTTGGGGTTGAGCTTAAGGTGTCCGCCTAGGGTTAGGGTTAGGTCTGTGATTTGAGTTAGGGTTCAGGTTAGGTTAGGTTTGAACTTAGTTTGAGGGAGTAAGTTTAGGGCTACTGTTAGTTTTCGTTTAACTGTTACGGTTGGAGTAAGCGTCAGGGTCAGGTTAGGGTGGGGGTTAAGCATAAGGTGTCCGCCTAGGGTTAGGGTTAGCTCTATGGTTTCATTTAGGCTTCAGGGTAGGTTAGGATTGAACTTAGTTTGAGGGAGTAAGTTTAGGGCTACTGTTAGTTTTCGGTTCAATGTTACGTTTGGAGTTAGCGTGACGGTCCGGTTAGGGTTGGGGTTGAGCTTAAGGTGTCTGCCTAGGGTTAGGGTTAGGTCTGTTGTTTGAGTTAGGCTTCAGGTTAGGTTAGGTTTGAACTTAGTTTGAGGGAGTCAGTTTAGGGCTACTGTTAGTTTTCGGTTAACTGTTACGGTTGGAGTAAGCGTCAGGGTCAGGTTAGGGTTGGGGTCAAGCTTAAGGTGTCAGCCAAGGGTGAGGGTTAGGTCTGTGGTTTGAGTGAGGCTTCAGGTTAGGTTAGGTTTGAACTTAGTTTGAGGCAGTAAGTTTAGGGCTACTGTTAGTTTTCGGTTCAGTGTTACGGTTGGAGATAGCGTCAGGGTCAGGGTAGGGTTGTGATTGAGCTTCAGGTGTCCGCCTAGGGTTAGGGTTAGGTCTATGGTTTGAGTTAGGGTCCAGGTTAGGGTAGGTTTGAACTTAGTTTGAGGGAGTAAGTTTAGGGCTACTGTTAGTTTTCGGTTCAGTGTTACGGTTGGAGATAGCGTCAGGGTCTGGTTAGGGTTGTGGTTGAGTTTCAGGTGTCTGCCTAGGGTTTGGGTTAGGTCTATGGTTTGAGTTAGGCTTCAGGTCAGGTTAGATTTGAACTTAGTTTGAGGGAGTAAGTTTAGGGCTACTGTTAGTTTTCGGTTCAGTGTTACGTTTGGAGTTAGCGTGAGGGTCCGGTTAGGGTTGGGGTTTAGCTTAAGGTGTCCGCCTAGGGTTAGGGTTAGGTCTATGGTTTGAGTTAGGCTTCAGGTTAGGTTAGGTCTGAACTTAGTTTGAGGGATTAAGTTTAGGGCTACTGTTAGTTTTCGGTTAACTTTTACGGTTGGAGTTAGCGTGAGGGTCAGGTTAGGGTTGGGTTTGAACTTCAGCTGTCCGCCTAGGGTTAGGGTAGGTGTATGGTTTGATTTAGGCTTCAGGTTAGGTTAGGTTGGAACTTAGTTTGAGGCAGTTAGTTTAGGGCTACTGGTAGTTTTCGGGTAACTGTTACGGTTGGAGTTAGTGTCAGGGCCAGGTTAGGGTTGGGGTTGAGCTTAAGGTGTCCGCCTAGGGTTAGGGTTAGGTCTGTGATTTGAGTTAGGGTTCAGGTTAGGTTAGGTTTGAACTTAGTTTGAGGGAGTAAGTTTAGGGCTACTGTTAGTTTTCGGTTCAGTGTTACGGTTGGAGATAGCGTCAGGGTAAGGTTAGGGTTGGGGTTGAGCTTCAGGTTTCCGCCTTGGGTTAGGGTTAGGTCTATGGTTTGATTTAGGCTTCAGGTTAGGTTAGGTTTGAACTTAGTTTGAGGGAGTAAGTTTAGGGCTACTGTTAGTTTTCGGTTCAGTGTTATGGTTGGAGATAGCGTCAGGGTCTGGTTAGGGTTGTGGTTGAGTTTCAGGTGTCCGCCTAGGGTTAGGGTTAGGTCTATGGTTTGAGTTAGGCTTCAAGTTAGGTTAGGTTTGAAGTTAGTTTGAGGGAGTAAGTTTAGGGCTACTGTTAGTTTTCGGGTAACTGTTACTGTTGGAGTTAGCGTCAGGGCCAGGTTAGGGTTGTGGTTGAGCTTAAGGTGTCCGCCTAGGGTTAGGGTTAGGTGTATGGTTTGATTTAGGCTTCAGGTTAGGTTAGGTTTGAAGTTAGTTTGAGGGAGTAAGTTTAGGGCTATTGTTAGTTTTCGGTTAACTGTTACAGTTGGAGTAAGCCTCAGGGTCAGGTTAGGGTGGGGGTTAAGCATAAGGTGTCCGCCTAGGGTTAGGGTTAGGTGTATGGTTTCATTTAGGCTTCAGGTTAGGTTAGGTTTGAACTTAGTTTCAGGGAGTCAGTTTAGGGCTACTGTTAGTTTTCGGTTAACTGTTACGGTTGGAGTAAGCGTCAGGGTCAGGTTAGGTTTGGGGTTGAGCTTAAGGTGTCCGCCTAGGGTTAGGGTTAGGTGTATGGTTTGATTTAGGCTTCAGGTTAGGTTAGGTTTGAACTTAGTTTGAGGAAGTAAGTTTAGGGCTACTGTTAGTTTTCGTTTAACTGTTACAGTTGGAGTAAGCGTCAGGGTCAGGTTAGGGTGGGGGTTAAGCATAAGGTGTCTGCCTAGGGTTAGGGTTAGGTCTATGGTTTCATTTAGGCTTCAGGTTAGGTTAGGATTGAACTTAGTTTGAGGGAGTAAGTTTAGGGCCACTGTTAGTTTTCGGTTTAGTGTTACAGTTGGATTTAGCCTCAGGGTCAGGTTAGGGTTGGGGTTAAGCTTAAGGTGCCCGCCTAGGGTTAGGGTTAAGTCTATTGTTTGAGTTAGGCTTCAGGTTAGGTTAGGTTTGAACTTAGTTTGAGGGAGACAGTTTAGGGCTACTGTTAGTTTTCGTTTAACTGTTACGGTTGGAGTAAGCGTCAGGGTCAGGTTAGGGTGGGGGTTAAGCATAAGGTGTCCGCCTAGGGTTAGGGTTAGCTCTATGGTTTCATTTAGGCTTCAGGGTAGGTTAGGATTGAACTTAGTTTGAGGGAGTAAGTTTAGGGCTACTGTTAGTTTTCGGTTCAATGTTACGTTTGGAGTTAGCGTGACGGTCCGGTTAGGGTTGGGGTTGAGCTTAAGGTGTCTGCCTAGGGTTAGGGTTAGGTCTGTTGTTTGAGTTAGGCTTCAGGTTAGGTTAGGTTTGAACTTAGTTTGAGGGAGTCAGTTTAGGGCTACTGTTAGTTTTCGGTTAACTGTTACGGTTGGAGTAAGCGTCAGGGTCAGGTTAGGGTTGGGGTCAAGCTTAAGGTGTCAGCCAAGGGTGAGGGTTAGGTCTGTGGTTTGAGTGAGGCTTCAGGTTAGGTTAGGTTTGAACTTAGTTTGAGGCAGTAAGTTTAGGGCTACTGTTAGTTTTCGGTTCAGTGTTACGGTTGGAGATAGCGTCAGGGTCAGGGTAGGGTTGTGATTGAGCTTCAGGTGTCCGCCTAGGGTTAGGGTTAGGTCTATGGTTTGAGTTAGGGTCCAGGTTAGGGTAGGTTTGAACTTAGTTTGAGGGAGTAAGTTTAGGGCTACTGTTAGTTTTCGGTTCAGTGTTACGGTTGGAGATAGCGTCAGGGTCTGGTTAGGGTTGTGGTTGAGTTTCAGGTGTCTGCCTAGGGTTTGGGTTAGGTCTATGGTTTGAGTTAGGCTTCAGGTCAGGTTAGATTTGAACTTAGTTTGAGGGAGTAAGTTTAGGGCTACTGTTAGTTTTCGGTTCAGTGTTACGTTTGGAGTTAGCGTGAGGGTCCGGTTAGGGTTGGGGTTTAGCTTAAGGTGTCCGCCTAGGGTTAGGGTTAGGTCTATGGTTTGAGTTAGGCTTCAGGTTAGGTTAGGTCTGAACTTAGTTTGAGGGATTAAGTTTAGGGCTACTGTTAGTTTTCGGTTAACTTTTACGGTTGGAGTTAGCGTGAGGGTCAGGTTAGGGTTGGGTTTGAACTTCAGCTGTCCGCCTAGGGTTAGGGTAGGTGTATGGTTTGATTTAGGCTTCAGGTTAGGTTAGGTTGGAACTTAGTTTGAGGCAGTTAGTTTAGGGCTACTGGTAGTTTTCGGGTAACTGTTACGGTTGGAGTTAGTGTCAGGGCCAGGTTAGGGTTGGGGTTGAGCTTAAGGTGTCCGCCTAGGGTTAGGGTTAGGTCTGTGATTTGAGTTAGGGTTCAGGTTAGGTTAGGTTTGAACTTAGTTTGAGGGAGTAAGTTTAGGGCTACTGTTAGTTTTCGGTTCAGTGTTACGGTTGGAGATAGCGTCAGGGTAAGGTTAGGGTTGGGGTTGAGCTTCAGGTTTCCGCCTTGGGTTAGGGTTAGGTCTATGGTTTGATTTAGGCTTCAGGTTAGGTTAGGTTTGAACTTAGTTTGAGGGAGTAAGTTTAGGGCTACTGTTAGTTTTCGGTTCAGTGTTATGGTTGGAGATAGCGTCAGGGTCTGGTTAGGGTTGTGGTTGAGTTTCAGGTGTCCGCCTAGGGTTAGGGTTAGGTCTATGGTTTGAGTTAGGCTTCAAGTTAGGTTAGGTTTGAAGTTAGTTTGAGGGAGTAAGTTTAGGGCTACTGTTAGTTTTCGGGTAACTGTTACTGTTGGAGTTAGCGTCAGGGCCAGGTTAGGGTTGTGGTTGAGCTTAAGGTGTCCGCCTAGGGTTAGGGTTAGGTGTATGGTTTGATTTAGGCTTCAGGTTAGGTTAGGTTTGAAGTTAGTTTGAGGGAGTAAGTTTAGGGCTATTGTTAGTTTTCGGTTAACTGTTACAGTTGGAGTAAGCCTCAGGGTCAGGTTAGGGTGGGGGTTAAGCATAAGGTGTCCGCCTAGGGTTAGGGTTAGGTCTATGATTTGATTTAGGCTTCAGGTTAGGTTAGGTTTGAACTTAGTTTGAGGGAGTCAGTTTAGGGCTACTGTTAGTTTTCGGTTAACTGTTAAGGTTGGAGTAAGCGTCAGGGTCAGGTTAGGTTTGGGGTTGAGCTTAAGGTGTCCGCCTAGGGTTAGGGTTATGTGTATGGTTTGATTTAGGCTTCAGGTTAGGTTAGGTTTGAACTTAGTTTGAGTGAGTAAGTTTGGGGCTACTGTTAGTTTTCGGTTAACTGTTACGGTTGGAGTAAGCGTCAGGGTCCGGTTAGGGTGGGCGTTAAGCATAAGGTGTCCGCCTAGGGTTAGGGTTAGGTCTATGATTTGATTTAGGCTTCAGGTTAGGTTAGGTTTGAACTTAGTTTGAGGGAGTCAGTTTAGGGCTACTGTTAGTTTTCGGTTAACTGTTAAGGTTGGAGTAAGCGTCAGGGTCAGGTTAGGGTTGGGGTCAAGCTTAAGCTGTCCACCTATGGCTAGGGTTAGGTCCATTGTTTGAGTTAGGCTTCAGGTTAGGTTAGGTTTGAACTTAGTTTGAGGGAGTAAGTTTCGGGCTACTGTTAGTTTTCGGTACAGTGTTACGGTTGGAGTTAGCGTGAGGGTCAGGTTAGGGTTGGGGTTGAGCTTAAGGTGTCCTCCTAGGGTTAGGGTTAGGTCTGTTCTTTGAGTGAGGCGTCAGGTTAGGTTAGGTTTGAACTTAGTTTGAGGGAGTAAGTTTAGGGCTACTGTTAGTTTTCGGTTCAGTGTTACGGTTGGAGATAGCGTCAGGGTCAGGTTAGGGTTGTGATTGAGCTTCAGGTGTCCGCCTAGGGTTAGGGTTAGGTCTATGGTTTGAATTAGGGTCCAGGTTAGGGTAGGTTTGAACTTAGTTTGAGGGAGTAAGTTTAGGGCTACTGTTAGTTTTCGGTTCAATGTTACGGTTGGAGATAGCGTCAGGGTCTGGTTAGGGTTAGAGTTGAGTTTCAGGTGTCCGCCTAGGGTTAGGGTTAGGTCTATTGTTTGAGTTAGGCTTCAAGTTAGGTTAGGTTTGAACTTAGTTTGTGGGAGACAGTTTAGGGCTAGTGTTAGTTTTCGTTTAACTGTTACGGTTGGAGTAAGCGTCAGGTTCAAGTTAGGTTGGGAGTTAAGCATAAGGTGTCCGCCTAGGGTTAGGGTTAGGTCTATGGTTTCATTTAGGCTTCAGGTTAGGTTAGGATTGAACTTAGTTTGAGGGAGTAAGTTTAGGGCTACTGTTAGTTTTCGGTTCAATATTACATTTGGATTTAGCGTGAGGGTCCGGTTAGGGTTGGGGTTGAGCTTAAGGTGTCCGCCTAGGGTTATGGTTAGGTCTGTGGTTTGAGTTAGATTTCAGGTTAGGTTATGTTTGAACTTAGTTTGAGGGAGTAAGTTTAGGGCTACTGTTAGTTTTCGGTACTGTGTTAAGGTTGGAGTTAGCGTGAGGGTCAGGTTAGGGTTGGGTTTGAACTTCAGGTGTCCGCCTAGGGTTAGGGTTAGGTGTATGGTTTGATTTAGGCTTCAGGTTAGGTTAGGTTGGAACTTAGTTTGAGGCAGTAAGTTTAGGGCTACTGTTAGTTTTCGGGTAACTCTTACGGTTGGAGTTAGCGTCAGGGCCGGGTTAGGGTTGGGGGTGAGCTTAAGGTGTCCGCCTAGGGTTAGGATTAGGTCTGTGATTTGAGTTAGGGTTCAGGTTAGGTTAGGTTTGAACTTAGTTTGAGGGAGTAAGTTTAGGGCTAATGTTAGTTTTCGGTTCAGTGTTACGGTTGGAGATACCGTCAGGGTCAGGTTAGGGTTGAGGTTGAGCTTCAGGTTTCCGCCTTGGGTTAGGGTTAGGTCTATGGTTTGAGTTAGGCTTCAGGTTAGGTTAGGTTTGAACTTAGTTTGAGGGAGTAAGTTTAGGGCTACTGTTAGTTTTCGGTTCAGTGTTACGGTTGGAGATAGCGTCAGGGTCTGGTTAGGGTTGTGGTTGAGTTTCAGGTGTCCGCCTAGGGTTAGGGTTAGGTCTATGGTTTGAGGTAGGCTTCAAGTTAGGTTAGGTTTGAAGTTAGTTTGAGGGAGTAAGTTTAGGGCTACTGTTAGTTTTCGGGTAACTGTTACTGTTGGAGTTAGCGTCAGGTCCAGGATAGGGTTACTGTTGAGCTTAAGGTGTCCGCCTAGGGTTAGGGTTAGGTGTATGGTTTGATTTAGGCTTCAGGTTAGGTTAGGTTTGAAGTTAGTTTGAGGGAGTAAGTTTAGGGCTACTGTTAGTTTTCGGTTCAGTGTTCCGGTTGGAGTTAGCGTCAGGTCCAGGTTAGGGTTGGGGTTGAGCTTAAGGTGTCCGCCTAGGGTTAGGGTTAGGTGTATGGTTTGATTTAGGCTTCAGGTTAGATTAGGTTTGAAGTTAGTTTGAGGGTGTAAGTTCAGGGCTACTGTTAGTTTTCGGTTAACTGTTACAGTTGGAGTAAGCGTCAGGGTCAGGTTAGGGTGGGGGTTAAGCATAAGTTGTCCGCCTAGGGTTAGGGTTAGGTCTATGATTTGATTTAGGCTTCAGGTTAGGTTAGGTTTGAACTTAGTTTGATGGAGTCAGTTTAGGGCTATTGTTAGTTTTCGGTTAACTGTTACGGTTGGAGTAAGCGTCAGGGTCAGGTTAGGTTTGGGGTTGAGCTTAAGGTGTCCGCCTAGGGTTAGCGTTCGGTGTATGGTTTGATTTAGGCTTCAGGTTGGGTTAGGTTTGAACTTAGTTTGAGGGAGTAAGTTTAGGGCTACTGTTAGTTTTTGGTTCAGTGTTACGTTTGGAGTTAGCATGAGGGTCCGGTTAGGGTTGGGGTTGAGCTTAAGGTGTCCGCCAAGGGTTAGGGTTAGGTCTGCGGTTTGAGTTAGGCTTCAGGTCAGGTTAGGTTTGAACTTAGTTTGAGGGAGTAAGTTTAGGGCTACTGTTAGTTTTCGGTAAGTGTTACGGTTGGAGATAGCGTCAGGGTCAGGTTAGGGTTGGGGTTGAGCTTCAGGTGTCCGCCTAGGGTTAGGGTTAGGTCTATGGTTTGAGATAGGCATCAGGTTAGATTAGGTTTTAACTTAGTTTGAGGGAGTAAGTTTAGGGCTACTGTTAGTTTTCGGGTAACTGTTACGGTTGGAGTTAGCGTCACGGCCAGGTTATGGTTGGGGTTGAGCTTAAGGTGTCCGCCTAGGGTTAGGGTTAGGTGTATGGTTTGATTAAGGCTTCAGGTTAGGTTATGTTTGAACTTAGTTTGAGGGAGTAAGTTTAGGGCTATTGTTAGTTTTCGGTTAACTGTTACAGTTGGAGTAAGCGTCAGGGTCAGGTTAGGTTTGGGGTTGATGTTAAGGTGTCCGCCTAGGGTTAGGGTTAGGTGTATGGTTTGATTTAGGCTTCAGATTAGGTTAGGTGTGAACTTAGTTTGAGGGAGTAAGTTTAGGGCTATTGTTAGTTTTCGGTTCAGTATTATGGTTTGAGTTAGCGTCAGGGTCAGGTTAGGGTTGGGGTTAGCTTGAGGTGTCTGCCTAGGGTTAGGGTTAGGTCCATGGTTTGATTTAGGCTCCAGGTTAGGTTACGTTTGAACTTAGTTTGAGTGAGTAAGTTTAGGGCTACTGTTAGTTTTCGGTTCAGTGTTACGGTTGGAGATAGCGTCAGGGTCCAGTTAGGGTTGGAGTTGAGCTTAAGGTGTCCGTCTAGGGTGACGGTTAGGTCTGTGGTTTGATTTAGGCTTCAGGTTAGGTTACATTTGAACTTAGTTTGAGTGAGTAAGTTTAGGGCTACTGTTAGTTCTCGGTTCAGTGTTACGGTTGGAGATAGCGTCAGGGTCAGGTTAGGGTTGGGGTTGAGCTTCAGGTGTCCGCCTATTGTTAGCGTTAGGTCTATGGTTTGAGATAGGCTTCAGGTTAGGTTAGATTTTATCTTAGTTTTAGGGAGTAAGTTTAAGGCTACTGTTAATTTTAGGATCAGTGTTACAGTTGGAGTTAGCGTGAGGGTCAGGTTAGGGTTGGGTTTGAGCTTCAGGTGTCCGCCTAGGGTTAGGGGTAGGTGTATGGTTTGATTTAGGCTTCAGGTTAGGTTAGGTTTGAACTTAGTTTGAGGGAGTAAGTTTAGGGCTACTGGTAGTTTTCGGGTAACTGTTACGGTTGGAGTTAGCATCACGGCCAGGTTAGGGTTGGGGTTGAGCTTAAGGTATCCACCTAGGGTTAGGGTTAGGTGTATGGTTTGATTTAGGCTTCAGGTTAGGTTATGTTTGAAGTTAGTTTGAGGGAGTAAGTTATGGGTACTGTTAGTTTTCGGTTAACTGTTACAATTGGAGTAAGCGTCAGGGTCAGGTTAGGTTTGGGGTTGAAGTTAAGGTGTCCGCCTAGGTTAGGGTTAGGTGTATGGTTTGATTTAGGCTTCAGATTAGGTTAGGTGTGAACTTAGTTTGAGGGAGTAAGTTTAGGGCTATTGTTAGTTTTCGGTTCAGTATTATGGTTGGAGTTAGCGTCTGGGTCAGGTTAGGTTTGGGGTTAGCTTGAGGTGTCTGCCTAGGGTTAGGGTTAGGTCCATGGTTTGATTTAGGCTCCAGGTTAGGTTACGTTTGAACTTAGTTTGAGTGAGTAAGTTTAGGGGTACTGTTAGTTTTCGGTTCAGTGTTACGGTTGGAGATAGCGTCAGAGTCAGGTTAGGGTTGGAGTTGAGCTTAAGGTGTCTGCCTAGGGTGAGGGTTAGGTCTGTGGTTTGATTTAGGCTTCAGGTTAGGTTAGGTTTGAACTTAGTTTGAGTGAGTAAGTTTAGGGCTACTGTTAGTTCTCGGTTCAGTGTTACGGTTGGAGATAGCGTCAGGGTCAGGTTAGGGTTGGGGTTGAGCTTCAGGTGTCCGCCTATTGTTAGCGTTATGTCTATGATTTGAGTTAGGCTTCAGGTTATGTTAGGTTTGAACTTAGTTTGAGGGAGTAAGTTTAGGCCTATTGTATTTTTTGGTTCAGTGTTACGGTTGAATTTAGCCTCAGGGTTAGGTAAGGGTTGGGGTCAAGCTTAAGGTGTCCGCCTAGGGTTAGGGTTAGGTCTATTGTTTGAGTTAGGCTTCAGGTTAGGTTAGGTTTGAACTTAGTTTGAGGGAGTAAGTTTAGGGCTATTGTTAGTTTTCGTTTCAGTGTTACGGTTGGAGTTAGCGTGAGGGTCAGGTTAGGGTTGGGGTTGAGCTTAACGTGTCCTCCTAGGGTTAGGGTTAGGTCTGTGGTTTGAGTTAGGCTTCAGGTTAGGTTAGGTTTGAACTTACTTTGAGGGAGTAAGTTTAGGGCTACTGTTAGTTTTCGGTTCAGTGTTACGGTTGGAGATAGCGTCAGGGTCAGGTTAGGGTTGGGGTTGAGCTTCAGGTGTCCGCCTAGAGTTAGGGTTAGGTCTATGGTTTGAGTTAGGCTTCAGGTTAGGTTAGGTTTGAACTTAGTTTGAGGGAGTAAGTTTAGGGCTACTGTTAGTATTCGGTTCAGTGTTACAGTTGGAGTTAGTGTGAGGGTCAGGTTAGGGTTCGGGTTGAGCTTAAGGTGTCCGCCTAGGGTTAGGGTTAGGTTTATGGTTTGATTTAGGCTTCAGGTTAGGTTAGGTTTGAATTTAGATTGAGGGAGTAAGTTTAGGGCTACTGTTAGTTTTCGGGTAACTGTTACGGTTGGAGTTAGCGTTAGGGCCAGGTTATGTTTGGGGTTGAGCTTAAGGTGTCTGCCTAGGGTTAGGGTTAGGTGTATGGTTTGATTTAGGCTTCAGGTTAGGTTAGGTTTGAAATTAGTTTGAGGGAGTAAGTTTAGGGCTACTGTTAGTTTTCGGTTAACTGTTACAGTTGGAGTAAGCGTCAAGGTCAGGGTAAGGTGGGGTTTAAGCATGAGGTGTCCGCCTAGGGTTAGGGTTAGGTCTATGATTTGATTTAGGCTTCAGGTGAGGTTAGGTTTGAACTTAGTTTGAGGGAGTCAGTTTAGGTCTACTGTTAGTTTTCGGTTCAGTGTTACGGTTGGATTTAGCCTCAGGGTCAGGTTAGGGTTGGGGTTAAGCTTAAGGTGTCCGCCTAGGGTTAGGGTTAGGTCTGTGGTTTGAGATAGGCTTCAGGTTAGGTTAGGTTTGAACTTAGTTTGAGGGAGTAAGTTTAGGGCTACTGTTAGTTTTCGGTTCAGTGTTACTGTTGGAGATAGCGTCAGGGTCAGGTTAGGGTTGGGGTTGAGCTTCAGGTGTCCGCCTTGGGTTAGGGTTAGGTCTATGGTTTGAGTTAGGCTTCAGGTTAGGTTAGGTTTGAACTTAGTTTGAGGGAGTAAGTTTAGGGCTACTGTTAGTTTTCGGTTCAGTGTTACGGTTGGACATAGCGTCAGGGTCTGGTTAGGGTTGTGGTTGAGTTTCAGGTGTCCGCCTAGGGTTAGGGTTAGGTCTATGGTTTGAGTTAGGCTTCAAGTTAGGTTAGGTTTAAAGTTAGTTTGAGGGAGTAAGTTTAGGGCTACTGTTAGTTTTCGGGTAACTGTTACTGTTGGAGTTAGCGTCAGGGCCATGTTAGGGTTGGGGTTGAGCTTAAGGTGTCCGCCTAGGGTTAGGGTTAGGTGTATGGTTTGATTTAGGCTTCAGGTTAGGTTAGGTTTGAACTTAGTTTGATGGAGTCAGTTTAGGGCTATTGTTAGTTTTCGGTTAATTGTTACGGTTGGAGTAAGCGTCAGGGTCAGGTTAGGTTTGGGGTTGAGCTTAAGGTGTCCGCCTAGGGTTAGCGTTAGGTGTATGGTTTGATTTAGGCTTCAGGTTAGGTTAGGTTTGAACTTAGTTTGAGGGTGTAAGTTTAGGGCTACTGTTAGTTTTTGGTTCAGTGTTACGTTTGGAGTTAGCATGAGGGTCCGGTTAGGGTTGGGGTTGAGCTTAAGGTGTCCGCCTAGGGTTAGGGTTAGGTCTGCGGTTTGAGTTAGGCTTCAGGTCAGGTTAGGTTTGAACTTAGTTTGAGGGAGTAAGTTTAGGGCTACTGTTAGTTTTCGGTTCAGTGTTACGGTTGGAGATAGCGTCAGGGTCAGGTTAGGGTTGGGGTTGAGCTTCAGGTGTCCGCCTAGGGTTAGGGTTAGGTCTATGGTTTGAGATAGGCTTCAGGTTAGATTAGGTTTTAACTTAGTTTTAGGGAGTAAGTTAAGGGCTACTGTTAATTTTAGGATCAGTGTTACGGTTGGAGTTAGCGTGAGGGTCAGGTTAGGGTTGGGTTTGAGCATCAGGTGTCCGCCTAGGGTTAGGGTTAGGTGTATGGTTTGATTTAGGCTTCAGGTTAGGTTAGGTTTGAACTTAGTTTGAGGGAGTAAGTTTAGGGCTACTGTTAGTTTTCGGGTAACTGTTACGGTTGGAGTTAGCGTCACGGCCAGGTTATGGTTGGGGTTGAGCTTAAGGTGTCCGCCTAGGGTTAGGGTTAGGTGTATGGTTTGATTAAGGCTTCAGGTTAGGTTATGTTTGAAGTTAGTTTGAGGGAGTAAGTTTAGGGCTACTGTTAGTTTTCGGTTAACTGTTACAGTTGGAGTAAGCGTCAGGGTCAAGTTAGGTTTGGGGTTGATGTTAAGGTGTCCGCCTAGGGTTAGGGTTAGGTGTATGGTTTGATTTAGGCTTCAGATTAGGTTAGGTGTGAACTTAGTTTGAGGGAGTAAGTTTAGGGCTATTGTTAGTTTTCGGTTCAATATTATGGTTTGAGTTAGCGTCAGGGTCAGGTTAGGGTTGGGGTTAGCTTGAGGTGTCTGCCTAGGGTTAGGGTTAGGTCCATGGTTTGATTTAGGCTCCAGGTTAGGTTACGTTTGAACTTAGTTTGAGGGAGTAAGTTTAGGGCTACTGTTAGTTTTCGGTTCAGTGTTACGGTTGGAGATAGCGTCAGGGTCAGGTTAGGGTTGGGGTTGAGCTTCAGGTGTCCGCCTAGAGTTAGGGTTAGGTCTATGGTTTGAGTTAGGCTTCAGGTTAGGTTAGGTTTGAACTTAGTTTGAGGGAGTAGGTTTAGGGCTACTGTTAGTATTCGGTTCAGTGTTACAGTTGGAGTTAGTGTGAGGGTCAGGTTAGGGTTCGGGTTGAGCTTAAGGTGTCCGCCTAGGGTTAGGGTTAGGTTTATGGTTTGATTTAGGCTTCAGGTTAGGTTAGGTTTGAATTTAGATTGAGGGAGTAAGTTTAGGGCTACTGTTAGTTTTCGGGTAACTGTTACGGTTGGAGTTAGCGTTAGGGCCAGGTTATGTTTGGGGTTGAGCTTAAGGTGTCTGCCTAGGGTTAGGGTTAGGTGTATGGTTTGATTTAGGCTTCAGGTTAGGTTAGGTTTGAAATTAGTTTGAGGGAGTAAGTTTAGGGCTACTCTTAGTTTTCGGTTAACTGTTACAGTTGGAGTAAGCGTCAAGGTCAGGGTAAGGTGGGGTTTAAGCATGAGGTGTCCGCCTAGGGTTAGGGTTAGGTCTATGATTTGATTTAGGCTTCAGGTGAGGTTAGGTTTGAACTTAGTTTGAGGGAGTCAGTTTAGGTCTACTGTTAGTTTTCGGTTCAGTGTTACGGTTGGATTTAGCCTCAGGGTCAGGTTAGGGTTGGGGTTAAGCTTAAGGTGTCCGCCTAGGGTTAGGGTTAGGTCTGTGGTTTGAGATAGGCTTCAGGTTAGGTTAGGTTTGAACTTAGTTTGAGGGAGTAAGTTTAGGGCTACTGTTAGTTTTCGGTTCAGTGTTACGGTTGGAGATAGCGTCAGGGTCAGGTTAGGGTTGGGGTTGAGCTTCAGGTGTCCGCCTTGGGTTAGGGTTAGGTCTATGGTTTGAGTTAGGCTTCAGGTTAGGTTAGGTTTGAACTTAGTTTGAGGGAGTAAGTTTAGGGCTACTGTTAGTTTTCGGTTCAGTGTTACGGTTGGACATAGCGTCAGGGTCTGGTTAGGGATGTGGTTGAGTTTCAGGTGTCCGCCTAGGGTTAGGGTTAGGTCTATGGTTTGAGTTAGGCTTCAAGTTAGGTTAGGTTTAAAGTTAGTTTGAGGGAGTAAGTTTAGGGCTACTGTTAGTTTTCGGGTAACTGTTACTGTTGGAGTTAGCGTCAGGGCCATGTTAGGGTTGGGGTTGAGCTTAAGGTGTCCGCCTAGGGTTAGGGTTAGGTGGATGGTTTGATTTAGGCTTCAGGTTAGGTTAGGTTTGAAGTTAGTTTGAGGGAGTAAGTTTAGGGCTACTGTTAGTTTTCGGGTAACTGTTACTGTTGGAGTTAGCGTCAGGTCCAGGTTAGGGTTGGGGTTGAGCTTAAGGTGTCCGCCTAGGGTTAGGGTTAGGTGTATGGTTTGATTTAGGCTTCAGGTTAGATTAGGTTTGAAGTTAGTTTGAGGGTGTAAGTTCAGGGCTACTGTTAGTTTTCGGTTAACTGTTACAGTTGGAGTAAGCGTCAGGGTCAGGTTAGGGTGGGGGTTAAGCATAAGTTGTCCGCCTAGGGTTAGGGTTAGGTCTATGATTTGATTTAGGCTTCAGGTTAGGTTAGGTTTGAACTTAGTTTGATGGAGTCAGTTTAGGGCTATTGTTAGTTTTCGGTTAATTGTTACGGTTGGAGTAAGCGTCAGGGTCAGGTTAGGTTTGGGGTTGAGATTAAGGTGTCCGCCTAGGGTTAGCGTTAGGTGTATGGTTTGATTTAGGCTTCAGGTTAGGTTAGGTTTGAACTTAGTTTGAGGGAGTAAGTTTAGGGCTACTGTTAGTTTTTGGTTCAGTGTTACGTTTGGAGTTAGCATGAGGGTCCGGTTAGGGTTGGGGTTGAGCTTAAGGTGTCCGCCTAGGGTTAGGGTTAGGTCTGCGGTTTGAGTTAGGCTTCAGGTCAGGTTAGGTTTGAACTTAGTTTGAGGGAGTAAGTTTAGGGCTACTGTTAGTTTTCGGTTCAGTGTTACGGTTGGAGATAGCGTCAGGGTCAGGTTAGGGTTGGGGTTGAGCTTCAGGTGTCCGCCTAGGGTTAGGGTTAGGTCTATGGTTTGAGATAGGCTTCAGGTTAGATTAGGTTTTAACTTAGTTTTAGGGAGTAAGTTAAGGGCTACTGTTAATTTTAGGATCAGTGTTACGGTTGGAGTTAGCGTGAGGGTCAGGTTAGGGTTGGGTTTGAGCATCAGGTGTCCGCCTAGGGTTAGGGTTAGGTGTATGGTTTGATTTAGGCTTCAGGTTAGGTTAGGTTTGAACTTAGTTTGAGGGAGTAAGTTTAGGGCTACTGTTAGTTTTCGGGTAACTGTTACGGTTGGAGTTAGCGTCACGGCCAGGTTATGGTTGGGGTTGAGCTTAAGGTGTCCGCCTAGGGTTAGGGTTAGGTGTATGGTTTGATTAAGGCTTCAGGTTAGGTTATGTTTGAAGTTAGTTTGAGGGAGTAAGTTTAGGGCTACTGTTAGTTTTCGGTTAACTGTTACAGTTGGAGTAAGCGTCAGGGTCAGGTTAGGTTTGGGGTTGATGTTAAGGTGTCCGCCTAGGGTTAGGGTTAGGTGTATGGTTTGATTTAGGCTTCAGATTAGGTTAGGTGTGAACTTAGTTTGAGGGAGTAAGTTTAGGGCTATTGTTAGTTTTCGGTTCAGTATTATGGTTTGAGTTAGCGTCAGGGTCAGGTTAGGGTTGGGGTTAGCTTGAGGTGTCTGCCTAGGGTTAGGGTTAGGTCCATGGTTTGATTTAGGCTCCAGGTTAGGTTACGTTTGAACTTAGTTTGAGTGAGTAAGTTTAGGGCTACTGTTAGTTTTCGGTTCAGTGTTACGGTTGGAGATAGCGTCAGGGTCCAGTTAGGGTTGGAGTTGAGCTTAAGGTGTCCGTCTAGGGTGACGGTTAGGTCTGTGGTTTGATTTAGGCTTCAGGTTAGGTTACATTTGAACTTAGTTTGAGTGAGTAAGTTTAGGGCTACTGTTAGTTCTCGGTTCAGTGTTACGGTTGGAGATAGCGTCAGGGTCAGGTTAGGGTTGGGGTTGAGCTTCAGGTGTCCGCCTATTGTTAGCGTTAGGTCTATGGTTTGAGATAGGCTTCAGGTTAGGTTAGATTTTATCTTAGTTTTAGGGAGTAAGTTTAAGGCTACTGTTAATTTTAGGATCAGTGTTACAGTTGGAGTTAGCGTGAGGGTCAGGTTAGGGTTGGGTTTGAGCTTCAGGTGTCCGCCTAGGGTTAGGGGTAGGTGTATGGTTTGATTTAGGCTTCAGGTTAGGTTAGGTTTGAACTTAGTTTGAGGGAGTAAGTTTAGGGCTACTGGTAGTTTTCGGGTAACTGTTACGGTTGGAGTTAGCATCACGGCCAGGTTAGGGTTGGGGTTGAGCTTAAGGTATCCACCTAGGGTTAGGGTTAGGTGTATGGTTTGATTTAGGCTTCAGGTTAGGTTATGTTTGAAGTTAGTTTGAGGGAGTAAGTTATGGGTACTGTTAGTTTTCGGTTAACTGTTACAATTGGAGTAAGCGTCAGGGTCAGGTTAGGTTTGGGGTTGAAGTTAAGGTGTCCGCCTAGGTTAGGGTTAGGTGTATGGTTTGATTTAGGCTTCAGATTAGGTTAGGTGTGAACTTAGTTTGAGGGAGTAAGTTTAGGGCTATTGTTAGTTTTCGGTTCAGTATTATGGTTGCAGTTAGCGTCTGGGTCAGGTTAGGTTTGGGGTTAGCTTGAGGTGTCTGCCTAGGGTTAGGGTTAGGTCCATGGTTTGATTTAGGCTCCAGGTTAGGTTACGTTTGAACTTAGTTTGAGTGAGTAAGTTTAGGGGTACTGTTAGTTTTCGGTTCAGTGTTACGGTTGGAGATAGCGTCAGAGTCAGGTTAGGGTTGGAGTTGAGCTTAAGGTGTCTGCCTAGGGTGAGGGTTAGGTCTGTGGTTTGATTTAGGCTTCAGGTTAGGTTAGGTTTGAACTTAGTTTGAGTGAGTAAGTTTAGGGCTACTGTTAGTTCTCGGTTCAGTGTTACGGTTGGAGATAGCGTCAGGGTCAGGTTAGGGTTGGGGTTGAGCTTCAGGTGTCCGCCTATTGTTAGCGTTATGTCTATGATTTGAGTTAGGCTTCAGGTTATGTTAGGTTTGAACTTAGTTTGAGGGAGTAAGTTTAGGCCTATTGTATTTTTTGGTTCAGTGTTACGGTTGAATTTAGCCTCAGGGTTAGGTAAGGGTTGGGGTCAAGCTTAAAGTGTCCGCCTAGGGTTAGGGTTAGGTCTATTGTTTGAGTTAGGCTTCAGGTTAGGTTAGGTTTGAACTTAGTTTGAGGGAGTAAGTTTAGGGCTATTGTTAGTTTTCGTTTCAGTGTTACGGTTGGAGTTAGCGTGAGGGTCAGGTTAGGGTTGGGGTTGAGCTTAACGTGTCCTCCTAGGGTTAGGGTTAGGTCTGTGGTTTGAGTTAGGCTTCAGGTTAGGTTAGGTTTGAACTTACTTTGAGGGAGTAAGTTTAGGGCTACTGTTAGTTTTCGGTTCAGTGTTACGGTTGGAGATAGCGTCAGGGTCAGGTTAGGGTTGGGGTTGAGCTTCAGGTGTCCGCCTAGAGTTAGGGTTAGGTCTATGGTTTGAGTTAGGCTTCAGGTTAGGTTAGGTTTGAACTTAGTTTGAGGGAGTAAGTTTAGGGCTACTGTTAGTATTCGGTTCAGTGTTACAGTTGGAGTTAGTGTGAGGGTCAGGTTAGGGTTCGGGTTGAGCTTAAGGTGTCCGCCTAGGGTTAGGGTTAGGTTTATGGTTTGATTTAGGCTTCAGGTTAGGTTAGGTTTGAATTTAGATTGAGGGAGTAAGTTTAGGGCTACTGTTAGTTTTCGGGTAACTGTTACGGTTGGAGTTAGCGTTAGGGCCAGGTTATGTTTGGGGTTGAGCTTAAGGTGTCTGCCTAGGGTTAGGGTTAGGTGTATGGTTTGATTTAGGCTTCAGGTTAGGTTAGGTTTGAAATTAGTTTGAGGGAGTAAGTTTAGGGCTACTGTTAGTTTTCGGTTAACTGTTACAGTTGGAGTAAGCGTCAAGGTCAGGGTAAGGTGGGGTTTAAGCATGAGGTGTCCGCCTAGGGTTAGGGTTAGGTCTATGATTTGATTTAGGCTTCAGGTGAGGTTAGGTTTGAACTTAGTTTGAGGGAGTCAGTTTAGGTCTACTGTTAGTTTTCGGTTCAGTGTTACGGTTGGATTTAGCCTCAGGGTCAGGTTAGGGTTGGGGTTAAGCTTAAGGTGTCCGCCTAGGGTTAGGGTTAGGTCTGTGGTTTGAGATAGGCTTCAGGTTAGGTTAGGTTTGAACTTAGTTTGAGGGAGTAAGTTTAGGGCTACTGTTAGTTTTCGGTTCAGTGTTACTGTTGGAGATAGCGTCAGGGTCAGGTTAGGGTTGGGGTTGAGCTTCAGGTGTCCGCCTTGGGTTAGGGTTAGGTCTATGGTTTGAGTTAGGCTTCAGGTTAGGTTAGGTTTGAACTTAGTTTGAGGGAGTAAGTTTAGGGCTACTGTTAGTTTTCGGTTCAGTGTTACGGTTGGACATAGCGTCAGGGTCTGGTTAGGGTTGTGGTTGAGTTTCAGGTGTCCGCCTAGGGTTAGGGTTAGGTCTATGGTTTGAGTTAGGCTTCAAGTTAGGTTAGGTTTAAAGTTAGTTTGAGGGAGTAAGTTTAGGGCTACTGTTAGTTTTCGGGTAACTGTTACTGTTGGAGTTAGCGTCAGGGCCATGTTAGGGTTGGGGTTGAGCTTAAGGTGTCCGCCTAGGGTTAGGGTTAGGTGTATGGTTTGATTTAGGCTTCAGGTTAGGTTAGGTTTGAACTTAGTTTGATGGAGTCAGTTTAGGGCTATTGTTAGTTTTCGGTTAATTGTTACGGTTGGAGTAAGCGTCAGGGTCAGGTTAGGTTTGGGGTTGAGCTTAAGGTGTCCGCCTAGGGTTAGCGTTAGGTGTATGGTTTGATTTAGGCTTCAGGTTAGGTTAGGTTTGAACTTAGTTTGAGGGTGTAAGTTTAGGGCTACTGTTAGTTTTTGGTTCAGTGTTACGTTTGGAGTTAGCATGAGGGTCCGGTTAGGGTTGGGGTTGAGCTTAAGGTGTCCGCCTAGGGTTAGGGTTAGGTCTGCGGTTTGAGTTAGGCTTCAGGTCAGGTTAGGTTTGAACTTAGTTTGAGGGAGTAAGTTTAGGGCTACTGTTAGTTTTCGGTTCAGTGTTACGGTTGGAGATAGCGTCAGGGTCAGGTTAGGGTTGGGGTTGAGCTTCAGGTGTCCGCCTAGGGTTAGGGTTAGGTCTATGGTTTGAGATAGGCTTCAGGTTAGATTAGGTTTTAACTTAGTTTTAGGGAGTAAGTTAAGGGCTACTGTTAATTTTAGGATCAGTGTTACGGTTGGAGTTAGCGTGAGGGTCAGGTTAGGGTTGGGTTTGAGCATCAGGTGTCCGCCTAGGGTTAGGGTTAGGTGTATGGTTTGATTTAGGCTTCAGGTTAGGTTAGGTTTGAACTTAGTTTGAGGGAGTAAGTTTAGGGCTACTGTTAGTTTTCGGGTAACTGTTACGGTTGGAGTTAGCGTCACGGCCAGGTTATGGTTGGGGTTGAGCTTAAGGTGTCCGCCTAGGGTTAGGGTTAGGTGTATGGTTTGATTAAGGCTTCAGGTTAGGTTATGTTTGAAGTTAGTTTGAGGGAGTAAGTTTAGGGCTACTGTTAGTTTTCGGTTAACTGTTACAGTTGGAGTAAGCGTCAGGGTCAAGTTAGGTTTGGGGTTGATGTTAAGGTGTCCGCCTAGGGTTAGGGTTAGGTGTATGGTTTGATTTAGGCTTCAGATTAGGTTAGGTGTGAACTTAGTTTGAGGGAGTAAGTTTAGGGCTATTGTTAGTTTTCGGTTCAATATTATGGTTTGAGTTAGCGTCAGGGTCAGGTTAGGGTTGGGGTTAGCTTGAGGTGTCTGCCTAGGGTTAGGGTTAGGTCCATGGTTTGATTTAGGCTCCAGGTTAGGTTACGTTTGAACTTAGTTTGAGGGAGTAAGTTTAGGGCTACTGTTAGTTTTCGGTTCAGTGTTACGGTTGGAGATAGCGTCAGGGTCAGGTTAGGGTTGGGGTTGAGCTTCAGGTGTCCGCCTAGAGTTAGGGTTAGGTCTATGGTTTGAGTTAGGCTTCAGGTTAGGTTAGGTTTGAACTTAGTTTGAGGGAGTAGGTTTAGGGCTACTGTTAGTATTCGGTTCAGTGTTACAGTTGGAGTTAGTGTGAGGGTCAGGTTAGGGTTCGGGTTGAGCTTAAGGTGTCCGCCTAGGGTTAGGGTTAGGTTTATGGTTTGATTTAGGCTTCAGGTTAGGTTAGGTTTGAATTTAGATTGAGGGAGTAAGTTTAGGGCTACTGTTAGTTTTCGGGTAACTGTTACGGTTGGAGTTAGCGTTAGGGCCAGGTTATGTTTGGGGTTGAGCTTAAGGTGTCTGCCTAGGGTTAGGGTTAGGTGTATGGTTTGATTTAGGCTTCAGGTTAGGTTAGGTTTGAAATTAGTTTGAGGGAGTAAGTTTAGGGCTACTCTTAGTTTTCGGTTAACTGTTACAGTTGGAGTAAGCGTCAAGGTCAGGGTAAGGTGGGGTTTAAGCATGAGGTGTCCGCCTAGGGTTAGGGTTAGGTCTATGATTTGATTTAGGCTTCAGGTGAGGTTAGGTTTGAACTTAGTTTGAGGGAGTCAGTTTAGGTCTACTGTTAGTTTTCGGTTCAGTGTTACGGTTGGATTTAGCCTCAGGGTCAGGTTAGGGTTGGGGTTAAGCTTAAGGTGTCCGCCTAGGGTTAGGGTTAGGTCTGTGGTTTGAGATAGGCTTCAGGTTAGGTTAGGTTTGAACTTAGTTTGAGGGAGTAAGTTTAGGGCTACTGTTAGTTTTCGGTTCAGTGTTACGGTTGGAGATAGCGTCAGGGTCAGGTTAGGGTTGGGGTTGAGCTTCAGGTGTCCGCCTTGGGTTAGGGTTAGGTCTATGGTTTGAGTTAGGCTTCAGGTTAGGTTAGGTTTGAACTTAGTTTGAGGGAGTAAGTTTAGGGCTACTGTTAGTTTTCGGTTCAGTGTTACGGTTGGACATAGCGTCAGGGTCTGGTTAGGGATGTGGTTGAGTTTCAGGTGTCCGCCTAGGGTTAGGGTTAGGTCTATGGTTTGAGTTAGGCTTCAAGTTAGGTTAGGTTTAAAGTTAGTTTGAGGGAGTAAGTTTAGGGCTACTGTTAGTTTTCGGGTAACTGTTACTGTTGGAGTTAGCGTCAGGGCCATGTTAGGGTTGGGGTTGAGCTTAAGGTGTCCGCCTAGGGTTAGGGTTAGGTGGATGGTTTGATTTAGGCTTCAGGTTAGGTTAGGTTTGAAGTTAGTTTGAGGGAGTAAGTTTAGGGCTACTGTTAGTTTTCGGGTAACTGTTACTGTTGGAGTTAGCGTCAGGTCCAGGTTAGGGTTGGGGTTGAGCTTAAGGTGTCCGCCTAGGGTTAGGGTTAGGTGTATGGTTTGATTTAGGCTTCAGGTTAGATTAGGTTTGAAGTTAGTTTGAGGGTGTAAGTTCAGGGCTACTGTTAGTTTTCGGTTAACTGTTACAGTTGGAGTAAGCGTCAGGGTCAGGTTAGGGTGGGGGTTAAGCATAAGTTGTCCGCCTAGGGTTAGGGTTAGGTCTATGATTTGATTTAGGCTTCAGGTTAGGTTAGGTTTGAACTTAGTTTGATGGAGTCAGTTTAGGGCTATTGTTAGTTTTCGGTTAATTGTTACGGTTGGAGTAAGCGTCAGGGTCAGGTTAGGTTTGGGGTTGAGATTAAGGTGTCCGCCTAGGGTTAGCGTTAGGTGTATGGTTTGATTTAGGCTTCAGGTTAGGTTAGGTTTGAACTTAGTTTGAGGGAGTAAGTTTAGGGCTACTGTTAGTTTTTGGTTCAGTGTTACGTTTGGAGTTAGCATGAGGGTCCGGTTAGGGTTGGGGTTGAGCTTAAGGTGTCCGCCTAGGGTTAGGGTTAGGTCTGCGGTTTGAGTTAGGCTTCAGGTCAGGTTAGGTTTGAACTTAGTTTGAGGGAGTAAGTTTAGGGCTACTGTTAGTTTTCGGTTCAGTGTTACGGTTGGAGATAGCGTCAGGGTCAGGTTAGGGTTGGGGTTGAGCTTCAGGTGTCCGCCTAGGGTTAGGGTTAGGTCTATGGTTTGAGATAGGCTTCAGGTTAGATTAGGTTTTAACTTAGTTTTAGGGAGTAAGTTAAGGGCTACTGTTAATTTTAGGATCAGTGTTACGGTTGGAGTTAGCGTGAGGGTCAGGTTAGGGTTGGGTTTGAGCATCAGGTGTCCGCCTAGGGTTAGGGTTAGGTGTATGGTTTGATTTAGGCTTCAGGTTAGGTTAGGTTTGAACTTAGTTTGAGGGAGTAAGTTTAGGGCTACTGTTAGTTTTCGGGTAACTGTTACGGTTGGAGTTAGCGTCACGGCCAGGTTATGGTTGGGGTTGAGCTTAAGGTGTCCGCCTAGGGTTAGGGTTAGGTGTATGGTTTGATTAAGGCTTCAGGTTAGGTTATGTTTGAAGTTAGTTTGAGGGAGTAAGTTTAGGGCTACTGTTAGTTTTCGGTTAACTGTTACAGTTGGAGTAAGCGTCAGGGTCAGGTTAGGTTTGGGGTTGATGTTAAGGTGTCCGCCTAGGGTTAGGGTTAGGTGTATGGTTTGATTTAGGCTTCAGATTAGGTTAGGTGTGAACTTAGTTTGAGGGAGTATGTTTAGGGCTATTGTTAGTTTTCGGTTCAGTATTATGGTTTGAGTTAGCGTCAGGGTCAGGTTAGGGTTGGGGTTAGCTTGAGGTGTCTGCCTAGGGTTAGGGTTAGGTCCATGGTTTGATTTAGGCTCCAGGTTAGGTTACGTTTGAACTTAGTTTGAGTGAGTAAGTTTAGGGCTACTGTTAGTTTTCGGTTCAGTGTTACGGTTGGAGATAGCGTCAGGGTCAGGTTAGGGTTGGAGTTGAGCTTAAGGTGTCCGTCTAGGGTGAGGGTTAGGTCTGTGGTTTGATTTAGGCTTCAGGTTAGGTTACATTTGAACTTAGTTTGAGTGAGTAAGTTTAGGGCTACTGTTAGTTCTCGGTTCAGTGTTACGGTTGGAGATAGCGTCAGGGTCAGGTTAGGGTTGGGGTTGAGCTTCAGGTGTCCGCCTATTGTTAGCGTTAGGTCTATGGTTTGAGATAGGCTTCAGGTTAGGTTAGATTTTATCTTAGTTTTAGGGAGTAAGTTTAAGGCTACTGTTAATTTTAGGATCAGTGTTACAGTTGGAGTTAGCGTGAGGGTTAGGTTAGGGTTGGGTTTGAGCTTCAGGTGTCCGCCTAGTGTTAGGGGTAGGTGTATGGTTTGATTTAGGCTTCAGGTTAGGTTAGGTTTGAACTTAGTTTGAGGGAGTAAGTTTAGGGCTACTGGTAGTTTTCGGGTAACTGTTACGGTTGGAGTTAGCGTCACGGCCAGGTTAGGGTTGGGGTTGAGCTTAAGGTAACCACCTAGGGTTAGGGTTACGTGTATGGTTTGATTTAGGGTTCAGGTTAGGTTATGCTTGAAGTTAGTTTGAGGGAGTAAGTTTAGGGCTACTGTAAGTTTTCGGTTAACTGTTACAGTTGGAGTAAGCGTCAGGGTCAGGTTAGGTTTGGGGTTGAAGTTAAGGTGTCCGCCTAGGTTAGGGTTAGGTGTATGGTTTGATTTAGGCTTCAGGTTAGGTTAGGTGTGAACTTAGTTTGAGGGAGTAAGTTTAGGGCTATTGTTAGTTTTCGGTTCAGTATTATGGTTGGAGTTAGCGTCTGGGTCAGGTTAGGTTTGGGGTTAGCTTGAGGTGTCTGCCTAGGGTTAGGGTTAGGTCCATGGTTTGATTTAGGCTCCAGGTTAGGTTACGTTTGAACTTAGTTTGAGTGAGTAAGTTTAGGGGTACTGTTAGTTTTCGGTTCAGTGTTACGGTTGGAGATAGCGTCAGGGTCAGGTTAGGGTTGGAGTTGAGCTTAAGGTGTCTGCCTAGGGTGAGGGTTAGGTCTGTGGTTTGATTTAGGCTTCAGGTTAGGTTAGGTTTGAACTTAGTTTGAGTGAGTAAGTTTAGGGCTACTGTTAGTTCTCGGTTCAGTGTTACGGTTGGAGATAGCGTCAGGGTCAGGTTAGGGTTGGGGTTGAGCTTCAGGTGTCCGCCTATTGTTAGCGTTATGTCTATGATTTGAGTTAGGCTTCAGGTTATGTTAGGTTAGAACTTAGTTTGAGGGAGTAAGTTTAGGCCTATTGTATTTTTTGGTTCAGTGTTACGGTTGAATTTAGCCTCAGGGTTAGGTAAGGGTTGGGGTCAAGCTTAAGGTGTCCGCCTAGGGTTAGGGTTAGGTCTATTGTTTGAGTTAGGCTTCAGGTTAGGTTAGGTTTGAACTTAGTTTGAGGGAGTAAGTTTAGGGCTACTGTTAGTTTTCGTTTCAGTGTTACGGTTGGAGTTAGCGTGAGGGTCAGGTTAGGGTTGGGGTTGAGCTTAACGTGTCCTCCTAGGGTTAGGGTTAGGTCTATTGTTTGAGTTAGGCTTCAGGTTAGGTTAGGTTTGAACTTAGTTTGAGGGAGTAAGTTTAGGGCTACTGTTAGTTTTCGGTTCAGTGTTACGGTTGGAGATAGCGTCAGGGTCAGGTTAGGCTTGGGGTTGAGCTTCAGGTGTCCGCCTTGAGTTAGGGTTAGGTCTATGGTTTGATTTAGGCTTCAGGTTAGGTTAGGATTGAACTTAGTTTGAGGGAGTAAGTTTAGGGCCACTGTTAGTTTTCGGTTCAGTGTTACGGTTCGATTTAGCCTCAGGGTCAGGTTAGGTTTGGGGTTAAGCTTAAGGTGTCCTCCTAGGGTTAGGGTTAGGTCTATTGTTTGAGTTAGGCTTCAGGTTAGGTTAGGTTTGAACTTAGTTTGAGGGAGACAGTTTAGGGCTACTGTTAGTTTTCATTTAACTGTTACGGTTGGAGTAAGCGTCAGGGTCAGGTTAGGGTGGGGATTAAGCATAAGGTGTCCGCCTAGGGTTAGGTTTAGGTCTATGGTTTCATTTAGGCTTCAGGTTAGGTTAGGATTGAACTTAGTTTGAGGGAGTAAGTTTAGGGCTACTGTTAGTTTTCGGTTCAATGTTACGGTTCGATTTAGTGTGAGGGTCCGGTTAGGGTTGGGGTTGAGCTTAAGGTGTTCGCCTAGGGTTAGGGTTAGGTCTGTGGTTTGAGTTAGGCTTCAGGTTAGGTTAGGTTTGAACTTAGTTTGAGGGAGTAAGTTTAGGGCTACTGTTAGTTTTCGGCTAACTGTTACGGTTGGAGTAAGCTTCAGGGTCAGGTTAGGGTTGGGGTCAAGCTTAAGGTGTCCGCCTAGGGTTAGGGTTAGGTCTATTGTTTGAGTTAGTCTTCAGGTTAGGTTAGGTTTGAACTTAGTTTGAGGGAGTAAGTTTAGGGCTACTGTTAGTTTTCGGTTCAGTGTTATGGTTGGAGTTAGCGTGAGGGTCAGGTTAGGGTTGGGGTTGTGCTTAAGGTGTCCTTGTAGGGTTAGGGTTAGGTCTGTGGTTTGAGTTAGGCTTCAGGTTATGTTAGGTTTGAACTTAGTTTGAGGGAGTAAGTTTAGGGCTACTGTTAGTTTTCGGGTAACTGTTAATGTTGGAGTTAGCGTCAGCGTCAGGTTAGGGTTGGGGTTGAGCTTAAGGTGTCCGCCTAGGGTTAGGGTTAGGTGTATGGTTTCATTTAGGCTTCAGGTTAGGTTAGGTTGGAACTTAGTTTGAGGCAGTAAGTTTAGGGCTACTGTTAGTTTTCGGGTAACTGTTACGGTTGGAGTTAGCGTCAAGGCCAGGTTAGGGTTGGGGTTGAGCTTAAGGTGTCCGCCTAGGTTTAGGGTTAGGTCTGTGGTTTGAGTTAGGCTTCAGGTTAGGTTAGGTTTGAACTTAGTTTGAGGGAGTAAGTTTAGGGCTACTGTTAGTTTTCGGTTCAGTGTTACGGTTGGAGATAGCGTCAGGGTCAAGTTAGGGTAGGAGTTGAGCTTCAGGTGTCCGCCTAGGGTTAGGGTTAGGGCTATTGTTTGAGTTAGGCTTCAGGTTAGGTTAGGTTTGAACTTAGTTTGAGGGAGTAAGTTTAGGGCTACTGTTAGTTTTCGGTTCAGTGTTACGGTTGGAGTTAGCGTGAGGGTCAGGTTAGGGTTGGGGTTGAGCTTAAGGTGTCCTTCTAGGGTTAGGGTTAGGTCTGTGGTTTGAGTTAGGCTCCAGGTTAGGTTAGGTTTGAACTTAGTTTGAGGGAGTAAGATTAGGGCTACTGTTAGTTTTCGGTTCAGTGTTACGGTTGGAGATAGCGTCAGGGTCTGGTTAGGGTTGTGGTTGAGTTTCAGGTGTCCGCCTAGGGTTAGGGTTAGGTCTATGGTTTGAGTTAGGCTTCAAGTTAGGTTAGGTTTGAAGTTAGTTTGAGGGAGTAAGTTTAGGGCTACTGTTAGTTTTTGGTTAACTGTTACAGTTGGAGTACGCGGCAGGGTCAGGTTAGGGTGGGGGTTAAGCATAAGGTGTCCGCCTAGGGTTAGGGTTAGGTCTATGGTTTCATTTAGGCTTCAGGTTAGGTTAGGTTTGAACTTAGTTTCAGGGAGTCAGTTTAGGGCTACTGTTAGTTTTCGGTTAACTGTTACGGTTGGAGTAAGCGTCAGGGTCAGGTTAGGTTTGGGGTTGAGCTTAAGGTGTCCGCCTAGGGTTAGGGTTAGGTGTATGGTTTGATTTAGGCTTCAGGTTAGGTTAGGTTTGAACTTAGTTTGAGGGAGTAAGTTTAGGGCTATTGTTAGTTTTCGTTTAACTGTTACAGTTGGAGTAAGCTTCAGGGTCAGGTTAGGGTGGGGGTTAAGCATAAGGTGTCTGCCTAGGGTTAGGGTTAGGTCTATGGTTTCATTTAGGCTTCAGGTTAGGTTAGGATTGAACTTAGTTTGAGGGAGTAAGTTTAGGGCCACTGTTAGTTTTCGGTTCAGTGTTACGGTTGGATTTAGCCTCAGGGTCAGGTTAGGGTTGGGGTTAAGCTTAAGGTGTCAGCCTAGGGTTAGGGTTAAGTCTATTGTTTGAGTTAGGCTTCAGGTGAGGTTAGGTTTGAACTTAGTTTGAGGGAGACAGTTTAGGGCTACTGTTAGTTTTCGTTTAACTGTTACGGTTGGAGTAAGCGTCAGGGTCAGGTTAGGGTGGGGGTTAAGCATAAGGTGTCCGCCTAGGGTTAGGGTTAGTCTATGGTTTCATTTAGGCTTCAGGGTAGGTTAGGATTGAACTTAGTTTGAGGGAGTAAGTTTAGGGCTACTGTTAGTTTTCGGTTCAATGTTACGTTTGGAATTAGCGTGACGGTCCGGTTAGTGTTCGGTTGAGCTTAAGGTGTCTGCCTAGGGTTAGGGTTAGGTCTGTGGTTTGAGTTAGGCTTCAGGTTAGGTTAGGTTTGAACTTAGTTTGAGGGAGTAAGTTTAGGGCTACTGTGAGTTTTCGGTTAACTGTTACGGTTGGAGTAAGCGTCAGGGTCAGGTTAGGGTTGGGGTCAAGCTTAAGGTGTCCGCCTAAGGTTAGGGTTAGGTCTATTGTTTGAGTTAGGCTTCAGGTTAGGTTAGGTTTGAACTTAGTTTGAGCGAGTATGTTTAGGGCTACTGTTAGTTTTCGGTACAGTGTTACGGTTGGAGTTAGCGTGAGGGTCAGGTTAGGGTTGGGGTTGAGCTTAAGGTGTCCTCCTAGGGTTAGGGTTAGGTCTGTGGTTTGAGTGAGGCTTCAGGTTAGGTTAGGTTTGAACTTAGTTTGAGGGAGTAAGTTTAGGGCTACTGTTAGTTTTCGGTTCAGTGTTACGGTTGGAGATAGCGTCAGGGTCAGGTTAGGGTTGGGGTTGAGCTTCAGGTGTCCGCCTAGGGTTAGGGTTAGGTCTATGGTTTGAGATAGGCTTCAGGTTAGATTAGGTTTTAACTTAGTTTTAGGGAGTAAGTTAAGGGCTACTGTTAATTTTAGGATCAGTGTTACGGTTGGAGTTAGCGTGAGGGTCAGGTTAGGGTTGGGTTTGAGCATCAGGTGTCCGCCTAGGGTTAGGGTTAGGTGTATGGTTTGATTTAGGCTTCAGGTTAGGTTAGGTTTGAACTTAGTTTGAGGGAGTAAGTTTAGGGCTACTGTTAGTTTTCGGGTAACTGTTACGGTTGGAGTTAGCGTCACGGCCAGGTTATGGTTGGGGTTGAGCTTAAGGTGTCCGCCTAGGGTTAGGGTTAGGTGTATGGTTTGATTAAGGCTTCAGGTTAGGTTATGTTTGAAGTTAGTTTGAGGGAGTAAGTTTAGGGCTACTGTTAGTTTTCGGTTAACTGTTACAGTTGGAGTAAGCGTCAGGGTCAGGTTAGGTTTGGGGTTGATGTTAAGGTGTCCGCCTAGGGTTAGGGTTAGGTGTATGGTTTGATTTAGGCTTCAGATTAGGTTAGGTGTGAACTTAGTTTGAGGGAGTAAGTTTAGGGCTATTGTTAGTTTTCGGTTCAGTATTATGGTTTGAGTTAGCGTCAGGGTCAGGTTAGGGTTGGGGTTAGCTTGAGGTGTCTGCCTAGGGTTAGGGTTAGGTCCATGGTTTGATTTAGGCTCCAGGTTAGGTTACGTTTGAACTTAGTTTGAGTGAGTAAGTTTAGGGCTACTGTTAGTTTTCGGTTCAGTGTTACGGTTGGAGATAGCGTCAGGGTCAGGTTAGGGTTGGAGTTGAGCTTAAGGTGTCCGTCTAGGGTGAGGGTTAGGTCTGTGGTTTGATTTAGGCTTCAGGTTAGGTTACATTTGAACTTAGTTTGAGTGAGTAAGTTTAGGGCTACTGTTAGTTCTCGGTTCAGTGTTACGGTTGGAGATAGCGTCAGGGTCAGGTTAGGGTTGGGGTTGAGCTTCAGGTGTCCGCCTATTGTTAGCGTTAGGTCTATGGTTTGAGATAGGCTTCAGGTTAGGTTAGATTTTATCTTAGTTTTAGGGAGTAAGTTTAAGGCTACTGTTAATTTTAGGATCAGTGTTACAGTTGGAGTTAGCGTGAGGGTTAGGTTAGGGTTGGGTTTGAGCTTCAGGTGTCCGCCTAGTGTTAGGGGTAGGTGTATGGTTTGATTTAGGCTTCAGGTTAGGTTAGGTTTGAACTTAGTTTGAGGGAGTAAGTTTAGGGCTACTGGTAGTTTTCGGGTAACTGTTACGGTTGGAGTTAGCGTCACGGCCAGGTTAGGGTTGGGGTTGAGCTTAAGGTAACCACCTAGGGTTAGGGTTACGTGTATGGTTTGATTTAGGGTTCAGGTTAGGTTATGCTTGAAGTTAGTTTGAGGGAGTAAGTTTAGGGCTACTGTAAGTTTTCGGTTAACTGTTACAGTTGGAGTAAGCGTCAGGGTCAGGTTAGGTTTGGGGTTGAAGTTAAGGTGTCCGCCTAGGTTAGGGTTAGGTGTATGGTTTGATTTAGGCTTCAGGTTAGGTTAGGTGTGAACTTAGTTTGAGGGAGTAAGTTTAGGGCTATTGTTAGTTTTCGGTTCAGTATTATGGTTGGAGTTAGCGTCTGGGTCAGGTTAGGTTTGGGGTTAGCTTGAGGTGTCTGCCTAGGGTTAGGGTTAGGTCCATGGTTTGATTTAGGCTCCAGGTTAGGTTACGTTTGAACTTAGTTTGAGTGAGTAAGTTTAGGGGTACTGTTAGTTTTCGGTTCAGTGTTACGGTTGGAGATAGCGTCAGGGTCAGGTTAGGGTTGGAGTTGAGCTTAAGGTGTCTGCCTAGGGTGAGGGTTAGGTCTGTGGTTTGATTTAGGCTTCAGGTTAGGTTAGGTTTGAACTTAGTTTGAGTGAGTAAGTTTAGGGCTACTGTTAGTTCTCGGTTCAGTGTTACGGTTGGAGATAGCGTCAGGGTCAGGTTAGGGTTGGGGTTGAGCTTCAGGTGTCCGCCTATTGTTAGCGTTATGTCTATGATTTGAGTTAGGCTTCAGGTTATGTTAGGTTAGAACTTAGTTTGAGGGAGTAAGTTTAGGCCTATTGTATTTTTTGGTTCAGTGTTACGGTTGAATTTAGCCTCAGGGTTAGGTAAGGGTTGGGGTCAAGCTTAAGGTGTCCGCCTAGGGTTAGGGTTAGGTCTATTGTTTGAGTTAGGCTTCAGGTTAGGTTAGGTTTGAACTTAGTTTGAGGGAGTAAGTTTAGGGCTACTGTTAGTTTTCGTTTCAGTGTTACGGTTGGAGTTAGCGTGAGGGTCAGGTTAGGGTTGGGGTTGAGCTTAACGTGTCCTCCTAGGGTTAGGGTTAGGTCTATTGTTTGAGTTAGGCTTCAGGTTAGGTTAGGTTTGAACTTAGTTTGAGGGAGTAAGTTTAGGGCTACTGTTAGTTTTCGGTTCAGTGTTACGGTTGGAGATAGCGTCAGGGTCAGGTTAGGCTTGGGGTTGAGCTTCAGGTGTCCGCCTTGAGTTAGGGTTAGGTCTATGGTTTGATTTAGGCTTCAGGTTAGGTTAGGATTGAACTTAGTTTGAGGGAGTAAGTTTAGGGCCACTGTTAGTTTTCGGTTCAGTGTTACGGTTCGATTTAGCCTCAGGGTCAGGTTAGGTTTGGGGTTAAGCTTAAGGTGTCCTCCTAGGGTTAGGGTTAGGTCTATTGTTTGAGTTAGGCTTCAGGTTAGGTTAGGTTTGAACTTAGTTTGAGGGAGACAGTTTAGGGCTACTGTTAGTTTTCATTTAACTGTTACGGTTGGAGTAAGCGTCAGGGTCAGGTTAGGGTGGGGATTAAGCATAAGGTGTCCGCCTAGGGTTAGGTTTAGGTCTATGGTTTAATTTAGGCTTCAGGTTAGGTTAGGATTGAACTTAGTTTGAGGGAGTAAGTTTAGGGCTACTGTTAGTTTTCGGTTCAATGTTACGGTTCGATTTAGTGTGAGGGTCCGGTTAGGGTTGGGGTTGAGCTTAAGGTGTTCGCCTAGGGTTAGGGTTAGGTCTGTGGTTTGAGTTAGGCTTCAGGTTAGGTTAGGTTTGAACTTAGTTTGAGGGAGTAAGTTTAGGGCTACTGTTAGTTTTCGGCTAACTGTTACGGTTGGAGTAAGCTTCAGGGTCAGGTTAGGGTTGGGGTCAAGCTTAAGGTGTCCGCCTAGGGTTAGGGTTAGGTCTATTGTTTGAGTTAGTCTTCAGGTTAGGTTAGGTTTGAACTTAGTTTGAGGGAGTAAGTTTAGGGCTACTGTTAGTTTTCGGTTCAGTGTTACGGTTGGAGTTAGCGTGAGGGTCAGGTTAGGGTTGGGGTTGTGCTTAAGGTGTCCTTGTAGGGTTAGGGTTAGGTCTGTGGTTTGAGTTAGGCTTCAGGTTATGTTAGGTTTGAACTTAGTTTGAGGGAGTAAGTTTAGGGCTACTGTTAGTTTTCGGGTAACTGTTAATGTTGGAGTTAGCGTCAGCGTCAGGTTAGGGTTGGGGTTGAGCTTAAGGTGTCCGCCTAGGGTTAGGGTTAGGTGTATGGTTTCATTTAGGCTTCAGGTTAGGTTAGGTTGGAACTTAGTTTGAGGCAGTAAGTTTAGGGCTACTGTTAGTTTTCGGGTAACTGTTACGGTTGGAGTTAGCGTCAAGGCCAGGTTAGGGTTGGGGTTGAGCTTAAGGTGTCCGCCTAGGTTTAGGGTTAGGTCTGTGGTTTGAGTTAGGCTTCAGGTTAGGTTAGGTTTGAACTTAGTTTGAGGGAGTAAGTTTAGGGCTACTGTTAGTTTTCGGTTCAGTGTTACGGTTGGAGATAGCGTCAGGGTCAAGTTAGGGTAGGAGTTGAGCTTCAGGTGTCCGCCTAGGGTTAGGGTTAGGGCTATTGTTTGAGTTAGGCTTCAGGTTAGGTTAGGTTTGAACTTAGTTTGAGGGAGTAAGTTTAGAGCTACTGTTAGTTTTCGGTTCAGTGTTACGGTTGGAGTTAGCGTGAGGGTCAGGTTAGGGTTGAGGTTGAGCTTAAGGTGTCCTTCTAGGGTTAGGGTTAGGTCTGTGGTTTGAGTTAGGCTCCAGGTTAGGTTAGGTTTGAACTTAGTTTGAGGGAGTAAGATTAGGGCTACTGTTAGTTTTCGGTTCAGTGTTACGGTTGGAGATAGCGTCAGGGTCTGGTTAGGGTTGTGGTTGAGTTTCAGGTGTCCGCCTAGGGTTAGGGTTAGGTCTATGGTTTGAGTTAGGCTTCAAGTTAGGTTAGGTTTGAAGTTAGTTTGAGGGAGTAAGTTTAGGGCTACTGTTAGTTTTTGGTTAACTGTTACAGTTGGAGTACGCGGCAGGGTCAGGTTAGGGTGGGGGTTAAGCATAAGGTGTCCGCCTAGGGTTAGGGTTAGGTCTATGGTTTCATTTAGGCTTCAGGTTAGGTTAGGTTTGAACTTAGTTTCAGGGAGTCAGTTTAGGGCTACTGTTAGTTTTCGGTTAACTGTTACGGTTGGAGTAAGCGTCAGGGTCAGGTTAGGTTTGGGGTTGAGCTTAAGGTGTCCGCCTAGGGTTAGGGTTAGGTGTATGGTTTGATTTAGGCTTCAGGTTAGGTTAGGTTTGAACTTAGTTTGAGGGAGTAAGTTTAGGGCTATTGTTAGTTTTCGTTTAACTGTTACAGTTGGAGTAAGCTTCAGGGTCAGGTTAGGGTGGGGGTTAAGCATAAGGTGTCTGCCTAGGGTTAGGGTTAGGTCTATGGTTTCATTTAGGCTTCAGGTTAGGTTAGGATTGAACTTAGTTTGAGGGAGTAAGTTTAGGGCCACTGTTAGTTTTCGGTTCAGTGTTACGGTTGGATTTAGCCTCAGGGTCAGGTTAGGGTTGGGGTTAAGCTTAAGGTGTCAGCCTAGGGTTAGGGTTAAGTCTATTGTTTGAGTTAGGCTTCAGGTGAGGTTAGGTTTGAACTTAGTTTGAGGGAGACAGTTTAGGGCTACTGTTAGTTTTCGTTTAACTGTTACGGTTGGAGTAAGCGTCAGGGTCAGGTTAGGGTGGGGGTTAAGCATAAGGTGTCCGCCTAGGGTTAGGGTTAGTCTATGGTTTCATTTAGGCTTCAGGGTAGGTTAGGATTGAACTTAGTTTGAGGGAGTAAGTTTAGGGCTACTGTTAGTTTTCGGTTCAATGTTACGTTTGGAATTAGCGTGACGGTCCGGTTAGTGTTCGGTTGAGCTTAAGGTGTCTGCCTAGGGTTAGGGTTAGGTCTGTGGTTTGAGTTAGGCTTCAGGTTAGGTTAGGTTTGAACTTAGTTTGAGGGAGTAAGTTTAGGGCTACTGTGAGTTTTCGGTTAACTGTTACGGTTGGAGTAAGCGTCAGGGTCAGGTTAGGGTTGGGGTCAAGCTTAAGGTGTCCGCCTAAGGTTAGGGTTAGGTCTATTGTTTGAGTTAGGCTTCAGGTTAGGTTAGGTTTGAACTTAGTTTGAGCGAGTATGTTTAGGGCTACTGTTAGTTTTCGGTACAGTGTTACGGTTGGAGTTAGCGTGAGGGTCAGGTTAGGGTTGGGGTTGAGCTTAAGGTGTCCTCCTAGGGTTAGGGTTAGGTCTGTGGTTTGAGTGAGGCTTCAGGTTAGGTTAGGTTTGAACTTAGTTTGAGGCAGTAAGTTTAGGGCTACTGTTAGTTTTCGGTTCAGTGTTACGGTTGGAGATAGCGTCAGGGTCAGGTTAGGGTTGTGATTTAGCTTCAGGTGTCCGCCTAGGGTTAGGGTTAAGTCTATGGTTTGAGTTAGGGTCCAGGTTAGGGTAGGTTTGAACTTAGTTTGAGGGAGTAAGTTTAGGGCTACTGTTATTTTTCGGTTCAGTGTTACGGTTGGAGATAGCGTAAGGGTCTGGTTAGGGTTGTGGTTGAGTTTCAGGTGTCCGCCTAGGGTTAGGGTTAGGTATATGGTTTGAGTTAGGCTTCAAGTTAGGTTAGGTTTGAAGTTAGTTTGAGGGAGTAAGTTTAGGGCTACTGTTAGTTTTCGGGTAACTGTTACTGTTGGAGTTAGCGTCAGGGCCAGGTTAGGGTTGGGGTTGAGCTTAAGGTGTCCGCCTAGGGTTAGGGTTAGGTCTATTGTTTGAGTTAGGCTTCAGGTTAGGTTAGGTTTGAACTTAGTTTGAGGGAGTAAGTTTAGGGCTACTGATAGTTTTCGTTTAACTGTTACGGTTGGAGTAAGCGTCAGGGTCAAGTGAGGGTGGGGGTTAAGCATAAGGTGTCCGCCTAGGATTAGGGTTAGGTCTTTGGTTTCATTTAGGCTTCAGGTTAGGTTAGGATTGAACTTAGTTTGAGGGAGTAAGTTTAGGGCTACTGTTAGTTTTCGGTTCAATGTTACGTTTGGAGTTAGCGTGAGGGTCCGGTTAGGGTTGGGGTTGAGCTTAAGGTGTCCGCCTAGGGTTAGGGTTAGGTCTGTGGTTGGAGTTAGGCTTCAGGTTAGGTTAGGTTTGAACTTAGTTTGAGGGAGTAAGTTTAGGGCTACTGTTAGTTTTCGGTTCAGTGTTACGGTTGGAGATAGCGTCAGGGTCAGGTTAGGGTTGGGGTTGAGCTTCAGGTGTCCGCCTAGGGTTAGGGTTAGGTCTATGGTTTGAGTTAGGCTTCAGGTTAGGTTAGGATTGAACTTAGTTTGAGGGATTAAGTTTAGGGCTACTGTTAGTTTTCGGTTCAGTGTTACGGTTGGAGTTAGCGTGAGGGTCAGGTTAGGGTTGGGTTTGAACTTCAGGTGTCCGCCAAGGGTTAGGGTTAGGTGTATGGTTTGATTTAGGCTTCAGGTTAGGTTACGTTGGAACTTAGTTTGAGGCAGTAAGTTTAGGGCTACTGTTAGTTTTCGTTTAACTGTTACAGTTGGAGTACGCGTCAGGATCAGGTTAGGGTGGGGGTTAAACATAAGGTGTCCGCCTAGGGTTAGGGTTAGGTCTATGATTTGATTTAGGCTTCAGGTTAGGTTAGGTATGAACTTAGTTTGAGGGAGTCAGTTTAGGGCTACTGTTAGTTTTCGGTTAACTGTTTCGGTTGGAGTAAGCGTCAGGGTCAGGTTAGGTTTGGGGTTGAGCTTAAGGTGTCCGCCTAGGGTTAGGGTTAGGTCTGTGGTTTGAGTGAGGCTTCAGGTTAGGTTAGGTTTTAACTTAGTTTGAGGGAGTAAGTTTAGGGCTACTGTTAGTTTTCGGTTCAGTGTTATGGTTGGAGATAGCGTCAGGGTCAGGTTAGGTTTGTGATTGAGCTTCAGGTGTCCGCCTAGGGTTAGGGTTAGGTCTATGGTTTGAGTTAGGGTCCAGGTTAGGGTAGGTTTGAACTTAGTTTGAGGGAGTAAGTTTAGGGCTACTGTTAGTTTTCGGTTCAGTGTTACGGTTGGAGATAGCGTCAGGGTCTGGTTAGGGTTGTGGTTGAGTTTCAGGTGTCCGCCTAGGGTTAGGGTTAGGTCTATGGTTTGAGTTAGGCTTCAAGTTAGGTTAGGTTTGAAATTAGTTTGAGGGAGTAAGTTTAGGGCTACTGTTAGTTTTCGGGTAACTGTTACTGTCGGAGTTAGCGTCAGGGCCAGGTTAGGGTTGGGGTTGAGCTTAAGGTGTCCGCCTAGGGTTAGGGTTAGGTCTATTGTTTGAGTTAGGCTTCAGGTTAGGTTAGGTTTGAACTTAGTTTGTGGGAGACAGTTTAGGGCTACTGTTAGTTTTCGTTTTATGTTACGGTTGGAGTAAGCGTCAGGGTCAAGTTAGGTTGGGGGTTAAGCATAAGGTGTCCGCCTAGGGTTAGTGTTAGGTCTCTGCTTTCATTTAGGCTTCAGGTTAGGTTAGGTTTGAACTTAGTTTGAGGGAGTAAGTTTAGGGCTACTGTTAGTTTTCGGTTCAATGTTACGTTTGGATTTAGCGTGAGGGTCCGGTTAGGGTTGGGGTTGAGCTTAAGGTGTCCGCCTAGGGTTAGGGTTAGGTCTGTGGTTTGAGTTAGGCTTCAGGTTAGGTTAGGTTTGAACTTAGTTTCAGGGAGTCAGTTTAGGGCTACTGTTAGTTTTCGGTTAACTGTTACGGTTGGAGTAAGCGTCAGGGTCAGGTTAGGTTTGGGGTTGAGCTTAAGGTGTCCGCCTAGGGTTAGGGTTAGGTGTATGGTTTGATTTAGGCTTCAGGTTAGGTTAGGTTTGAACTTAGTTTGAGGGAGTAAGTTTAGGGCTATTGTTAGTTTTCGTTTAACTGTTACAGTTGGAGTAAGCTTCAGGGTCAGGTTAGGGTGGGGGTTAAGCATAAGGTGTCTGCCTAGGGTTAGGGTTAGGTCTATGGTTTCATTTAGGCTTCAGGTTAGGTTAGGATTGAACTTAGTTTGAGGGAGTAAGTTTAGGGCCACTGTTAGTTTTCGGTTCAGTGTTACGGTTGGATTTAGCCTCAGGGTCAGGTTAGGGTTGGGGTTAAGCTTAAGGTGTCAGCCTAGGGTTAGGGTTAAGTCTATTGTTTGAGTTAGGCTTCAGGTGAGGTTAGGTTTGAACTTAGTTTGAGGGAGACAGTTTAGGGCTACTGTTAGTTTTCGTTTAACTGTTACGGTTGGAGTAAGCGTCAGGGTCAGGTTAGGGTGGGGGTTAAGCATAAGGTGTCCGCCTAGGGTTAGGGTTAGTCTATGGTTTCATTTAGGCTTCAGGGTAGGTTAGGATTGAACTTAGTTTGAGGGAGTAAGTTTAGGGCTACTGTTAGTTTTCGGTTCAATGTTACGTTTGGAATTAGCGTGACGGTCCGGTTAGTGTTCGGTTGAGCTTAAGGTGTCTGCCTAGGGTTAGGGTTAGGTCTGTGGTTTGAGTTAGGCTTCAGGTTAGGTTAGGTTTGAACTTAGTTTGAGGGAGTAAGTTTAGGGCTACTGTGAGTTTTCGGTTAACTGTTACGGTTGGAGTAAGCGTCAGGGTCAGGTTAGGGTTGGGGTCAAGCTTAAGGTGTCCGCCTAGGGTTAGGGTTAGGTCTATTGTTTGAGTTAGGCTTCAGGTTAGGTTAGGTTTGAACTTAGTTTGAGGGAGTAAGTTTAGGGCTACTGTTAGTTTTCGTTTCAGTGTTACGGTTGGAGTTAGCGTGAGGGTCAGGTTAGGGTTGGGGTTGAGCTTAACGTGTCCTCCTAGGGTTAGGGTTAGGTCTATTGTTTGAGTTAGGCTTCAGGTTAGGTTAGGTTTGAACTTAGTTTGAGGGAGTAAGTTTAGGGCTACTGTTAGTTTTCGGTTCAGTGTTACGGTTGGAGATAGCGTCAGGGTCAGGTTAGGCTTGGGGTTGAGCTTCAGGTGTCCGCCTTGAGTTAGGGTTAGGTCTATGGTTTGATTTAGGCTTCAGGTTAGGTTAGGATTGAACTTAGTTTGAGGGAGTAAGTTTAGGGCCACTGTTAGTTTTCGGTTCAGTGTTACGGTTCGATTTAGCCTCAGGGTCAGGTTAGGTTTGGGGTTAAGCTTAAGGTGTCCTCCTAGGGTTAGGGTTAGGTCTATTGTTTGAGTTAGGCTTCAGGTTAGGTTAGGTTTGAACTTAGTTTGAGGGAGACAGTTTAGGGCTACTGTTAGTTTTCATTTAACTGTTACGGTTGGAGTAAGCGTCAGGGTCAGGTTAGGGTGGGGATTAAGCATAAGGTGTCCGCCTAGGGTTAGGTTTAGGTCTATGGTTTAATTTAGGCTTCAGGTTAGGTTAGGATTGAACTTAGTTTGAGGGAGTAAGTTTAGGGCTACTGTTAGTTTTCGGTTCAATGTTACGGTTCGATTTAGTGTGAGGGTCCGGTTAGGGTTGGGGTTGAGCTTAAGGTGTTCGCCTAGGGTTAGGGTTAGGTCTGTGGTTTGAGTTAGGCTTCAGGTTAGGTTAGGTTTGAACTTAGTTTGAGGGAGTAAGTTTAGGGCTACTGTTAGTTTTCGGCTAACTGTTACGGTTGGAGTAAGCTTCAGGGTCAGGTTAGGGTTGGGGTCAAGCTTAAGGTGTCCGCCTAGGGTTAGGGTTAGGTCTATTGTTTGAGTTAGTCTTCAGGTTAGGTTAGGTTTGAACTTAGTTTGAGGGAGTAAGTTTAGGGCTACTGTTAGTTTTCGGTTCAGTGTTACGGTTGGAGTTAGCGTGAGGGTCAGGTTAGGGTTGGGGTTGTGCTTAAGGTGTCCTTGTAGGGTTAGGGTTAGGTCTGTGGTTTGAGTTAGGCTTCAGGTTATGTTAGGTTTGAACTTAGTTTGAGGGAGTAAGTTTAGGGCTACTGTTAGTTTTCGGGTAACTGTTAATGTTGGAGTTAGCGTCAGCGTCAGGTTAGGGTTGGGGTTGAGCTTAAGGTGTCCGCCTAGGGTTCGGGTTAGGTGTATGGTTTCATTTAGGCTTCAGGTTAGGTTAGGTTGGAACTTAGTTTGAGGCAGTAAGTTTAGGGCTACTGTTAGTTTTCGGGTAACTGTTACGGTTGGAGTTAGCGTCAAGGCCAGGTTAGGGTTGGGGTTGAGCTTAAGGTGTCCGCCTAGGTTTAGGGTTAGGTCTGTGGTTTGAGTTAGGCTTCAGGTTAGGTTAGGTTTGAACTTAGTTTGAGGGAGTAAGTTTAGGGCTACTGTTAGTTTTCGGTTCAGTGTTACGGTTGGAGATAGCGTCAGGGTCAAGTTAGGGTAGGAGTTGAGCTTCAGGTGTCCGCCTAGGGTTAGGGTTAGGGCTATTGTTTGAGTTAGGCTTCAGGTTAGGTTAGGTTTGAACTTAGTTTGAGGGAGTAAGTTTAGAGCTACTGTTAGTTTTCGGTTCAGTGTTACGGTTGGAGTTAGCGTGAGGGTCAGGTTAGGGTTGAGGTTGAGCTTAAGGTGTCCTTCTAGGGTTAGGGTTAGGTCTGTGGTTTGAGTTAGGCTCCAGGTTAGGTTAGGTTTGAACTTAGTTTGAGGGAGTAAGATTAGGGCTACTGTTAGTTTTCGGTTCAGTGTTACGGTTGGAGATAGCGTCAGGGTCTGGTTAGGGTTGTGGTTGAGTTTCAGGTGTCCGCCTAGGGTTAGGGTTAGGTCTATGGTTTGAGTTAGGCTTCAAGTTAGGTTAGGTTTGAAGTTAGTTTGAGGGAGTAAGTTTAGGGCTACTGTTAGTTTTTGGTTAACTGTTACAGTTGGAGTACGCGGCAGGGTCAGGTTAGGGTGGGGGTTAAGCATAAGGTGTCCGCCTAGGGTTAGGGTTAGGTCTATGGTTTCATTTAGGCTTCAGGTTAGGTTAGGTTTGAACTTAGTTTCAGGGAGTCAGTTTAGGGCTACTGTTAGTTTTCGGTTAACTGTTACGGTTGGAGTAAGCGTCAGGGTCAGGTTAGGTTTGGGGTTGAGCTTAAGGTGTCCGCCTAGGGTTAGGGTTAGGTGTATGGTTTGATTTAGGCTTCAGGTTAGGTTAGGTTTGAACTTAGTTTGAGGGAGTAAGTTTAGGGCTATTGTTAGTTTTCGTTTAACTGTTACAGTTGGAGTAAGCTTCAGGGTCAGGTTAGGGTGGGGGTTAAGCATAAGGTGTCTGCCTAGGGTTAGGGTTAGGTCTATGGTTTCATTTAGGCTTCAGGTTAGGTTAGGATTGAACTTAGTTTGAGGGAGTAAGTTTAGGGCCACTGTTAGTTTTCGGTTCAGTGTTACGGTTGGATTTAGCCTCAGGGTCAGGTTAGGGTTGGGGTTAAGCTTAAGGTGTCAGCCTAGGGTTAGGGTTAAGTCTATTGTTTGAGTTAGGCTTCAGGTGAGGTTAGGTTTGAACTTAGTTTGAGGGAGACAGTTTAGGGCTACTGTTAGTTTTCGTTTAACTGTTACGGTTGGAGTAAGCGTCAGGGTCAGGTTAGGGTGGGGGGTTAAGCATAAGGTGTCCGCCTAGGGTTAGGGTTAGTCTATGGTTTCATTTAGGCTTCAGGGTAGGTTAGGATTGAACTTAGTTTGAGGGAGTAAGTTTAGGGCTACTGTTAGTTTTCGGTTCAATGTTACGTTTGGAATTAGCGTGACGGTCCGGTTAGTGTTCGGTTGAGCTTAAGGTGTCTGCCTAGGGTTAGGGTTAGGTCTGTGGTTTGAGTTAGGCTTCAGGTTAGGTTAGGTTTGAACTTAGTTTGAGGGAGTAAGTTTAGGGCTACTGTGAGTTTTCGGTTAACTGTTACGGTTGGAGTAAGCGTCAGGGTCAGGTTAGGGTTGGGGTCAAGCTTAAGGTGTCCGCCTAAGGTTAGGGTTAGGTCTATTGTTTGAGTTAGGCTTCAGGTTAGGTTAGGTTTGAACTTAGTTTGAGCGAGTATGTTTAGGGCTACTGTTAGTTTTCGGTACAGTGTTACGGTTGGAGTTAGCGTGAGGGTCAGGTTAGGGTTGGGGTTGAGCTTAAGGTGTCCTCCTAGGGTTAGGGTTAGGTCTGTGGTTTGAGTGAGGCTTCAGGTTAGGTTAGGTTTGAACTTAGTTTGAGGCAGTAAGTTTAGGGCTACTGTTAGTTTTCGGTTCAGTGTTACGGTTGGAGATAGCGTCAGGGTCAGGTTAGGGTTGTGATTTAGCTTCAGGTGTCCGCCTAGGGTTAGGGTTAAGTCTATGGTTTGAGTTAGGGTCCAGGTTAGGGTAGGTTTGAACTTAGTTTGAGGGAGTAAGTTTAGGGCTACTGTTATTTTTCGGTTCAGTGTTACGGTTGGAGATAGCGTAAGGGTCTGGTTAGGGTTGTGGTTGAGTTTCAGGTGTCCGCCTAGGGTTAGGGTTAGGTATATGGTTTGAGTTAGGCTTCAAGTTAGGTTAGGTTTGAAGTTAGTTTGAGGGAGTAAGTTTAGGGCTACTGTTAGTTTTCGGGTAACTGTTACTGTTGGAGTTAGCGTCAGGGCCAGGTTAGGGTTGGGGTTGAGCTTAAGGTGTCCGCCTAGGGTTAGGGTTAGGTCTATTGTTTGAGTTAGGCTTCAGGTTAGGTTAGGTTTGAACTTAGTTTGAGGGAGTAAGTTTAGGGCTACTGATAGTTTTCGTTTAACTGTTACGGTTGGAGTAAGCGTCAGGGTCAAGTGAGGGTGGGGGTTAAGCATAAGGTGTCCGCCTAGGATTAGGGTTAGGTCTTTGGTTTCATTTAGGCTTCAGGTTAGGTTAGGATTGAACTTAGTTTGAGGGAGTAAGTTTAGGGCTACTGTTAGTTTTCGGTTCAATGTTACGTTTGGAGTTAGCGTGAGGGTCCGGTTAGGGTTGGGGTTGAGCTTAAGGTGTCCGCCTAGGGTTAGGGTTAGGTCTGTGGTTGGAGTTAGGCTTCAGGTTAGGTTAGGTTTGAACTTAGTTTGAGGGAGTAAGTTTAGGGCTACTGTTAGTTTTCGGTTCAGTGTTACGGTTGGAGATAGCGTCAGGGTCAGGTTAGGGTTGGGGTTGAGCTTCAGGTGTCCGCCTAGGGTTAGGGTTAGGTCTATGGTTTGAGTTAGGCTTCAGGTTAGGTTAGGATTGAACTTAGTTTGAGGGATTAAGTTTAGGGCTACTGTTAGTTTTCGGTTCAGTGTTACGGTTGGAGTTAGCGTGAGGGTCAGGTTAGGGTTGGGTTTGAACTTCAGGTGTCCGCCAAGGGTTAGGGTTAGGTGTATGGTTTGATTTAGGCTTCAGGTTAGGTTACGTTGGAACTTAGTTTGAGGCAGTAAGTTTAGGGCTACTGTTAGTTTTCGTTTAACTGTTACAGTTGGAGTACGCGTCAGGATCAGGTTAGGGTGGGGGTTAAACATAAGGTGTCCGCCTAGGGTTAGGGTTAGGTCTATGATTTGATTTAGGCTTCAGGTTAGGTTAGGTATGAACTTAGTTTGAGGGAGTCAGTTTAGGGCTACTGTTAGTTTTCGGTTAACTGTTTCGGTTGGAGTAAGCGTCAGGGTCAGGTTAGGTTTGGGGTTGAGCTTAAGGTGTCCGCCTAGGGTTAGGGTTAGGTCTGTGGTTTGAGTGAGGCTTCAGGTTAGGTTAGGTTTTAACTTAGTTTGAGGGAGTAAGTTTAGGGCTACTGTTAGTTTTCGGTTCAGTGTTATGGTTGGAGATAGCGTCAGGGTCAGGTTAGGTTTGTGATTGAGCTTCAGGTGTCCGCCTAGGGTTAGGGTTAGGTCTATGGTTTGAGTTAGGGTCCAGGTTAGGGTAGGTTTGAACTTAGTTTGAGGGAGTAAGTTTAGGGCTACTGTTAGTTTTCGGTTCAGTGTTACGGTTGGAGATAGCGTCAGGGTCTGGTTAGGGTTGTGGTTGAGTTTCAGGTGTCCGCCTAGGGTTAGGGTTAGGTCTATGGTTTGAGTTAGGCTTCAAGTTAGGTTAGGTTTGAAATTAGTTTGAGGGAGTAAGTTTAGGGCTACTGTTAGTTTTCGGGTAACTGTTACTGTCGGAGTTAGCGTCAGGGCCAGGTTAGGGTTGGGGTTGAGCTTAAGGTGTCCGCCTAGGGTTAGGGTTAGGTCTATTGTTTGAGTTAGGCTTCAGGTTAGGTTAGGTTTGAACTTAGTTTGTGGGAGACAGTTTAGGGCTACTGTTAGTTTTCGTTTTATGTTACGGTTGGAGTAAGCGTCAGGGTCAAGTTAGGTTGGGGGTTAAGCATAAGGTGTCCGCCTAGGGTTAGTGTTAGGTCTCTGCTTTCATTTAGGCTTCAGGTTAGGTTAGGTTTGAACTTAGTTTGAGGGAGTAAGTTTAGGGCTACTGTTAGTTTTCGGTTCAATGTTACGTTTGGATTTAGCGTGAGGGTCCGGTTAGGGTTGGGGTTGAGCTTAAGGTGTCCGCCTAGGGTTAGGGTTAGGTCTGTGGTTTGAGTTAGGCTTCAGGTTAGGTTAGGTTTGAACTTAGTTTCAGGGAGTCAGTTTAGGGCTACTGTTAGTTTTCGGTTAACTGTTACGGTTGGAGTAAGCGTCAGGGTCAGGTTAGGTTTGGGGTTGAGCTTAAGGTGTCCGCCTAGGGTTAGGGTTAGGTGTATGGTTTGATTTAGGCTTCAGGTTAGGTTAGGTTTGAACTTAGTTTGAGGGAGTAAGTTTAGGGCTATTGTTAGTTTTCGTTTAACTGTTACAGTTGGAGTAAGCTTCAGGGTCAGGTTAGGGTGGGGGTTAAGCATAAGGTGTCTGCCTAGGGTTAGGGTTAGGTCTATGGTTTCATTTAGGCTTCAGGTTAGGTTAGGATTGAACTTAGTTTGAGGGAGTAAGTTTAGGGCCACTGTTAGTTTTCGGTTCAGTGTTACGGTTGGATTTAGCCTCAGGGTCAGGTTAGGGTTGGGGTTAAGCTTAAGGTGTCAGCCTAGGGTTAGGGTTAAGTCTATTGTTTGAGTTAGGCTTCAGGTGAGGTTAGGTTTGAACTTAGTTTGAGGGAGACAGTTTAGGGCTACTGTTAGTTTTCGTTTAACTGTTACGGTTGGAGTAAGCGTCAGGGTCAGGTTAGGGTGGGGGTTAAGCATAAGGTGTCCGCCTAGGGTTAGGGTTAGTCTATGGTTTCATTTAGGCTTCAGGGTAGGTTAGGATTGAACTTAGTTTGAGGGAGTAAGTTTAGGGCTACTGTTAGTTTTCGGTTCAATGTTACGTTTGGAATTAGCGTGACGGTCCGGTTAGTGTTCGGTTGAGCTTAAGGTGTCTGCCTAGGGTTAGGGTTAGGTCTGTGGTTTGAGTTAGGCTTCAGGTTAGGTTAGGTTTGAACTTAGTTTGAGGGAGTAAGTTTAGGGCTACTGTGAGTTTTCGGTTAACTGTTACGGTTGGAGTAAGCGTCAGGGTCAGGTTAGGGTTGGGGTCAAGCTTAAGGTGTCCGCCTAAGGTTAGGGTTAGGTCTATTGTTTGAGTTAGGCTTCAGGTTAGGTTAGGTTTGAACTTAGTTTGAGCGAGTATGTTTAGGGCTACTGTTAGTTTTCGGTACAGTGTTACGGTTGGAGTTAGCGTGAGGGTCAGGTTAGGGTTGGGGTTGAGCTTAAGGTGTCCTCCTAGGGTTAGGGTTAGGTCTGTGGTTTGAGTGAGGCTTCAGGTTAGGTTAGGTTTGAACTTAGTTTGAGGCAGTAAGTTTAGGGCTACTGTTAGTTTTCGGTTCAGTGTTACGGTTGGAGATAGCGTCAGGGTCAGGTTAGGGTTGTGATTTAGCTTCAGGTGTCCGCCTAGGGTTAGGGTTAAGTCTATGGTTTGAGTTAGGGTCCAGGTTAGGGTAGGTTTGAACTTAGTTTGAGGGAGTAAGTTTAGGGCTACTGTTATTTTTCGGTTCAGTGTTACGGTTGGAGATAGCGTAAGGGTCTGGTTAGGGTTGTGGTTGAGTTTCAGGTGTCCGCCTAGGGTTAGGGTTAGGTATATGGTTTGAGTTAGGCTTCAAGTTAGGTTAGGTTTGAAGTTAGTTTGAGGGAGTAAGTTTAGGGCTACTGTTAGTTTTCGGGTAACTGTTACTGTTGGAGTTAGCGTCAGGGCCAGGTTAGGGTTGGGGTTGAGCTTAAGGTGTCCGCCTAGGGTTAGGGTTAGGTCTATTGTTTGAGTTAGGCTTCAGGTTAGGTTAGGTTTGAACTTAGTTTGAGGGAGTAAGTTTAGGGCTACTGATAGTTTTCGTTTAACTGTTACGGTTGGAGTAAGCGTCAGGGTCAAGTGAGGGTGGGGGTTAAGCATAAGGTGTCCGCCTAGGATTAGGGTTAGGTCTTTGGTTTCATTTAGGCTTCAGGTTAGGTTAGGATTGAACTTAGTTTGAGGGAGTAAGTTTAGGGCTACTGTTAGTTTTCGGTTCAATGTTACGTTTGGAGTTAGCGTGAGGGTCCGGTTAGGGTTGGGGTTGAGCTTAAGGTGTCCGCCTAGGGTTAGGGTTAGGTCTGTGGTTGGAGTTAGGCTTCAGGTTAGGTTAGGTTTGAACTTAGTTTGAGGGAGTAAGTTTAGGGCTACTGTTAGTTTTCGGTTCAGTGTTACGGTTGGAGATAGCGTCAGGGTCAGGTTAGGGTTGGGGTTGAGCTTCAGGTGTCCGCCTAGGGTTAGGGTTAGGTCTATGGTTTGAGTTAGGCTTCAGGTTAGGTTAGGATTGAACTTAGTTTGAGGGATTAAGTTTAGGGCTACTGTTAGTTTTCGGTTCAGTGTTACGGTTGGAGTTAGCGTGAGGGTCAGGTTAGGGTTGGGTTTGAACTTCAGGTGTCCGCCAAGGGTTAGGGTTAGGTGTATGGTTTGATTTAGGCTTCAGGTTAGGTTACGTTGGAACTTAGTTTGAGGCAGTAAGTTTAGGGCTACTGTTAGTTTTCGTTTAACTGTTACAGTTGGAGTACGCGTCAGGATCAGGTTAGGGTGGGGGTTAAACATAAGGTGTCCGCCTAGGGTTAGGGTTAGGTCTATGATTTGATTTAGGCTTCAGGTTAGGTTAGGTATGAACTTAGTTTGAGGGAGTCAGTTTAGGGCTACTGTTAGTTTTCGGTTAACTGTTTCGGTTGGAGTAAGCGTCAGGGTCAGGTTAGGTTTGGGGTTGAGCTTAAGGTGTCCGCCTAGGGTTAGGGTTAGGTCTGTGGTTTGAGTGAGGCTTCAGGTTAGGTTAGGTTTTAACTTAGTTTGAGGGAGTAAGTTTAGGGCTACTGTTAGTTTTCGGTTCAGTGTTATGGTTGGAGATAGCGTCAGGGTCAGGTTAGGTTTGTGATTGAGCTTCAGGTGTCCGCCTAGGGTTAGGGTTAGGTCTATGGTTTGAGTTAGGGTCCAGGTTAGGGTAGGTTTGAACTTAGTTTGAGGGAGTAAGTTTAGGGCTACTGTTAGTTTTCGGTTCAGTGTTACGGTTGGAGATAGCGTCAGGGTCTGGTTAGGGTTGTGGTTGAGTTTCAGGTGTCCGCCTAGGGTTAGGGTTAGGTCTATGGTTTGAGTTAGGCTTCAAGTTAGGTTAGGTTTGAAATTAGTTTGAGGGAGTAAGTTTAGGGCTACTGTTAGTTTTCGGGTAACTGTTACTGTCGGAGTTAGCGTCAGGGCCAGGTTAGGGTTGGGGTTGAGCTTAAGGTGTCCGCCTAGGGTTAGGGTTAGGTCTATTGTTTGAGTTAGGCTTCAGGTTAGGTTAGGTTTGAACTTAGTTTGTGGGAGACAGTTTAGGGCTACTGTTAGTTTTCGTTTTATGTTACGGTTGGAGTAAGCGTCAGGGTCAAGTTAGGTTGGGGGTTAAGCATAAGGTGTCCGCCTAGGGTTAGTGTTAGGTCTCTGCTTTCATTTAGGCTTCAGGTTAGGTTAGGTTTGAACTTAGTTTGAGGGAGTAAGTTTAGGGCTACTGTTAGTTTTCGGTTCAATGTTACGTTTGGATTTAGCGTGAGGGTCCGGTTAGGGTTGGGGTTGAGCTTAAGGTGTCCGCCTAGGGTTAGGGTTAGGTCTGTGGTTTGAGTTAGGCTTCAGGTTAGGTTAGGTTTGAACTTAGTTTCAGGGAGTCAGTTTAGGGCTACTGTTAGTTTTCGGTTAACTGTTACGGTTGGAGTAAGCGTCAGGGTCAGGTTAGGTTTGGGGTTGAGCTTAAGGTGTCCGCCTAGGGTTAGGGTTAGGTGTATGGTTTGATTTAGGCTTCAGGTTAGGTTAGGTTTGAACTTAGTTTGAGGGAGTAAGTTTAGGGCTATTGTTAGTTTTCGTTTAACTGTTACAGTTGGAGTAAGCTTCAGGGTCAGGTTAGGGTGGGGGTTAAGCATAAGGTGTCTGCCTAGGGTTAGGGTTAGGTCTATGGTTTCATTTAGGCTTCAGGTTAGGTTAGGATTGAACTTAGTTTGAGGGAGTAAGTTTAGGGCCACTGTTAGTTTTCGGTTCAGTGTTACGGTTGGATTTAGCCTCAGGGTCAGGTTAGGGTTGGGGTTAAGCTTAAGGTGTCAGCCTAGGGTTAGGGTTAAGTCTATTGTTTGAGTTAGGCTTCAGGTGAGGTTAGGTTTGAACTTAGTTTGAGGGAGACAGTTTAGGGCTACTGTTAGTTTTCGTTTAACTGTTACGGTTGGAGTAAGCGTCAGGGTCAGGTTAGGGTGGGGGTTAAGCATAAGGTGTCCGCCTAGGGTTAGGGTTAGTCTATGGTTTCATTTAGGCTTCAGGGTAGGTTAGGATTGAACTTAGTTTGAGGGAGTAAGTTTAGGGCTACTGTTAGTTTTCGGTTCAATGTTACGTTTGGAATTAGCGTGACGGTCCGGTTAGTGTTCGGTTGAGCTTAAGGTGTCTGCCTAGGGTTAGGGTTAGGTCTGTGGTTTGAGTTAGGCTTCAGGTTAGGTTAGGTTTGAACTTAGTTTGAGGGAGTAAGTTTAGGGCTACTGTGAGTTTTCGGTTAACTGTTACGGTTGGAGTAAGCGTCAGGGTCAGGTTAGGGTTGGGGTCAAGCTTAAGGTGTCCGCCTAAGGTTAGGGTTAGGTCTATTGTTTGAGTTAGGCTTCAGGTTAGGTTAGGTTTGAACTTAGTTTGAGCGAGTATGTTTAGGGCTACTGTTAGTTTTCGGTACAGTGTTACGGTTGGAGTTAGCGTGAGGGTCAGGTTAGGGTTGGGGTTGAGCTTAAGGTGTCCTCCTAGGGTTAGGGTTAGGTCTGTGGTTTGAGTGAGGCTTCAGGTTAGGTTAGGTTTGAACTTAGTTTGAGGCAGTAAGTTTAGGGCTACTGTTAGTTTTCGGTTCAGTGTTACGGTTGGAGATAGCGTCAGGGTCAGGTTAGGGTTGTGATTTAGCTTCAGGTGTCCGCCTAGGGTTAGGGTTAAGTCTATGGTTTGAGTTAGGGTCCAGGTTAGGGTAGGTTTGAACTTAGTTTGAGGGAGTAAGTTTAGGGCTACTGTTATTTTTCGGTTCAGTGTTACGGTTGGAGATAGCGTAAGGGTCTGGTTAGGGTTGTGGTTGAGTTTCAGGTGTCCGCCTAGGGTTAGGGTTAGGTATATGGTTTGAGTTAGGCTTCAAGTTAGGTTAGGTTTGAAGTTAGTTTGAGGGAGTAAGTTTAGGGCTACTGTTAGTTTTCGGGTAACTGTTACTGTTGGAGTTAGCGTCAGGGCCAGGTTAGGGTTGGGGTTGAGCTTAAGGTGTCCGCCTAGGGTTAGGGTTAGGTCTATTGTTTGAGTTAGGCTTCAGGTTAGGTTAGGTTTGAACTTAGTTTGAGGGAGTAAGTTTAGGGCTACTGATAGTTTTCGTTTAACTGTTACGGTTGGAGTAAGCGTCAGGGTCAAGTGAGGGTGGGGGTTAAGCATAAGGTGTCCGCCTAGGATTAGGGTTAGGTCTTTGGTTTCATTTAGGCTTCAGGTTAGGTTAGGATTGAACTTAGTTTGAGGGAGTAAGTTTAGGGCTACTGTTAGTTTTCGGTTCAATGTTACGTTTGGAGTTAGCGTGAGGGTCCGGTTAGGGTTGGGGTTGAGCTTAAGGTGTCCGCCTAGGGTTAGGGTTAGGTCTGTGGTTGGAGTTAGGCTTCAGGTTAGGTTAGGTTTGAACTTAGTTTGAGGGAGTAAGTTTAGGGCTACTGTTAGTTTTCGGTTCAGTGTTACGGTTGGAGATAGCGTCAGGGTCAGGTTAGGGTTGGGGTTGAGCTTCAGGTGTCCGCCTAGGGTTAGGGTTAGGTCTATGGTTTGAGTTAGGCTTCAGGTTAGGTTAGGATTGAACTTAGTTTGAGGGATTAAGTTTAGGGCTACTGTTAGTTTTCGGTTCAGTGTTACGGTTGGAGTTAGCGTGAGGGTCAGGTTAGGGTTGGGTTTGAACTTCAGGTGTCCGCCAAGGGTTAGGGTTAGGTGTATGGTTTGATTTAGGCTTCAGGTTAGGTTACGTTGGAACTTAGTTTGAGGCAGTAAGTTTAGGGCTACTGTTAGTTTTCGTTTAACTGTTACAGTTGGAGTACGCGTCAGGATCAGGTTAGGGTGGGGGTTAAACATAAGGTGTCCGCCTAGGGTTAGGGTTAGGTCTATGATTTGATTTAGGCTTCAGGTTAGGTTAGGTATGAACTTAGTTTGAGGGAGTCAGTTTAGGGCTACTGTTAGTTTTCGGTTAACTGTTTCGGTTGGAGTAAGCGTCAGGGTCAGGTTAGGTTTGGGGTTGAGCTTAAGGTGTCCGCCTAGGGTTAGGGTTAGGTCTGTGGTTTGAGTGAGGCTTCAGGTTAGGTTAGGTTTTAACTTAGTTTGAGGGAGTAAGTTTAGGGCTACTGTTAGTTTTCGGTTCAGTGTTATGGTTGGAGATAGCGTCAGGGTCAGGTTAGGTTTGTGATTGAGCTTCAGGTGTCCGCCTAGGGTTAGGGTTAGGTCTATGGTTTGAGTTAGGGTCCAGGTTAGGGTAGGTTTGAACTTAGTTTGAGGGAGTAAGTTTAGGGCTACTGTTAGTTTTCGGTTCAGTGTTACGGTTGGAGATAGCGTCAGGGTCTGGTTAGGGTTGTGGTTGAGTTTCAGGTGTCCGCCTAGGGTTAGGGTTAGGTCTATGGTTTGAGTTAGGCTTCAAGTTAGGTTAGGTTTGAAATTAGTTTGAGGGAGTAAGTTTAGGGCTACTGTTAGTTTTCGGGTAACTGTTACTGTCGGAGTTAGCGTCAGGGCCAGGTTAGGGTTGGGGTTGAGCTTAAGGTGTCCGCCTAGGGTTAGGGTTAGGTCTATTGTTTGAGTTAGGCTTCAGGTTAGGTTAGGTTTGAACTTAGTTTGTGGGAGACAGTTTAGGGCTACTGTTAGTTTTCGTTTTATGTTACGGTTGGAGTAAGCGTCAGGGTCAAGTTAGGTTGGGGGTTAAGCATAAGGTGTCCGCCTAGGGTTAGTGTTAGGTCTCTGCTTTCATTTAGGCTTCAGGTTAGGTTAGGTTTGAACTTAGTTTGAGGGAGTAAGTTTAGGGCTACTGTTAGTTTTCGGTTCAATGTTACGTTTGGATTTAGCGTGAGGGTCCGGTTAGGGTTGGGGTTGAGCTTAAGGTGTCCGCCTAGGGTTAGGGTTAGGTCTGTGGTTTGAGTTAGGCTTCAGGTTAGGTTAGGTTTGAACTTAGTTTCAGGGAGTCAGTTTAGGGCTACTGTTAGTTTTCGGTTAACTGTTACGGTTGGAGTAAGCGTCAGGGTCAGGTTAGGTTTGGGGTTGAGCTTAAGGTGTCCGCCTAGGGTTAGGGTTAGGTGTATGGTTTGATTTAGGCTTCAGGTTAGGTTAGGTTTGAACTTAGTTTGAGGGAGTAAGTTTAGGGCTATTGTTAGTTTTCGTTTAACTGTTACAGTTGGAGTAAGCGTCAGGGTCAGGTTAGGGTGGGGGTTAAGCATAAGGTGTCTGCCTAGGTTTAGGGTTAGGTCTATGGTTTCATTTAGGCTTCAGGTTAGGTTAGGATTGACCTTAGTTTGAGGGAGTAAGTTTAGGGCCACTGTTAATTTTCGGTTCAGTGTTACGGTTGGATTTAGCCTCAGGGTCAGGTTAGGGTTGGGGTTAAGCTTAAGGTGTCCGCCTAGGGTTAGGGTTAAGTCTATTGTTTGAGTTAGGCTTCAGGTGAGGTTAGGTTTGAACTTAGTTTGAGGGAGACAGTTTAGGGCTACTGTTAGTTTTCGTTTAACTGTTACAGTTGGAGTAAGCGTCAGGGTCAGGTTAGGGTGGGGGTTAAGCATAAGGTGTCTGCCTAGGGTTAGGGTTAGGTCTATGGTTTCATTTAGGCTTCAGGTTAGGTTAGGATTGAACTTAGTTTGAGGGAGTAAGTTTAGGGCCACTGTTAGTTTTCGGTTCAGTGTTAAGGTTGGATTTAGCCTCAGGGTCAGGTTAGGGTTGGGGTTAAGCTTAAGGTGTCCGCCTAGGGTTAGGGTTAAGTCTATTGTTTGAGTTAGGCTTCAGGTGAGGTTAGGTTTGAACTTAGTTTGAGGGAGACAGTTTAGGGCTACTGTTAGTTTTCGTTTAACTGTTACGGTTGGAGTAATCGTCAGGGTCAGGTTAGGGTGGGGGTTAAGCATAAGGTGTCCGCCTAGGGTTAGGGTAAGGTCTATGGTTTCATTTAGGCTTCAGGGTAGGTTAGGATTGAACTTAGTTTGAGGGAGTAAGTTTAGGGCTACTGTTAGTTTTCGGTTCAATGTTACGTTTGGAATTAGCGTGACGGTCCGGTTAGTGTTCGGTTGAGCTTAAGGTGTCTGTCTAGGGTTAGGGTTAGGTCTGTGGTTTGAGTTAGGCTCCAGGTTAGGTTAGGTTTGAACTTAGTTTGAGGGAGTAAGTTTAGGGCTACTGTGAGTTTTCGGTTAACTGTTACGGTTGGAGTAAGCGTCAGGGTCAGGTTAGGGTTGGGGTCAAGCTTAAGGTGTCCGCCTAGGGTTAGGGTTAGGTCTATTGTTTGAGTTAGGCTTCAGGTTAGGTTAGGTTTGAACTTAGTTTGAGCGAGTATGTTTAGGGCTACTGTTAGTTTTCGGTACAGTGTTACGGTTGGAGTTAGCGTGAGGGTCAGGTTAGGGTTGGGGTTGAGCTTAAGGTGTCCTCCTAGGGTTAGGGTTAGGTCTGTGGTTTGAGTGAGGCTTCAGGTTAGGTTAGGTTTGAACTTAGTTTGAGGTAGTAAGTTTAGGGCTACTGTTAGTTTTCGGTTCAGTGTTACGGTTGGAGATAGCGTCAGGGTCAGGTTAGGGTTGTGATTTAGCTTCAGGTGTCCGCCTAGGGTTAGGGTTAAGTCTATGGTTTGAGTTAGGGTCCAGGTTAGGGTAGGTTTGAACTTAGTTTGAGGGAGTAAGTTTAGGGCTACTGTTATTTTTCGGTTCAGTGTTACGGTTGGAGATAGCGTCAGGGTCTGGTTAGGGTTGTGGTTGAGTTTCAGGTGTCCGCCTAGGGTTAGGGTTAGGTATATGGTTTGAGTTAGGCTTCAAGTTAGGTTAGGTTTGAAGTTAGTTTGAGGGAGTAAGTTTAGGGCTACTGTTAGTTTTCGGGTAACTGTTACTGTTGGAGTTAGCGTCAGGGCCAGGTTAGGGTTGGGGTTGAGCTTAAGGTGTCCGCCTAGGGTTAGGGTTAGGTCTATTGCTTGAGTTAGGCTTCAGGTTAGGTTAGGTTTGAACTTAGTTTGAGGGAGTAAGTTTAGGGCTACTGATAGTTTTCGTTTAACTGTTACAGTTGGAGTACGCGTCAGGATCAGGTTAGGGTGGGGGTTAAACATAAGGTGTCCGCCTAGGGTTAGGGTTAGGTCTATGATTTGATTTAGGCTTCAGGTTAGGTTAGGTATGAACTTAGTTTGAGGGAGTCAGTTTAGGGCTACTGTTAGTTTTCGGTTAACTGTTTCGGTTGGAGTAAGCGTCAGGGTCAGGTTAGGTTTGGGGTTGAGCTTAAGGTGTCCGCCTAGGGTTAGGGTTAGGTCTATGGTTTGAGTTAGGGTCCAGGTTAGGGTAGGTTTGAACTTAGTTTGAGGGAGTAAGTTTAGGGCTACTGTTAGTTTTCGGTTCAGTGTTACGGTTGGAGATAGCGTCAGGGTCTGGTTAGGGTTGTGGTTGAGTTTCAGGTGTCCGCCTAGGGTTAGGGTTAGGTCTATGGTTTGAGTTAGGCTTCAAGTTAGGTTAGGTTTGAAATTAGTTTGAGGGAGTAAGTTTAGGGCTACTGTTAGTTTTCGGGTAACTGTTACTGTCGGAGTTAGCGTCAGGGCCAGGTTAGGGTTGGGGTTGAGCTTAAGGTGTCCGCCTAGGGTTAGGGTTAGGTCTATTGTTTGAGTTAGGCTTCAGGTTAGGTTAGGTTTGAACTTAGTTTGTGGGAGACAGTTTAGGGCTATTGTTAGTTTTCGTTTTATGTTACGGTTGGAGTAAGCGTCAGGGTCAAGTTAGGGTGGGGGTTAAGCATAAGGTGTCCGCCTAGGGTTAGTGTTAGGTCTCTGCTTTCATTTAGGCTTCAGGTTAGGTTAGGTTTGAACTTAGTTTGAGGGAGTAAGTTTAGGGCTACTGTTAGTTTTCGGTTCAATGTTACGTTTGGATTTAGCGTGAGGGTCCGGTTAGGGTTGGGGTTGAGCTTAAGGTGTCCGCCTAGGGTTAGGGTTAGGTCTGTGGTTTGAGTTAGGCTTCAGGTTAGGTTAGGTTTGAACTTAGTTTGAGGGAGTAAGTTTAGGGCTACTGTTAGTTTTCGGTTCAGTGTTACGGTTGGAGTTAGCGTGAGGGTCAGGTTAGGGTTGGGTTTGAACTTCAGGTGTCCGCCTAGGGTTAGGGTTAGGTGTATGGTTTGATTTAGGCTTCAGGTTAGGTTAGGTTGGAACTTAGTTAGAGGCAGTAAGTTTAGGGCTACTGTTAGTTTTCGGGTAACTGTTACGGTTGGAGTTAGCGTCAGGGCCAGGTTAGGGTTGGGGTTGAGCTTAAGGTTTCCGCCTAGGGTTAGGGTTAAGTCTGTGGTTTGAGTTAGGGTTCAGGTTAGGTTAGGTTTGAACTTAGTTTGAGGGAGTAAGTTTAGGGCTACTGTTAGTTTTCGGTTCAGTGTTACGGTTGGAGTTAGCGTCAGGGTCAGGTTAGGGTGGTGGTTAAGCATAAGGTGTCTGCCTAGGGTTAGGGTTAGGTCTATGGTTTCATTTAGGCTTCAGGTTAGGTTAGGATAGAACTTAGATTGAGGGAGTAAGTCTGGGGTCACTGTTAGTTTTCGGTTCAGTTTTATTGTTCGATTTAACCTCAGGGTCAGGTTAGGGTTGGGGTTAAGCTTAAGGTGTCCGCCTAGGGTTAGGGTTAGGTCTATGGTTTCATTTAGGATTCAGGTTAGGTTAGGATTGAACTTAGTTTGAGGGAGTAAGTTTAGGACTACTCTTAGTTTTCGGTTCAGTGATATGTTTGGAGTAAGCCTGGAGGTCAGGTTAGGGTTGGCGTTGAGCTTAAGGTGTCCGCCTAGGGTTAGGGTTAGGTGTATGGTTTAATTTAGGCTTCAGGTTAGGTTATGTTTGAAGTTAGTTTGAGGGAGTAAGTTTAGGGCTACTGTTAGTTTTCGGTTAACTGTTACAGTTGGAGTAAGCGTCAGGGTCAGGTTAGGTTTGGGGTTGATGTTAAGGTGTCCGCCTAGGGTTAGGGTTAGGTGTATGGTTTGATTTAGGCTTCAGATTAGGTTAGGTGTGAACTTAGTTTGAGGGAGTAAGTTTAGGGCTATTGTTAGTTTTCGGTTCAGTATTATGGTTTGAGTTAGCGTCAGGGTCAGGTTAGGGTTGGGGTTAGCTTGAGGTGTCTGCCTAGGGTTAGGGTTAGGTCCATGGTTTGATTTAGGCTCCAGGTTAGGTTACGTTTGAACTTAGTTTGAGGGAGTAAGTTTAGGGCTACTGTTAGTTTTCGGTTCAGTGTTACGGTTGGAGATAGCGTCAGGGTCAGGTTAGGGTTGGAGTTGAGCTTAAGGTGTCCGTCTAGGGTGAGGGTTAGGTCTGTGGTTTGATTTAGGCTTCAGGTTAGGTTACATTTGAACTTAGTTTGAGTGAGTAAGTTTAGGGCTACTGTTAGTTCTCGGTTCAGTGTTACGGTTGGAGATAGCGTCAGGGTCAGGTTAGGGTTGGGGTTGAGCTTCAGGTGTCCGCCTATTGTTAGCGTTAGGTCTCTGGTTTGAGATAGGCTTCAAGTTAGGTTAGATTTTATCTTAGTTTTAGGGAGTAAGTTTAAGGCTACTGTTAATTTTAGGATCAGTGTTACAGTTGGAGTTAGCGTGAGGGTCAGGTTAGGGTTGGGTTTGAGCTTCAGGTGTCCGCCTAGGGTTAGGGGTAGGTGTATGGTTTGATTTAGGCTTCAGGTTAGGTTAGGTTTGAACTTAGTTTGAGGGAGTAAGTTTAGGGCTACTGGTAGTTTTCGGGTAACTGTTACGGTTGGAGTTAGCGTCACGGCCAGGTTAGGGTTGGGGTTGAGCTTAAGGTATCCACCTAGGGTTAGGGTTAGGTGTATGGTTTGATTTAGGGTTCAGGTTAGGTTATGTTTGAAGTTAGTTTGAGGGAGTAAGTTTAGGGCTACTGTTAGTTTTCGGTTAACTGTTACAGTTGGAGTAAGCGTCAGGGTCAGGTTAGGTTTGGGGTTGAAGTTAAGGTGTCCGCCTAGGGTTAGGGTTAGGTGTATGGTTTGATTTAGGCTTCAGGTTAGGTTAGGTGTGAACTTAGTTTGAGGGAGTAAGTTTAGGGCTATTGTTAGTTTTCGGTTCAGTATTATGGTTGGAGTTAACGTCTGGGTCAGGTTAGGTTTGGGGTTAGCTTGAGGTGTCTGCCTAGGGTTAGGGTTAGGTCCATGGTTTGATTTAGGCTCCAGGTTAGGTTACGTTTGAACTTAGTTTGAGTGAGTAAGTTTAGGGGTACTGTTAGTTTTCGGTTCAGTGTTACGGTTGGAGATAGCGTCAGGGTCAGGTTAGGGTTGGAGTTGAGCTTAAGGTGTCTGCCTAGGGTGAGGGTTAGGTCTGTGGTTTGATTTAGGCTTCAGGTTAGGTTAGGTTTGAACTTAGTTTGAGTGAGTAAGTTTAGGGCTACTGTTAGTTCTCGGTTCAGTGTTACGGTTGGAGATAGCGTCAGGGTCAGGTTAGGGTTGGGGTTGAGCTTCAGGTGTCCGCCTATTGTTAGCGTTATGTCTATGATTTGAGTTAGGCTTCAGGTTATGTTAGGTTTGAACTTAGTTTGAGGGAGTAAGTTTAGGCCTATTGTATTTTTTGGTTCAGTGTTACGGTTGAATTTAGCTTCAGGGTTAGGTAAGGGTTGGGGTCAAGCTTAAGGTGTCCGCCTAGGGTTAGGGTTAGGTCTATTGTTTGAGTTAGGCTTCAGGTTAGGTTAGGTTTGAACTTAGTTTGAGGGAGTAAGTTTAGGGCTACTGTTAGTTTTCGTTTCAGTGTTACGGTTGGAGTTAGCGTGAGGGTCAGGTTAGGGTTGGGGTTGAGCTTAACGTGTCCTCCTAGGGTTAGGGTTATGTCTGTGGTTTGAGTTAGGCTTCAGGTTAGGTTAGGTTTGAACTTAATTTGAGGGAGTAAGTTTAGGGCTACTCTTAGTTTTCGGTTCAGTGTTACGGTTGGAGATAGCGTCAGGGTCAGGTTAGGGTTGGGGTTGAGCTTCAGGTGTCCGCCTTGAGTTAGGGTTAGGTCTATGGTTTGATTTAGGCTTCAGATTAGGTTAGGATTGAACTTAGTTTGAGGGAGTAAGTTTAGGGCCACTGTTAGTTTTCGGTTCAGTGTTACGGTTCGATTTAGCCTAGGGTCAGGTTAGGTTTGGGGTTAAGCTTAAGGTGTCCTCCTAGGGTTAGGGTTAGGTCTATTGTTTGAGTTAGGCTTCAGGTTAGGTTAGGTTTGAACTTAGTTTGAGGGAGACAGTTTAGGGCTACTGTTAATTTTCATTTAACTGTTACGTTTGGAGTAAGCGTCAGGGTCAGGTTAGGGTGGGGGTTAAGCATAAGGTGTCCGCCTAGGGTTAGGGTTAGGTCTATGGTTTCATTTAGGCTTCAGGTTAGGTTAGGATTGAACTTAGTTTGAGGGAGTAAGTTTAGGGCTACTGTTAGTTTTTGTTTAACTGTTACGGTTCGATTTAGTGTGAGGGTCCGGTTAGGGTTGGGGTTGAGCTTAAGGTGTTCGCCTAGGGTTAGGGTTAGGTCTGTGGTTTGAGTTAGGCTTCAGGTTAGGTTAGGTTTGAACTTAGTTTGAGGGAGTACGTTTAGGGCTACTGTTAGTTTTCGGGTAACTGTTAATGTTGGAGTTAGCGTCAGCGTCAGGTTAGGGTTGGGGTTGAGCTTAAGGTGTCCGCCTAGGGTTAGGGTTAGGTGTATGGTTTCATTTAGGCTTCAGGTTAGGTTAGGTTGGAACTTAGTTTGAGGCAGTAAGTTTAGGGCTACTGTTAGTTTTCGGGTAACTGTTACGGTTGGAGTTAGCGTCAAGGCCAGGTTAGGGTTGGGGTTGAGCTTAAGGTGTCCGCCTAGGTTTAGGGTTAGGTCTGTGGTTTGAGTTAGGCTTCAGGTGAGGTTAGGTTTGAACTTAGTTTGAGGGAGTAAGTTTAGGGCTACTGTTAGTTTTCGGTTCAGTGTTACGGTTGGAGATAGCGTCAGGGTCAGGTTAGGGTAGGGGTTGAGTTTCAGGTGTCCGCCTAGGGTTAGGGTTAGGGCTATTGTTTGAGTTAGGATTCAGGTTAGGTTAGGTTTGAACTTAGTTTGAGGGAGTAAGTTTAGGGCTACTGTTAGTTTTCGGTTCAGTGTTACGGTTGGAGTTAGCGTGAGGGTCAGGTTAGGGTTGGGGTTGAGCTTAAGGTGTCCTTCTAGGGTTAGGGTTAGGTCTGTGGTTTGAGTTAGGCTCCAGGTTAGGTTAGGTTTGAACTTAGTTTGAGGGAGTAAGTTTAGGGCTACTGTTAGTTTTCGGTTCAGTGTTACCGTTGGAGATAGCGTCAGGGTCTGGTTAGGTTTGTGGTTGAGTTTCAGGTGTCCGCCTAGGGTTAGGGTTAGGTCTATGGTTTGAGTTAGGCTTCAAGTTAGGTTAGGTTTGAAGTTAGTTTGAGGGAGTAAGTTTAGGGCTACTGTTAGTTTTTGGTTAACTGTTACAGTTGGAGTACGCGGCAGGGTCAGGTTAGGGTGGGGGTTAAGCATAAGGTGTCCGCCTAGGGTTAGGGTTAGGTCTATGGTTTCATTTAGGCTTCAGGTTAGGTTAGGTTTGAACTTAGTTTCAGGGAGTCAGTTTAGGGCTACTGTTAGTTTTCGGTTAACTGTTACGGTTGGAGTAAGCGTCAGGGTCAGGTTAGGTTTGGGGTTGAGCTTAAGGTGTCCGCCTAGGGTTAGGGTTAGGTGTATGGTTTGATTTAGGCTTCAGGTTAGGTTAGGTTTGAACTTAGTTTGAGGGAGTAAGTTTAGGGCTATTGTTAGTTTTCGTTTAACTGTTACAGTTGGAGTAAGCGTCAGGGTCAGGTTAGGGTGGGGGTTAAGCATAAGGTGTCTGCCTAGGGTTAGGGTTAGGTCTATGGTTTCATTTAGGCTTCAGGTTAGGTTAGGATTGAACTTAGTTTGAGGGAGTAAGTTTAGGGCCACTGTTAGTTTTCGGTTCAGTGTTACGGTTGGATTTAGCCTCAGGGTCAGGTTAGGGTTGGGGTTGTGCTTAAGGTGTCCGCCTAGGGTTAGGGTTAGGTCTGTGGTTTGAGTTAGGCTTCAGGTTAGGTTAGGTTTGAACTTAGTTTGAGGGAGTAAGTTTAGGGCTACTGTTAGTTTTCGGTTCAGTGTTACGGTTGGAGATAGCGTCAGGGTCAGGTTAGGGTTGGGGTTGAGCTTCAGGTGTCCGCCTAGGGTTAGGGTTAGGTCTATGGTTTGAGTTAGGCTTCAGGTTAGGTTAGGATTGAACTTAGTTTGAGGGATTAAGTTTAATGCTACTGTTAGTTTTCGGTTCAGTGTTACGGTTGGAGTTAGTGTGAGGGTCAGGTTAGGGTTGGGTTTGAACTTCAGGTGTCCGCCAAGGGTTAGGGTTAGGTGTATGGTTTGATTTAGGCTTCAGGTTAGGTTACGTTGGAACTTAGTTTGAGGCAGTAAGTTTAGGGCTACTGTTAGTTTTCGTTTAACTGTTACAGTTGGAGTACGCGTCAGGATCAGGTTAGGGTGGGGGTTAAACATAAGGTGTCCGCCTAGGCTTAGGGTTAGGTCTATTATTTGATTTAGGCTTCAGGTTAGGTTAGGTTTGAACTTAGTTTGAGGGAGTCAGTTTAGGGCTACTGTTAGTTTTCGGTTAACTGTTTCGGTTGGAGTAAGCGTCAGGGTCAGGTTAGGTTTGGGGTTGAGCTTAAGGTGTCCGCCTAGGGTTAGGGTTAGGTCTGTGGTTTGAGTGAGGCTTCAGGTTAGGTTAGGTTTTAACTTAGTTTGAGGGAGTAAGTTTAGGGCTACTGTTAGTTTTCGGTTCAGTGTTACGGTTGGAGTTAGCGTGAGGGTCAGGTTAGGGTTGGGGTTGAGCTTAAGGTGTCCTCCTAGTGTTAGGGTTAGGTCTGTGGTTTGAGTTAGGCTTCAGGTTATGTTAGGTTTGAACTTAGTTTGAGGGAGTAAGTTTAGGGCTACTGTTAGTTTTCGGGTAACTGTTACTGTTGGAGTTATCGTCAGGGCCAGGTTAGGTTTGGGGTTGAGCTTAAGGTGTCCGCCTAGGGTTAGGGTTAGTTGTATGGTTTCATTTACGCTTCAGGTTAGGTTAGGTTGGAACTTAGTTTGAGACAGTAAGTTTAGGGCTACTGTTAGTTTTCGGGTAACTGTTACGGTTGGAGTTAGCGTCAGGGCCAGGTTAGGGTTGGGGTTGAGCTTAAGGTGTCCGCCTAGGGTTAGGGTTAGGTCTGTGGTTTGAGTTAGGCTTCAGGTTAGGTTATGTTTGAACTTAGTTTGAGGGAGTAAGTTTAGGGCTACTGTTAGTTTTCGGTTCAGTGTTACGGTTGGAGATAGCGTCAGGGTCAGGTTAGGGCTGGGGTTGAGCTTCAGGTGTCCGCCTAGGGTTAGGGTTAGGTCTATGGTTTGAGTTGGACTTCAGGTTAGGTTAGGTTTGAACTTAGTTTGAGGCAGTATGTTTAGGGCTACTGTTAGTTTTTGAGTAACTGTTACTGTTGGAGTTAGCGTCAGGGCCAGGTTAGGGTTGGGGTTGAGCTTAAGGTGTCCGCCTAGGGTTAGGATTAGGTGTATGGTTTGATTTACGCTTCAGGTTAGGTTAGGTTTGAACTTAGTTTGAGGGAGTAAGTTTAGGGCTACTGTTAGTTTTCGTTTAACTGTTATGGTTGGAGTAAGCGTCAGTGTCAGGTTATGGTGGGGGTTAACCATAAGGTGTCCGCCTAGGGTTAGGGTTAGGTCTATGGTTTCATTTAGGCTTCAGGTTAGGTTAGGATTGAAGTTAGTTTGAGGGAGTAAGTTTAGGACTACTCTTAGTTTTCGGTTCAGTGATATGGTTGGAGTTAGCCTGGAGATCAGGTTTGGGTTGGGGTTGAGCTTAAGGTGTCCGCCTAGGGTTAGGGTTAGGTGTATGGTTTAATTTAGGCTTCAGGTTAGGTTAGGTTTGAAGTTAGTTTGAGGGCGTAAGTTTAGGGCTACTCTTAGTTTTCGGTTCAGTGTTACGGTTGGAGTTAGCGTGAGGGTCAGGTTAGGGTTGGAGATAAGCTTAAGGTGTCCGCCTAGGGTTAGGGTCAGGTCTGTGGTTTGAGTTAGGCTTCAGGTTAGGTTAGGTTTGATCTTAGTTTGAGGGAATAAGTTTAGGGCTACTGTTAGTTGTCGGTTCAGTGTTACGGTTGGAGATAGCGTCAGGGTCAGGTTAGGGTTGGGGTTGAGCTTAAGGTGTCCGCCTAGGGTTAGGGTTAGGTCTGTGGTTTGAGTTAGGCTTCAGGTTAGATTAGGTTTGAAGTTAGTTTGAGGGTGTAAGTTCAGGGCTACTGTTAGTTTTCGGTTAACTCTTACAGTTGAAGTAAGCGTCAGGGTCAGGTTAGGGTGGGGGTTAAGCATAAGTTGTCCGCCTAGGGTTAGGGTTAGGTCTATGATTTGATTTAGGCTTCAGGTAAGGTTAGGTTTGAACTTAGTTTGAGGGAGTCAGTTTAGGGCTACTGTTAGTTTTCGGTTAACTGTTACGGTTGGAGTAAGCATCAGGGTCAGGTTAGGTTTGGGGTTGAGCTTAAGGTGTCCGCCTAGGGTTAGGGTTAGGTGCATGGTTTGATTTAGGCTTCAGGTTAGGTTAGGTTTGAACTTAGTTTGAGGGAGTAAGTTTAGGGCTACTGTTAGTTTTGGTTCAGTGTTACATTTGGAGTTAGCGTGAGTGTCTGGTTAGGGTTGGGGTTGAGCTTAAGGTGTCCACCTAGGGTTTGGGTTAGGTCTGTGGTTTGAGATAGGGTTCAGGTTAGGTTAGGTTTGAACTTAGTTTGAGGGAGTAAGTTTAGGGCTACTGTTAGTTTTCGGTTCAGTGTTACGGTTGGAGATAGCGTCAGGGTCAGGTTAGGGTTGTGGTTGAGCTTCAGGTGTCCGCCTAGGGTTAGGGTTAGGTCTATGGTTTGATTTAGGCTTCAGGTTAGGTTAGGTTTGAACTTAGTTTGAGGGAATAAGTTTAGGGCTACTGTTAGTTTTCAGTTCAGTGTTACGGTTGGAGTTAGCGTGAGGGTCAGGTTAGGGTTGGGGTTGAGCTTAAGGTGTCCGCCTAGGGTTAGGGTTATGTGTATGGTTTGATTTTGGCTTCTGGTTAGGTTAGGTTTGAACTTAGTTTGAGGGAGTAAGTTTAGGGCTACTGTTATTTTTCGGTTCAGTATTATGGTTGGAGGTAGCGTCACGGTCAGGTTAGGTTTGGGGTTAGCTTGAGGTGTCTGCCTAGGGGTAGGGTTAGGTCCATGGTTTGATTTAGGCTCCAGGTTAGGTTACATTTGAACTTAGTTTGAGTGAGTAAGTTTAGGTCTACTGTTAGTTTTCGGTTCAGTGTTACGGTTGGAGATAGCGTCAGGGTCAGGTTAGGGTTGGAGTTGAGCTTAAGGTGTCTGCCTAGGGTGAGGGTTAGGTCTGTGCTTTGATTTAGGCTTCAGGTTAGGTTACGTTTGAACTTAGTTTGAGTGAGTAAGTTTAGGGCTACTGTTAGTTTTCGGTTCAGTGTTACGGTTGGAGATAGCGTCAGGGTCAGCTTAGGGTTGGGGTTGAGCTTCAGGTGTCCGCCTATTGTTAGGGTTAGGTCTGTGATTTGAGTTAGGCTTCAGGTTAGGTTAGGTTTGAACTTAGTTTGAGGGAGTAAGTTTAGGGCTACTGTTAGTTTTCGGTTCAGTGTTACGGTTGGAGATAGCGTCAGGGTCTGGTTAGGTTTGTGGTTGAGTTTCAGGTGTCCGCCTAGGTTTAGGGTTAGGTCTATGGTTTGAGTTAGTCTTCAGGTTAGGTTAGGTTTGAACTTAGTTTGAGGGAGTAAGTTTAGGGCTACTGTTAGTTTTCGGTTCAGTGTTACGGTTGGAGTTAGCGTGAGGGTCAGGTTAGGGTTGGGGTTGAGCTTAAGGTGTCCTCCTAGTGTTAGGGTTAGGTCTGTGGTTTGAGTTAGGCTTCAGGTTATGTTAGGTTTGAACTTAGTTTGAGGGAGTAAGTTTAGGGCTACCGTTAGTTTTCGGGTAACTGTTACTGTTGGAGTTAGCGTCAGGGCCAGGTTAGGGTTGGGGTTGAGCTTAAGGTGTCCGCCTAGGGTTAGGGTTAGTTGTATGGTTTCATTTAGGCTTCAGGTTAGGTTAGGTTGGAACTTAGTTTGAGACAGTAAGTTTAGGGCTACTGTTAGTTTTCGGGTAACTGTTACGGTTGGAGTTAGCGTCAGGGCCAGGTTAGGGTTGGGGTTTAGCTTAAGGTGTCCGCCTAGGGTTAGAGTTAGGTCTGTGGTTTGAGTTAGGCTTCAGGTTAGGTTATGTTTGACCTTAGTTTGAGGGAGTAAGTTTAGGGCTACTGTTAGTTTTCGGTTCAGTGTTACGGTTGGAGATAGCGTCAGGGTCAGGTTAGGGCAGGGGTTGAGCTTCAGTTGTCCGCCTAGGGTTAGGGTTAGGTCTATGGTTTGACTTAGGCTTCAGGTTAGGTTAGGTTTGAACTTAGTTTGAGGGAGTATGTTTAGGGCTACTGTTAGTTTTCGGTTCAGTGTTACGGTTGGAGATAGCGTCAGGGTCTGGTTAGGGTTGTGGTTGAGTTTCAGGTGTCCGCCTAGGTTTAGGGTTAGGTCTATGGTTTGAGTTAGGCTTCAAGTTAGGTTAGGTTTGAAGTTAGTTTGACGGAGTAAGTTTAGGGCTACTGTTAGTTTTTGGGTAACTGTTACTGTTGGAGTTAGCGTGAGGGTCAGGTTAGGGTTGGGGTTGAGCTTAAGGTGTCCGCCTAGGGTTAGGGTTAGGTGTATGGTTTGATTTAGGCTCCAGGTTAGGTTATGTTTGAACTTAGTTTGAGAGTGTAAGTTTAGGGCTACTGTTAGTTTTCGGTTAACTGTTACAGTTGGAGTTAGCGTCAGGGTCAGGGTAGGGTGGGGTTTAAGCATAAGGTGTCCGCCTAGGGTTAGGGTTAGGTCTATGATTTGATTTAGGCTTCAGGTTAGGTTAGGTTTGAACTTAGTTTGAGGGAGTCAGTTTAGGGCGACTGTTAGTTTTCGGTTCAGTTTTACGGTTGGATTTAGCCTCAGGGTCAGGTTAGTGTTGGGGTGAAGATTAAGGTGTCCGCCTAGGGTTAGGGTTAGGTCTATTGTTTGAGTTAGGCTTCAGGTTAGGTTAGGTTTGAACTTAGTTTGAGGGAGTAAGTTTATGGCTACTGTTAGTTTTCGTTTCAGTGTTACGGTTGTAGTTAGCGTGAGGGTCACGTTAGGGTTGGGGTTGAGCTTAAGGTTTCCGCCTAGGGTTAGGGTTAGGTGTATGGTTAGATTTAAGCGTCAGGTTAGGTTAGGTTTGAACTTAGTTTGACGGAGCAAGTTTAAGGCTACTGATAGTTTTCGGTTAACTGTTACAGTTGGAGTAAGCGTCAGGGTCAGGTTAGGGTGGGGGTTAAGCATAAGGTGTCCGCCTAGGGTTAGGTTTTAGGTCTATGTTTTCATTTAGGCTTCACGTTAGGTTAGGATTGAACTTAGTTTGAGGGAGTAAGTTTAGGGCTACTGTTAGTTTTCGGGAAACTGTAACGGTTGGAGTTAGCGTCAGGGCAAGGTTAGGGTTGGGGTTGAGATTAAGGTGTCCGCCTAGGGTTAGGGTTAGGTGTATGGTTTCATTTAGGCTTAAGGTTAGGTTAGGTTTGAACTTAGTTTGAGAGAGTAAATTTAAGGCTACTGTTAGTTTTCCGTTAACTGTTACGGTTGGAGTAAGCGTCAGGGTCAGGTTAGGGTGGGGGTTAAGCATAAGGTGTCCGCCTAGGGTTAGGGTTAGGTCTAAGATTTGATTTAGGCTTCAGGTTAGGTTAGGTTTGAACTTAGTTTGAGGGAGTAAGTTTAGGGCTACTGTTAGTTTTCGCTTAACTGTTACGGTTGGTGTAATTGTCAGGGTCAGGTTAGGTTTGGGGTTGAGCTTAAGGTTTCCGCCTAGGTTTAGGGTTAGGTGTATGGTTTGATTTAGGCTTCAGGTTAGGATAGGTTTGAACTTAGTTTGAGGGAGTAAGTTTAGGGGTACTGTTAGTTTTCGTTTAACTGTTACGGTTGGAGTAAGCGTCAGGGTCAGGTTATGGTGGGGGTTAACCTTAAGGTGTCCGCCTAGGGTTAGGGTTAGGTCTATGGTTTCATTTAGGCTTCAGGATAGGTTAGGATTGAACTTAGTTTGAGGGAGTAAGTTTAGGGCTACTCTTAGTTTTCGGTTCAGTGATATGGTTGGAGTTAGCCTGGAGGTCAGGATAGGGTTGGGGTTGAGCTTAAGGTGTCCGCCTAGGGTTAGGGTTAGGTGTATGGTTTAATTTAGACTTCAGGTTAGGTTAGGTTTGAAGTTAGTTTGAGGGAGTAAGTTTAGGGCTACTGTTAGTTTTCGGTTCAGTGTTACGGTTGGACTTAGCGTGAGGGTCAGTTTAGGGTTGGGGTTAAGCTTAAGGTGTCCGCCTAGGGTTAGGGTTAGGTCTGTGGTTTGAGTTAGGCTTCAGGTTAGGTTAGGTTTGAACTTAGCTTGAGGGAGTAAGTTTAGGGCTACTGTTAGTTTTCGGTTCAGTGTTACGGTTGGAGATAGTGTCAGGGTCAGGTTAGGGTTGGGGTTGAGCTTAAGGTGTCCGCCTAGGGTTAGGGTTAGGTCTATGGTTTGAGTTAGGCTTCAGGTTAGATTAGGTTTGAAGTTAGTTTGAGGTTGCAAGTTCAGGGCTACTGTTAGTTTTCGGTTAACTGTTACAGTTGGAGTAAGCGTCAGGGTCAGGTTAGGGTGGGGGTTAAGCATAAGTTGTCCGCCTAGGTTTAGGGTTAGGTCTATGATTTGATTTAGGCTTCAGGTTAGGTTAGGTTTGAACTTAGTTTGAGGGAGTCAGTTTAGGGCTACTGTTAGTTTTCGGTTAACTGTTACGGTTGGAGTAAGCGTCAGGGTCAGGTTAGGTTTGGGGTTGAGCTTAAGGTGTCCGCCTAGGGTTAGAGTTAGGTGTATTGTTTGATTTAGGCTTCAGGTTAGGTTAGGTTTGAACTTAGTTTGAGGGAGTAAGTTTAGGGCTACTGTTAGTTTTTGGTTCAGTGTTACATTTGGAGTTAGCGTGAGTGTCCGGTTAGGGTTGGGGTTGAGCTTAAGGTGTCCGCCTAGGGTTAGGGTTAGGTCTGTGGTTTGAGATAGCGTTCAGGTTAGGTTAGGTTTGAACTTAGTTTGAGGGAGTAAGTTTAGGGCTATTTTTAGTTTTAGGTTCAGTGTTACGGTTGGAGATAGCGTCAGGGTCAGGTTAGGGTTGTGGTTGAATTTCAGGTTTCCGCCTAGGGTTAGGGTTAGGTCTATGGTTTGAGTTAGGCTTCAGGTTAGGTTAGGTTTGAACTTAGTTTGAGGGAGTAAGTTTAGGGCTACTGTTAGTTTTCGGTTCAGTGTTACGGTTGGAGTTAGCGTGAGGGTCAGGTTAGGGTTGGGGTTGAGCTTAAGGTGTCCGCCTAGGGTTAGGGTTAGGTGTATGGTTTGATTTTGGCTTCTGGTTAGGTTAGGTTTGAAGTTAGTTTGAGGGAGTAAGTTTAGGGCTACTGTTAGTTTTCGTGTAACTGTTACGGTTGGAGTTAGCGTCAGGGTCAGGTTAGGGTTGGGGTTGAGCTTAAGGTGTCCGCCTAGGGTTAGGGTTATGTGTATGGTTTGATTTAGGCTTCAGGTTAGGTTAGGTTTGAAGTTAGTTTCAGGGAGTAAGTTTAGGGCTACTTTTAGTTTTCGGTTAACTGTTACAGTTGGAGTAAGCGTCAGGGTCAGGTTAGGGTGGGGGTTGAGATTAAGGTGTCCGCCTAGGTTTGGGGTTAGGTGTATGGTTTTATTTAGGCTTCAGGTTAGGATAGGTTTGAACTTAGTTTGAGGGAGTTAGTTTAGGGGTACTGTTAGTTTTCGTTTAACTGTTACGGTTGGAGTAAGCGTCAGGGTCAGGTTATGGTGGGGGTTAACCTTACGGTGTCCGCCTAGGGTTAGGGTTAGGTCTATGGTTTCATTTAGGCTTCAGGTTTGGTTAGGATTGAACTTAGTTTGAGGGAGTAAGTTTAGGGCTACTCTTAGTTTTCGGTTCAGTGATATGGTTGGAGTTAGCCTGGAGGTCAGGTTAGGGTTGGGGTTGAGCTTAAGGTGTCCGCCTAGGGTTAGGGTTAGGTGTATGGTTTAATTTAGGCTTCAGGTTAGGTTAGGTTTGAAGTTAGTTTGAGGGAGTAAGTTTAGGGCTACTGTTAGTTTTCGGTTCAGTGTTACGGTTGGACTTAGCGTGAGGGTCAGGTTAGGATTGGGGTTAAGCTTAAGGTGTCCGCCTAGGGTTAGCGTTAGGTCTGTGGTTTGAGTTAGGCTTCAGGTTAGGTTAGGTTTGAACTTAGCTTGAGGGAGTAAGTTTAGGGCTACTGTTAGTTTTCGGTTCAGTGTTACGGTTGGAGTTAGCGTGAGGGTCCGGTTAGGGTTGGGGTTGAGCTTAAGGTGTCCGCCTAGGTTTACGGTTAGGTGTATGGTTTGATTTAGGATTCAGGTTAGGTTAGGTTTGAAGTTAGTTTGAGGGAGTAAGTTTAGGGCTACTGTTAGTTTTCGGTTAACTGTTACAGTTGGAGTAAGCGTCAGGGTCAGGTTAGGTTTGGGGTTGAGCTTAAGGTGTCCACCTAGGGTTAGGGTTAGGTGTATGGTTTGATTTAGGCTTCAGGTTAGGTTAGGTTTGAACTTAGTTTGAGGGAGTAAGTTTAGGGCTACTGTTAGTTTTCGTTTAACTGTTACGGTAGGAGTAGGCGTCAGGGTCAGGTTAGGGTGGGGGTTAAGCATAAGTTGTCCGCCTAGGGTTAGGGTTAGTTCTATTATTTGATTTAGGCTTCAGGTTAGGTTAGGTTTGAACTTAGTTTGAGGGAGTCAGTTTAGGGCTACTGTTAGTTTTCGGTTAACTGTTACAGTTGCAGTAAGCGTCAGGGTCAGGTTAGGGTGGGGGTTGAGATTAAGGTGTCCGCCTAGGGTTAGGGTTAGGTGTATGGTTTGATTTAGGCTTCAGGTTAGGTTAGGTTTGAAGTTAGTTTGAGGGAGTAAGATTAGGTCTACTGTTAGTTTTCGGTTCAGTGTTACGGTTGGACTTAGCGTGAGGGTCAGGTTAGGGTTGGGGTTAAGCTTAAGGTGTCCGCCTAGGGTTAGGGTTAGGTCAGTGGTTTGAGTTAGGCTTCAGGTTAGGTTAGGTTTGAACTTAGTTTGAGGTAGTAAGTTTAGGGCTACTGTTAGTTTTCGGTTCAGTGTTACGGTTGGAGATAGCGTCAAGGTCAGGTTAGGGTTGGGGTTGAGCTTAAGTTGTCCGCCTAGGGTTAGGGTTAGGTCTATGGTTTGAGTTAGGCTTCAGGTTAGATTAGGTTTGAAGTTAGTTTGAGGGTGCAAGTTCAGGGCTACTGTTAGTTTTCGGTTAAATGTTACAGTTGGAGTAAGCGTCAGGGTCAGGTTAGGGTGGGGGTTAAGCATAAGTTGTCCGCCTAGGGTTAGGGTTAGGTCTATGATTTGATTTAGGCTTCAGGTTAGGTTAGGTTTGAACTTAGTTTGAGGGAGTCAGTTTAGGGCTACTGTTAGTTTTCGGTTAACTGTTACGGTTGGAGTAAGCGTCAGGGTCAGGTTAGGTTTAGGGTTGAGCTTAAGGTGTCCGCCTAGGGTTAGGGTTAGGTGTATGGTTTGATTTAGGCTTCAGGTTAGGTTAGGTTTGAACTTAGTTTGAGGGAGTAAGTTTAGGGCTACTGTTAGTTTTTGGTTCAGTGTTACATTTGGAGTTAGCGTGAGTGTCCGGTTAGGGTTGGGGTTGAGCTTAAGGTGTCCGCCTAGGGTTAGGGTTAGGTCTGTGGTTTGAGATAGCGTTCAGGTTAGGTTAGGTTTGAACTTAGTTTGAGGGAGTATGTTTAGGGCTATTGTTAGTTTTAGGTTCAGTGTTACGGTTGGAGATAGCATCAGGGTCATGTTAGGGTTATGGTTGAATTTCAGGTTTCCGCCTAGGGATAGGGTTAGGTCTATGGTTTGAGTTAGGCTTCAGGTTAGGTTAGGTTTGAACTTAGTTTTACGGAGTAAGTTTAGGGCTACTGTTAGTTTTCGGTTTAGTGTTACGGTTGGAGTTAGCGTGAGGTTCAGGTTAGGTTTGGGGTTGAGCTTAAGGTGTCCGCCTACGGTTAGGGTTAGGTGTATGGTTTGATTTTGGCTTCTGGTTAGGTTAGGTTTGAAGTTAGTTTGAGGGAGTAAGTTTAGGGCTACTGTTAGTTTTCGTGTAACTGTTACGGTTGGAGTTAGCGTCAGGGTCAGGTTAGGGTTGGGGATAAGCTTAAGGTGTCCGCCTAGGGTTAGGCTTAGGTGTGTGGTTTGAGTTAGGCTTCAGGTTAGGTTAGGTTTGAACTTTGTTTGAGGGAATAAGTTTAGGGCTACTGTTAGTTTTCGGTTCAGTGTTACGGTTGGAGATAGCGTCAGGTTCAGGTTAGGGTTGGGGTTGAGATTAAGGTGTACGCCTAGGCTTAGGGTTAGGTCTATGGTTTGAGTTAGGCTTCTGGTTAGATTAGGTTTGAAGTTATTTTGAGGGTGTAAGTTCAGGGCTACTGTTAGTTTTCGGTTAACTGTTACAGTTGGAGTAAGCGTCAGGGACAGGTTAGGTTGGGGGTTAAGCATAAGATGTCCGCCTAGGGTTAGGGTTAGGTCTATGATTTGATTTAGGCTTCAGGTTAGGTTAGGTTTGAACTTAGTTTGAGGGAGTCAGTTTAGGGCTACTGTTAATTTTCGGTTCAGTGTTATGGTTGGAGATAGCGTCAGGGTCTGGTTAGGGTTGTGGTTGAGTTTCAGGTGTCTGCCTAGGGTTAGGGTTAGGTCTATGGTTTGAGTTAGGCTTCAAATTAGGTTAGGTTTGAAGATAGTTTTAGGGAGTAAGTTTAGGGCTACTGTTAGTTTTCGGGTAACTGTTACTGTTGGAGTTAGCGTCAGGGCCAGGTTAGGGTTGGGGTTGAGCTTAAGGTGTCCGCCTAGGGTTAGGGTTAGGTGTATGGTTTGATTTACGCTTCAGGTTAAGTTAGGTTTGAACTTAGTTTGAGGGAGTAATTTTAGGGCGACTGTTAGTTTTCGTTTAACTGTTACGGTTGGAGTAAGCGTCAGGGTCATGTTATGGTGGGGGTTAACCATAAGGTGTCGGCCTAGGGTTAGGTTTAGGTCTATGGTTTCATTTAGGCTTCAGGTTAGGTTAGGTTTGAACTTAGTTTGAGGGAGTAAGTATAGGGCTACTGTTAGTTTTCGGTTCAGTGTTACGGTTGGAGATAGCGTCAGGGTCTGGTTAGGGTTGTGGTTGAGTTTCAGGTGTCCGCCTAGGGTTAGGGTTAGGTCTATGGTTTGAGTTAGGCTTCAAGTTAGGTTAGGTTTGAAGTTAGTTTGAGGGAGTAAGTTTAGGGCTACTGTTAATTTTCGGGTAACTGTTACTGTTGGAGTTAGCGTCAGGGCCAGGTTAGGGTTGGGGTTGAGCTTAAGGTGTCCGCCTAGGGTTAGGCTTAGGTCTATGATTTGATTTAGGCTTCAGGTTAGGTTAGGTTTGAACTTAGTTTGAGGGAGTCAGTTTAGGGCTACTGTTAGTTTACGGTTCAGTGTTACGGTTGGATTTAGCCTCAGGGTCAGGTTAGGTTTGGGGTTAAGATTAAGGTGTCCGCCTAGGTTTAGGGTTAGGTCTATTGTTTGAGTTAGGCTTCAGGTTAGGTTAGGTTTGAACTTAGTTTGAGGGAGTAAGTTTAGGGCTACTGTTAGTTTTTGGTTCAGTGTTACGTTTGGAGTTAGCGTGAGGGTCCGGTTAGGGTTGGGGTTGAGCTTAAGGTGTCCGCCTAGGGTTAGGGTTAGGTCTGTGGTATGAGTTAGGCATCAGGTTAGTTTAGGTTTGGACTTAGTTTGAGGGAGTAAGTTTAGGGATACTGTTAGTTTTCGGTTCAGTGTTACGGTTGGAGATAGCGTCAGGGTCAGGTTAGGGTTGTGGTTGAGCTTCAGGTGTTCGCCTAGGGTTAGGGTTAGGTCTATGGTTTGAGTTAGGCTTCAGGTTAGGTTAGGTTTGAACTTAGTTTGAGGGAGTAAGTTTATGGCTACTGTTAGTTTTCGGTTCAGTGTTACGGTTGGAGTTAGCGTGAGGGTCACGTTAGGGTTGGGGTTGAGCTTAAGGTGTCCGCCTAGGGTTAGGGTTAGGTGTATGGTTAGATTTAGGCGTCAGGTTAGGTTAGGTTTGAACTTAGTTTGAGGGAGTAAGTTTAGGGCTTCTCTTAGTTTTTGGGTAACTGTTACTGTTGGAGTTAGCGTCAGGGCCAGGTTAGGGTTGGGGTTGAGCTTAAGGTGTCCGCCTAGGGTTAGTGTTAGGTGTATGGTTTGATTTAGGCTTCAGGTTAGGGTAGGTTTGAACTTAGTTTGAGGGAGTAAGTTTAGGGCTACTGTTAGTTTTCGTTTAACTGTTACGGTTGGAGTAAGCGTTAGGGTCAGGTTAGGGTGGGGGTTAACCATAAGGTGTCCGCCTATGGTTAGGGTTAGGTCTATGGTTTCATTTAGGCTTCAGGTTAGGTTAGGATTGAACTTAATTTGAGGGAGTAAGTTTAGGGCTACTGTTAGTTTTCGGTTCAGTGTTACGGTTGGATTTAGCCTCAGGGTCAGGATATGGTTGGGGTTAAGCTTAAGGTGTCCGCCTAGGGTTAGGGTTAGGTCTATTGTTTGAGTTAGGCTTCTGGTTAGGTTAAGTTTGAACTTAGTTTGAGGGAGTAAGTTTAGGGCTACTGTTAATTTTCGGTTCAGTGTTACGGTTGGAGTTAGCGTGAGGGTCAGGTTAGTGTTGGGGTTGAACTTAAGGTGTCCGCCTACGGTTAGGGTTAGGTCTGTGGTTTGATTTAGGCTTCAGGTTAGGTTAGGTTTGAACTTAGTTTGAGGGAGTAAGTTTAGGGCTACTGTAATTTTGAATTAACTGTTACGGTTGGAGTAAGCGTCAGGGTCAGGTTATGGTGGGGGTTAACCATAAGGTGTCCGCCTAGGGTTAGGGTTAGGTCTATGGTTTCATTTAGGCTTCAGGTTAGGTTAGGATTGAACTTAGTTTGAGGGAGTAAGTTTAGGACTACTCTTAGTTTTCGGTTCAGTGATATGGTTGGAGTTAGCCTGGAGGTCAGGTTAGGGTTGGGGTTGAGCTTAAGGTGTCCGCCTAGGGTTAGGGTTAGGTGTATGGTTTAATTTAGGCTTCAGGTTAGGTTAGGTTTGAAGTTAGTTTGAGGGAGTAAGTTTAGGGCTACTGTTAGTTGTCGGTTCAGTGTTATGGTTGGAGTTAGCGTGAGGGTCAGGTTAGGGTTGGGGATAAGCTTAAGGTGTCCGTCTAGGGTTAGGGTTAGGTCTTTGGTTTGAGTTAGGCTTCTGGTTAGGTTAGGTTTGAACTTAGTTTTAGGGAATAAGTTTAGGGCTACTGTTAGTTTTCGGTTCACTGTTACGGTTGGAGATAGCGTCAGGGTCAGGTTAGGGTTGGGGTTGAGCTTAAGGTGTCCGCCTAGGGTTAGTGTTAGGTTTATGGTTTGAGTTAGGCTTCTGGTTAGATTAGGTTTGAAGTTAGTTTGAGGGTGTAAGTTCAGGGCTACTGTTAGTTTTCGGTTAACTGTTACAGTTGGAGTAAGCGTCAGGGTCAGGTTAGGGTGGGGGTTAAGCATAAGTTGTCCGCCTAGGGTTAGGGTTAGGTCTATGATTTGATTTAGGCTTCAGGTTAGGTTAGTTTTGAACTTAGTTTGAGGGAGTAAGTTTAGGGCTACTGTTAGTTTTCGGTTCAGTGTTACGGTTGGAGATAGTGTCAGGGTCTGGTTAGGGTTGTGGTTGAGTTTCAGGTGTCCGCCTAGGGTTAGGGTTAGGTCTATGGTTTGAGTTAGGCTTCAAGTTAGGTTAGGTTTAAAGTTAGTTTGAGGGAGTAAGTTTAGGGCTACTGTTAGTTTTCGGGTAACTGTTACTGTTGGAGTTAGCGTCAGGGCCAGGTTATGGTTGGGGTTGAGCTTAAGGTGTCCGCCTAGGGTTAGGGTTAGGTGTATGGTTTGATTTAGGCTTCAGGTTAGGTTAGGTTTGAACTTATTTTGAGGGAGTAAGTTTAGGGCTACTGTTAATTTTAGGATCAGTGTTACGGTTGGAGTTAGCGTGAGGGTCAGGTTAGGGTTGGGTTTGAGCTTCAGGTGTCCGCCTAGGGTTAGGGTTAGGTGTATGGTTTGATTTAGGCTTCAGGTTAGGTTAGGTTTGAACTTAGTTTGAGGGAGTAAGTTTAGGGCTACTGTTAGTTTTCGGGTAACTGTTACGGTTGGAGTTAGGGTCACGGCCAGGTTACGGTTGGGGTTGAGCTTAAGGTGTCCGCCTAGGGTTAGGGTTAGGTGTATGGTTTGATTAAGGCTTCAGGTTAGGTTATGTTTGAACGTAGTTTGAGGGAATAAGTTTAGGGCTACTGTTAGTTTTCGGTTAACTTTTACAGTTGGAGTAAGCGTCAGGGTCAGGTTAGGTTTGGGGTTGAAGTTAAGGTGTCCGCCTAGGGTTAGGGTTAGGTGTATGGTTTGATTTAGGCTTCAGGTTAGGTTAGGTGTGAACTTAGTTTGAGGGAGTAAGTTTAGGGCTATTGTTAGTTTTCGGTTCAGTATTATGGTTGGAGTTAGCGTCAGGGTCAGGTTAGGGTTGGGGTTAGCTTGAGGTGTCTGCCTAGGGTTAGGGTTAGGTCCATGGTTTGATTTAGGCTCCAGGTTAGGTTACGTTTGAACTTAGTTTGAGTAAGTTTAGGGCTACTGTTAGTTTTCGGTTCAGTGTTACGGTTGGAGATAGCGTCAGGGTCAGGTTAGGGTTGGAGTTGAACTTAAGGTGTCCGCCTAGGGTGAGGGTTAGGGCTGTGGTTTGATTTAGGCTTCAGGTTAGGTTACGTTTGAACTTAGTTTGAGTGAGTAAGTTTAGGGCTACTGTTAGTTTTCGGTTCAGTGTTACGGTTGGAGATAGCGTCTGGGTCAGGTTAGGGTTGGGGTTGAGCTTTAGGTGTCCGCCTATTGTTAGCGTTAGGTCTATGATTTGAGTTAGGCTTCAGCTTATGTTAGGTTTGAACTTAGTTTGAGGGAGTAAGTTTAGGCCTATTGTATTTTTTGGTTCAGTGTTACGGTTGAATTTAGCCTCAGGGTCAGGTAAGGGTTGGGGTCAAGCTTAAGGTGTCCGCCTAGGGTTAGGGTTAGGTCTATTATTTGAGTTAGGCTTCAGGTTAGGTTAGGTTTGAACTTAGTTTGAGGGAGTAAGTTTAGGGCTACTGTTAGTTTTCGTTTCAGTGTTACGGTTGGAGTTAGCGTGAGGGTCAGGTTAGGGTTGGGGTTGAGCTTAACGTGTCCTCCTAGGGTTAGGGTTAGGTCTGTGGTTTGAGTTAGGCTTCAGGTTAGGTTAGGTTTGAACTTAGTTTTAGGGAGTAAGTTTAGGGCTACTGTTAGTATTCGGTTCAGTGTTACAGTTGGAGTTAGCGTGAGGGTCAGGTTAGGGTTCGGGTTGAGCTTAAGGTGTCTGCCTAGGGTTAGGGTTAGGTTTATGGTTTGATTTAGGCTTCAGGTTAGGTTAGGTTTGAACTTAGATTGAGGGAGTAAGTTTAGGGCTACTGTTAGTTTTCGGGTAACTGTTACGGTTGGAGTTAGCGTTAGAGCCAGGTTATGTTTGGGGTTGAGCTTAAGGTGTCCGCCTAGAGTTACGGTTAGGTGTATGGTTTGATTTAGGCTTCAGGTTAGGTTAGGTTTGAAGTTGGTTTGAGGGAGTAAGTTTAGGACTACTGTTAGTTTTCGGTTAACTGTTACAGTTGGAGTAAGCGTCAAGGTCAGGGTAGGGTGGGGTTTAAGCATGAGGTGTCCGCCTAGGGTTAGGGTTAGGTCTATGATTTGATTTAGGCTTCAGGTTAGGTTAGGTTTGAACTTAGTTTGAGGGAGTAAGTTTAGGGCTACTGTTAATTTTCGTTTAACTGTTATGTTTGGAGTAAGCCTCAGGGTCAGGTTATGGTGGGGGTTAACCATAAGGTGTCCGCCTAGGGTTAGGGTTAGGTCTATGGTTTCATTTAGGCTTCAGGTTAGGTTAGGATTGAACTTAGTTTGAGGGAGTCAGTTTAGGGCTACTGTTAGTTTTCGGTTAACTGTTACGGTTGGAGTAAGCGTCAGGGTCACGTTAGGTTTGGGGTTGAGCTTAAGGTGTCCGCCTTGGGTTAGGGTTAGGTGTATGGTTTGATTTAGGCTTCAGTTTAGGTTAGGTTTGAACTTAGTTTGAGGGAGTAAGTTTAGGGCTACTGTTAGTTTTTGGTTCAGTGTTACATTTGGAGTTAGCGTGAGTGTCCGGTTAGGGTTGGGGTTGAGCTTAAGGTGTCCGCCTAGGGTTAGGGTTAGGTCTGTGGTTTGAGATAGCGTTCAGGTTAGGTTAGGTTTGAACTTAGTTTGAGGGAGTAAGTTTAGGGCTATTGTTAGTTTTAGGTTAAGTGTTACGGTTGGAGATAGCGTCAGGGTCAGGTTAGGGTTGTGGTTGAGCTTCAGGTGTCGGCCTAGGGTTAGGGTTGGGTCTATGGTTTGATTTAGGCTTCAGGTTAGGTTAGGTTTGAACTTAGTTTGAGGGAGTAAGTTTAGGGCTACTGTTAGTTTTTGGTTCTGTTTTACGTTTGGAGTTAGCGTGAGTGTCCGGTTAGTGTTGGGGTTGAGCTTAAGGTGTCCGCCTAGGGTTAGGGTTAGGTCTGTGGTATGAGTTAGGCATCAGGTTAGTTTAGGTTTGGACTTAGTTTGAGGGAGTAAGTTTAGGGATACTGTTAGTTTTCGGTTCAGTGTTACGGTTGGAGATAGCGTCAGGGTCAGGTTAGGGTTGGGGTTGTGCTTAAGGTGTCTGCCTAGGGTTAGGATTAGGTGTATGGTTAGATTTAGGCGTCAGGTTAGGTTAGGTTTGAACTTAGTTTGAGGGAGTAAGTTTAGGGCTTCTCTTAGTTTTTGGGTAACTGGTACTGTTGGATTTAGCATCAGGGCCAGGTTAGGGTTGGGGTTGAGCTTAAGGTGTCCGCCTAGGGTTAGGGTTAGGTGTATGGTTTGATTTAGGCTTCAGGTTAGGTTAGGTTTGAACTTAGTTTGAGGGAGTAAGTTTAGGGCTACTGTTAGTTTTCGTTTAACTGTTACGGTTGGAGTAAGCGTCAGGGTCATGTTAGGGTGGGGGTTAACCATAAGGTGTCCGCCTATGGTTAGGGTTAGGTCTATGGTTTCATTTCGGCTTCAGGTTAGGTTAGGATTGAACTTAATTTGAGGGAGTAAGTTTAGGGCTACTGTTAGTTCTCGGTTCAGTGTTACGGTTGGATTTAGCCTCAGGGTCAGGATAGGGTTGGGGTTAAGCTTAAGGTGTCCGCCTAGGGTTAGGGTTAGGTCTATTGTTTGAGTTAGGCTTCAGGTTAGGTTAAGTTTGAACTTAGTTTGAGGGAGTAAGTTTAGGGCTACTGTTAATTTTTGTTTCAGTGTTACGGTTGGAGTTAGCGTGAGGGTCAGGTTAGGTTTGGGGTTGAACTTAAGGTGTCCGCCTACGGTTAGGGTTAGGTCTGTGGTTTGATTTAGGCTTCAGGTTAGGTTAGGTTTGAACTTAGTTTGAGGGAGTAAGTTTAGGGCTACTGTTAGTTTTCATTTAACTGTTACGGTTGGAGTAAGCGTCAGTGTCTGGTTATGGTGGGGGTTAACCATAAGGTGTCCGCCTAGGGTTAGGGTTAGGTCTATGGTTTCATTTAGGCTTCAGGTTAGGTTAGGATTGTACTTAGTTTGAGGGAGTAAGTTTAGGACTACTCTTCGTTTTCGGTTCAGTGATATGGTTGGAGTTAGCCTGGAGGTCAGGTTAGGGTTGGGGTTGAGCTTAAGGTGTCCGCCTAGGGTTAGGGTTAGATGTATGGTTTAATTTAGGCTTCAGGTTAGGTTAGGTTTGAAGTTAGTTTGAGGGAGTAAGTTTAGGGCTACTGTTAGTTTTCGGTTCATTGTTATGGTTGGAGTTAGCGTGAGGGTCAGGTTAGGTTTGGGGATAAGCTTAAGGTGTCCGTCTAGGGTTAGGGTTAGGTCTTTGGTTGGAGTTAGGCTTCTGGTTAGGTTAGGTTTGAACTTACTTTGAGGGAATAGGTTTAGGGCTACTGTTAGTTTTCGGTTCAGTGTTACGGTTGGAGATAGCGTCAGGGTCAGGTTAGGGTTGGGGTTGAGCTTAAGGTGTCCGCCTAGGGTTAGGGTTAGGTTTATGGTTTGAGTTAGGCTTCTGGTTAGATTAGGTTTGAAGTTAGTTTGAGGGTGTAAGTTCAGGGCTACTGTTAGTTTTCGGTTAACTGTTACAGTTGGAGTAAGCGTCAGGGTCAGGTTAGGGTGGGGGTTAAGCATAAGTTGTCCGCCTAGGGTTAGGGTTAGGTCTATGATTTGATTTAGGCTTCAGGTTAGGTTAGTTTTGAACTTAGTTTGAGGGAGTAAGTTTAGGGCTACTGTTAGTTTTCGGTTCAGTGTTACGGTTGGAGATAGCGTCAGGGTCTGGTTAGGGTTGTGGTTGAGTTTCAGGTGTCCGCCTAGGGTTAGGGTTAGGTCTATTGTTTGAGTAAGGCTTCAAGTTAGGTTTCGTTTGAAGTTAGTTTGAGGGAGTAAGTTTAGGGCTACTGTTAGTTTTCGGGTAACTGTTACTGTTGGATTTAGCGTCAGGACCAGGTTATGGTTGGGGTTGAGCTTAAGGTGTCCGCCTAGGGTTAGTGTTAGGTGTATGGTTTGATTTAGGCTTCAGGTTAGGTTAGGGTTAAACTTATTTTGAGGGAGTAAGTTTAGGGCTACTGTTAATTTTAGGATCAGTGTTACGGTTGGAGTTAGCGTGAGGGTCAGGTTAGGGTTGGGTTTGAGCTTCAGGTGTCCGCCTAGGGTTAGGGTTAGGTCTATGGTTTGATTTAGGCTTCAGGTTAGGTTAGGTTTGAACTTAGTTTGAGGGAGTAAGTTTAGGGCTACTGTTAGTTTTCGGGTAACTGTTACGGTTGGAGTTAGCATCACGGCCAGGTTAGGGTTGGGGTTGAGCTTAAGGTGTCCGCCTAGGGTTAGGGTTAGGTGTATGGTTTGATTAAGGCTTCAGGTTAGGTTATGTTTGAACGTAGTTTGAGGGAGTAAGTTTAGGGCTACTGTTAGTTTTCGGTTAACTTTTACAGTTGGAGTAAGCGTCAGGGTCAGGTTAGGTTTGGGGTTGAAGTTAAGGTGTCCACCTAGGGTTAGGGTTAGGTGTATGGTTTGATTTAGGCTTCAGGTTAGGTTAGGTGTGAACTTAGTTTGAGGGAGTAAGTTTAGGGCTATTGTTAGTTTTCGGTTCAGTATTATGGTTGGAGTTAGCGTCAGGGTCAGGTTAGGGTTGGGGTTAGCTTGAGGTGTCTGCCTAGGGTTAGGGTGAGGTCCATGGTTTGATTTAGGCTCCAGGTTAGGTTACGTTTGAACTTAGTTTGAGTGAGTCAGTTTAGGGCTACTGTTAGTTTTCGGTTCAGTGTTACGGTTGGAGATAGCGTCAGCGTCAGGTTAGGGTTGGAGTTGAGCTTAAGGTGTCCGCCTAGGGTGAGGGTTAGGTCTGTGGTTTGATTTAGGCTTCAGGTTAGGTTACGTTTGAACTTAGTTTGAGTGAGTAAGTTTAGGGCTACTGTTAGTTTTCGGTTCAGTGTTACGGTTGGAGATAGCTTCAGGGTCAGGTTAGGGTTGGGGTTGAGCTTTAGGTGTCCGCCTATGGTTAGCGTTAGGTCTATGATTTGAGTTAGGCTTCAGGTTATGTTAGGTTTGAACTTAGTTTGAGGGAGTAAGTTTAGGCCTATTGTATTTTTTGGTTCAGTGTTACGGTTGAATTTAGCCTCAGGGTCAGGTAAGGGTTGGGGTCAAGCTTAAGGTGTCCGCCTAGGGTTAGGGTTAGGTCTATTATTTGAGTTAGGCTTCAGGTTAGGTTAGGTTTGAACTTAGTTTGAGGGAGTAAGTTTAGGGCTACTGTTACTTTTCGTTTCAGTGTTACGGTTGGAGTTAGCGTGAGGGTCAGGTTAGGGTTGGGGTTGAGCTTAAGGGGTCCTCCTAGGATTAGGGTTAGGTCTGTGGTTTGAGTTAGGCTTCAGGTTAGGTTAGGTTTGAACTTAGTTTTAGGGAGTAAGTTTAGGGCTACTGTTAGTTTTCGGTTCAGTGTTACGGTTGGAGATAGCGTCAGGGTCAGGTTAAGGTTGGGGTTGAGCTTCAGGTGTCCGCCTAGAGTTAGGGTTAGGTCTGTGGTTTGAGTTAGGCTTCAGGTTAGGTTAGGTTTGAACTTTGTTTGAGGGAGTAAGTTTAGGGCTACTGTTAGTTTTCAGTTCAGTGTTACGGTTGGAGATAGCGTAAGGGTCAGGTTAGGGTTGGGGTTCAGCTTCAGGTGTCCGCCTTGGGTTAGGGTTAGGTCTATGGTTTGAGTTAGGCTTCAGGTTAGGTTAGGTTTGAACTTAGTTTGAGGGAGTAAGTTTAGGGCTACTGTTAGTTTTCGGTTCAGAGTTACGGTTGGAGATAGCGTCAGGGTCTGGTTAGGGTTGTGGTTGAGTTTCAGGTTTCCGCCTAGGGTTAGGGTTAGGTCTATGGTTTGAGTAAGGCTTCAAGTTAGGTTACGTTTGAAGTTAGTTTGAGGGAGTAAGTTTAGGGCTACTGTTAGTTTTCGGGTAACTGTTACTGTTGGATTTAGCGTCAGGGCCAGGTTATGGTTGGGGTTGAGCTTAAGGTGTCCGCCTAGGGTTAGTGTTAGGTGTATGGTTTGATTTAGGCTTCAGGTTAGGTTAGGTTTGAACTTATTTTGAGGAAGTAAGTTTAGGGCTACTGTTAATTTTAGGATCAGTGTTACGGTTGGTGTTAGCGTGAGTGTCGGGTTAGGGTTGGGTTTGAGCTTCAGGTGTCCGCCTAGGGTTAGGGTTAGGTGTATGGTTTGATTTAGGCTTCAGGTTAGGTTAGGTTTGAACTTAGTTTGAGGGAGTAAGTTTAGAGCTACTGTTAGTTTTCGGGTAACTGTTACGGTTGGAGTTAGCGTCACGGCCAGGTTAGGGTTGGGGTTGAGCATAAGGTGTCCGCCTAGGGTTAGGGTTAGGTGTATGGTTTGATTAAGGCTTCAGGTTAGGTTATGTTGGAACGTAGTTTGAGGGAGTAAGTTTAGGGCTACTGTTAGTTTTCGGTTAACTTTTACAGTTGGAGTAAGCGTCAGGGTCAGGTTTGGTTTGGGGTTGAGCTTAAGGTGTCCGCCTAGGGTTAGGGTTAGGTGTATGGTTTGATTTAGGCTTCAGGTTAGGTTAGGTGTGAACTTAGTTTGAGGGAGTAAGTTTAGGGCTATTGTTAGTTTTCGGTTCAGTATTATGGTTGGAGTTAGCGTCAGGGTCAGGTTAGGGTTGGGGTTAGCTTGAGGTGTCTGCCTAGGGTTAGGGTGAGGTCCATGGTTTGATTTAGGCTCCAGGTTAGGTTACGTTTGAACTTAGTTTGAGTGAGTAAGTTTAGGGCTACTGTTAGTTTTCGGTTCAGTGTTACGGTTGGAGATAGCGTCAGCGTCAGGTTAGGGTTGGAGTTGAGCTTAAGGTGTCCGCCTAGGGTGAGGGTTAGGTCTGTGGTTTGATTTAGGCTTCAGGTTAGGTTACGTTTGAACTTAGTTTGAGTGAGTAAGTTTAGGGCTACTGTTAGTTTTCGGTTCAGTGTTACGGTTGGAGATAGCTTCAGGGTCAGGTTAGGGTTGGGGTTGAGCTTTAGGTGTCCGCCTATTGTTAGCGTTAGGTCTATGATTTGAGTTAGGCTTCAGGTTATGTTAGGTTTAAACTTAGTTTGAGGGAGTAAGTTTAGGCCTATTGTATTTTTTGGTTCAGTGTTACGGTTGAATTTAGCCTCAGGGTCAGGTAAGGGTTGGGGTCAAGCTTAAGGTGTCCGCCTAGGGTTAGGGTTAGGTCTATTATTTGAGTTAGGCTTCAGGTTAGGTTAGGTTTGAACTTAGTTTGAGGGAGTAAGTTTAGGGCTACTGTTAGTTTTCGTTTCAGTGTTACGGTTGGAGTTAGCGTGAGGGTCAGGTTAGGGTTGGGGTTGAGCTTAAGGTGTCCTCCTAGGGTTAGAGTTAGGTCTGTGGTTTGAGTTAGGCTTCAGGTTAGGTTAGGTTTGAACTTAGTTTGAGGGAGTAAGTTTAGGGCTACTGTTAGTTTTCGGTTCAGTGTTACGGTTGGAGATAGCGTCAGGGTCAGGTTAGGGTTAGGGTTGAGCTTCAGGTGTCCTCCTAGGGTTAGAGTTAGGTCTGTGGTTTGAGTTAGGCTTCAGGTTAGGTTAGGTTTGAACTTAGTTTGAGGGAGTAAGTTTAGGGCTACTGTTAGTATTCGGTTCAGTGTTACAGTTGGAGTTAGCGTGAGGGTCAGGTTAGGGTTCGGGTTGAGCTTAAGGTGTCCGCCTAGGGTTAGGGTTAGGTTTATGGTTTGATTTAGGCTTCAGGTTAGGTTAGGTTTGAACTTAGATTGAGGGAGTAAGTTTAGGGCTACTGTTAGTTTTCGGGTAACTGTTACGGTTGGAGTTAGCGTTAGGGCCAGGTTATGTTTGGGGTTGAGCTTAAGGTGTCCGCCTAGAGTTACGGTTAGGTGTATGGTTTTATTTAGGCTTCAGGTTAGGTTATGTTTGAACTTAGTTTGAGGGCGCGTAAGTTTAGGACTACTGTTAGTTTTCGGTTAACTGTTATGGTTGGAGTAAGCGTCAGGGTAAGGTTAGGTTTGGGGTTGAGATTAAGGTGTCCGCCTAGGGCTAGCGTTAGGTGTATGGTTTGATTCATGCTTCAGGTTAGGTTAGGTTTGAAGTTAGTTTGAGGGAGTAAGTTTAGGGCTACTGTTAGTTTTCGGTTAACTGCTACAGTTGGAGTAAGCGTCAAGGTCAGGGTAGGGTGGGGTTTAAGCATGAGGTGTCCGCCTAGGGTTAGGGTTAGGTCTATGATTTGATTTAGGCTTCAGGTTAGGTTAGGTTTGAACTTACTTTGAGGGAGTCAGTTTAGGTCTACTGTTAGTTTTCGGTTCAGTGTTACGGTTGGATTTAGCCTCAGGGTCAGGTTAGGGTTGGGGTTAAGCTTAAGGTGTCCGCCTAGGGTTAGGGTTAGGTCTATTGTTTGAGTTAGGCTTCAGGTTAGGTTAGGTCTGAACTTAGTTTGAGGGAGTAAGTTTAGGGCTACTGTTAGTTTTTGGTTCAGTGTTACGGTTGGAGTTAGCGTGAGGGTCAGGTTAGGGTTGGGGTTGAGCTTAAGGTGTCCTCCTAGGGTTAGGGTTAGGTCTGTGGTTTGAGATAGGCTTCAGGTTAGGTTAGGTTTGAACTTAGTTTGAGGGAGTAAGTTTAGGGCTACTGTTAGTTTTCGGTTCAGTGTTACGGTTGGAGATAGCGTCAGGGTCAGGTTAGGGTTGGGGTTGAGCTTCAGGTGTCCACCTTGGGTTAGGGTTAGGTCTATGGTTTGAGTTAGGCTTCAGGTTAGGTTAGGTTTGAACTTAGTTTGAGGGAGTAAGTTTAGGGCTACTGTTAGTTTTCGGTTCAGGGTTACGATTGGAGATAGCGTCAGGGGTCGTTAGGGATGTGGTTGAGTTTCAGGTGTCCGCGTAGGGTTAGGGTTAGGTCTATGGTTTGAGTTAGGCTTCAAGTTAGGTTAGGTTTGAAGTTAGTTTGAGGGAGTATGTTTAGGGCTACTGTTAGTTTTCGGTTAACTGTTACGGTTGGAGTAAGCGTCAGGGTCAGGTTAGGGTGGGGGTTAAGCATAAGGTGACCGCCTAGGGTTAGGGTTAGGTGTATGGTTTGATTTAGGCTTCAGGTTAGGTTAGGTTTGAACTTAGTTTGAGGGAGTAAGTTTAGGGCTACTGTTAGTTTTCGTTTAAGTGTTACGGTTGGAGTAAGCGTCAGGGTCAGGTTAGGGTGGGGGTTAAGCATAAGGTGTCCGCCTATGGTTAGGGTTAGGTCTATGGTTTCATTTAGGCTTCAGGTTAGGTTAGGATTGAACTTAGTTTGAGGGAGTAAGTTTAGGGCCACTGTTAGTTTTCGGTTCAGTGTTACGGTTCGATTTAGCCTCAGGGTCAGGTTAGGTTTGGGGTTAAGCTTAAGATGTCCGCCTAGGGTTAGGGTTAGGTCTATTGTTTGAGTTAGGCTTCAGGTTAGGTTAGCTTTGAACGTAGTTTGAGGGAGACAGTTTAGGACTACTGTTAGTTTTTATTTAACCGTTACGGTTGGAGTAAGCGTCAGGGTCAGGTTAGGGTGGGGGTTAAGCATAAGGTGTCCGCCTAGGGTTACGGTTAGGTCTATGGTTTCATTTAGGCTTCAGGTTAGGTTGGATTGAACTTAGTTTGAGGGAGTAAGTTTAGGGCTACTGTTAGTTTTCTGTTCAATGTTACGTTTGGAGTTAGCGTGAGGGTCCGGTTAGGGTTGGGGTTGAGCTTAAGGTGTTCGCCTAGGGTTAGGGTTAGGTCTGTGGTTTGAGTTAGGCTTCAGGTTAGGTTAGGTTTGAACTTAGTTTGAGGGAGTAAGTTTAGGGCTACTGTTAGTTTTCGGTTAACTGTTACGGTTGGAGTAAGCGTCAGGGTCAGGTTAGGGTTGGGGTCAAGCTTAAGGTGTCCGCCTAGGGTTAGGGTTAGGCCTATTGTTTGAGTTAGTCTTCAGTTTAGGTTAGGGTTGAACTTAGTTTGAGGGAGTAAGTTTAGGGCTACTGTTAGTTTTCGGTTCAGTGTTACGGTTGGAGTTAGCCTGAGGGTCAGATTAGGGTTGGGGTTGTGCTTAAGGTGTCCTCCTAGGGTTAGGGTTAGGTCTGGGGTTTGAGTTAGGCTTCAGGTTAGGTTAGGTTTGAACTTAGTTTGAGGGAGTAAGTTTAGGGCTACTGTTAGTTTTCGGGTAACTGTTACTGTTGGAGTTAGCGTCATGGCCAGGTTAATGTTGGGGTTGAGCTTAAGGTGTCCGCCTAGGGTTAGGGTTAGGTGTATGGTTTCATTTAGGCTTCAGGTTAGGTTAGGTTGGAACTTAGTTTGAGGCAGTAAGTTTAGGGCTACTGTTAGTTTTCGGGTAACTGTTACGGTTGGAGTTAGCGTCAGGGCCAGGTTAGGGTTGGGGTTGAGCTTAAGGTGTCCGCCTAGGGTTATGGTTAGGTCTGTGGTTTGTGTTAGGCTTCAGGTTAGGTTAGGTTTGAACTTAGTTTGAGGGAGTAAGTTTAGGGCTACTGTTAGTTTTCGGCTCAGTGTTACGGTTGGAGATAGCGTCATGGTCAGGTTAGGGTTGGGGTTTAGCTTCAGGTGTCCGCCTAGGGTTAGGGTTAGGTCTATGGTTTGAGTTAGGCTCCAGGTTAGGTTAGGTTTGAACTTAGTTTGAGGGAGTAAGTTTAGGGCTACTGTTAGTTTTCGGTTCAGTGTTACGGTTGGAGTTAGCGTGAGGGTCAGGTTAGGCTTGGGGTTGAACTTAAGGTGTCCTCCTAGGGTTAGGGTTAGGTCTGTGGTATGAGTTAGGCTCCAGGTTAGGTTACGTTTGAAATTAGTTTGAGGGAGTATATTTAGGGATACTGTTCGTTTTCGGTTCAGTGTTACGGTTGGAGTAAGCGTCAGGGTAAGGTTGGGGTGGGGGTTAAGCATAAGGTGTCCGCCTAGGGTTAGGGTTAGGTCTATGGTTTCATTTAGGCTTCAGGTTTGGTTAGGATTGAACTTAGTTTGAGGGAGTAAGTTTAGGGCCACTGTTAGTTTTCGGTTCAGTGTTACGGTTGGATTTAGCCTCAGGGTCAGGTTAGGTTTGGGGTTAAGCGTAAGCTGTCCGCCTAGGGTTAGGTTAAGTCTATTGTTTGATTTAGGCTTCAGGTTAGGTTAGGTTTTAACTTAGTTTGAGGGAGACAGTTTAGGGCTACTGTTAGTTTTCGTTTAACTGTTACGGTTGGAATAAGCGTCAGGGTCAGGTTAGGGTGGGGGTTAAGCATAAGGTGTCCGCCTAGGGTTAGGGTTAGGTCTATGGTTTCATTTAGGCTTCAGGTTAGGTTAGGATTGAACTTAGTTTGAGGGAGTAAGTTTAGAGCTACTGTTAGTTTTCGGTTCAATGTTACGTTTGGAGTTAGCGTGACGGTCCGGTTAGGGTTGGGGTTGAGCTTAAGGTGTCTGCTTAGGGTTAGGGTTAGGTCTGTGGTTTGAGTTAGGCTTCAGGTTAGGTTAGGTTTGAACTTAGTTTGAGGGAGTAAGTTTAGGGCTACTGTTAGTTTTCGGTTAACTGTTACGGTTGGAGTAAGCGTCAGGGTCAGGTTAGGGTTGTGGTCAAGCTTAAGGTGTCCGCCTAGGGTTAGGGTTAGGTCTATTGTTTGAGTTAGGCTTCAGGTTAGGTTAGGTTTGAACTTAGTTAGAGCGAGTAAGTTTAGGGCTACTGTTAGTTTTCGGTACAGTGTTACGGTTGGAGTTAGCGTGAGGGTCAGGTTAGGGTTGGGGTTGAGCTTAAGGTGTCCTCCTAGGGTTAGGGTTAGGTCTGTGGTTTGAGTGAGGCTTCAGGTTAGGTTAGGTTTGAACTTAGTTTTAGGGAGTAAGTTTAGGGCTACTGTTAGTTTTCGGTTCAGTGTTACGGTTGGAGATAGCGTCAGGGTCAGGTTCGGGTTGTGATTGAGCTTCAGGTGTCCGCCTAGGGTTAGGGTTAGGTCAATGGTTTGAGTTAGGGTCCAGGTTAGGGTAGGTTTGAACTTAGTTTGAGGGAGTAAGTTTAGGGCTACTGTTAGTTTTCGGTTCAGTGTTCCGGTTGGAGATAGCGTCAGGGTCTGGATAGGGTTGTGGTTGAGTTTCAGGTGTCCGCCTAGGGTTAGGGTTAGGTCTATGGTTTGAGTTAGGCTTCAAGTTAGGTTAGGTTTGAAGTTAGTTTGAGGGAGTAAGTTTAGGGCTACTGTTAGTTTTCGGGTAACTGTTACTGTTGGAGTTAGCGTCAGGGCCAGGTTAGGGTTGGGGTTGAGTTTAAGGTGTCCGCCTAGGGTTAGGGTTAGGTCTATTGTTTGAGTTAGGCTTCAGGTTAGGTTAGGTTTGAACTTAGTTTGTGGGAGACAGTTTAGGGCTACTGTTAGTTTTCGTTAAACTGTTACGGTTGGAGTAAGCATCAGGGTCAAGTTAGGGTGAGGGTTAAGCATAAGGTGTCCGCCTAGGGTTAGGGTTAGGTCTATGGTTTCATTTAGGCTTCAGGTTAGGTTAGGATTGAACTTAGTTTGAGGGAGTAAGTTTAGGGCTACTGTTAGTTTTCGGTTCAATGTTACGTTTGGAGTTAGCGTGAGGGTCCGGTTAGGGTTGGGGTTGAGCTTAAGGTGTCCGCCTAGGGTTAGTGTTAGGTCTGTGGTTTGAGTTTGGCTTCAGGTTAGGTTAGGTTTGAACTTAGTTTTAGGGAGTAAGTTTAGGGCTACTGTTAGTTTTCGGTTCAGTGTTACGGTTGGAGATAGCGTCAGGGTCAGGTTAGGGTTGGGGTTGAGCTTCAGGTGTCCGCCTAGGGTTAGGGTTAGGTCTATGGTTTGAGTTAGGCTTCAGGTTAGGTTAGGTTTGAACTTAGTTTGAGGGATTAAGTTTAGGGCTACTGTTAGTTTTCGGTTAACTGTTACAGTTGGAGTAAGCTTCAGTGTCAGGTTAGGGTGGAGGTTAAGCATAAGTTGTCCGCCTAGGGTTAGGGTTAGGTCTATGATTTGATTTAGGCTTCAGGTTAGGTTAGGTTTGAACTTAGTTTGAGGGAGTAAGTATAGGGCTACTGTTAGTTTTCGGTTCAGTGTTACGGTTGGAGATAGCGTCAGGGTCTGGTTAGGGTTGTGGTTGAGTTTCAGGTGTCCGCCTGGGTTAGGGTTAGGTCTATGGTTTGAGTTAGGCTTCAAATTAGGTTAGGTTTGAAGTTAGTTTGAGGTAGTAAGTTTAGGGCTACTGTTAGTTTTCGGGTAACTGTTACTGTTGGAGTTAGCGTCAGGGCCAGGTTAGGGTTGGGGTTGAGCTTAAGGTGTCCGCCTAGGGTTAGGGTTAGGTGTATGGTTTGATTTAGGCTTCAGGTTAGGTTAGGTTTGAAGTTAGTTTGAGGGAGTAAGTTTAGGGCTACTGTTAGTTTTCGTTTAACTGTTACGGTTGGAGTAAGCGTCAGGGTCAGGTCATGGTGGGGGTTAACCATAAGGTGTCCGCCTAGGGTTAGGGTTAGGTCTATGGTTTCATTTAGGCTTCAGGTTAGGTTAGGTTTGAACTTAGTTTGAGGGAGTAAGTTTAGGGCTACTGTTAGTTTTCGTTTAACTGTTACGGTTGGAGATAGCGTCAGGGTTTGTTTAGGGCTGTGGTTGAGTTTCAGGTGTTCGCCTAGGGTTAGGGTTAGGTCTATGGTTTGAGTTAGGCTTCAAGTTAGGTTAGTTTTGAAGTTAGTTTGAGGGAGTAAGTTTAGGGCTACTGTTAGTTTTCGGGTAACTGTTACTGTCGGAGTTAGCGTGAGGGTCAGGTTAGGGTTGGGGATAAGCTTAAGGTGTCCGCCTAGGGTTAGGGTTAGGTCTGTGGTTTGAGTTAGGCTTCAGGTTAGATTAGGTTTGAAGTTAGTTTGAGGGTGTAAGTTCAGGGCTACTGTTAGTTTTCGGTTAACTGTTACAGTTGGAGTAAGCGTCAGGGTCAGGTTAGGGTGGTGGTTAAGCATAAGTTGTCCGCCTAGGGTTAGGGTTAGGTCTATGATTTGATTTAGGCTTCAGGTTAGGTTAGGTTTGAACTTAGTTTGAGGGAGTAAGTTTAGGGCTACTGTTAGTTTTCGGTTCAGTGTTACGGTTGGAGATAGCGTCAGGGTCAGGTTAGGGTTGTGGTTGAGCTTCAGGTGTCCGCCTAGGGTTAGGGTTAGGTCTATGGTTTGATTTAGGCTTCAGGTTAGGTTAGGTTTGAACTTAGTTTGAGGGAGTAAGTTTAGGGGTACTGTTAATTTTCGGGTAACTTTTACGGTTGGAGTTAGCGTCAGGGTCAGGTTAGGGTTGGGATTGAGCTTAAGGTGTCCGCTTAGGGTTAGGGTTAGGTGTATGGTTTGATTTAGGCTTCAGGTTAGTTTAGGTTTGAAGTTAGTTTGAGGGAGTAAGTTTTGGGCTACTGTTATTTTTCGGTTAACTGATACAGTTGGAGTAAGCGTCAGGGTCAGGTTAGGGTGGGGGTTAAGCATAAGTTGTCCGCCTAGGGTTAGCGTTAGGTCTATGGTTTCATTTAGGCTTCAGGTTAGGTTAGGATTGAACTTAGTTTGAGGGAGTAAGTTTAGTTCCACTGTTAGTTTTCGGTTCAGTGTTACTTTTGGAGTTAGCATGAGGGTCCGGTTAGGGTTGGGGTTGAACTTAAGGTGTCTGCCTAGTGTTAGGGTTAGGTCTGTGGTTTGAGTTAGGCTTCAGGTTAGGTTAGGTTTGAACTTAGTTTGAGGGAGTAAGTTTAGGGCTACTGTTAGTTTTCAGTTCAGTGTTACGGTTGGAGATAGCGTCAGGGTCAGGTTAGGGTTGGGGTTGAGCTTCAGGTGTTCGCCTAACGTTAGGGTTAGGTCTATGGTTTGAGATAGGCTTCAGGTTAGGTTAGGTTTTAACTTAGTTTTAGGGAGTAAGTTTAGGGCTACTGTTAATTTTAGGATCAGTGTTACGGTTGGAGTTAGCGTGAGGGTCAGGTTAGTGTTGGGTTTGAGCTTCAGGTGTCCGCCTAGGGTTAGGGTTAGGTGTATGGTTTAATTTAGGCTTCAGGTTAGGTTAGGTTTGAACTTAGTTTGAGGGAGTAAGTTTAGGGCTACTGTTAGTTTTCGGGTAACTGTTACGGTTGGAGTTAGCGTCACGGCCAGGTTAGGGTTGGGGTTGAGCTTAAGGTGTCCGCCTAGGGTTAGGGTTAGGTGTATGGTTTGATTAAGGCTTCAGGTTAGGTTATGTTTGAACTTAGTTTGAGGGAGTAAGTTTAGGGCTACTGTTATTTTTCGGTTAACTGTTACAGTTGGAGTAAGCGTCAGGGTCAGGTTAGGTTTGGGGTTGATGTTAAGGTGTCCGCCTAGGGTTAGGGTTAGGTGTATGGTTTGATTTAGGCTTCAGGTTAGGTTAGGTGGGAACTTAGTTTGAGGGAGTAAGTTTAGGGCTATTGTTAGTTTTCGGTTCAGTATTATGGTTTGAGTTAGCGTCAGGGTCAGGTTAGGGTTGGGGTTAGCTTGAGGTGTCTGCCTAGGGTTAGGGTTAGGTCCATGGTTTGATTTAGGCTCCAGGTTAGGTTACGTTTGAACTTAGTTTGAGTGAGTAAGTTTAGGGCTACTGTTAGTTTTCGGTTCAGTGTTACGTTTGGAGTTAGCATGAGGGTCCGGTTAGGGTTGGGGTTGAGCTTAAGGTGTCCGCCTAGGGTTAGGGTTAGGTCTGTGGTTTGAGTTAGGCTTCAGGTTAGGTTAGGTTTGAACTTAGTTTGAGGTACTAAGTTTAGGGCTACTGTTAGTTTTCGGTTCAGTGTTACGGTTGGAGATAGCGTCAGGGTCAGGTTAGGGTTGGGGTTGAGCTTCAGGTGTCCGCCTAGGGTTAGGGTTAGGTCTATGGTTTGAGATAGGCTTCAGGTTAGGTTAGATTTTAACTTAGTTTTAGGGAGTAAGTTTAGGGCTACTGTTAATTTTAGGATCAGTGTTACGGTTGGAGTTAGCGTGAGGGTCAGGTTAGGGTTGGGTTTGAGCTTCAGGTGTCCGCCTTGGGTTAGGGTTAGGTCTATGGTTTGAGTTAGGCTTCAGGTTAGGTTAGGATAGAACTTAGTTTGAGGGAGTAAGTCTGGGGCCACTGTTAGTTTTGGGTTCAGTGTTACGGTTCGATTTAGCCTCAGGGTCAGGTTAGGGTTGGGGTTAAGCTTAAGGTGTCCGCCTAGGGTTAGGGTTAGGTCTATGGTTTGAGTTAGGCTTCAAATTAGGTTAGGTTTGAAGTTAGTTTGAGGGAGTAAGTTTAGGGCTACTGTTAGTTTTCGGGTAACTGTTACTGTTGGAGTTAGCGTCAGGGCCAGGTTAGGGTTGGGGTTGAGCTTAAGGTGTCCGCCTAGGGTTAGGGTTAGGTGTATGGTTTGATTTACGCTTCAGGTTATTTTAGGTTTGAACTTAGTTTGAGGGAGTAAGTTTAGGGCTACTGTTAGTTTTCGTTTAACTGTTACGGTTGGAGTAAGCGTCAGGGTCACGTTATGGTGGGTGTTAACCATAAGGTGTCCGCCTAGGGTTAGGGTTAGGTCTATGGTTTCATTTAGGCTTCAGGTTAGGTTAGGTTTGAACTTAGTTTGAGGGAGTAAGTTTAGGGCTACTGTTAGTTTTCGGTTCAGTGTTACGGTTGGAGATAGCGTCAGGGTCTGCTTAGGGTTGTGGTTGAGTTTCAGGTGTCCGCCTAGGGTTAGGGTTAGGTCTATGGTTTGAGTTAGGCTTCAAGTTAGGTTAGGTTTGAAGTTAGTTTGAGGGAGTAAGTTTAGGGCTACTGTTAGTTTTCGGGTAACTGTTATTCTTGGAGTTAGCGTCAGGGCCAGGTTAGGGTTGGGGTTGAGCTTAAGGTGTCCGCCTAGGGTTAGGGTTAGGTGTATGGTTTGATTTAGGCTTCAGGTTAGGTTAGGTTTGAACTTAGTTTGAGGGAGTAAGTTTAGGGCTACTGTTAGTTTTCGTTTAACTGTTACGGTTGGAGTAAGCGTCAGGGTCAGGTTATGGTGGGGGTTAACCATAATGTGTCCGCCTAGGGTTAGGGTTAGGTCTATGGTTTCATTTAGGCTTCAGGTTAGGTTAGGATTGAACTTAGTTTGAGGGAGTAAGTTTAGGACTACTCTTAGTTTTCGGTTCAGTGATATGGTTGGAGTTAGACTGGAGGTCAGGTTAGGTTTGGGGTTGAGCTTAAGGTGTCCGCCTAGGGTTAGGGTTAGGTGTATGGTTTTATTTAGGCTTCAGGTTAGGTTAGGTTTGAAGTTAGTTTGAGGGAGTAAGTTTAGGGCTACTGTTAGTTTTCGGTTCAGTGTTATGGTTGGAGTTAGCGTGAGGGTCAGGTTAGGGTTGGGGATAAGCTTAAGGTGTCCGCCTAGGGTTAGGGTTAGGTCTATGGTTTGCGTTAGGCTTCTGGTTAGATTAGGTTTGAAGTTCGTTTGAGGGTGTAAGTTCAGGGCTACTGTTACTTTTCGGTTAACTGTTACAGTTGGAGTAAGCATCACGGTCAGGTTAGGGTGGGGGTTAAGCATAAGTTGTCCGCCTAGGGTTAGGGTTAGGTCTATGATTTGATTTAGGCTTCAGGTTAGGTTAGGTTTGAACTTAGTTTGAGGGAGTAAGTTTAGGGCTACTGTTAGTTTTCGGTTCAGTGTTACGGTTGGAGATAGCGTCAGGGTCAGGTTAGGGTTGTGGTTGAGCTTCAGGTGTCCGCCTAGGGTTAGGGTTAGGTCTATGGTTTGATTTAGGCTTCAGGTTAGGTTAGGTTTGAACTTAGTTTGAGGGAGTAAGGTTAGGGCTACTGTTAGTTTTCAGTTCAGTGTTACGGTTGGAGTTAGCGTGAGGGTCAGGTTATGGTTGGGGTTGAGTTTAAGGTGTCCGCCTAGGTTTAGGGTTAGGTGTATGGTTTGATTTTGGCTTCTGGTTAGGTTAGGATTGAACTTAGTTTGAGGGAGTAAGTTTAGGGCTACTGTTAATTTTCGGGTAACTTTTACGGTTGGAGTTAGCGTCAGGGTCAGGTTAGGGTTGGGATTGAGCTTAAGGTGTCCGCTTAGGGTTAGGGTTAGGTGTATGGTTTGATTTAGGCTTCAGGTTAGTTTAGGTTTGAAGTTAGTTTGAGGGAGTAAGTTTTGGGCTACTGTTATTTTTCGGTTAACTGATACAGTTGGAGTAAGCGTCAGGGTCAGGTTAGGGTGGGGGTTAAGCATAAGTTGTCCGCCTAGGGTTAGCGTTAGGTCTATGGTTTCATTAAGGCTTCAGGTTAGGTTAGGATTGAACTTAGTTTGAGGGAGTAAGTTTAGGGCCACTGTTAGTTTTCGGTTCAGTGTTACTTTTGGAGTTAGCATGAGGGTCCGGTTAGGGTTGGGGTTGAACTTAAGGTGTCTGCCTAGTGTTAGGGTTAGGTCTGTGGTTTGAGTTAGGCTTCAGGTTAGGTTAGGTTTGAACTTAGTTTGAGGGAGTAAGTTTAGGGCTACTGTTAGTTTTCGGTTCAGTGTTACGGTTGGAGATAGCGTCAGGGTCAGGTTAGGGTTGGGGTTGAGCTTCAGGTGTCCGCCTAGCGTTAGGGTTAGGTCTATGGTTTGAGATAGGCTTCAGGTTAGGTTAGGTTTTAACTTAGTTTTAGGGAGTAAGTTTAGGGCTACTGTTAATTTTAGGATCAGTGTTACGGTTGGAGTTAGCGTGAGGGTCAGGTTAGTGTTGGGTTTGAGCTTCAGGTGTCCGCCTAGGGTTAGGGTTAGGTGTATGGTTTAATTTAGGCTTCAGGTTAGGTTAGGTTTGAACTTAGTTTGAGGGAGTAAGTTTAGGGCTACTGTTAGTTTTCGGGTAACTGTTACGGTTGGAGTTAGCGTCACGGCCAGGTTAGTGTTGGGGTTGAGCTTAAGGTGTCCGCCTAGGGTTAGGGTTAGGTGTATGGTTTGATTAAGGCTTCAGGTTAGGTTATGTTTGAACTTAGTTTGAGGGAGTAAGTTTAGGGCTACTGTTATTTTTCGGTTAACTGTTACAGTTGGAGTAAGCGTCAGGGTCAGGTTAGGTTTGGGGTTGATGTTAAGGTGTCCGCCTAGGGTTAGGGTTAGGTGTATGGTTTGATTTAGGCTTCAGGTTAGGTTAGGTGGGAACTTAGTTTGAGGGAGTAAGTTTAGGGCTATTGTTAGTTTTCGGTTCAGTATTATGGTTTGAGTTAGCGTCAGGGTCAGGTTAGGGTTGGGGTTAGCTTGAGGTGTCTGCCTAGGGTTAGGGTTAGGTCCATGGTTTGATTTAGGCTCCAGGTTAGGTTACGTTTGAACTTAGTTTGAGTGAGTAAGTTTAGGGCTACTGTTAGTTTTCGGTTCAGTGTTACGTTTGGAGTTAGCATGAGGGTCCGGTTAGCGTTGGGGTTGAGCTTAAGGTGTCCGCCTAGGGTTAGGGTTAGGTCTGTGGTTTGAGTTAGGCTTCAGGTTAGGTTAGGTTTGAACTTAGTTTGAGGTACTAAGTTTAGGGCTACTGTTAGTTTTCGGTTCAGTGTTACGGTTGGAGATAGCGTCAGGGTCAGGTTAGGGTTGGGGTTGAGCTTCAGGTGTCCGCCTAGGGTTAGGGTTAGGTCTATGGTTTGAGATAGGCTTCAGGTTAGGTTAGATTTTAACTTAGTTTTAGGGAGTAAGTTTAGGGCTACTGTTAATTTTAGGATCAGTGTTACGGTTGGAGTTAGCGTGAGGGTCAGGTTAGGGTTGGGTTTGAGCTTCCGGTGTCCGCCTTGGGTTAGGGTTAGGTCTATGGTTTGAGTTAGGCTTCAGGTTAGGTTAGGATAGAACTTAGTTTGAGGGAGTAAGTCTGGGGCCACTGTTAGTTTTGGGTTCAGTGTTACGGTTCGATTTAGCCTCAGGGTCAGGTTAGGGTTGGGGTTAAGCTTAAGGTGTCCGCCTAGGGTTAGGGTTAGGTCTATGGTTTGAGTTAGGCTTCAAATTAGGTTAGGTTTGAAGTTAGTTTGAGGGAGTAAGTTTAGGGCTACTGTTAGTTTTCGGGTAACTGTTACTGTTGGAGTTAGCGTCAGGGCCAGGTTAGGGTTGGGGTTGAGCTTAAGGTGTCCGCCTAGGGTTAGGGTTAGGTGTATGGTTTGATTTACGCTTCAGGTTATTTTAGGTTTGAACTTAGTTTGAGGGAGTAAGTTTAGGGCTACTGTTAGTTTTCGTTTAACTGTTACGGTTGGAGTAAGCGTCAGGGTCACGTTATGGTGGGTGTTAACCATAAGGTGTCCGCCTAGGGTTAGGGTTAGGTCTATGGTTTCATTTAGGCTTCAGGTTAGGTTAGGTTTGAACTTAGTTTGAGGGAGTAAGTTTAGGGCTACTGTTAGTTTTCGGTTCAGTGTTACGGTTGGAGATAGCGTCAGGGTCTGCTTAGGGTTGTGGTTGAGTTTCAGGTGTCCGCCTAGGGTTAGGGTTAGGTCTATGGTTTGAGTTAGGCTTCAAGTTAGGTTAGGTTTGAAGTTAGTTTGAGGGAGTAAGTTTAGGGCTACTGTTAGTTTTCGGGTAACTGTTACTCTTGGAGTTAGCGTCAGGGCCAGGTTAGGGTTGGGGTGGAGCTTAAGGTGTCCGTCTAGGGTTAGGGTTAGGTGTATGGTTTGATTTAGGCTTCAGGTTAGGTTAGGTTTGAACTTAGTTTGAGGGAGTAAGTTTAGGGCTACTGTTAGTTTTCGTTTAACTGTTACGGTTGGAGTAAGCGTCAGGGTCAGGTTATGGTGGGGGTTAACCATAAGGTGTCCGCCTAGGGTTAGGGTTAGGTCTATGGTTTCATTTAGGCTTCAGGTTAGGTTAGGATTGAACTTAGTTTGAGGGAGTAAGTTTAGGACTACTCTTAGTTTTCGGTTCAGTGATATGGTTGGAGTTAGACTGGAGGTCAGGTTAGGTTTGGGGTTGAGCTTAAGGTGTCCGCCTAGGGTTAGGGTTAGGTGTATGGTTTTATTTAGGCTTCAGGTTAGGTTAGGTTTGAAGTTAGTTTGAGGGAGTAAGTTTAGGGCTACTGTTAGTTTTCGGTTCAGTGTTATGGTTGGAGTTAGCGTGAGGGTCAGGTTAGGGTTGGGGATAAGCTTAAGGTGTCCGCCTAGGGTTAGGGTTAGGTCTATGGTTTGCGTTAGGCTTCTGGTTAGATTAGGTTTGAAGTTCGTTTGAGGGTGTAAGTTCAGGGCTACTGTTACTTTTCGGTTAACTGTTACAGTTGGAGTAAGCATCACGGTCAGGTTAGGGTGGGGGTTAAGCATAAGTTGTCCGCCTAGGGTTAGGGTTAGGTCTATGATTTGATTTAGGCTTCAGGTTAGGTTAGGTTTGAACTTAGTTTGAGGGAGTAAGTTTAGGGCTACTGTTAGTTTTCGGTTCAGTGTTACGGTTGGAGATAGCGTCAGGGTCAGGTTAGGGTTGTGGTTGAGCTTCAGGTGTCCGCCTAGGGTTAGGGTTAGGTCTATGGCTTGATTTAGGCTTCAGGTTAGGTTAGGTTTGAACTTAGTTTGAGGGAGTAAGGTTAGGGCTACTATTAGTTTTCAGTTCAGTGTTACGGTTGGAGTTAGCGTGAGGGTCAGGTTATGGTTGGGGTTGAGTTTAAGGTGTCCGCCTAGGTTTAGGGTTAGTTGTATGGTTTGATTTTGGCTTCTGGTTAGGTTAGGATTGAACTTAGTTTGAGGGAGTAAGTTTAGGGCTACTGTTAATTTTCGGGTAACTTTTACGGTTGGAGTTAGCGTCAGGGTCAGGTTAGGGTTGGGATTGAGCTTAAGGTGTCCGCTTAGGGTTAGGGTTAGGTGTATGGTTTGATTTAGGCTTCAGGTTAGTTTAGGTTTGAAGTTAGTTTGAGGGAGTAAGTTTTGGGCTACTGTTATTTTTCGGTTAACTGATACAGTTGGAGTAAGCGTCAGGGTCAGGTTAGGGTGGGGGTTAAGCATAAGTTGTCCGCCTAGGGTTAGCGTTAGGTCTATGGTTTCATTTAGGCTTCAGGTTAGGTTAGGATTGAACTTAGTTTGAGGGAGTAAGTTTAGGGCCACTGTTAGTTTTCGGTTCAGTGTTACTTTTGGAGTTAGCATGAGGGTCCGGTTAGGGTTGGGGTTGAACTTAAGGTGTCTGCCTAGTGTTAGGGTTAGGTCTGTGGTTTGAGTTAGGCTTCAGGTTAGGTTAGGTTTGAACTTAGTTTGAGGGAGTAAGTTTAGGGCTACTGTTAGTTTTCGGTTCAGTGTTACGGTTGGAGATAGCGTCAGGGTCAGGTTAGGGTTGGGGTTGAGCTTCAGGTGTCCGCCTAGCGTTAGGGTTAGGTCTATGGTTTGAGATAGGCTTCAGGTTAGGTTAGGTTTTAACTTAGTTTTAGGGAGTAAGTTTAGGGCTACTGTTAATTTTAGGATCAGTGTTACGGTTGGAGTTAGCGTGAGGGTCAGGTTAGTGTTGGGTTTGAGCTTCAGGTGTCCGCCTAGGGTTAGGGTTAGGTGTATGGTTTAATTTAGGCTTCAGGTTAGGTTAGGTTTGAACTTAGTTTGAGGGAGTAAGTTTAGGGCTACTGTTAGTTTTCGGGTAACTGTTACGGTTGGAGTTAGCGTCACGGCCAGGTTAGGGTTGGGGTTGAGCTTAAGGTGTCCGCCTAGGGTTAGGGTTAGGTGTATGGTTTGATTAAGGCTTCAGGTTAGGTTATGTTTGAACTTAGTTTGAGGGAGTAAGTTTAGGGCTACTGTTATTTTTCGGTTAACTGTTACAGTTGGAGTAAGCGTCAGGGTCAGGTTAGGTTTGGGGTTGATGTTAAGGTGTCCGCCTAGGGTTAGGGTTAGGTGTATGGTTTGATTTAGGCTTCAGGTTAGGTTAGGTGGGAACTTAGTTTGAGGGAGTAAGTTTAGGGCTATTGTTAGTTTTCGGTTCAGTATTATGGTTTGAGTTAGCGTCAGGGTCAGGTTAGGGTTGGGGTTAGCTTGAGGTGTCTGCCTAGGGTTAGGGTTAGGTCCATGGTTTGATTTAGGCTCCAGGTTAGGTTACGTTTGAACTTAGTTTGAGTGAGTAAGTTTAGGGCTACTGTTAGTTTTCGGTTCAGTGTTACGTTTGGAGTTAGCATGAGGGTCCGGTTAGGGTTGGGGTTGAGCTTAAGGTGTCCGCCTAGGGTTAGGGTTAGGTCTGTGGTTTGAGTTAGGCTTCAGGTTAGGTTAGGTTTGAACTTAGTTTGAGGTACTAAGTTTAGGGCTACTGTTAGTTTTCGGTTCAGTGTTACGGTTGGAGATAGCGTCAGGGTCAGGTTAGGGTTGGGGTTGAGCTTCAGGTGTCCGCCTAGGGTTAGGGTTAGGTCTATGGTTTGAGATAGGCTTCAGGTTAGGTTAGATTTTAACTTAGTTTTAGGGAGTAAGTTTAGGGCTACTGTTAATTTTAGGATCAGTGTTACGGTTGGAGTTAGCGTGAGGGTCAGGTTAGGGTTGGGTTTGAGCTTCAGGTGTCCGCCTTGGGTTAGGGTTAGGTCTATGGTTTGAGTTAGGCTTCAGGTTAGGTTAGGATAGAACTTAGTTTGAGGGAGTAAGTCTGGGGCCACTGTTAGTTTTGGGTTCAGTGTTACGGTTCGATTTAGCCTCAGGGTCAGGTTAGGGTTGGGGTTAAGCTTAAGGTGTCCGCCTAGGGTTAGGGTTAGGTCTATGGTTTGAGTTAGGCTTCAAATTAGGTTAGGTTTGAAGTTAGTTTGAGGGAGTAAGTTTAGGGCTACTGTTAGTTTTCGGGTAACTGTTACTGTTGGAGTTAGCGTCAGGGCCAGGTTAGGGTTGGGGTTGAGCTTAAGGTGTCCGCCTAGGGTTAGGGTTAGGTGTATGGTTTGATTTACGCTTCAGGTTATTTTAGGTTTGAACTTAGTTTGAGGGAGTAAGTTTAGGGCTACTGTTAGTTTTCGTTTAACTGTTACGGTTGGAGTAAGCGTCAGGGTCACGTTATGGTGGGTGTTAACCATAAGGTGTCCGCCTAGGGTTAGGGTTAGGTCTATGGTTTCATTTAGGCTTCAGGTTAGGTTAGGTTTGAACTTAGTTTGAGGGAGTAAGTTTAGGGCTACTGTTAGTTTTCGGTTCAGTGTTACGGTTGGAGATAGCGTCAGGGTCTGCTTAGGGTTGTGGTTGAGTTTCAGGTGTCCGCCTAGGGTTAGGGTTAGGTCTATGGTTTGAGTTAGGCTTCAAGTTAGGTTAGGTTTGAAGTTAGTTTGAGGGAGTAAGTTTGGGGCTACTGTTAGTTTTCGGGTAACTGTTACTCTTGGAGTTAGCGTCAGGGCCAGGTTAGGGTTGGGGTTGAGCTTAAGGTGTCCGCCTAGGGTTAGGGTTAGGTGTATGGTTTGATTTAGGCTTCAGGTTAGGTTAGGTTTGAACTTAGTTTGAGGGAGTAAGTTTAGGGCTACTGTTAGTTTTCGTTTAACTCTTACGGTTGGAGTAAGCGTCAGGGTCAGGTTATGGTGGGGGTTAACCATAATGTGTCCGCCTATTGTTAGGGTTAGGTCTATGGTTTCATTTAGGCTTCAGGTTAGGTTAGGATTGAACTTAGTTTGAGGGAGTAAGTTTAGGACTACTCTTAGTTTTCGGTTCAGTGATATGGTTGGAGTTAGACTGGAGGTCAGGTTAGGTTTGGGGTTGAGCTTAAGGTGTCCGCCTAGGGTTAGGGTTAGGTGTATGGTTTTATTTAGGCTTCAGGTTAGGTTAGGTTTGAAGTTAGTTTGAGGGAGTAAGTTTAGGGCTACTGTTAGTTTTCGGTTCAGTGTTATGGTTGGAGTTAGCGTGAGGGTCAGGTTAGGGTTGGGGATAAGCTTAAGGTGTCCGCCTAGGGTTAGGGTTAGGTCTATGGTTTGCGTTAGGCTTCTGGTTAGATTAGGTTTGAAGTTCGTTTGAGGGTGTAAGTTCAGGGCTACTGTTACTTTTCGGTTAACTGTTACAGTTGGAGTAAGCATCACGGTCAGGTTAGGGTGGGGGTTAAGCATAAGTTGTCCGCCTAGGGTTAGGGTTAGGTCTATGATTTGACGTAGGCTTCAGGTTAGGTTAGGTTTGAACTTAGTTTGAGGGAGTCAGTTTAGGGCTACTGTTAATTTTCTGTTCAGTGTTATGGTTGGAGATAGCGTCAGGGTCTGGTTAGGGTTGTGGTTGAGTTTCAGGTGTCCGCCTAGGGTTAGGGTTAGGTCTATGGTTTGAGTTAGGCTTCAAATTAGGTTAAGTTTGAAGTTAGTTTGAGGGAGTAAGTTTAGGGCTATTGTTAGTTTTCGGGTAACTGTTACTGTTGGAGTTAGCGTCAGGGCCAGGTTAGGGTTGGGGTTGAGCTTAAGGTGTCCGCCTAGGGTTAGGGTTAGGTGTATGGTTTGATTTACGCTTCAGTATAGGTTAGGTTTGAACTTAGTTTGAGGGAGTAAGTTTAGGGCTACTGTTAGTTTTCGTTTAACTGTTACGGTTGGAGTAAGCGTCAGGGTCAGGTTATGGTGGGGGTTAACCATAAGGTGTCCGCCTAGGGTTAGGGTTAGATCTATGGTTTCATTTAGGCTTCAGGTTAGGTTAGGTTTGAACTTAGTTTGAGGGAGTAAGTTTAGGGCTACTGTTACTTTTCGGTTCAGTGTTACGGTTGGAGATAGCGTCAGGGTCTGGTTAGGGTTATGGTTGAGTTTCAGGTGTCCGCCTAGGGTTAGGGTTAGGTCTATGGTTTGAGTTAGGCTTCAAGTTAGGTTAGGTTTGAAGTTAGTTTGAGGGAGTAAGTTTAGGGCTACTGTTAGTTTTCGGGTAACTGTTACTGTTGGATTTAGCTTCAGGGCCAGGTTAGGGTTGGGGTTGAGCTTAAGGTGTCCGCCTAGGGTTAGGGTTAGGTCTATGGTTTGAGTTAGGCTTCAGGTTAGATTAGGTTTGAAGTTAGTTTGAGGGTGTAAGTTCAGGGGTACTGTTCGTTTTCGGTTAACTGTTACAGTTGGTGTAAGCGTCAGGGTCAGGTTAGTGTGGGGGTTAAGCATAAGTTTTCCGCCTAGGGTTAGGGTTAGGTCTATGATTTGATTTAGTCTTCAGGTTAGGTTAGGTTTGAACTTAGTTTGAGGGAGTCAGTTTAGGGCTACTGTTAGTTTTCGGTTAACTGTTAAGGTTGGAGTAAGCGTCAGGGTCAGGTTACGTTTGGGGTTGAGCTTAAGGTGTCCGCCTAGGGTTAGGATTAGGTGTATGGTTTGATTTAGGCTTCAGGTTAGGTTAGGTTTGAACTAAGTTTGAGGGAGTAAGTTTAGGGCTACTGTTAGTTTTTGGTTCAGTGTTACATTTGGAGTTAGCGTGAGTGTTTGGTTATGGTTGGGGTTGAGCTTAAGGTGTCCACCTAGGGTTAGGATTAGGTCTGTGGTTTGAGATAGGGTTCAGGTTAGGTTAGGTTTGAACTTAGTTTGAGGGAGTAAGTTTAGGGCTACTGTTAGTTTTCTGTTCAGTGTTACGGTTGGAGATAGCATCAGGGTCAGGTTAGGGTTGTGGTTGAGCTTCAGGTGTCCGCCTAGGGTTAGGGTTAGGTCTATGGTTTGATTTAGGCTTCAGTTTAGGTAAGGTTTGGACTTAGTTTGAGGGAGTAAGTTAAGTGCTACTGTTAGTTTTCTGTTCAGTGTTATGATTGGAGTTAGCATCAGGGTCAGGTTAGGGTTGGTGTAGACCTTAAGGTGTCCGCCTAGGGTTAGGGTTAGGTCTATGGTTTGAGTTAGGCTTCAGGATAGGTTAGGTTTGAACTTAGTTTAAGGAGTAAGTTTAAGGCTACTGTTAGTGTTCGGTTCAGTGTTATGGTTGGAGTTATCGTCAGGGTTAGGTTAGGGTCGGGGTTAAGCTTAAGGTGTCCGCCTAGGGTTAGGATTAGGTCTATGGTTTTAGTTAGGCTTCAGGTTAGGATTGGTTTGAACTTAGTTTGAGGGTGTAAGTTTAGGGCTACTGTTAGTTTTCCGTTCACTGTTACGGTTGGAGTTAGGATCAGGGTCAGGTTAGGGTTGGGGTTTAGCTTAAGGTGTCAACCTAGGGTTAGGGTTAGGTCTATGGTTTGAGTTAGTCTTCAGGTTAGGTTAGGTTTGAACTTAGTCTGAGGGAGTATGTTTAGGGCTATTGTTAGTTTTCGGTTCAGTGTTACGGTTAGAGTTAGCGTCAGGGTCAGGTTAGGATTGGGGTTAAGCTTTAGGTGTCCGCCTAGTGTTAGGCTTAGGTTTATGGTTTGAGTTAGGCTTCAGGTTAGGTTAGGTTTGAACTTAGTTTGAGGGAGTAAGTTTAGGGTTACTGTTATATTTCGGTTCAGTGTTATGGTTGGAGTTAGAGTCACGGATCTGGTTTGGGTTGGGTTAAGCTTAAGGTGTCCGCCTAGGGTTAGTGTTAAGTCTATGCTTTGATTTAGGCTTCAGGTTATGTTAGGTTTGAACTTAGTTTGAGGGAATAAGTTTAGGGCTACTGTTAGTTTTAGGTTCAGTGTTACATTTGGAGTTAGCGACAGAGTTAAGTTAGGGTTGGGGTTTAGCTTAAGGTGTCCGCCTAGGGTCAGGGTTAAGTGTATGGTTTGGGTTAGGGTTCAGGTTAGGTTAGGTTTGAACCTAATTTGAGGGAGTTAGTTTAAGGCTACTGTTAGTTTTCGGTTCAGTGTTACGGTTCAGGTTAGCGTCAGGGTCGGTTAGGGTTGGGGTTAATCTTAAGGTGTCTGCCTAGGGTTAGTTTTAGGTCTATGGTATGATTTAGGCTTCAGGTTAGGTTAGGTTTGAACGTAGTTTGAGGGAGCAATTTTAAGGCTACTGTTAATTTTCGGTTAAGTGTTACGATTGGAGTTAGTGTCAGGGTCAGGTTAGGGTTGCGGTTGTGCTTAAGGTGTCTGCCTAGGGTTAGGGTCAGGTCTATGGTTTGATTTAGGCTTCAGGTTAGGTTAGCTTTGAACTTAGTTTGAGGTAGTAATATTGGGGCTACTCTTAGTTTTCGGTTCAGTGTTATGGTTGACGTTAGCGTCAGAGTCATGATAGGGTTGCGGTTAAGCTTAAGGTGTCCGCCTAGGGTTAGGGTTCGTTCTGTGGTTTGATTTAGGCTTCAGGTTAGTTTAGGTTTGAACTTAGTTTCAGGGAGTAAGTTTAGGGCTACTGTTATTTTTCGGTTCATTGTTATGGTTGGAGTTAGCGTCAGGGTCAGGTTAGGGTTGGGGTTGAGCTTAAGGTGTCCGCCTAGGGTTAGGGTTAGTACTAAGGTTTGATTTAGTTTTCAGGTTAGGTTAGGTTTGAACTTAGTTTGAGGGAGTAAGTTTAGGGCTACTGTTATTTTTCGGTTCAGTGTTACATTTGGATTTAGCGTCAGCGTCAGGTTAGGGTTGGGGTTAAGCTTAAGGTATTCACCTAGGGTTAGGGTTAGGTCTATGGCTACATTTAGGCTTCAGGTTAGGTTAAGTTTGAATTTAGTTTGAGGGAGTAAGTTTAGAGCTACTGTTTGTTTTCAGTTAACTGTTACAGTTGGAGTAAGCGTCAGGGTCAGGTTAGGGTTGGGTTTAAGCTTGAGGTGTCCGCCTAGGGTTAGGGTTAGGTCTATTGTTTGAGTTAAGCTTCAGGTTAGGTTAGGTTTGAACTTAGTTTGAGGGAGTCAGTTTAGGGCTACTGTTAGTTTTCGGTTCAGTGTTACGGGTGGAGTTAGCGTGAGGGTCACGTTAGGCTTGGGGGTGAACTTAAGGTTTCAGCCTAGGGTTAGGGTTAGGTGTATGGATTGATTTAGGCTTCAAGTTAGTTTAGGTTCGAACTTAGTTTGAGGGAGTAACTTTAGGGCTTCTGTTAGTTTTCGGTTAACGGTTACAGTTGGAATAAGCATCAGGGTCAGGTTAGCGTGGGGGTTAAGCAAAGGTGTCCGCCTAGGGTTAGGGTTAGGTCTATGGTTTGATTTAGGCTTCAGGTTACGTTAAGTTTGAACGTAGTTTGAGGTAGCAAGTTTAGGGCTACTGTTAGTTTTCGGTTCAGTGTTACGGTTGGAGTTAGCGTCAGGGTCAGGTTAGGGTTGGGGTTGAGCTTAAGGTGTGTGCCTAGAGTTAGGGTTAGGTCTATGGTTTGATTTAGGCTTCAGGTTAGGTTAGGTTTGAACTTAGTTTGAGGGAGTAAGTTTGGGGCTACTGTTAGTTTTCGGTTCAGTGTTACGGTTGGAGTTAGCGTCAGGGACATGATAGGGATGGGGTTAAGCTTAAGGTGTCTGCCTAGGGTTAGGGTTAGGTCTATGGTTTGATTTAGGCTTCAGGTTAGGCTAGGTTTGAACTTAGTTTGAAGGAGTAAGTTTAGGGCTATTGTTAGTTTTCGGTTAACTGATACAGTGGGAGTAAGCGTCAGGGTCAGGTTAGGGTTGGGGTTGAGCTTAAGTTGTCTGCCTAGGGTTAGGGTTAGGTCTATGGTTTGATTTAGTCTTCAGGATAGGTTAGGTTTGAACTTAGTTTGAGGGAGTAAGTTTAGGCTAATGTTAGTTTTCGGTTCAGTATTATGGTTGGAGTTCGCCTCAGGGTCAGGTTCGGTTTGTGGTTAAGCTTAAGGTGTCTGCCTAGGGTTAGGGTTAGGTGTATGGTTTGAATTAGTCTTCAGGTCAGGTTAGGATGGAACGTAGTTTGGGGGAGCAAGTTTAGGGCTACTGTTAATTTTCGGTTAAGTGTTTCGGTTGGAGTTACTATCAGGATCAGGTTAGGGTTGGGGTTGAGCTTAAGGTGTCTGCCTAGGGTTAGGGTTAGGTCTATGGTTTGATTTAGGCTTCAGGTTACGTTAGGTTTGAACTTAGTTTGAGGGAGCAAGTTTAGGGCTACTGTTAGTTTCTGGTTCAGTGTTACGTTTGGAGTTAGCATCAGGGTCAGGTTAGGGTTGGGGTTAAGCTTAAGGTGTCTGCCTAGGGTTAGGGTTAGGTCTATGGTTTGATTTAGGCTTCAGGTTAGGTTAAGTTTGAACGCAGTTTGAGGTAGCAAGTTTAGGGCTACTGTTAGTTTTCGGTTCAGTGTTACGGTTGGAGTTAGCGTCAGGGTCAGGTTAGGGTTGGGGTTTAGCTTAAGGTGTGTGCCTAGGGTTAGGGTTAGGTCTATGGCTTGAGTTAGGCTTCAGGTTACTTTAGGTTTGAACTTAGTTTGAGGGAGTAAGTTTAGGGCTACTGTTAGTTTTTGTTTCAGTGTTACGATTGGAGTTAGCATCAGGGTCAGGTTAGGGTTCGGGTTGAGCTTAAGATGTCTGCCTAGGGTTAGGGCTAGGTGTATGGTTTGATTTAGGCTTCAGGTTAGATTAGGTTTGAACTTAGTTTGAGGGAGTAAGTTTATGGCTAGTGTCAATTTTCAGTTCAGTGTTACGGTTGTAGTTAGCGTCAGGGTGATGATAGGTTTGGGGTTGAGCTTAAGGTGTCCGCCTAGGGTTAGGGTTAGGTCTATGGTTTTCTTTAGGCTTCAGGTTAGGTTAGGTTTGAACTTAGTTTGAGGGAGTAAATTTAGGGCTACTCTTAGATTTCGGTTCAGTGTTATGGATGGAGTAAGCCTCAGGGTCAGGTTAGGTATGGGTTTAGCTTAAGGTGTCCACCTAGGGTTAGTGTTAGCTCTATGGTTTGATTTAGTCTTCAGGTTAGGTTAGGTTTGAACTTAGTTTGAGGGAGTAAGTTTAGGCTACTGTTAGTTTTCTGTTCAATATTATGGTTGGAATTAGCGTCAGGGTCAGGTTAGGGATGGGGTTAAGCTTGAGGTGTCCGCCTAGGGTTAGGGTTAGGTCTATGGTTTGAGTTAGGCTTCTGGTTTGGTTAGTTTTGAACTTAGTTTGAGTGAGTAAGTTCAGGGCTACTGTTAGTTTTCGGTTCAGAGTTACAGTTGGAGTTACCGTGAGGGTCAGGTTAGGGTTGGAGTTGAGCTTAAGGTGTCCGCCTAGGGTTAGGGTTAGTTATATGGTTTGATTTAGGCTTCTGTTTAGGTTAGGTTTGAACTTAGTTTGAGGGAGTAAGTTTAGGGCTACTGTTCATTTTCGGTTAACTGTTACGGTTGGAGTAAGCGTCAGGGTCAGGTTAGGGTTGGCGTTAAGCTTGAGGTGTCCGCCTACGGTTAGGTTTAGGTATATTGTTTGATTTATGCTTCAGGTTAGGTTAGGTTTGAACTTAGTTTGAGGGAGTTAGTTTAGGGCTGCTGTTAGTTTTTGGTTCAGTGTTATGGTTGGAGTTAGCGTCACGATCAGGTTAGGGTTGGGGTTGAGCTTAAGGTGTCCGCCCAGGGTTTGGGTTAGGTGTATTGTTTTATTTAGGCTTCATGTTAGGTTAGGTTTTAACTTATTTTGAGGGAGTAAGTTTAGGGCTACTGTTAGTTTTCGGTTCATTGTTAAGTTTGGAGTTAGCGTCAGGGTCAGGTTAGGGTTGGGGTTGAGCTTAAGGTGTCCGCCTAGGGTTAGGGTTAGGTGTATTGTTTGATTTAGGCTTCATGTTAGGTTAGGTTTTAACTTAGTGTGAGGGAGTAAGTTTAGGGCTACTGTTCGTTTTCGGTTCATTGTTAAGTTTGGAGTTATCGTCAGGGTCAGGTTAGGGTTGGGTTGAGCTTAAGGTGTCTGCCTAGGGTTAGCGTTAGGGCTGTGGTTTGATTTAGGCTTCCGGTTAGGTTAGGTCTGAATTTAGTTTGAGAGAGTATATTTACGGCTACTGTAATTTTTTGGTTCCGTGTTACGGTTGGGGTTAGCCTCAGGGTCAGGTTAGGGTTGGGGTTCAGCTTAAGGTGTCCGCCTGGGCTTAGGGTTAGGTCTATGGTTTGAGTTAGGGTTCAGGTTAGGTTAGGTTTGAACTTAGTTTGAGGGAGTAAGTTTAGGGCTACTGTTAGTTTTCATTTAACTGTTACGGTTGGAGTAAGCGTCAGGGTCAGGTTAGGGTTGGCGTTGAGCTTAAGGTGTCCGCCTAGGGTTAGGGTTTGGTCTGTGGTTTTACTTAGGCTTCAGGTTAGGTTAGGTTTGAACTTAGTTTGAGGGAGTAAGTTTAGGGCTACTGTCAGTTTTCAGTTAACTGTTACGGTTGGAGTAAGCGTCAGGGTCAGGTTAGGGTTGGGGTTGAGCTTAAGGTGTACGCCTAGGGTTAGGGTTACATCTATGGTTTGATTTAGGCTTAAGGTTAGGTTAGGTTTGAACTTAGTTTGAGGGAGTAAGTTTAGGGCTACTGTTAGTTTTCGGTTCAGTATTATGTTTGGAGTTAGCGTTACGGTCAGGTTAGGGTTGGGGTTAAGCTTCAGGTGTCCGCCTAGGGTTAGGGTTAAGTCTATTGTTTTAGTTAGGCTTCAGGTTAGGTTAGGTTTGAACTTAGTTTGAGGGAGTAAGTTTAGGGCTACTGTTAGTTTTTGGTTCAGTGTTACGGTTGGAGTTAGCATCAGGGTCAGGTTAGGGTTGGCGTTGACCTTAACGTGTCCCCCTAGGGTTAGGGTTATGTCTATGGTTTGATTTAGGATTCAGGTTAGGTTAGGATTGAACTTAGTTTGAGGGAGTAAGTTTAGGGCTACTGTTAGTTTTCGGTTCAGTATTATGGTTAGAGTTAGCGTCAGGGTCATGTTAGGGTTGGGGTTAAGCTAAAGTTGTCTGCCTAGGGTTAGAGTTAGTTCTATGGTTTGAGTTAGGCTTCAGGTTAGGTTAGGATTGAACTTAGTTTGAGGGAGTAAGTTTAGGGCTACTGTTAGTTTTCGGTTAACTGTTACGGTTGGAGTAAGCGTTAGGGTCAGGTTAGGGTTCAGGTTGAGCTAAAGGTGTCAGCCTAGGGTTAGGGTTTGGTCTAAGGTTTGATTGAGGCTTCAGGTTAGGTTAGGTTTGAACTGAGTTTGAGGGAGTAAGTTTAGGACTACTGTTAGTTTTCGGTTAACTGTTTCAGTTGGAATAAGTGTCAGGGTCAGTTTAGGGTGGGGGTTAAGCATCCGGTGTCCGCCTAGGGTTAGGGTTAGGTCTATGGTTTGATTTAGGATTCAGGTTATGTTACGTTTGAACTTAGTTTGAGTGAGTAAGTTTAGGGCTACTGTTAGTTTTCGGTTCAGTGTTACGGTTGGAGTTACCATCATGGTCAGGTTAGGGTTGGAGTTAAGCTTAAGGTTTCCGCCTCGGGTTAGGGTTAGGTCTATGGTTTGATTTAGGCTTCAGTTTAGGTTAGGTTTGAACATAGTTTGAGGGAGTAAGTTTAGGGCTACTGTTAGTTTTCGGTTCAGTGTTACGGTTGGAGTTAGCATCAAGGTCAGGTTAGGGTGGGGGTTGAGCTTATGGAGTCCGTCTAGGGTTAGGGTTAGGTCTATGGTTTGAGTTAGGCTTCACGTTACTTTAAGTTTGAACTTAGTTTGAGGGAGTAAGTTTAGGGCTACTATTAGTTTTTGGTTCAGTTTTACGGTTGGAGTTAGCATCAGGGTCAGGTTAGGGTTGGTGTTAAGATTAAGGTGTCCGCTTAGGGTTAGGGTTAGGTCTATGGTTTGAGTTAGGCTTCAGGTTAGGTTAGGTTTGAACTTAGTTTGAGGGAGTAAGTTTAGGGCTACTGTTATTTTTCAGTTCAGTGTTACATTTGGAGTTAGCGTTAGGGTCAGGTTAGGGTTGGGGTTGAGCTTAAGGTTTCCGCCTACGGTTAGGGTTAGGTCTATGGTTTGAGTTAGGCTTCAGGTTAGGTTAGGTTTGAACTTAGTTTGAGGGAGTAAGTTCAGGGCTACTGTTAGTTTTCGAATAACTGTTACGGTTGGAGTAAGCGTCAGGGTCAGGTTCAGGTCGGGGTTAAGCATAAGGTGTCCGCCTAGGGTTAGGGTTCGGTCTATGGTTTGATTTATGCTTCAGGTTAGGTTAGGTTTGGACTTAGTTTGAGGTAGTAAGCTTACGCTACTGTTCGTTTTCGGTTCAGTATTATGGTTGGAGTTAGCTTTAGGGTCAGGTTAGGTTTGGGGTTAAGCTTCAGGGGTCCGCCTAGGGTTAGGGTTAGGTCTATTGTTTGAGTTACGCTTCAGTTTAGGTTAGGTTTGAACTTAGTTTGAGGGAGTAAGTTTAGGGCTCCTGTTAGTTTTCGGTTCAGTGTTACTGTTGGAGTTAGCATCAGGATCAGGTTAGGGTTGGGGTTGAGATTAACGTGTCCCCCTAGGGTTAGGGTTAGGTCTATGGTTTGATTTAGGCTTCAGGTTAGGTTAGGTTTGAACTTAGTTTGAGTGAGTAAGTTTAGGGCTGCTGTTAGCTTTCGGTTCAGTGTTACGGTTGGAATTAGCGTCAGGGTCAGGTTAGGTTTGTGGTTAAGCTTAAGGAGTCCGCCTAGGTTTAGGGTTAGGTAGATGGTTTCAGTTAGGCTTCAGGTTACTTTTGGTTTGAACTTAGTTTGAGGGAGTAAGTTTAGGACTACTGTTAGTTTTCGGTTCAGTGTTAAGGTTGGAGTTAACATCAGGGTCAGGTTAGGCCTGTGGTTAAGATTATGGTGTCCGCCTAGGGTTAGGGTTAGGTCTATGGTTTGAGTTAGGCTTCAGGTTAGGTTAGGTTTGAACTTAGTTTGAGGGAGTAAGTTTAGGGCTACTGTTAGTTTTCGGTTCAGTGTTACGGTTGGAGTTAGCGTCAGGGTCAGGTTAAGGTTGGGGTTGAGCTTAAGGTGTCCGCCTAGGGTTAGGGTTAGGTGTATGGTTTGATTTCGGCTTCAGGTTAGGTCAGCTTTGAACTTAGTTTGAGGGAGTATGTTTAGGGCTATTATAAATTTTCGGTTAACTGTTACGGTTGGAGTAAGCGTCAGGGTCATGTTAGGGTGGGGTTAAGCATAAGGTTTCCGCGTAGGGTTAGGATTAGTTCTGTGGTTTGATTTAGGCTTCAGGTTAGGTTATGTTTGAACTTAGTTTGAGTGAGTAAATTTAGGGTTAATGTTAGTTTTCGGTTCAGAGTTACGGTTGGAGTTAGCGTGAGGGTCAGATTAGGGTTGGAGTTGAGCTTATGGTGTCCGCCTAGGGTTAGGGTTAGTTATATGGTTTGATTTAGGCTTCTGTTTAGGTTAGGTTTGAACTTAGTTTGAGGGAGTATGTTTGGGGTTCTTTCAGTTTTCGGTTCAGTGTTACCGTTGGAGTTAGTGTCAGGGTCAGGTTAGGGTTTGGGTTAAGCTTATGGTGTCGACCTAGGGTTAGGGTTAGGTGTATAGTTTTATTTAGGCTTCAGGTTAGGTTAGGTTTGAACTTAGTTTGAGGGAATAAGTTTAGGGCTACTGTTAGTTTTCGGTTCAGTGTTACGTTTGGAGTTAGCGTCAGGGTCATGTTAGGGTTGGGGTTGAGCTTAAGGTGTCCGCCTATGGTTAGGGTTTGGTGTATGGTTTTATTTAGGCTTCAGGTTAGGTTAGGTTTGAACTTAGTTTGAGGAAGTAAGTTTAGGGCTACTGTTCGTTTTCGTTTAGCTGCTACTGTTGTAGTAAGCGTCAGGGTCAGGTTAGGTTTGGGGTTGAGCTTAAGGTGTCCGCCTAGAATTCGGGTTAGGTCTAAGGTTTGATTTAGGCTATATGTTAGGTTAAGTTTGAACTTAGTTTGAGGGAGTATGTTTAGGGCTACTGTTAGTTTTCGGTTCAGTATTACGGTTGGAGTTAGCGTGAGGGTCAGGTTAGGGTTGGGGTTGAGCTTAAGGTGTCCACCTAGTATTAGGATGAGGTCTATGATTTGAGTTAGGCTTCAGGTTACTTTAGGTTTAAACTTAGTTTGAGGGAGTAAATTTAGCTCTACTATTAGTTTTCGGTTCAGTGTTACGGTTGGAGTTAGCATCAGGGTCAGGTTACGGTTGGGGTTAAGCTTAAGGTGTCCGCCTAGGGTTAGGATTAGGTCTATGGTTTGAGCTAGGCTTCAGGCTAGGTTAGGTTTGAACTTAGTTGGAGGGAGTAAGTTTAGGGCTTCTGTTAGTTTTCGGTTCAGAGTTACGGTTGGAGTTAGTGTCAGGGTCATGATAGGGTTGTGGTTAAGCTTAAGGTGTCCGCCTAGGGTTAGGGTTAGGTCTATGATTTGAGTTAGGCTTCAGGTTAGGTTAGGTTTGAACTTAGTTTGAGGGAGTAATTTTTGGCTACTGTTAGTTTTCGTTTCAGTGTTACGGTTGGAGTAAGCATCAGGGTCAGGTTAGGGTGTAGGTTAAGCATAAGGTTTCCGCCCAGGGTTAGGGTTAGGTCTATGGTTTGAGTTATGCTTCAGGTTAGGTTAGGTTTGAACTTAGTATGAGGGAGTACGTTTCGGGCTACTGTTCGTTTTCGGTTCAGTATTATGGTTGGAGTTAGCGTAAGGGTCAGGTTAGGGTTGTGGTTAAGCTTAAGGTGTCTGCCTAGGATTAGGGTTAGGTCTATGGTTTGATTTAGGCTTCAGGTTAGGTTAGGTTTGAACGTAGTTTGGGGGAGCAAGTTTAGGGCTACTGTTAGTTTTCGGATAATAGTTTCGGTTGGAGTTAGCGTCAGGGTCAGGTTAGGTTTGGGGTTGAGCTTAAGGTGTCTGCCTAGGGTTAGGGTTAGGTCTATGGTTTGATTTAGGCTTCAGGTTAGGTTATTTTTGAACTTAGTTTGAGGGAGTAAGTTTAGGCTACTGTTAGTTTTCGGTTCAGTATTATGGTTGGAGTTAGCGTAAGGGTCAGGTTAGGGTTGTGGTTAAGCTTAAGGTGTCTGCCTAGGATTAGGGTTAGGTCTATGGTTTGATTTAGGCTTCAGGTTAGGTTAGGTTTGAACTTAGTTTGAGGGAGTAAGTTTTGGGCTACTCTTAGTTTTCGGTTCAGTGTTATGGTTGGAGTTAGCGTCAGGGTCATGATAGGTTTGGGGTTAAGCTTAAGGTGTCCGCCTAGGGTTAGGGTTCGTTCTATTGTTTGATTTAGGCTTCAGGTTAGGTTAGGTTAGAACTTAGTTTCAGGGAGTAAGTTTAGGGCTACTGTTAGATTTCGGTTCAGTGTTATGGTTGGAGTTAGCGTCAGGGTCAGGTTAGAGTTGGGGTTGAGCTTAAGGTGTCCGCCTAGGGTTAGGGTTAGCTCTAAGGTTTGATTTAGGCTTCAGGTTAGGTTAGGTTTGAACTTAGTTTGAGGGAGTAAGTTTAGGGCTACTGTTATTTTTCGGTTCAGTGTTACTGTTGGATTTAGCGTCAGCGTCAGGTTAGTGTTGGGGTTAAGCTTAAGGTGTCCGCCTAGGGTTAGGGTTAGGTCTATGGTTTGATTTAGGCTTCAGACTAGGTTAGGTTTGAACTTAGTTTGAGGGAGTAAGTTTAGGGCTACTAATAGTTTTCGGTTCAGTGTTACGGTTGGAGTTAGCGTCAGGGTCAGGTTACGGTTGGGGTTGAGCCTAAGGTGTCCGCCTAGGGTTAGGGTTAGCTCTATGGTTTGATTTAGGCTTCAGGTTAGGTTAGGTTTGAACTTAGTTTGAGGTAGTAAGTTTAGGCCTCCTGTTAGTTTTCGGTCCAGTGTTATGGTTGGAGTTAGCATCAGGGTAAGGTTAGGGTTGTTGTTAAGCTTAATGTGTCCGCCTAGGGTTGGGGTTAGGTCTATGGTTTGAGTTAGGCTTCAGGTTAGGTTAGGTTTGAACTTAGTTTGAGGGAGTAAGTTTAGAGCTACTGTTATTTTTTGGTTAACTGTTACGGTTGGAGTAAGCGTCAGGGTAAGGTTAGGTTGGGGTTAAGCTTGAGGTGTCCGCCTAGGGTTAGGGCTAGGTCTATTGTTTGAGTTAGGCTTCATGTTAGATTAGGTTTGAACTTAGTTTGAGGGAGTAAGTTTAGGGCTACTGTTAGTTTTAGGTTCAGTGTTACGGTTGGAGTTAGCGTCAGGGTCAAGTTAGGGTTGGGGTTGAGCTTAAGGTGTCCGTCTAGGGTTAGGGTTAGGTTTATGGATTGATTTAGGCTTCAGGTTAGGTTAGGTTTGAACTTAGTTTGATGGAGTAACTTTAGGGCTACTGTTAGTTTTCGGTTAACTGTTAGAGTTGGAGTAAGCGTCAGTGTCATCTTAGGGTTGGGGTTCAGCAAAGGGTGTCCACCTAGGGTTAGGGTTAGGTCTATGGTTTAATTTAGGCTTCAGGTTAGGTTAGGTTTGAACTTAGTTTGATTTAGTAAGTTTAGGGCTACTGTTAGTTTTCGGTTCATTGTTACAGTTGGAGTAAGTGTTAGGGTCAGGTTAGGGTTGGAGTTGAGCTTATGGTGTCCGCCTAGGGTTAGGGTTAGTTATATGGTTTGATTTAGGCTTCTGTTTAGGTTAGGTTTGAACTTAGTTTGAGGGAGTATGTTTGGGGTGCTTTCAGTTTTCGGTTCAGTGTTACCGTTGGAGTTAGTGTCAGGGTCAGGTTAGGGTTTGGGTTAAGCTTAAGGTGTCGACCTAGGGTTAGGGTTAGGTGTATGGTTTTATTTAGGCTTCAGGTTAGGTTAGGTTTGAACTTAGTTTGATGGAGTAAGTTTAGGGCTACTGTTAGTTTTCGGTTCAGTGTTACGTTTGGAGTTAGCGTCAGGGTGAGGTTAGGGTTGGGGTTAAGCAAAGGGTGTCCACCTAGGGTTCGGGTTAGGTCTATGGTTTGATTTAGGCTTCAGGTTAGGTTAGGTTTGAACTTAGTTTGAGTGAGTTAGTTTAGGGCTACTGGTAGTTTTCGGTTCATTGTTACAGTTGGAGTTAGCGTTAGAGTCAGGTTAGGGTTGGGGTTGAGATTATGGTGTCCGCCTAGGGTTAGGATTAGGACTATGTTTTGATTTAGGCTTCAGTTTAGGTTAGGTTTGAACTTAGTTTGAGGGAGCAAGTTTAGGGCTACTGTTAGTTTTTGGTTCAGTGTTACGGTTGGAGTGAGCGTGAGGGTCAGGTTAGGGTTGGGGTTGAGCTTAAGGTGTCTGCCTAGGGTTAGGGTTAGGTCTATGGTTTGATTTAGGCTTCAGGTTAGGTTAGGTTTGAACTTAGTTTTAAGGAGTAAGTTTAGGGCTACTGTTAGTTTTCGGTTCAGTGTTACGGTTGGAGTTAGCGTCAGGGTCATGATAGGGTTGGGGTTAAACTTAAGGTGTCCGCCTAGGTTTGGGGTTACTACTATGGTTTGATTTAGGCTTCAGGTTAGCCTAGGTTTGAACTTAGTTTGAGGGAGTAAGTTTAGGGCTACTGTTAGTTTTCGGTTAACTGATACGGTTGGAGTTAGCATCAGGGTCAGGTTCGGGTTGGGTTTGAGCTTAAGGTGTCCGCCTAGGTTCAGGGTTAACTCTATGGTTTGATTTAGTCTTCAGGTTAGGTTACGTTTGAACTTAGTTTGAGTGAGTAAGTTTAGGGCCCCTGTTAGTTTTCGGTTCATTATTTCGGTTGGAGTTAGCGTGAGGGTCAGGTTAGGGTTGGGATTGAGCCTAAGGTGTCCACCTAGTGTTAGGGTTAGGTCTATGGTTTGAGTTAGGCTTCAGGTTTCTTTAGGTTTAAACTTAGTTTGAGGGAGTAAGTTTAGGTCTACTGTTAGTTTTCGGTTTAGTGTTACCCTTGGAGTTAGCATCAGGGTCAGGTTAGGGTTGGGGTTAAGCTTAAGGTGTTCGCCTAGGGTTAGGTTTAGTTCTATGGTTTGAGTTAGGCTTCAGGTTAGGTTAGGTTTGAACTTAGTTTGAGGCAGTAAGTTTAGGGCTACTCTTAGTTTTCGGTTCAGTGTTACAGTTGGAATTTTCGTCAGGGTCAGTTTAGGGTCTGGGTTAAGCTGAAGGTGTCTGCCTAGGGTTAGGGTTAAGTCTACAGTTTGATTTAGGCTTCAGGTTAGGTTAGGTTTGAACTTAGTTTGAGCTAGTAAGTTCGGGCTACTGTTAGTTTTCGGTTCAGTGTTATGGTTGGAGTTAGCCTCACGGTCTGGTTAGGGTTGGGGTTAAGGTTAAGGTGTCTACCTCTGGTTAGGGTCAGGTCTATGGTTTGATTTTGGCTTCAGGTTATGTTAGGTTTGAACTATGTTTGAGGGAGTAAATTTAGCACTACAGTTAGTTTTCGGTTCAGTGTTACGGTTGGAGTTATCGTCTGGGTCAGGTAAGGGTTGGCGTCAAGTTTAAGTTGTCTGTGTAGGGTTAGAGTTAGGTCTATGGTTTGATTTAGGTTTCAGGTTAGGTTAGGTATGAACTTAGTTTGAGGGAGTAAGTTTAGGGCTACTGTTAGTTTTCGGTTCAGTGGTATGTTTGGAGTTAGCGTCAGGGTCAGGTTAGGTTTGGGGTTAAGCTTAAGGTGTCTGCCTAGGGTTAGGGTTAGGTCTATTGTTTGATTTAGGCTTCTGGTTTGGTTAGGTTTGAACTTAGTTTGATGGAGTAAGTTTCGGAATCCAGGTCTGTTTTCCCTGACACTGCCTTACATGGGAATCTATAGACCAGGACCATTTTAAATAAAATCGGGATTTGTTAAATGTCACCTAATAGCAGGGAACCTGTGAGGCCGGGTCATTCCCTGTGGGGGAGCTCAAGCTTTCCCACTGTTTGCTGATCTGTCTGCTAGCCTTTTACTTTACAGTATTCTTTGATGTGCATTTTTCCAGAAAGTGTTTCCTCAATGTCTTTACTTGGTTGCAATAGCTTTATCTTATTTAACTTAACTCTTCCTCTCTAATTTTCCACAGAATCTTTAATTCTATTCACTTCTATTTTTAATCATCAATATTTTAATAATGTATTTTAGTTTATATTGTTTTTGATTGAGAAAATTTTCACATTTGACAATTCTCATGATCCAGTAACAATCTTAAATATTTTAAAATTAATTTCTGCTTAATAAGACCTCTTTAGGAGGACTCTTCTGTCAATGGTATTACTATTTTTTTAGTATGTCAGTTACTTTAATTGTTGTATTTAAAATAATAGATTTCAAGTCACATTGGTAAGTAAAGCTCCAGAACACACAGTACTAGAAAATTCCAAAGAACTGAAACTACATTCACTTGCAGTTTGCTGTTTCAAAGACGTATCAAGACAAAAGGAAACACTGCCACAATAGAATTCTTTTACATCATGGTCAGACACTTCTCAAGCCGCTTTCTGTAAGGCTGAGTCCTCTACCCACTTGACCGTACTCCCCAGAACAAGGTTCTGGAACACGCCGAGTAATGAGTTTGTATCTCTGTCTGTAGGTTCTGTTGTATGATCTTTATCTTGCCTGAATTGTCCATACTGTCCAAATCATCTTTCTGTTCGTTGTTTTCAGCTGGTATTTCTAAAAGCTTACTTTTTGAAGCTGTTTTAATTGTAATCTCTCTCTCTCTCTTTCTCTTTTTTCTGAGAGAGATATTTTGCTATAGTGCACCTGCTCTCGCTGGAGAGACAGAATCAGAAATCACCCCCTGGGTGGATGGCCATGCCACAATCTCTGCTCCATCCTCCTCTTGGGATTTTGGGTGTACATACACAAGCACCCTATGAGCTTAAGCTGCTGTGTCGAACAGTTGACTACATGAGTCCAGTGATGTATAACCATTATGCCACTTGCTGATCCCACAATCTCTTCGTTCTAATAGTAAGCAGTTTTTCCTCTTTTTAAAAAAATTATTTTATTTAACTTTATTGATTTATTTTAATTTGACCAAAGAGGGAGAGAGAAAAAGAGAGAGAAAGCGAGAAAGCAAGCCGCCAGGTTTGAGACTAGAACTGTGGTCAGCCATGTGGGTGTCCAGTACCCTTAAGCACCATGCCACCTGCCAGCCCCTAGCAGTTTTTCCTCTTAATCCCAAGATTCCTGCTGGATTTCATTATTAATTTATTTAACCTTAACACTTGTTCCATCCACTATTTTTTATGTCAATTTTCTCCAGGCTTTTTTTTTGTATTTTTAAAATGTATTTATTTACTGTACATCTATACAGTATATAAAATGAGATTTCCCATCCAGAGTACATTGCATATTGACTCAATCACGGATATTACCATACATGTTATCATCAACAAATAATTTTCTATTTCTTGTTTCTTGTAAATTTTGCTTTTTTCCCCCTTGATTCCCTACCTCTCATCCTCTACCAATTCTACCCTTTCCTCCCACACTGTCTCTGGTATCTACAGTTATTTTCCATGTCTTTTTTGGGTCATTTTATTGATTCACTAAAGATTTTAAATAATTTAAAAACTTTCAATAGTAAGCACAGCTGATATATACATATCTATAAACACAAGTCTGACTTCAGGCATAAACCTCAGTGAGTAAAGTGAATATACTATAAAGTAGTATCTAGCCGGAGTTATATAGCTTACTGCAGTCATTAAACAGGTATTAATAGGTATTTTTAATGCATTTTTTAAATTTTAGTTTTAAAAGATCTAAATAAAAAAATGTTACAAGATATCTACTTAAAACTTAAAGCCAGGAAAATGGTTAGGATTCAATTCAAATAGTAGGTGGATAAACCTATCAACAGTTTAAGACAAAAATCCTTAAATATCCAAATCCTTAAAAATCCAAAGCATCGAAGAAAATCAGTGTTTTATTCTAAAGTCAAACAATTCTATTTCACTAATTCAGTCTCATGTATTTAATCATTCTTCTATTGAATTTGCAGTGTTACTATGGTCTGATCTTTCCATTTAAACTCTGGAAGTTAACATTCAGCTCTGGACTTGTCCCTACAATCAGGCTGGCCATTCTCTTGGTTGTTTCTTGTGCTCTTATTTCTGTGTGGCTGACTTTAGTTTTCCTAGTATAGCACTCCCTTCAGCACTTTTTTGGAGAGCTGGTATGGTGTTGGTAAATTCTTTTTTTTTTTTTTTTTTTAGGTTTTTGTTTCCTATAGGGCACGTGTGCTCGCCAGACAGACAGAGAGAGACAGAGAGACAGAAAGTGAGAAATCACCCCCCAGAGGGGATGGCCACACTGCAATCCCTTCTCCTCCATTCTCCTCTTGGGATCTTGGGCATGCACACACACGTGCCTGGCATGAGTTTTAAGCCACCGGGTGTGGGACACGAACTGCGGTCGACTATGTGGGAGTCCAGTGACATAGCCATTACGCTAACTGCTGGTCCCGTGTTGGTAAATTCTTTAAGGCTTTGTTTATCTGAGAATATTTTTGTCTTTTTTCCCATATGAAACATAATCTTGCTGGGTATAGTATTCTTGGTTGAAATTGGTTTTCACTTAACATGTTGAATATATTTTCCCATTTTTTCCTTGCTTGCATTGTGTCCGATGAGAAGTCTAATGTTAGCCTGATGGGATATCCTTCGAAAGTAACTTGACGTTTCTCTCTTGCCAATTTTAGTATCTTGTCTCTGTCTGTGGTTTTTGTCAATCTGGCTATGATGTGCCTTGGGGAAGATCTTGGGTTGATTCTACATGGGTTCCTTTGTATTTCCTGGGTCTGGATATTTGAATGCCTCTCTAGGTTTGGAAAGTTTTCTTCCAGGATATTCATGGAGTAGATTGTCAATGCTCTTATTAGTTTCTTCATCTTCTGGGGTACTGATGATCCAAATGTTTGGGCATTTAAGGGTATCTAGTGTTATTGTATGTTATTCTTATTCAGGGGGTTATTTTCTTAGTCTTTTTAGTGAATTTTTCTAGGTCAGAGGTTCTATCTTCTACACCTGAGATTCGATCTTCTACATGATCTAATCTGCCTTTGATATTTTCAAGGGAGATCTTTATTTCCTGTATTTCAGCCTCCATCTCTAATAATTCCATTTAATTCTTTTTTATGATGTGTATCTCCTCTTTTAGATGATGCAAGAACTTCCTCAACTCCTGGAACTCATTGTCTCTTTTCTCCTGCATTTCCTGGAGTTCATTGTTTCTCTTCTCTTGCATCTCTGTTAGCTTTGTCACTATGAATATTTTAAAGTTTGGCTCCTGGCTAGATCTGGGGGGCAGCAGGGTGAAGTCTGGGCAGAGGTCTTCAGTGAAGAATGGGGCCGCTCAGAACTCTGATATAGATGGCTGCTGATTGGCTTGTCCTGGCTCCTGGCTAGATCTGTTTGGGAAGTCGGAACAAGGAACTCTTATAGAAAATGTCCTTAGCCTGGCTCCAGGTCCATCAATGATGATCATTGTGGAAGGATAACCAGAAGAATCTAACAGAAATTCTTTCAAATTAGCAGCTTCAGCCCTTGGATATAATATTAATGTACCAGACTTCTGGCAAATAGTTGCAAGTTCAGGATCTCTTTCTTCACTGAAGCAATGGCCAATCTTTACTTTACATTTACCCTGGGAGAGGCATGCTACTAGCAGGGGTACAGTCTGCAACACTTTTGTTTTCCTCTGCTGGGTGCCGGATTATGTACGAGTGGGTTGAGATGTGCAGAGGGTGCACAGGGAGAAATGGATACAAACACACTCTCTGAGGCCGATTGCAGTGGCCTCACTCGAGCCTCCGCTCAGTGGCTCCACCAGCAGCTCCCACAGCTGGCCTGCACTGGCACTGTCCTCAGCCTCTGAAACACCCTGGCGAGGCAATCAGAGCCTCCCCACTTTATGGGGGGATGGGTGCTGCTTTTCCTCCCTGCGTCCCGAGTCCCTCGGGCACCGTCACCACCCGCCGCTTTCCACGGCGCCGCCCGCGGTGGCTGAGGCAGGCGAGGCGGGAAGAGGCCCTGAGCTTGGGGGAACCGTGCTCGGTGCGGCCGCAGGGCTGGGAGAGAGCACCGTCCTCCTGTCCCCGCCTCCGTGGTTTCGGGTTTTAGCTCAGGCGCGAGGACGTGGGCAGAGCCGTCTCCGGGGACACTGACCTTCCGGCTCTCTTAGCTGGGGCAGTGGAGCTCAGAGCCAGGCCGCGCGCAGACCCCGCGAGCGCACCGCTCGAAGCTCCTGCCTGCATGACCTCGGCTGGGTTTTCTGTCTAGTCCCTCGTCAGGTGCTCCCACCCCTTCCCACTTCTGCTGGACTCCTGCCTCACTGACACGAAGGGCACCGTGCCCTCTGTCCTTGGGCTGCCATGTTGCGTCTTATCTCCATCCAGTTAATCAGGGCAGGAGACAGTGGCCTTGTTTCAGCTTGGATCTCTACGTTGATGGCATCAAATCACCAGGACACTGAGTCTGAGAGATTGTCCAGGACTGTGGCGGATGGGCGGGGTGGGGAGGGTCTGGGTGATTGCGGGGTGGTGAGGACCATGGAAATAGCCAACTCTGCAAAATAATAATGAATGCGGTTTATATTGAGGACAAAACGTCTGTTTTTTCCTGTTTTCCAAAATCGTTTCAAAGGGACTGGGGGGAGTCACACTCACAACCATTAACAGGCCATTTTCCCCATCTTTCCTCAGCCTGCCCCTGGCACAGTGTCTTTGAGCTGTCTATTGTTAACCGATTACAGTGTATTCTCTTGCTAACCTCTTCTGGAGACACAGAACTTCCCTTTCCTTGAGATGTAGATTAAGTATTTCTTCAGGAATCTCTTCCCAGGACACAGATCTCCCCTTCTAATCACTAAACTTGGAAATGTGAAACCACCAGCCTACAAGTCCTGGGTCCACTTGTCCCGCCTCTTTGGGCCAGACCAATGGAAATCTCTCCACTAATTTTGTTTGCCAGTCTCAAAAAAAACAAGTAAAAGGAACCCTATAGCTGATCACCCTGGGAAAGGCATGTTGTGCCTCCTCTCTGTGCTTAGGTCATTCATATTTTGCTTGGAAATAAATCACATTAATTATTAATTATTAATTTTTAGAATTGGTTATTTTCCATCTACAAAATTTAAGCTAGAATTTTAGTGACTTAAGCCTGGAGAGGAGGCACAACATGCCTTTCTCAGGGTGATCAGGTACAGGGGTTGCTTTTATTTGATTTTGAGAGTGAGAGACACAATTTGGAATTTAGTGAAGAGTTTTTCCCTTGGTCTTGCCAAACAAGGAAGGACAAGAGGAAGCAGGGGGCTTTTACAGTTTTCAGGTTGGTGATTGAAAAGAAAGATCGCTCAGATCAGAAAGGAGTGGTTTTTTTTTTTTTTTTTTTTTTTTTTTTTTTTTTTTTTTTTTAAACAAGGTTAGAGACTTAGTGTATATCACAAAGATGCGGCCCTGGGACAGGATGCAGGAAGAGCGTTATCAGGGATCAGTAGGGCCTGTTACTGTCTGTGTGCGTGACTCCTTCCCAGGCCCTCGGGAAAGGGTTTTGAAAACAGGAAAAAACAGTCAGACTGTCCCCACCCTGGGTGCCACACGGTGCCTGCGGGCACCTTGGGAAGCCTATGCACGCCGAGTGCCAGGCTTCCCACAGTCTTGGCTACACAGAGCCAGCGCGCGAGCGTCCTTTTTCCACGCCCTCTGCCGAGGTGCCCTGGCTGCAGGACGCCTTGGGGCGCGTCCTCATAGGACAGCCTGGAGCTTGGGGACAGCGACAGGGCGGGCTGGAAGTGCGCCGTGCGCCCGCGGGGCTGCTCTGCTCCTCCTCGGAAGAGCTCTGCAGCCTCGTCCACGCATCGCCTGGAGGCCTCGCCACTCCCTGGGCACCCGCGGTTCCCCCCGGCCTGGGGCTCGCGTCTGGGAGCAGGAGCGCGGGGACCGGTGGTCGGGTCCGGCGAAGGGAGGTGCCAGCGCCACCTGCGTCCGTGTCTGCGCTTCCTCCTCCCACGCAGGGCGAGTCCCGCGCTCAGAAACGCGCCTTCAGAACTTATTTATGTCCAACCAGACTTCACTAGAAATGTTCTTTGTGTCCTCAAATAATGTGTGAAGAACGTTTTCCTTTTGTCTACGGCGCCGCGTCGGGGGCATCCGGACGGTTCGAGATCGCGGCCGCTCTTCGTGGACCTTGTTCGTCGGGAGTGACTGTGGATGTGGGAAGTGTCCGTGGCACTAGCTGCGAACTCGTGGGGATCTCGAGCGTTAGTCCCAGCTTTTTATGTGATCAGTCTATTTCATTTTAGAGTCCACTTTGTTAATGTGCATTTCACAAGAAAATCACCCATTTCCTCTCAGCTTCTAGGTGGGTGCAATAGATTTCTCTTATTTAACTTAATTTTCCACAGCCTTTTTAATCCTATGTACTTCTGGCATGTTTGCACTGATAATATATACTTAAAGACTTATTTTATTTAGCTGTATCTATTTATTTATTTATTCTAATTTGACCAGAGAGGGGCAGAGAAAGAGAGAGCAAGAAAGCACACCACCAGGTCTGGGACTTGAACCATTGTCCGCCATGTGGGAGTCCAGCGCCCTCAACCACCATGCCACCTGCCGGCACCTCCACTGATATTTTAATATAATTCTTAGCTTATCTTAGTTTTGATGGAGAGAAATGTCCTCCTTGAGAATTTCTCATGAATCAATGATCTTAAATTTAAAATAATTAATTTCTGCTAGGACCAGCAGGTGGTGTGGTGGTTAAGGTGCTGGACACTCCCACATGGCCGACTGCGGTTCGAGTCCCAGATCTGGTGGCTTGCTTTCTCACCTTCCCTCTTGCTCTCTATATCTCTCTCTGGTCAAATTAAAATAAAAATGTACGAATAAATAAAATTAAGAATAAATAATAAAAAAAATAATTTCTGCTTACTAAGCCTTCTTTAGAGACAACCCCACTCTCAAATGTTTTATAAAGATTATATTGTGCCGGGACCAGCAGTTAGTGTAATGGCTATGTTGCTGGACTCCCACGTAGTCAACTGCAGTTTGAGTCCCGGACCCGGTGGCTTAAACTCACGCCGGGTGCATGTGCATGTGTGCCTACGATGCCTACGATCCCGAGAGGAGAATGGAGAAGGGATTGCGTCATGGCCATCCCCCCTGGGGGGTGATTTCTCACTTTCTGTCTCTCTATCTGTCTCGTGAGCGCTCACGCCTCATAGAGAAAACCTCTCCAAAAAAAAAAAAATTATATTGGGCCAGCTGGTGGCGTGGTAGTTTAGGGGTTGGTTCCACATAGCCATTAGCATGATTGAGTTCTGGACCTGGCAGCTTGAAAAACATGCTAGTCATGTGTGCATGTGTGCATGCTTAAACTCCCAAAAGGAGAATTAGGAGGAGAATGTAGGAGAGGGGATTTCAGTGTAACCACTCTCTGGGTGAGATTTCTCACTACCCCCTTCTCTCTGGTGATTGCATGTTCCCTATAACAAAAAAGGAAAAAGGTTATGTTTGCAGACACACAGCCAAGACCATTTTCAAATTTGGATGAGATTGCTTTAAGCAAAATTTGAGAACCAGTTTTAAAAGATGGAACTGTGATTTTTTTGAGGTTTTTGCTCACTAAAGAGAGAGACAGATACAGAGACACTGAGAGGGAAAGTGAGAAATCAACCCCCAGGGGTGATGACCAAGCCACAGTCCCTGCTCCATTCTTCTCCCAGGATCATTGGCATGCCCGCACAGTCCCTGGCATGATTCTCAACCCACTGGCTCCAGGACTTGAACCAGAGCTGGTCATAGTGAGTCCAGTGATGTAACTGCTGTGCCATCTGCTGGTCCCAGAACTGTGATTTTAAAAAATGCCAACTATTGGTATTTCAGGATGCCTAAAGACATTTAAGATGAAATTTCTACAGAGTGTAACTCATTAGGCTGTGTAAAGTAAATTCAGTGGCTGCTTTTTGTAAATCTGACATATTTTCTCAAAATACATTTTCTCCTATTAAAGAGAGAAACTTTGAAGACCATTAACTGTGACTCTTCTGTCCAGCAGAGTCACCAGAAGCGTGCATGAAGTGCTACCTGAGACACAGATCTTGGTCTGGAGGGACCGTGAGCAGGGGCAGGAGCGGCCGCACCAGGGATGTGCCAACTAAGCCCAGTCCTCCATACTTATTGGGTCAAAGAGGAAGGAAAGTTGCTTCTTGGAGGACTAGACAGGTAAGAGTAAAAGGTAATGGTAATTCCTGGGGCAGGGTGGCTTTAATTTTCACAGGCAAGTCTGGCTGAATGATGCCAGAGGTGGTCCGTCACACCGTGATTTGGAGACCACGCTCATCAGCTCACTCACCCGTCCCGTGCCGCCTGTCCTTCTCTTGCAGGACGCATGAGGGCAGGTGTTCTCACCATCTTCTCTGCAGTTATTCGTTCGGAGTTCATAAATCCAAGGTGTTCTGGAAGCATGGCCTTTTTACCATCCCCTAACAATCTCCATGTCAAAGTTGAAACTAGCATGACTATAATCTTAACTTTTTATGGCTTTGACCATAGCAATTGCAACTTTAATCTGGTGGTTCATACGTACCCAGTTGTTTTGCTGTTTTTTTTTCAAATTTGGAAAGTAGATGTATATTAATTATTTTTTAAAAAGATTTTTGGACCAGCAGATGTCGTAATGGCTATGTCGCTATATGAGATATCACCCCCGGGACAGTGGCCTCTTCATAATCCTTTCTCTTCCAGCCTCTTGGGATTTTCGATATGCATGCGCCCATGCTGGGCGTGAGTTTCAAGCTGGTGGGCCCAGGACTCAAACCATTGTCAGCTGCATTGGAATCCAGCACCTTAACCACGCCACCTGCTGGCGCCTTTTTATTTATTTATTTATTTATTTATTTATTTATTATTTATTTATTTATTTATTTTTGATAGCATATGCAGTTTATTTTGTAACCATAATTAAATATCACCTTAAAAGATGAAAGCCATAAACAGTATTCACATTATGATTAATTAAACATTATTCATGGAATAGCCACATTTTGTGGTAGGGCTGGCATTCCCTTTTTTTGTTCCAAAGTCTTGATCCACCTGGTGCTCACAGGGACACTAAAATATAGTCCATTTTCTTACACCCCCAGCGTTGGCTCAAAATCTTGCATCATTTTATGTTTGGTATTTGCAGGATATTTATCTTTTTTCTTTTTCCTCTCAAAAGTTTCTGATTGTTGGTACCAGCAGTTAGCATAACGGCTATGTTGCTGGACTCCCACGTAGTTGACCGCAGTTTGTGTCCCAGACCCGGTGGCTTAAAACTCATGCCGGGTGCGTGTGTGCCCAAGATCCCAAGAGGAGAACGGAGGAGGAGGGATTGTGGCATGGCCATCCCCCCTGGGGGGTGATTTCTCGCTTTGTGTCTCTCTGTCTGTCTCTGTCTGGCGAGCGCATGCACCCTATAGCAAAAACCTCTTAAAAAAAAAGTTTCTGATTGTCACTGTTTCCTTTGAGGGATGAAGAAAGACATTATTTTCACATAATATTCTTAATATCTTCTGCTTCTGGGACCAGCAGTTAGCGTAATGGCTATGTCAGTGGACTACCACGTAGTCGACCGCGGTTCGCATCCCAGACCCGGTGGCTTAAAACCCAGAGGTCTTGAGGAGGAAGACTGAGTTCAGGGATGGCAGAACACATATCCACAGTTTCTGGGAAGACTTCCAGTCCTAGTGTCAGACTAAGTTACCCAGAGGACACCAGGAGGTACACTCCCAGTACAAGCACCGGACTACCTTGCCCACATGTTTCGCTGGGAAAGGCTTCTGGTAGGAGCTTCAGTTATGTGACATAGACCTCTGGAGGAGGGCTTTCAGCCATATATTAGGACTACATTATCCTAGGGCCTCCTGGGAGGACATGTGGTCTGTAGTGATATTACCCACAGACCTCCGGGAGTAAGATTTATGGCCATACCGTCAGACTACATTACCCAAAAACTGAGAGCAAGACTACATCACCCAGAGGCCTCTGGTACCGAGACTTCTGGCAGGGTACAAGGCTACGATGCCCATAGGTCCTTGTGGAAGAAGACTTCCTGGTATAGCGCAGTAACACACCTTCCCCAACACCTTGGTGTACCCCGTTAGAGTGTCCCTTGACTGCCCGCAGCACCCAAGGGATATGTCGTTTCGGTTCAGAGCCGGAGAATTTTCTCCTTTGACAGTAGGTGAGTCGCCAAGGCCTCACTTACCCTTTTGAAAATCCACGTTGTTTATCATTTGGCATAGAGATTAAGGCTCCGCATCTTCCATGGCCAACCGCACAGTTTGAGTCTCGGACCCTTGGCTTGAAAACTCCCACTCAACATTCTGAGAGCAGGAAGGAGGGGGAGGCATTGAAGCAGGGTCATCCCCCACCCCCCACCTCCCCTTACACCCCTCCCCCACCCACTCTCCCACCCCGTAAAGGGATTTTTTTTTATTCCACTTTTCCCTACTTTTGTGTCTCTGGTGAGTGCACCAATCCTATGGCTAACACACACACACACAAAGGAAAGATGACATAACTATGACATAACTGTGGGATGTAAATCCTTGGAATATTTAGGAGCAAAGTCAGTGGCTGATTTTCTGTAAGTCAGATACAGTCCCTTGAAATAGGTTTTCTGGGACCCAGCAGGTGGCTTGGTGGCTAAGGTGTTAGACTTCCATGTGACCGCCCGGGGTTTGAGTCCCAAGTCTTAAAAAAAAATTGCAAGCAAGCAGCTTGCTCACTCACTTTCTCTTTCTCTCTCTCTCTCTCTCTCTCTCTCTCTGCCTCTCATAGATCAAATTAAATGATCACCATAATTGGGCTAGCAAGTGGCATGTTGGTTAGGGTCGCTGGATTCCCATATGGCTGACTACAGTTCAAGTCCCAAACCTGGCAGCTTGCCTTCTTGTTTTCCATCTATCTCTCTAACTTATTCTGCCCCTTTCTGGTAAAATGAAAGAAAAATAAATAAACTAACTATTAAAGAATAATAAATCACCATAATAATAAGTAAAACTAAGGAAGTAATTGTTAAAAAGAAATATATTTCCAGTAGTTGAGCGGACAATTGTAAGGCATGTTAGTCTCCATCTCTTTGGAGAAATGATCGTGACTGTCATCTTAATATTTTTATGACCACAGTAGCTGAAACTTTGATCTGATGATTCATACCTGTCTAGTTTCGTTCTTTTTTCTTTTCTAAGATTTTGAAAGCATACATATGTGGTTTACATATGTCTTACAATCATCCAAAATGTACTTTCCTTCGTTGGAAGCCAGGGGATGGGCCTTGCAATTCATGTGCTGCTTCATATATTGCAGCTATTTCTTTCTGGAGACTGAAGTTCTTTTTCCAGTTTGTTCAAAATACTGTGTCAAAAGCACTGAATACTTTTGTTTTCAGTATTGTGGGATCTTTCTTTAGAGATTTTATTTCTCCAAATTAGTATTCAGTTAGTCTTATTTTGGGTCAGCAGTGCCTTTTAGGTTGCATTTCATTGTGATGCTCAGTGGACCGCTCTTGGTGTGTTCATTAGGTGGATTTTAGAACAGTGATCAGACTGCCTCATGCCTGTTGAGCTCACAAAGAGAAAGGAGTGTTTTGGGGTCATATTTTAAATGGTTACCACATTTGAATGTGTGGATGCAGAGGTTTGATGCAGCAAATGAAGTTTGAGTTGAGCAGACTGGGTTGGTTTGTTTTGCCACATAGCACATAGAGAGGGGGAGAGAAACGAGAGAGCGAGCGAGCGAGAGCAAGAGAGAGAGAAAGCACCCCCTTGGGGAAATCTTGGCTCCTCCATGTAGCAGCTCTTTCATGACTTTGGGGATGCCCATTCTTATACCTAGCATGTTTCTCAAGAGGTGGAATCTAGGACTGGAATTGTTCAGTTGATCTTATGGCATAGAGCTGACTTAGCCACCAGTTACCAGCAGCCCCCAGCCTCAGTTTCACCTGTTCTGGGCAAGGCTATATGGCTTTTCTCCCTTTCTGCACTTGTTTTAGTTGTCTGCTATCAGATCTCTAACAAGGAGCATTTTTATTTCAGTGCCATCATCTCTTATTTGTTAACAATATCCCACACCAGACACTTTTCACTTTTCTTTTTTTCTTCAAAAGGGTTTCATGGGGCTCCCTCCTGGGGCCATGATGGTGTATTCTATGGGAACATTTAGGAATGCGATGAGCTTGTGTGTCACTACCATTATACAGGCAAGCCTGTTTGGATTCTGATATTCTTGGTTCTATTCCAAGGAGCAAGAATGATTTAATTTTGTATTGTAGTATGTGCGTAGGGCACAGATATTCTTTTTAATGATTCACTTTGTGATCAGCTCTATTTGCATCATAAATCCTGGATTTCTTCAGTTATATATTTATTTATTCAGGGTGCTCATGCTCACCAGAGAGAAGGTGAGGGGGGGAGTGAGAAATCATACCCCTCCAGTGGGGAATGGACTTGCTGTACTCACTTCTCTAGTCTCCTCCAGGGATGTTGGGCTCACATGCACCCTCTGCTGGCATGACAGATGGCCGCCCAAGTCAGGATACTGGATCCATTTCCACCGTGCATGGACCCCCAGCTGCCACCTGATTTCCCACTGTGCTGTTTTAGGGAGAAAGTTGATGACCCACACCAGCTGTGTGCATGGAGCTCACTTGGTAGTCCAGATGGGTGGGTGCCTGCTTTGACAAAGATTCTAATCCCCACACTCAGCTCTGGCCATTTGGCAGACACTACTGGGCCAGGGGTGTGGCCAGGCCCTGAGAGCTTCTCACTGATATCTCAGGTCCCCAAATTGTTCAGTGGGACCAGGTGTGGTGCTACCGACACCCCACATCCTGTGCTGAATAACTACCTATGGCACACTTTATGTTGTTCCTTGGGCCAGCAGCCTCCAAGGCTTATCCCAGAATCTTTCCTCCTGGAGGCCTCTAGATATTGCAGAATGTTCAGGTTTGTGGGTACTAAAGTTTACTAGGTAGGATAAAATGGGCACCCACGGAACCTGTTGGTATAATGGCTTCTGTGTGTCTGACCCATGTAGGGGGTGTTTCTGGGTTCATACCAGGATACCTTCCTGAGCACATTCAGCATGTGTGCCCATGACCTGGGCCTGGCTGAAGCTGGAGGTGGATAGTGGGTAGGGTGTGAGGACCTTGTTGGGGACACCTATTTTTCTGTCTCTCTGTGTGTCTGACCCATGTAGGAGGTGTTTCTGGTTCTTACAGGAGACCTTCCTGAGCACATTCAGCATGTGTGCCCATGGCCTGGGCCTGGCTGAAGCTGGAGGTGGATAGTGGGTAGGGTGTGAGGACCTTGTTGGGGACACTTTCTGTCTGTGTGTCTTTGTTGCTCATGGAAGATATATATAAATAAACTCTAACAAAAAATGGGCCCTGGTGGCCAGCAGGTGGCATAGCGGTTATGTTACTGGACCCTCAAGTGACTGACCATAGTTTGAGTCCTGGACCTGGTAGCTTGAAAATTGTACTTGGGCCCTGTCTGTGTGTGCCTGCCCAAGATACCAGGAGGAGGATGGAGGAGAAGGGATTGTAGCATGTCTATCATCTCTAGGGGGTGATTTCTCATTTTCACTTTCAATGTCTCTGTTTCTTTCTCTCTAGTGAGCACATGTGCCCTGTGGAAAAAAACTCTAAAAAATGGACCCTGAATCCAGCAACATAACCATTATACCATCTGCTGGTCCCTGCATTTTCTTTTATTTATTTATTTATTTATTTATTTATTTATTTATTTATTTATACTATAGGGTGCATGTACTCGCCAGAGTGAGACAGAAATTGACAGGGAAAATAAGACATCTCCCTTCAAGGGGAATGGCCATTCTGTAATCCCTTGTCTTTTATTCTTCTCTTGGGATTTTGAGCATAAACACACATGGGCTAGCATCTTTCTCAAGCAGCTAGGTCCAAGATTCAAACTGCATAATAAGTCATTTTGGATTCAGCCACATTAACTACCACACCACTGAGTAGACCAAGAATCATAACAATTATAAATGTACTGCTCTTTTTTTTTCCTTTATTCGGAGAAGTTTTTTGCTATAGGGCCCAAGCATTCACCAGAAAGACAGAGAGAGACAGAGAGACAGAAAGTGAGAAATCACCCCCCAGGGGGGGATGGCCACATCACAATCCCTTCTCCTCCATTCCCCTTCTCGGGATCTTGGGCACGCACGCACATTCACCTGGCGTGAGTTTAAGCTGCCGGGTCTAGGACTTGAACTGCGGTCGACTACATTGGAGTCCAGTGACGTGGCCATTACACTAACTCCTGGACCCATAAATGTACTGCTCTTGAGTAAAGAATTTCTCTGCATATGTGTGTGTGTGTGTGTGTGTATGTGTGTGTATATATATATATATATATATATATATATATACACATATATATATATATATATAATTTTTATATTGCTGATATGTAGGAAATCAGTTCTATTTGTTTTTTTTGAGCATTCACATTGCTTCTTATTATCTCTTATCTAGTCAATTCAGGAGATGATGGACTTTATTTTGGTTTGAATCTACAAATTTATGGCATTAAATGATGATAACTGAATTTTACAGATTCATGTGTTGGGTGAGTTGGGGTGACAGCTGGATAGTGAGCATGGAGTATCCTGGCTGCCCGATGTGGCCAACAGGAGGTGTGAAAACTTCCTTTTCCACCACATGAAATGCTGGTGTCCTCCAACCCCAGCCACTTCTTGGCAGCATATAGCGAGCCTCTTAGCATCCTTCTCAGAATCACCTTTGGAGGACTCCCATCTTGCCAACTGCAGTTCAAGCCCCAGACCCAAAGGCTCAAAAGTCACACAAGGTAGATCCAAAATCCCAAGAGGAGAATGATAGACAGGGAACGTGGCATGACCCCTGGAGGATGATTTCTCATGTTCCCTCTCTTCGTGTCTCTCCTGCAAGTGCATGCACCCTATGGCAAAAACAAGAAAAAAAGAAAAGAAAAGGAATTAACTCTGAGGATGGGACTAGCAGATGGTGTAATTGTTTCATTGCTGGACTCTCATACAGTCGACCATGGTTTGAGTCCTGGACTTGGCGGCTTAAAACTCATGGCAGGTGCATATTGCCTGTGTGCCCAAAATTCTGAGAGGAGAATGGAGAAAGTACTTTGGTGTGGCCATCCCTCCCCACAGGGGGTGATTTCTTGCTTTTTTTCTCCCCGTCTTTCTCTGTGTCTCTGAGTGCACACACCCTATAGCAAAAATCTCTCTTTAAAAATAATAATTACCTCTGGGGAGACACTAGTACTTCAGGATGCTTTTGGTCCTTGTCCACAGGGCAAGAGCTCCCTTCTCAGTAACAACCCCAGAGAAATGCTGTTGCAGGTTTCAGACGCCTGGCAGTGTGAAGAGGTGAGGAGACAGTTTTCTGCTGCCAAGCTCCATGGCTTTCAGTTTCTCAGGTAGATTTTGCATGACACTTACAGAAGTATTTATTCATTGACTGCTCACTGTTGTAATTGTACAAATAGTTTTCACAGATTCAGGTTTGTTTCTGAGGAACTCTCTACCCAGAAAGGGGAAAGGTGGAGATTATGCTTAGGTAGCCATGGGTTGCCCTGGGGCGTAGGATAATTTGTGTTATTCTTTCTGCTGTTCTTGTTTTCTGTTCATTTTTCTTACAGCCACAGCAATTGACACAGTATTGGAAAACTGAAAACTGGGCGTATCAAAACCTGCAACACCATTTAATTTAAATGTACCATTTAAGTCTGATGGTAAATTCCATACAATGAACTCTCCTTCCCCCCTCCTCTTCATCTTATTCCTCTGAGATCTGGGTGCAGATTTAGCTGGACATCATGAGCCCCTCACAACCATTCCCTTATCTCATGGAATTGGCTCATAGCTAGGGATGTACCTGACACATGTCTCATTCCTTTCCCATGGCAAACATTGCCAGACTAGAGGTAGTAGACCCCAGACACTAATACGGACATACCTTGCTGATGCTATTATTTGAAAAGCTGATCTTGTATCAAAACCATTAAATAGTGTATGTCTTTACATGATTTATGCATGCTTTGTTCTTGGCATATAAAACCAGATATGTGTGTGTATTTGCTGATGGCATGAGCCATTCTCCACCTGGCTGTCAGTGGAACTTCTCTATTAAATAAGCAAACTCATGTCTTTCTTTGCTGGACCTCCAAGTATGTTCTTTGGAATCGTTAAACATGATGGGCAGGCACCCCCAAAGTTGGGGCTCACCAAAACAATGTCCAAACCAGACCTCATTAAAAATTTATTTTGTTACTTTAAGCTTACTATGGGCCAGTGGGTGGCATGGTGGTTAAGATACTGGACTCCAACTTGGTCAACCATTGCTCTAGTCCTGGATCAAGTGGCTTGAAACTCACCAGGTGTGCATGTGTAAATGCCAAAAATCCTAGAATGGATGTTGATGTGGCCATCACCCTGGGGAAAGTGATTTCTCACTTTCTCTCTCACTTTGAGCCCGTGTGTCCTATAGCAAAAATCTTTTTTAATTTTTTAAAGAATTTTTATTTAATTTTATTTACTAATTAATTTCTTTTAATTTGACCAGAGAGAGAGACACAGAGAGAGATAGAGAAAGTGAGAAAGCAAGCCACCAGATCCAGACTCAAACCATGGTTGGCTAAGTGAGAGTATCCAGCGCTTTAAACACTACGCTACCTGCTGATACCCAACAAAAATCTTTTAAAAATAAAATAAGCTTACCAATATTTTTTCTCTTGAGGGAATCATGTTAGTTGATAGTGTGTGGTCAGTGATATAGGAAATAATGTCCATATTTCAGACACAGACATTCTACATGCACACAGACATTCTACATGCGCTCAGATACACTCTAAAATGAAACATCTCACTTTTTTTTTTTAGACCTAGATAATTTTAAATAAAATCATAATTTGTTCAAAGTCAGGGACCAGCAGGTGGTGTGGTTAAGGTGCTAGACATTTCTGCATGGCTGACCATGGTTTGAGTCCTGGACCTGGTGGTTTCCTTTCTCACTTTCTCTCGCTCTCTCATCAAATTAAAATAAATGAATGAGTAAAATTAAATAAAATAATTCTTAGAAAAAAGAATAAACTCATTTAATAAAAAGAATTTGTTCCAGGTCAGTTAATGCTCAGCCTAGAAAATGTATGGCCCTGGGGTATTTTCCAATGTGAGACCTCAAGCATCATTTCAAGCTTTTCTGTGCTGATTGTTCTTTTTTTTAAATAATTTATTCAATTTTATTTATTCATTCATTTATTTTTCATTTGATGCAGAGAGAGAGAGAGAGAGAGCAATTCACCAGGTCTGGGACATGAACCACATGAACCATGGTCAGCCATGTGGGAGTGTCCAGCACCTTAACCACCATGCCACCTGCTGGTCCCCTGATTGTTCTATTTTTATTTTAGAGTCTAATTTTGTTACTGTATATCTCACTAGTAAATCACCCATTTTCTCTAGTTTTCTAGTGTAATAATCAAGTGTAATAATTTTCTGTTATTTAACTTAATTTTCCTGTCTTTCTACTTTTCCACAGTTTTCTTAATCTTATGTATTTGTATTATTTTTCATCATCAATATTTTCATAATATATTTTTTAGCCCATCTTGTTTTTGAGAGAATTGTCATGACTGACAATTTCTCAAGACCCAAGGACAATCTTAAACATTTTAAAATTAATTTACACTTAATGAGACCTTTTTGAAAGTAACCCACTGTCAATGATACTGTATTAAAAAGTTTGTATTCACACACGGCTGAAAATCTCTTTGAGATTTGGATGATATTTTTCTAAGTAAAATCTGAGAACTGGTTTTAGAAGACAGAAATGGAATAGAAATATTTTTTATTTTTTAATTTATTTTTGGCAAGAATGAGACTTTAAATCAGTCTTCAGTGGAGTTTCTAACACTAATAAACGGTTTTTAACAAATGAATCTCTGGGACCAGCAGATGGTGTAGCGGATTCTCATGTACTTGACCACATTTTAAATCCTGGACCCCGTGGCTTAAGACTCATGCTGGGTGTGTGTGCGTGCCTGTCCAAGATCCCAACAGGAAGAATGGGGGAGAAGGGATTGCAGCTTGGATATCTCCCTTCTGGGGGTGATTTCTTACATTCTGTCTCTGTCACTCTGGTGAGCACTTGTGCCTTATAGCAAAAAATATCTCTCAAAAACAAACAAAAGAGAACCAAATGAACTTCTGATTGGTATGAGGCATTATCTTGTCACATCATACTTTTTTTTCTTTGTGTTTGTGTGTGTGTCCTCATTGCTTAATATCTACACACAGGACCAGTTGCACAGCACAGGGAATCTGAAGATGCTGAATCTGAGTAAGGTTGTTTAACGGAATGAAATTTTTTAGTATATATAATATATTCTAGAAGAAAATAAGTCTGGGGGCCTGTGGTGATTAAGAGTGTTGGACTCCCACTTGGCCCACTGCAGTTTGAGTCCCAGACTGGGTGGCTTGCTTTCTCACTTTCCTCTTCTCTCTCTTTCTCTGTTCCTCTCTGTTCAAATTAAAATAAATAAATAAATAAATAAATAAATAAATAAATAAAGTTAAATAAGTATAAAAAGAGAAAACAGGTTGAATTTTTTATTTTTTAAAGAGAGAAAGATTTTTGCTACAGGGCACAAGTGCTCACCAGAGAGACAGGGAGAGGAAGAAAAACAAAATGAGAAATCACACCCTGGGAGGATGACCACACTGCAATCTGTTCTCCTCCATCCTCCTATTGGCATTTGGGCACACACAAATTCTGGGCTCACACCCAGCGTGAGTTTCAAGTGACCAGGTCTGGGACTCAAAGCACACTCAGCCACACGGGAGTCCAGTAATGTAACCATTACACCATCTGCTGATCCCAAAAGATTGATATTTTAAACTGCAAAGTAGATGACAACTCTGCCAAACACTAGTTAATAGCACCCACTTTAGTGCACAGTTCCACCTTCCACCTTCGTGCATGGCATGTTAATACTTAAAGGTAAATGAGATACTTGTGACAACCACATTGCTATGAACACATTGCACAAATTTTCTTATACTAAACATGTAACTTATATCCTACTTTCAATTTTTGAAAGCTGAAATATTTGCTACTGTTGGTAAACTACACTCATTGAAAACCATCTATCATTGAAAAGAAGTTAGAGGGGCTTAACCTACTTTTTTACAACATCCTGTTCTCAGAATAACTAACCTACTCCTCTGCTAATGACTTAAATACACTTAGGAGGATGGTACTCCATGACTTAGCCACTTCTTTTTTTCTTCAGTTTTTTTCTATAGGGCACATGTGCTTGCTGGAGAGAGACAGAGAAAGTGATAAATCACCCTCACGCAGTTAGCTATGCCACAATAGCTAACTTGCATTCTCATTCTGAGATTTTGGGCATGGACACACACATGGCCAGTCTGATTTTTAAGCTACCAGGTCCTGGACTCAAACCATGGTTGGCCATGTGAGAGTCCAGCTCTTTAACCACCACACCATGTGCTGACCCCCCCCCCCCCCAACCAACTCTTAAGGCCCTATCTCTTAATATCATAAGTAGTAATTAAATTTTTACATGAGTTTTTGCCAGGGATATTCAAACATAGCAATTACATTATGCTTTTTCATTGAAATACATGATTTATGTCTATAGTCACTCTCACTTTTTATTCAGGATAATACATGTATTGTCTAGAAAATAGATTTAGTTTCAATAGATTTTGTCTGATTATTTACATAAGTGTAAGAATTAAAAGTAATCATATATTTATCACTTATTAATTAAAAAATTGTTATAAGTGGCATGTATTTTCTGGAAAGACAGAGTGAAAGATGAATGGAGAGAGAAAGTGAGAAAGCATTCCTCTGGGAGATCGCCACTCCACAAGTCTTTACCCTTCATTTTACCTCTTAGGATTTTGCATATACATGTACTCATGTGTTTTTCAAGCCCTCTGGGACTTGAATCACACAGTAGGCTATGTGGGAAGTATCCACTTTTACCATTACGCCATTGACTTGCCTGAGCACGTAGGTCATTTTAGGCTTTCTGTCCTTTAACTTTTCATAGTGAAATGCAGATGGACCTTTTAATTCTTTATGGAGGATAGAAAGCTGAACCACAGTCTGGGATGCTGGATGTGGTAGGTAAGGGTTGGAGTTGTATTATGGAGCTATGGTTAGGTTAGTCATAAGGCTAGGGTTTGGGTTTGGAGATATGGATTCTTTATTAAGGTTTTGTGATGCGTTTTAGATCATGTTTAGTATTTGGAGATTAAGGGTTAAGGCTGTGGGTTCTGTGTTTTGGGGAAGAGCTTGGGGGAGCTTGGGTGTACCCTGACTTGTTATTGGCAAGGGTTGAATCAAAGCAGCCTGGCATGGGGAAGACTCTAGTCCAGAGGCGTATTTGGGGCTTTGCAGTCAAAGCCAGCATGGTGGTGTAGTCAGGGTGTGTCTACTCAGCAGCAGATGTAGGCCTTGGGTCTCATGGAAGAACTTGAGGAAAGCCAAGGTATGTGCCCAGGCCAAGATTGGCATGACACCCCACCTTTGTCAGTGGCATTGGTCAGGATAGTGGGCCTGGCAGTGTGTGGGTCCCAGGGAGGACCTGAGGAAGACTGGGTATGCCTCCTAGTCAAGACCAACATGACATCCTGGCTCCATCAATAGTGCTGTTTAGGGAAAGGGGTCCTGGCAGTGGCTAGAAGGTGCTACATCCCAAAGGAAGCCTGGCAGAAGGGGATGTTTACACTAGCCAAGACTGATATAACACCCTGGCTTTGTCAACAGAATTGGTTAGTACAGGGTAAGCTGGTGGTGGCTGGAAGGCTCAGAGATTTCTGGGATGACCTGGGGGAAGCCAGAGGATGTTCCCCAGTCATGACTCAAATGATTTCCTGGCTCCATTGGTGGGATTGTTAGAGGCAAGGCAGCTCTGTGTCAGTTTGAAGGCTTTGGGTTCAGGTGAGGACCTGTGGTGAGCCAGGATGTACACCCTAGTCAAGGCCAGCATGATACTCAGTCTCTTTTGGTGGCATTTGTCAGGTCAGTGTGTCCTGGCATTAACTGCAAGGCTTTGGATCCTGAGGAGGAGCTGGGGGGAAGCCGTGGTGCATGCCCCAGTCAAAGTCACCATGACCATGTTTGTTGCTGACACAGGTTGGGTCGAAGTAGCATGGCATAGTTCGGAATGCTTTGAGTCATGAGGAAGAACCAGGGGAAGCTAGAGTATACATGTCTGTCAAGACAGTGCCACACTCCAGCTGCATCAGTTCTTAGAAAGGAGCATCTTAATCCCAAGAACATAATGTAAGTAAATAAGTAAAGTTGTACTCAAAATTTTGTGATTTGATCATCAGTTTTGAATCTGTTCAGTTCCATGTAATCATCACCAGTGTTGTTTGACATTGTTTAGTAGTGTCATGAATACATCTTTTTCTCAGTTATATTCTTAGAGGATTCTTTTAGTCCAATAATGTGACTTCCCAGTTATTCCCATAATGACCTCAGACACCATACCCAGAATACCCATTGTAGTTCATCCTTCAGTCTTAACAGTTGATCTGATCACAGACAAGTCGCCAGATCTTAACCATAAAGGTGATTGATTCCAGTGGACATCCAGGAGGGTATTTTAAGTTCTGTTAGTGTGATTTTATCTTCTTCAACCTCCTTTGGCCACAGAGGTCAGCCTCAGCTAATCCCACACCTTGTCCTGTATTACCCATGATAACCATCAGGGGGACCTTTGAATCAGCTAACCAGAGAGCTTTGCCTTTCTATCTCTAATGAATGTCATGTGGGTGGACCCCCTTCTCACTCGTGAAATTTTGAGTCTGTAATTCCTCCCAGTAGCACCTCAGCGAACCCAGGGGATTCTCACTGTGCACTAGAGGGCACTACTGGACATCGGATGCCGAGCACATCTATAGTGGAAATCTGGTACTGGGCTGCAGCCTGATGGCTCCCAGAGATAGTAGGTAAGGGTTGTGGTTGGGTTTGGGTTAGGGTTGTGTTAGTGTTAGGATTATAGTTAGGAGTTAAGAGTAGGAGTTGGGGTTTTATGTGTGGAATTATGGTTTGGCGTTGGCATTACGGAATAGAAGTGAGATTTTACATTGGGTACCGAGCACATCTATAATGGAAACCTGGTACTGAGCTGTGAAATCTGGTAGGTCTCCCTGCCTCTGTTACTGGCAATGGTCAGGTCATAGCAACCTGGTTTGGGATGGAAAGACCTGGCTCATTAGGCAGACCTGGGTGGAGCTGGGTTGCACACTCCAGTCAAGGGCATTGTAATACCCTGACTCTTTCAGCATCAGAGGTCTGACTGAAGTGGCCTTATGTGAACTGGAAGGCTTTGGGTCCTGAGGTAGACCTCAGGGGAGATAGTGTGCATGCACAGATCAAGGCCACCACACTCTAGCTCTTTTGGAGACAGAGGTAGGGTTAAAGAAGCCTGGCATGGGGAGCAGCAGTTATCGTAATGGCTATGTCACTGGACTCCCATGTAGTCGATTGCCATTTGAGTCCCAGACCTGGCAGCTTAAACTCACACCAGGCACGTGTGCGTGTGTGCCCAAGATCCTAAGAGGAGAATGGAGGAGAAGGGGTTGCAGCGAGGCCATCCCCCCTGGGGGGGATTTCTCGCTTTCTGTCTCTCTGTCTCTCTGGTAAGGGCATGTGCCCTATAGCAACAACAACAATAAAAAAGATTCTCAAAAAAAATTTCCAAAGTTAGACTGTATCTACTTTTCTTCAACAAAGACAGGAGTCTGTATTCCGTTGCTCTCATGCTGTACTTCATGGTAACGTGCTGTCTGGTGTAATACATTTCTTGATGATGAGCTACTTCCCATATACCATCAAACCTAGTTGGATTCTGATATCCAGAGCTATACTACTAGGAGCATGAGTGACTCAGTTTACTCACTTTCTTTATTTATTTTTGGAGAGGTTTTTACTATAGGGTGCACGCGCTCAACAGACAGACAGAGACATAGAGACAGAAAGTGAGAAATCATCCTCCCAGAGGGGATGGCCATGCTGCAATCTGGCATGAGTTTTAAGCCACTGGGTCCAGGACTTGAACCGCGGTCGAACACGTGAGAGTTCAGCGACCTAGCCATTACACTAACTGCTGGTCCCATATTTATTTATTTATTTATTTATTTATTTAATTTTGGAGAGGTTTTTGCTATAGGTGTGCAATTTCTGAGAAGGCCAGCAGAGGGCGCTAGACTTCAGCTGGCCATCAGGCCACCTCCCACATCGCCCTGTCCTCCAGGAGGGGTTGCTGGAGCTCAGCTGACCTGCGAGCTTCCTCCCACAGGGTAGAGCCGGACTACATTTCCCACAGTCCTCTAGGCAGAAGGCGTCCAGGAATAGCGGGCCAGCAGGGCACTTCTGGTTGCAGCATCAGACTCCACTACCCATAGATCTCGGCGGGGGCGGTCGGGACTTCTGGTCGTGGCATCCTACTACATCACCCACAGGCCTCTCTGGGAGGGGGACTTCCGGCGGTCCGTGGGACTCCAATACCCACAGTCCCCCAGAGGAAGACTTCCGGCCGTGGGGCTGGATCACAGTGTTCCCCAACGCCTCGGTGTTCCCTCCTACAGTGCCCGGGGAAGTGCCCACAGTACCCGGAGACATGGGGTTCCTCTTTCGTCCCCTCGCCCTCGTTTTGTCTGTTGCTAGTTTTTTCAGAATGATCTAGGGCTTAATTAACTTCATGGATTTCTTTCCATTCGACCAGAGAGGGCCAGAGCAAGAGAGCGAGAGCGAGCCAATGAGAAAGCAAGCCGCCAGGTCCTGGGTGTGGACCGTATTCTCCCAACAGGGAGTCCGGTGCCCTTCACCACCACGCCCACCACCTGCCAGCCCCTCTTCTGAGCCGCGAGCTTTAGTCCCTCGTGGGCAGGGGAGGCCCCAAGGCCTCAGGGGCTGTCCTTTTGAAAGTTCTCAGCAGTGGTCACTTGGAGGTTCAGGCATGCGGTCTGTCTCAGACCTCCAGCTTGGAGATCATGTGCTCTGCATCCCCCAAGAGAGGAATGGAGGAGGAGGAGGAAGAAAAGGAGGAGGAGGAGGAGTCACGACAAAGCAATTTCTCCTGGGGAAGGGGATGGTTTTTCGTTCCAGCACTCCCCACAACTCTGTTTAGTGCACAAATCCCAGGGCAGAAACTGGGTGGGAAACAGGCAAGGTAAAATGCCTGCAGGCCGAACACTGTGGAATACGTCTGGGGTGGCATTCGGTCAGTCGGATGCGGCCGGCCCGGAGGCTGGCTGACTGGCCCGCTCCCCTTCCTTCAGCTGCTGCCCTCTTCCATCCGGTGTCTGGCCAGGAGCGTGCTCCTCTTGGTGCCCTGCCTTGGGTCCCCATCCACGAATGGGAACCCATGCTCTGGCTGCCCTCCTTTCCCTATCGCTCTTCCATAGGATGTCCTGGAGCTCCCTCTTGTGGTCACAGTGGTGTATTGCAGGGGACCGTTTTCCATAGGGTGTGCCAGAGCTCCCTCCTGTGGTCACGGTGGTGTATTGCAGGGGACCGTTTTGAGATGTGGTGGACTTGTGTGTGTGCGCGTGCGTGTGCGTGTGTGTGTTTGCGTGTGTGTGTGTGTGTGTGTGTGTGTGTGTGTGTGTGTGTGATAGAGCGAGAGAGAGAGAGATAGAGAGAGATGCAGGCAAGCCCGTTCGGATTCTCCTTTTCTTGATTTTATCCTTAGGCCCATCGGTGATAGGATTTCCTACTTTAGTACACACATGAGGCACAGATCTACTCCTAATCATTCATTTTGTGACCGGGCCCCGGATGACCAGCAGGTGTGGGTCCCCCCTAGAGGTCCCCCTGGGGTCCCGGCACGGCTAGGCGGGGCTCCGCTTGGCCTGGCTGGGCTCCACTCGGTACCGGTCTGGTCCGGAGTTCCCAGAGGTCTCAGAGATGCCAGGTCTGTGGGGGGGTGGGGGTGGGGGCAGTGGGGTGGGTCAGGGCGTGGCAGGGGAACAGCCAGCCCAGAGGCTTCAGGGAAGAAGGCCTCCAGGCCTGGCGCCAGACTCCATTGCACAGTGGCCACTGGGTGGTCGGTCAACTCCCAGGTGAGCGCCTGACCACATCACCGTCCCCTCCCAGCCCTGCACCCCGGGCC